>CM060255.1:20075822-20773322 GCA_030684275.1 Acipenser oxyrinchus oxyrinchus
CCAATAGCATTGTTGGTAGAGGGGAACCAATTGGAAATAAAGAGATGAACACTTGTAAATATCTAATCTTCCCCACACCACTCACATCCTGACACGTGGTGTCTTCGTTAGACTCTGTGGACAGGAGGATACCCTGGACCAGCAGAGGAACAAGGAGGAGAGGAGGAGAGAAGCACAGTGGCAGGACGAGCTGGCACAGCGGTTCACCACCCTCGTCAAGAGGCGCTGTGCACGTCTGGCCCACTGGGGGACCCGGCGGTGGTGACGTCGGGGGTACCATCGTTGTTACCCCCGAAGCCGAAGCTACAGAAAATGATGCTGGAGGATGATCCTGAGGCCTACCTGGTCACATTTGAGTATGTAGTAATAGTAGTGAAATGGCCTCGGGAATGGTGAGCCATTGATCGAGGAAGCACATGTGGCCTACCAAGCCATGGCAGATGATACCGCCTTGGATTACGACCTGGTCAAGCAGGCGATCCTCCAGCAGCTAAACGTCTCTGGGGAGACCTATCGCCGCCAGTTCTGGGAGTACAGCACCCCAATGGAGTCAGGCCCCAAACTGTTGATGAGCAGTTCAATCAATGTTAATATGAAAGTTAAACTTTACGTAGACTAGAGCAAAAACTTTGTATATCTGGGTGTGCTTTCTACAAACACAATTCTAACTACCTTTAGTGTGAGTTACAGAAACTGTTTGATTGTTTGTTTTTTGTCACATATTATAATCCTGCATGTGACATTTTACAAACTTGGAAAACAGGATATTATTATTATTATTATTATTTATTTCTTAGCAGATATTGGTCAATGTAGGCTCTGTATTTTGATTTACACAAATAAGAGCAATTTTGTTGCCTATATTGTGCGTGCCACAAATACATGTTTATTCAGGCTGATAGGGAGAGCAAAGTATAATGTTGCCCATTGCATATTACTTGTTCATTGTTGTTGCTCATGGGCCAGCAAAGGTTGGGCACAGGACAGCTTGTAACCCAATTATTGGTTCCAAAGGATTTCCAGCCCAAGGTCCTGTGGTTGACCCACAATATTCCCTTTTATGGACACTTGGGTTATGGAAAGACTTTGGATCGAATATTGGCCCGGTTTTATTGGATGGGAATTTATGAGGATGTGAGGAAATATGTGGGGGAGTGCCTGGAGTGGCAACAGGTACTGCCAGGGCGGGTTCGCCCAGCTCCGCTGGTCCCATTGCCCCTTATTGGAAGACCTTTTGAAAGGCTTGTGATGGACATAGTGGGTCCATTGAGCCCCTCTGACTCTGGATATACGCACATTTTAGAAGTGGTTTACACGCTATCCAGAGGCAGTACCGTTGAGATCCACTTGTGCATCGGCAATCGGCAGATAGTTAGTTCAGACAACGTCGAGAGTAGGGATCCCCAAAGAAATTCTGACTGATCAAGGAACTTATATCTAATTGTTTAAACCAGAAGTACAAATTGTGAAAAATCCATTCTATTAGGACCTCCGTTTATCATCAGCAAACAGATGGACTAGTGGACTGGTTTAATCAGACGTTAAAACAGATGCTGAGGCGGTTTGTCAAGCAAGAGCAGAAAAATTGGACTAAACTGCTTCTCTACCTCCTTTTTGCAGTGAGAGAGGTGCCGCCGAGCTCAACAGGGTTTTCTCCCTTTGAGGCATCCTTGATCTTGTAAGAGAGGGGTGGGAAAACCAAACTAACAATTCCAAAAATGTAGTGAAACATGTACTACTTTTGAGAGACCATCTGGGATTGGTTGGTCGTTTAGCACAGGATAATTTAAAACTGGCTCAGCATCACCAGGAGCAATAGTACAACAAATCAGCAAGAATTCTGACCTTTCCACCTGGAGACAAAGTACTGTTGCTACTTCCCACATTGGAATCTAAATTATTTGCTAAGTGGCAGGGACCTTATGAGGTGACTTGGGCAATTGGTAAAGTAAATTATGAAATTAGACTACCCGATCACTGGAATGAACTCCAAATTTCTCATATTAATTTGCTAAAACCCTGGAAAGAAAAGGAGGACCTGTTTATAGCAGAGTCAATCAACTTAGAGTAATTAACATTCCATTACTTCCTGGTCAAAAATAGAAGCTGCAAGAGTTGGTGAAAAGGTTTGATGATATGGGAGTAAGGGTCAGTCGAGTGTTCCTTCGGCTCCACTCTGAGTGGTGGGATATGTGAACGGGACAATTATTCAAATTCTTTTGCTTTATTTAGCAATAAAAATTGTTTCTACTTACTGTACACTTTGGGACTCTATTGGAAGTCAAATATAAGTGCAACACCCATGTTAAAAATGAGTAATAAATACTAAACAGAATTAACGAAATAAAGACAAAAGGCAGAAAGAAAGAAAACAAAGCATTTCCCATTTTTTGTTCCCTTTTGTTTAGTGATGCATGTCTTGTGTATTTAACTTTATCAATGATTACTCCTGGGTTTAGCTTTAACTTTACTAAAGTCTTGTGATCCCTAAATCAGTTGAATGGTAAATGAGCCAGAGAGATGCAGCCAACCAACTCGGGTTGTTCAGGACAGTTCAAACCAGAGAGAACTACTTCCCAAGGCTGAAGTGGCATAGACAGGATCGGAGAAAGAGTGAGAGTACATTGTAAATGCACAGTACAGTGACACTATGCAGAGAGAGAGAGCTGGTGACAGCTTAAACTGGCTGAGAGCCTGGGAATCTTTGAGATTTTATTTTATTTACTTTTTTCCAAATATTTAAACTGGAAATGTGTATTTGACAGCTGAGTGCATGAGCAAATCCACTTTCTGTATTTAATCAATGTTGGGAAGTAAAAAAAAAACAACTACAATGGAGTTTGAAATTCCAATGGTTACTAGAGTTGTCACTTTGCTTCAGGCAAGTATTTATCGGAAGGCGTTGAAAAGTGTAAAACAAAGAAGGTGAACAGCTGTAAAACAATGTTCAAATACTACTGGCAAATGTTCCCTGTGGTGTTTTTTTGTTGTTGTAGCCAAGTATAACCCAAAGGAAATCAGTGAAGTAAACCGATCCCCTATAAGGTCACTGGGAAGGGTGAGGTACCTGTACAATATTATTTAAAAAAAGACTGTTAATAAAATTATGTTATGTCACCCTCTGCTTATTGTCACTGCACAAATCAATCAATAAATAAATCAATAAATAAGTACAAATGATTAAAGAGGACAAGCTCCTGATAATATCACTTTGATTATTGTCACAGTCTACTGCATATATTTGTGCTGCACGTAATCTTTATTTGTTGTATCAACGCTGATGTAATGCTTATTCTGTAAGCAAATACAGTAAAGTGAAGTCACAGAGATCACTTTGGACACATTTACATAATTTGTGTTGCCTTTACTCAAGCAGACGAGACCTTTGAGATACATCCACCCTGTGTTTCTGGAATAGAGAGCTTATTCTGAAACAAAAGGCATGTTGACATTCTCCATTTCACTACAATGCCCTATTCCCTTCATGAGGTTGTGGCAGTTCAAGGTAGTGATAGCCTGATCTCACCTACGCATAATAAACAGTGCTGATACTCGACCACATTGATTATTTCCTGAGGTCATTATGCTGCTTTGCATGACTAAATTGTCTTTCCCTCCAGCCAGGCTGTGGTAGATTGTGTGAGTAACAGACTTATCAATCAAGCTATATGTTTGATACTATTGTTTCCTTGATTTCTTCAGGTGCCAGGGGCATTTTTTTCTTCCCTCAATGAGCTTTGATCATTTAAAACCCTGGTAGAGTATATACCAAGACAAACAAAATGAATCCACCCTGGTATTTGCCTGCAATGTGAAATTTAAAACCATGATGCAGCTTTCAAACTCAACAAAGAAAATGATGACTTTCTGTTCTGAATGCCCTTTTAGGATTTTGAATGCTTGAATCAGATCACCGCGTAGTCTTCTTTGTTCAGGACTAAATAGATTCAATTCTTTTAGCCTGTCTGCATACGACATGCCTTTTAAACCCGGGATAATTCTGGTTGCTCTTCTTTGCACTCTTTCTAGAGCAGCAATATCCTTTTTGTAACAAGGTGACCAGAACTGAACACAATATTCTAGGTGAGGTCTTACTAATGCATTGTAAAGTTTTAACATTACTTCCCTTGATTTAAATTCAACACTTCTCACAATACAGTATATCTGAGCATCTTGTTGGCCTTTTTTATAGCTTCCCCACATTTTCTAGATTAAGACATTTCTGAGTCAACATAAACTCCTAGGTCTTTTTCATAGATTCCTTCTTCAATTTCAGTATCTCCCATATGATATTTATAATGTACATTTTTATTGCCTGTGTGCAGTACTTTACACTTTTCTCTATTAAATGTCATTTGCCATGCATCTGCCCAGTTCTGAATGCTGTCTAGATCATTTTGAATGACCTTTGCTGCGACAACAGTGTTTGCCACTCCTCCTATTTTTGTGTCGTCTGCAAATTTAACAAGTTTGCTTACTATACCAGAATCTAAATCATTAATGCAGATTAGGAATAGCAGAGGACCTAATACTGATCCCTGTGGTACTCCATTGGTTACCTCGCTCCATTTTGAGGTTTCTCCTCTAATCAGTACTTTCTGTTTTTCTACATGTTAACCACTCCCTAATCCATGTGCATGCATTTCCTTGAAACCCTACTGCGTTCAGTTTGAGAATTAATCTTTTATGCGGGACTTTGTCAAAAGCTTTCTGGAAATCTAAATAAACCATGTCATATGCTTTGCAATTATCCATTGTCAATGTTGCATCCTCAAAAAATCAAGCAGGTTAGTTAGACATGATCTTGTAAAGAATAAGCTCAGTACGGGTTTATTGATGAAACTAGAAAATCAACAGCCATACATATGATTGCAAACACAGCGGGTGAATTGCAATGAACTAAAAGTAGCATAGGCACAAATCCACTCCATTCATTTTAAAAATCAAAACAAAGCGACCTGTGAGGGCTCCCATAGCAACCGGCTCCAAGGGGAAAACCACTAGAACTACCTCATGATCCAGAAGTGAATGTCCCTTGTGCAGTGCTTGCTTAGGAGCTGCATTGTTTGCACCCAGGCCAGTGTGTTATACATGCCAAAGGAAGTAAATACAACGCAGTATAATCTAAACAGAACTAGTGCACATATTGATCTTTGAGGAACACCCTTGCTAATTTGCATAAGACAATAATTAAAGCTGTCACTCTTTAGTTAATGATTAAAACAAATAGCAATAGCTGTCAAATACCATGGAAAGGTATTGGGAAAAGGAAGAAATAATAAAAAGAAAATCGTCATCACACTATTTAGAAGCTTCCTACACTGCCAATGTTTATAGAGAACTTTGACCTTTTCCTAGTTGTTGGCTCCTTCAATCAGAAATGTGTGAATTCAAATGGTAGAGGACCTCCTTTGCTGGCTTGAGGTAGTGGTAAAGCATTCATTCAGTCACTGTTCTATCAAGAGCTGTCACGGTTAAGGCATAGCGATAATACAGCTGTACTAATTACTAAATTATTCTGCTTTTATTTCTTCACTACTGGCTTTCTTCTCAGGGAGTTGATGAGAGGACAATGAATGAGCCTTTATGAGATAAAAAGAAAGTATTGTTTTGCTGGGCAAACATTTGCTGTCAGAAGAACACCTACCATAATGCAAACAGGGCAAAAAAAAACATTCCCAGTGAAATAGAAAACATTCCAAACCCCAAATCATTCTTGAAATTGCTGGAAAAAATAAATCAGCAAAAGCACTGCATTGCATTTTAAAACGTTACTGTCCTCTGTGAAACATGAACATTGTGCAAGACAGTCCAATTGCTCACTGCCCCCATTGTTCCACAGAAAACACTGATCCTAGAACAGAGACTGTACTGTACTATGAACTGCTCTGCACCAGACACAGAAACACAAACGCAGATTTGTTAAAAAAATGTCTTTACTTATAATAATGCTGTACTGTTGCAAAATGAAGAAACAGCAATGTGTTTTGTGCGGTTTAAAATATAATGTAAAATCTACCTGAAGTCCAATCTAGTTCCCATCAGTCAAATCAGTTCCCATCAGTCACACATGGTGATGAGAGGCGGTGGAGGTTGGGGGAGGTTTGGGGACATTTATAAGGAGTTTTTTTTTTTACTTTAAGAAGGGCCTCTTATTTTGTGGTAGGTTGGTCCTGTATGGGTGCTTCAGAACATCCAATAAAGTTGCTTTTCTCTGACCTGTCTGATTATTCATCTTTTAAATTCACTGGATTCCTGTCAAAAGACCAGCAGGCTTGCAACTGGCTTCGCTCCTGACTCCCTAATTGCATCAGAAAGTGTGGCCGAGGAAATATTAACATATTTGGCCACATTATTAAATAATTGAGACAACAACTACAAATGAACCAACTGACATGCACGTTTATCTATCAATTCACATGTGCATTCTCAAACATAGTTGAGAGAAATAAATGCAGTCTGTGCCTGTGGAAAGTGATTGCATTGATTACTGCCCTCCTTTCATTTTCATATTCCTAGATCAGGCATTGCACAGAGAAGGCCAGAGTTAAGAGTGTTTCTACCTAAAACTATGAGCAGTACCTTGCTATTGATATGCTGTGTGTCAATGCAGTGCACAGCATTCCTTTGGTATTATAAAGCACCACGTCAACTGGCTGATTGTAAGCGGATTCACAATGGGTGATTATACTGCACAATCTGCTGAATGTAAAGGCCCATTGTTGCTTTGCAAGAGCGGACAAGCTCTTTCCCCAGCAGTGTTCCAAGAAATTGTTACTTCAAGGGTTTAGGTTACCAGAGAACTCTCCTGTTTGTGTTTGATACTGGCAGATAAACTCTCCTTAAGCTCAGAAAGCCTTTTTCTGTCAACACAGAGAAGATGAATTTACATGGTAAATTAAAAATGCACTGTATTTTCATATATGTTCAACGTCCTGAAAAAAGTGTTCAGCTACTACCCAACATTTCACATTTATCATTTTGTGGGGCTATGTCCTGGATTAAAATGTCTTCTTTGAAGTCCATCAACAAAACAGTCTTATGTCTGAAGGACATTTTTGGGGGTGATCCATATATAGACAGAGAGTAGGTGGGGTTGGCAGAGTTGAATGGTCACATTGTAACATGATCTGAATGGAATGAGGAAGGGTGTTCAACCCATATTCTTCAAGCTCAACCCCCACCCCCCAAAAAAAAAATAATAAAGAAAGAAGAAATAAGGAAATAGAATTACATTTGAAGCCACTTATCTTTTAAGTTATTAATCATTTTCAAATCACCTTTTCCATTTGGCTTGGCCTGAAGTTTACTATCAGTTTCTTCACAGTTTACAGAACATATCCACCTCCTTCTATACCAAATGCTACTAAGTAAATTAGCTATGTGCATACTTAGGCCCATCTGCTTTTTGAATTGATTTTCTTTCTGCATTGCTCTATCACATGGTACAGTTCATGTATGTCTTTGTTTTGCAAGAAAATATGATCATAAAATGTATGATAGTAGTGTTAATAATTATTTCAATAACATCAAAACAGGGTTGCAGTTCCTTAATTATATAATATGTGTGACATGAACATCATTGAACAGTAAATTATAATTCCACAGATGGTCAAATCTGCTCTTATTGCTGCTTATCTTTTCACTGACATTAAGAGACAAGCTACATACTACAGGTATAGCATTTAATTTCCATGTTGCTTTGGTGATTTGTTTATAGATATCCTAGGCAAATAATTAACCTATAATCACCCGTGAAATAGCTTACTCCCACTCTCCCTGTTTGCTCAAAACAATTTATTATTATATGAAAATATAGTCATACAATAATCTTTAACTACCTGATTAGAATAGAGAAAACAGTAAAGTCAGAAAACAGGAGAACACAAGTTCAATAAAAGCAAAACATTCAGGTGGAACATTCCAAAAATTTGTTTAAACTCTGGAGGCCCGGGTTCAAATTTGTTTTTAAGTCAAATGTGTTCGGTGTTCTTAATTCAGCCCTCAGTCCAGTTGAGCCACGTAAACAATGAATTGCAATTGCCATTGTATGTGTTTGAGAGGCCAAGGACCGAATGACAGTAGCTGTTGATCAGGCAAAGATTGATGTGCATCGGCAGAGCACTGTGAGGAGTGTCATTTAATCTAATCTTTCATAGGGGTTAATATAAGGATAAGCGTAGTGCAAGCAATTGCGGCTGCAAAATCCAAATTGCCTAGCGGCCAGGCAATTATTTTGCACTGCTGCCTATGTAAGCTTAAGAGCAATGCAAATTACTCAACACACACAAATAATGAGCTGCAATCATGATAATGAAGATATTTAGCGGCTGCACTTACAGCCCAGAGGTGAGGTGAGTTAGTAGTACAGAGTAGGCGCTTTGTGATATTTGTGGAGTACGAAAATCAAACCAAACAAAAAATATATATCAAAGGAAGGACAGCAAAGTATATTAAAGTCCTCTTAGTGCACGGAAAAAAAAGTAGCATGTTTTCTGAGGAGGAGCTTAGAGTCCTTATGGCTGAGGTCACTCAACATAAAATTGAGTTATTTGGAAAAGCCTCAGCAAACATCAGTTATGCTACCAAAGAGGCCACATGGTCCTCTATAGTGGAGAAAGTCAATGCTGTCGGTGTTACCAGGAGGACAGTCAACCAGGTGATAAAAAGTTGAAATTCAGCTAATAGGTCTAGGATGACCTGCGGAGTGACACGATAATGCCTTACCACCACATCCTCCAGATTCCCAAACAAAGCGACCCTGGGTTTGAATATGCAGGGTCTTCTCCGTCTTGTCCTTCTCCGAAGGTTTTCCTGCCTGTCCTCAACAAGAGCCAAGTGTCGCTGCATCAGGAAGTGTACCACAGCAGCCATCCTGAGACCAATGACAGGTCTCTGCAGGTGTGTGGTTTTATACAGCTGTTAATTACTCGCTTCTACAATGGTTTGCACCTTGTCAGAAGAGGTGCAGAGTTTTTGGAGGGTCAGCAATTGCCCAAGTTCAAGGCAAAATCCTTACCTCATTGTAATGTTTGTGCCTGCTTAGTATTCCAGATCCCTGCTGAATTCTATGCTCTTTTCTTCATTTGAATACATTTCAATATCATGTAAAAGGATTAATGATGGTAAAGTGCTAATTTGATAGCAGGTGCAGAACGCCATCTTTACATACGCTGCATTTTTAGTGGCCACGAATGTCCCACTTTAAGTCAGCTAAACACAGTTTGGGTGTTTTGCAGCTGCAAATCACTTTGCTCGTATCCTTGCATCAGCCCCATAGGCTCTAAAATGTATAAGAAACAATTTATATTAAACAGATGTAATGTGAACCCAATGCTAGCTTATCATTTGTTAATGTGTTCTTCACTCCTGTTGTTGTTATCATTATATACCATTTTGAAAGCAAATCACTTTTATTTCCCTCATCCCATTAATATTTAATTTCATGGCCCCTTTGTAACAGGCTAATGGTTTCTTATACATTATTAATTCTAGTAGTTTATTCTTTTCATCTTATTCATATGCCACATGGACTTACTAAAAAATCTATTTGCTGGGTGTGTGGAGAAGACCGCAAGCAAACAATAAGAAACAAAAATCATTCATTACATGTAAACAAAAAATACAAAAGCAGCTATTCATATGGACACATTTTGTTCTGTCAATTAAAGTTCTGCAGAAGCTATTTTTGCTGATAGTTGCTGCAGAAAACAACAGCAGGCTGTTTTGACTCTTGTTATCACTCTTTGTCTTTGTCACATTTACAACATCAGGGCTTCACACTAATTTGAATCCTTAAATATTCATCGTGTATTCCTGTTGAGCTGCTACACTTCCTTACCTGATGCCTACAGTATTGTATACCTCTGTTCTTTATTGTACTGTGAGCTTGTTCTTTGCAGCCACTTGTATCGACTAAGCTATTTAACATAGGATAGGTCCCCTAAGACTGTATGATTTAGGAATGACCCTTTTTATTGATTCAATTCAATGCATTACTGAAATTAATGGGGGAACGCATGTGTATATTTTAAAAGCATACAGTTGTTTACATTTCTTAAACTGATCAAAACATTTTTTATTCATCTTGTGTAAAATGCACACTTAAGTGACTATAACCCAGCTGTAAATATTCATTCGTATGCTGTGTATTCATATGAGGAGTACATTTTTTATATGTAATACACACTGCATAAATTAGGTTGAATGTTCTGTCACGTTTCAAAGTGGGCTGGTGTGAAATAGCTTGATCTGTTATGGATGAAATGCATGCTGAGAATTGGAGCTGTTAATTAAATCCAGAGTTTAAAGCATTTTTGATAGCAGTTGCTTTCAAGGTACATGCTAAATTAAGCTCAAACCTATTAGCATTTTCCATAATTTCAAAGAAAGGCGGTTCTTTTTGAAAACTGTTCATTAATAAATGATCTGTCATCATTATTTGAATTTGAGTTAGTAGAGATATAATACAGATCATGTTAGTGAGAAATGATTGACACAAAGAAATTAGTCCATCGAGATCAACATGCATGAAAGGTATCTGTCCTCATCAGTTGTTTGTAAATCATCCCCAATACTGACTGTGTTCAAGTGTGCTACAGTCATGCAGCTCTAGATTTTGGGCATCCAATTTTTATCTGTAATGATATTAAATATCTCAAACAATCGGATAATCCACATATCATGTTTAAACAAAAATAACCAACACGTCATTCAACTGGACACTCACATTAAACGGTTGCAGATTATGCTACCTCAATGTTTTATTTATTTATTATTTATTTTATTTGTAGCTATAAGAATAATTTCATAAATCCTCACTGTATAGGTTTTAAATGTGTTTCATAAATCCTCACTGTATAGGTTTTAAATGTGTATTTTTGAAAGAAACATGTTATAGCAAACATGCACTATCCTTGTAAAATATGACACCTGGTTCACCACGAGGAAACAAGGAAGTTATCAGTTCCGGTAAATCTGTTACTGCTTCACTTCATAGGTCATTTCACCTCAGCAGTGTCTTCAGGGTCAAAGTATCTTACTGGCTTAAAAGTATGTCAATCATTAGGGGGAGCAGCTGGTTGGTTACTGACAGGAAAGTTGGGCCTGAAGGGGTGGGCACAATTTCACAATACTGATGAAATGACTAAAAAGTGCAAAACTCTGTAAATGTAAAAAGAGATTTCTGTACCAAATATCATGTTTTATATATATATATATATATATATATATATATATATATATATATATATATATATATATATATATATATATATATATTTTAAAAATGTATTTGAAAGCTATAAAGTGAATGGGTGAAAATGGATGGAATTATTTTGTTAGCTACAATCACTTAATGTCACGGCACAGTGAGACCGATTTATAAAACACACACTTCAGCACAGTTGACGCAATTCTCAGTCTTTATTTGAGTGATTTTGACTTTCAAAATAGTCCCAAACTTGCGTTACACCCATATCTGATTGCCTTATCTGATTGTACTGTGAGTCCCTATAACAAACACAGCTGGCAGGAATAAATAGATGGATAATGTTCTGTGCATAAACTGCATTGCTTTTTTTCTGCATCAGAGACACATGTTAAATCAATCAAGTTACATGGAAAATTACATTGTCGTTACCGATAGAGTTTAAAACGCCGCCATTGTTTTGTTTTAAAAGAGATAGAAATCTAAAAGATCCTTTAGTAAGAGCGGATCATTATAAGCCTAAATCAACCTGCCACTTTGGTATTCTACCTGGGAACTATCGTTATCATAATTGTGCACAATGTAACAATACTTATAAAACTGACACCTTCCCGCACCCTCACACAGGTATAAAAATTAAAGTTAGAGGTGTAATCAATTGCAGTACCCAAAATGTGATATATATTTTAATTTATTCATGTGGACTTGCATATGTAGGAAAAACTAACAGAACTTTAAAAACACAAACAGCGGAGCATAAGAGTGCTATTAGACGGATAGACATGACCTCCGTGGTTGCTAAAAATTTTCATGAGTATAAGCACAATGTTGCCTCCTTGAAATTTTGCAGGATAGAAAGAATTAATAGACCTAGGAGGGGAGGGAATGTAGATAGGTTGTTATTACAAAGAGAGTGCTTCTGGATACAATATTTGGAGACTGAAAATCCTAAGGGACTAAATGAACGTACGTCCTCATTTTTATGAATTGAATCAATTAGTGGTTTATAGAGTATATAATGAAGACTATTAACAATTACCTTAAATATTCTACATTAGGCTAATGGCTGTTTATATAATGAGTATGGATTTACAGCTCTTGTGTGCATATAAAAAAAAACAACTTTGAATTATGTACTTTGTTTAAATTGCTTTGTTTAACTGTTGATTGACAAATTGTGTTTCCCTGATTAGGGAATGACAAATGCTTGTTTATGTGTTAATCATGAATGTATATGACGGGCGATTTCAACCTGTTTATTACCTCTGATGAAGACAGTTTGACTGTCGAAACGTTAGGTTCTTTTTCAGCTTTTTCTTTTTAATTACTTTCATGTCCGGGAACCAAAAAAAAAAAGATATATGAAGTTCAGCCGTTGTTTGTGGTTGATGAATGGGAAAATGCGGTGTTTTTTCTTCTATATGAAGTTCTACATCTGCACCCTGTAGTTCGGTGTTCGGGTGATGACCTTACGGATCTTTGTGTTATCTGAGAAAGACATTTTCAGGCTTAGTTCAACTTCAAATAAATTAATGGGTGGAATATAAAATCTGAAAATCTTAGCAAAGACTCTTGTGACAATCATAACCGCAGCATTCAAAAACTATAATAATGTTTTTGTTTTGTTTTTAAACAAGAGGATCACATTGAAGCCTTTTTGCAAGCAGTCATTTTGGCTTCAGTTATTGCCTTTAATTTTAATCTGGGAACCCATAATTAGTCTAGTTTATATATCTTAATATTGTATACAGCTCTAAGTGTTTAGTTTTCACTTGCAAAATCAAAAACATTGATTTTTGTATGCCACATAAACATAATTTTATTACTAGGGTGCCATATAAGATGTTGACAAAATGTGTCAGAATTTTTTTTGTAGTAAATAAAATAAAAATAAAAATGAACAGGTTCAGGCTTAGGCCTATTGACATTGCGTGTGTCTATGTGCATGTGTATATGTGTGTGTCTGTGAGCATGTGGGTGTGTGTGTTACTGTGTGTGTGTCTATATGTTAGTGTGTGTGGGTGTGTGGGTAAATGTGTGAGTGAGTGTGTTGGCAGGTATTACTATCAATGTGCAGACAACATTTGAGAAAATGTTCCCACAAAGGTAGTAACTCCTGAAAAAACAATGTTGTGGGGACGTCCGCACTTTGTAAAACATGTTTTTAAGAAGTAAATATGCCTTCAAAAAAATTAATGAAAGTGCCAAAATATTTTGTTAGTTGTCAACTTTCATCCTGTGTGGAGTTTTGTCTGACTGGAGTTAGAAATAGTAAATAAAAATACAGTGAGAGTCAATGAGAAGTCCCCACAAATATAGGAGTGTGTATATGTGGGTGTGTGGATGGGTGTGTGAATTCTGTAACAGGCTGATTGCTACCTTTCACAGAACCATTCAGGAAACTTCATGTTTATTTTACACTACTCACAGTTGCACAAGGTCGAAATATTTCTTCAGCAGCTGACATCTTCAGCCTGGGAAATGAACTGAAATTGAATGATGTTTTCTAGTTCTGGGGTCAGAGCTTTGAACCTTGTGCTCTTCACCATTTGACGAGGCCATTGAGACCACTATTTTTGTTTTGGAAAATTGTTTTTTGCAAAGGGAGGTTGTGAGATCTGACTCTATGAGATACAATCTTGTTTTTTTCTTGGATCTTCCTAGTGTAGTTTTACTTCCTGATTAATATAGCACTGTTTTATTTTGCATATCTCATGTTGTGGATGTGGTGGAGGCAGACAGATGTCACACTTTTGTATTTTTAAACTTCCAGGACATTCTTTACAAAAAAATAAACACCGTATAGTATCTGGGGGTAGATGGAGTCTGTCTCTGTTACACTTGGACTGAAAAAGGAGTTTTTCTCTATCCCTATATATTAAACTTTTTTTTTTAAACCAAACACACCAAAAAATGCATAACACATGACATGATACTCTTCATATTCACTAGTAAATTTAAAATGTTGTTGGCCTTTTCTTGCATTCATGGTCATCTTCACCTTGCAGCTACCCCTTGTCTTATTTTCTAAAACAAAAAGATGGTTCAGGGCTGCCTTGGCCAATATACTATTTTGAATGTACTCAAGATGTGGGGGGTGTACTTTAGAAGCCCTCAGGCACGAAATAATGGAGGATATTAATCAGGTTTATTATCCTCCATTCTTTGTTGCCTGTGGTGTTCTAGAACTGCAGATCTACTATAAATACTCGACTGTTTACA
Source organism: Acipenser oxyrinchus oxyrinchus (assembly GCA_030684275.1). Taxonomy (NCBI): domain Eukaryota; kingdom Metazoa; phylum Chordata; class Actinopteri; order Acipenseriformes; family Acipenseridae; genus Acipenser; species Acipenser oxyrinchus. The sequence continues at coordinate 20,090,254 of CM060255.1, forward strand.
TGAATCACTTTTAAAATGGCTGAGGAGAATTAGCTATTTTTTATCGTGTAAACGCAGCCGTCTTAGCTTCAATTGTCCTAAAAGTGACCTCCTCGAGAGCAGTCTGTTTACTGTGAACGCATCTGTCCCTGAGTCGGCTCACACAGAGGCACATTGTAAAAACAGTTTCCTAAAGGAGAAAAATGAAGTGCATTTTAACTAGCTGCAAGAAATGAATAACTACATGCTGGTTATATTGTTTCTTTTAGGTTTAAGGTGAACATTGCAAATGCGAGTACCTGTAACTGGTTTTCCTCTTAAATGTTTCTTAAGTTTTAGGGGCTTGCAGAAAGCAGCTTTACACATTGATGTCAATATGCTAGTTAAGGGAAGATGTATCCTCAGTGTTATACTTAAACACAATACTGTAACTTTCTGTTTTATATACGCATGTAACAGTACCACTCCCACGTGGGCCGCAATGCCTTCATTAACTTTTTGTCTCCTTGAGTAGTGAGGTTGCCATGGAGATATGACCTCATCAGACTCTGCACAGGTGTAAATTGGTGGCCCAAATAATAAGAAGTTGTAAGTGTAAACGCTAATGAATGTGTATGAATATGTATTCTACACAGTACAGTGAGTATGGAATGAAAGGGTTGAATTCACTTGCTACCAGCTGTAGGCAGACCACACTGGTTTCACATTCTTATATATAAAGGAGAGATGTTATTAATTGGGAACAAAGTGAAAAACAGGAACAGAACTGGGGTCCACTGATACAGGTGAAACATCAAAAGTGAGAAAAAAAGAGTTGTCACTGTATGTTTAGAAGGAAGGAATGTCTGTGCTAAAATTACATGAAGGTTGTTAGTACGTAAAGGACAGTCAAATGAAGTGAGCCAGACATGATTTTCTTTTGCTTTAATTTGTTCCTACAGTAACTCCTACATTACAATATGGTTTCATCAAGTGAGAGAAATCTTAACACAAACTTCCACAAAGCTCAGTACTTTACAATATAATGTAGAAAGTAGAAAAGAGAGCTTTTTTCAACCATTTTTAGAACTTTTTTTTTTTTTGTAAAACACACAATAATGTGAAATATAAAAAGAGTAATTTGATTGTATACATTTGAGTCACTGTTGAAAGGTTGCCATGCCATTTTCTTTTCTTGCCTTCAAAGGACTCTGCTGTGGGCTGGCACTTGTAACAAAGGGCCTCTGTTGCTCATAACCTAGCCCGAGGCTGTAAAAAGGACATTCAGTCAGCTAAAAATTTTGCAGCAAATAAGAAGGCAAAGAAAAAAACTTGCACACACACACATACAGCATTTAGCACATCCCTGTATGCAAACAGGTTTTGAAGGTCGTGAGCATGTCTACAAAATGCACAGTGTTCATAATGTTCTTGTTCTAGCACAACTCCATCGTGAATAAATAACCTTCCTTGCAGCTTAAAGCAGTTGTACAGTAGCTTCTGTTTGCAGCTTCTTTGCTATATACAGGAGGTCTTGGGTGTACAGCTTTTAAGACACACATGTTAAAGCAAGCATGTATTTTCATTTTTTAAACATGTTATCTGTCAGTATACCAGCAAGCTGTTGCAGCCAGGATCGTGCTTTGCCACCAAAGACACTGCTAAGGTGAAATAACTAAGGAAGTGAAAGAGAAGTAGACACCCAGAAAGGCAAAGCTCCTGGCTCCACTATTAAGCCAGCTTTGAAGCACCTTAGCTCTTAGTGTAGTTTGAGCCGTCACAGAAGAGACCTAATCCTGAACAGGTTTTGCATTGGTTTAGGTCTCTTTCATGCACTACTGTGAACACATCCATCCCTGAGTTACCTCACGGAGAGGCACATTGTGAGCAAAGCCCCCAGTGTCAGTGTCACTCAGCCATCTCCTTGAGGCATAAACACAGTCAGCTGAAGCTGTGGACATGACAGATAGGAGTAATTCGAGCTGGTTGATAAAATCGTCTATTCTGGGCAGCTTCACTCATGCACAGCATCCTGTACATTTCTGTTGGCAAACGCTAATAATAGGATGCTAGCATTAGCACAAAAAATGTGTCTGATTAAGACATGAAAATGGAGAACCAACAAAATAATAGTTTAGTTTGTATATAATATGTATTAGTTTCATACTAGTATCCTCAAACGTCCTGCATACTTCAATAACAGCAGATGACAAACCACCTTTTCTTGAGCACCTTCAATACAGTTTGCAAGTTTCATATCCAAACAAACGCAGTTACAGTCTATGTTTGAATGACCCCTGGAGGTTCTATAAAGGTCTAGAACATGAAGGTAAGGGAATATGCAGAATGAACTAACTACACCTATATAAAAAAAGTAAGAGCTTTAGTAGCAAAACAGCACTCTTCCAAGTTGACAGGCAGCAATCAAAAATGCAGCTGAACTGCTGATTATTTGATAGATCTTTGTTTAATTTTCATTAGTAATTATTCTCTAGTTTATTTTCTAAATTAAAACTGTTCTCCTGTGTTAAAAATATTAATTTTTTTGCTATACTGTATTAATGTTGTTGTTATCTGAGATGGTTTAATTCAGAGGTGAGATTCTGCTGGTACTCACCGGTACTCTGTACTGGGACTTATTTTGATGCTGGTACTGGGTACCAGGACTTACTTAATCTGTTTTTCATCTGCGCACACAGTCCACCAGCGCAACGTTTCTCAAATGCGCTTTCATGCAGCACAGTTCGTGCTGCTTACATTGGGAGCATTCACGGAGATCATTCTGCGCAGATTCTGTGCAGAATCTGACAAATTTAGCCAATGATTTTCTAAGATTCTGCACAGAATCTGCGCAGAATCATCTCCGTGAACGCAACTATTATTTTTCCTCATACTGCTTCTTTTTCTGTTAGCTGCTATTGGCCACTATGAACGTAAGTATAATCACTGCATGTTGATTGGCCGAGTTTTCATTCTGATCAGATTTTATTTTCGCTTTGCGTCAGTGCTCATTTGTTGATCGGAGAAGACTTTAGCTGTGCAATGTGAAAACAGCGGTATGTAGTAATTATGATTATTATGAAGTAATAATTATTTTCTTTAGTGTGGCAGTGAAACTATCTAAAATATTCGAAACGAACATTGCTGCACATGCATTTGAAGGCAAATATCCACGTCAGTGTTCGCCATAAATTACATAGTTGGTAAATATTAGAAATAATTATCATAACACGTTTTGGCATGTAGCGATTTACCACATTGCCAGAATTTGCGCGAGATTTTCTGAAATGACAAGTGATGTGTGGGACAGTAGGGATTAACAATAACATTAAAAAAACAGGATCAAAGTGCAGCTTCAGATTTGGTAAGCGAGTCAGAATCGGGATACAGATGGAGGTGTGCTTCACGCTTTTAAACACTGGCCCCACTTGCAAGGTACATGTTAAGCACAGTGATCAACGTTTTGTTTTGTTGTGATCCTAGTATTTTCTGTTATGAGGACTGTAATAAACAAAACAAAAAAACAAAACGGTGAGGGGTTTTTTCTTTGTACAACGTCCCCTTTTCTAAAACATTTAGAAGAGTTTATTTAAGTATTTATTCACTGGCTCTCGAATTGTCTCAATTTTTAAAATGTTTACACCTGGCTGTGCATATGAGTACCTGCAGTTTTTTGTTGACAATTTCACCGCTGGTTAAACTAATATAAAACCTACTTTAATGCACAGACATGCAGGGTGTTTATACAATATTATTTAAAAAATACAAGTTTCATGCTATACAAAACATGTTCTTTTGTTGTTGTTGTTGTTTTATTTATGTATTTATTTATTTTGCAGTTATTAAAGCATAGCCTTAACTAGCATTTTAGCTTCTGGGGCAGCCAATCATATTTGTAATTCAAAGGTATTAAAATAAAAATAAAAAAAAACTTTGCTAAACTGCAATATAAATGGGAGTACACAAGTTGAGAAATTATGGAGATTTTTTTTTTTAACATTAAATATGGTTTATTTTAAGTTAAAGGTGAATATTACCAGTAACTAGATAATGTTTTGTTTTATATATGCATGTAGTACAAATGGGATTACACAAGTGGAGAAATACACATTTTTTAATCAATTTCTGAACTTCAGTAAAATATGCTGGTAACTTTATACAGACTGATAGAAATGTGTACTCCTGCATGGTCTGTGCTTTTTCTAGTCCCTCGGGTTGTGGCTAATCAGTATGAAAACACTTGTGGTTTTAGTAGCCAAATAAAACTCTGGGTTAATCATAAAGTGTAATAGGATTTCAATAATGTATAAACTCAGGAAACCGCAATGCTGCAATGCACGTCAATTAACCTTTCGTCCGGTGAAGTGAGGTCGCCATGGAAATATGCTGTCTGAGAGCACCCACCTTTAGTTCAGAGTCTGCACATACGGGTTTGGCGTCAGTTTGGGGCCTTGCAGAAATGTAAACGGATGTTTGAAAACCAGGCCCTTTGTATAAAATACAAACCAATGAATATAAACTACTAAATAAGCACCACATTCCTGTGACTGTCGAAACGAGAAATATGTAGCAAAGTTTTAAATAACATGTTTACACAGATTATCACAAATAAACTAAAATAAAAGGGGGTAGCGTCTTGCTTTCATCTTGGCAAGTTGTCAACACCAGCCTGTAAGTCTAATGTTTTTGCTTGTTGGGTTGCTCGCAATAACCAAAAGAATGCTCAATCTCTCATCCCGAGTAGCGTATACACAGATGGGTGATTCTTCAACTACGGACCTTTTGATGCACCAAAGCAATTTTCATTATAAAGTTTTGGTTTGCCAAATAATACAAGAATGTTTTGTGTATCTAGGCCAAGTAATATATTTTTGTATGTACATCTCAAGGGTTTGTGCTTGTCCTTTCTCTGATTTTTTTTCTGTGAAAATGTAGCATTAAAGTAACTTTTGTGTGTGTGTGTTTGTATTTAGAGTTAATAAAATATTTAACATTGTTGTATGAATTGTTTGGACTATGTGAGTTTTGTATTTATTCTTTTGTCAAAAAACTGGTTGTCCCCCTGTTTTACCATCATTACCATCACAAAGCAGAAATGACAGAACAATAACGTTTTATTGAGCTTTATTCATTTGCTCACATGAAAATGACAGACCAGTAAGGTGGTCTGATCTTTTTTAAATTCTGTTTTGATCAAATTAAAGTTTACTAAGAGAGTTGGGCCATTTCAGGTAGTAGGCCTAAGATCCTACTTTTTAGGCCTAAAAATGTTTTAAATGTCATTACCGCAGCATGTCATTACCATCACACATTAGACTGTAATATGATGACAATAATAATATGATTCATTAGTACAGTCAACTCTCTTTATACTGCCAGGTAAGGGCCATGGCAAAAACGGGCAATAAGTGAGGGTGGCGTTATAGTGAGGGTCAAAAAAAAACAACAGAAAAAAAACACACACAACTCTATGTTTTCAAACGTTTTGTTTTTTTAGTTATACAATTACAGTATCTCCAGGCCATTTTAATAAAACATTAATCTTTTTTTAAAACTACAGTACTAGTTCTTAACACAACAGTAGGTCTACTAGTGATGTTTTATCATCTTTACCCATCTGTATGAAACATACATGGTTACTTTTGAGGGACAGTTTATAATAAATAAATAAATAAATAAAACACAAATTTAGTTTCAAATCACCCAAACAACAATTCCATAAAAACAAAAAAGCGTACTTTTTTATTTTTATTTTTTACTGTACTGTCATTTGAACTTTACTGTTTGTGGCACGACTAAGCCTGCTGAATACTATCCCCCATTGAACGATGCCATCTATTTATTTCACAAAGCAATTTAAGCTCAACAGCATTCTTTTTTTTAAGCAGTTAAAAAAAATGTTGAATATGTACAGGCAAACACTTTTATTAAATGAAAAGTAAAACCAAAAAAAAAAATTCTGCTGTTTACAAAACCGATGCTTTAGTTTAAGTCAGCCTTCATTTGTGCAAAACTTGCACGTAAACAAACAAACACCATACTTTTCTTTTCAACATTTAGTGTGGCGGCCGACATGGGAGGAAGTGGCACCCCTTTCCAAGGAGGTAAAGGGCCTTGTAGCGTCTGCATGACGGGACCCTCTGCCGTCTGTGGCGCACCCGGCATCAACTGTGGACCGCTGGCAGGTGGTGGTTCCTGCCATCCTGAGGGAGCGGGTGCTGCAGGCCGTGCACTGGGCACCGACAGCGGGACACTTTGGGGTGACCAAGACCTTGCAGAGGCTGAGGGCTTTCTGCTATTGGGGCCACTGCCGGAGGGACGTAGATACGAACGTCCGAAGCTGCGATACCTGCACTGCCTGGAAGGGCCCGTCCGGACAGTCACGCGCCCCCCTCCAGCACTATGAAGTGGGTGCGCCACTGGAGTGGGTGGCTATCGACGTTTTGGGCTCCTTTCCCAAGTCCACAGCGGGAAACAAGTTCGTCCTGGTTGCCATGGACTGCTTTTCCAAGTGGCTCGAGACCTAGAACATAAGAACATAAGCAAGTTTACAAACGAGAGGAGGCCATTCAGCCCATCTTGCTAGTTTGGTTGTTAGTAGCTTATTGATCCCAGAATTTCATCAAGCAGCTTCTTGAAGGATCCCAGGGTGTCAGCTTCAACAACATTACTGGGGAGTTGGTTCCAGACCCTCACAATTCTCTGTGTAAAAAAGTGCCTCCTATCTTCTGTTCTGAATGCCCCTTTATCTAATCTCCATTTGTGACCCCTGGTCCTTGTTTCTTTTTTCAGGTCAAAAAAGTCCCCTGGGTCGTGTTGGACCAGTGTGCAACCACCGTCACTATTGCCTTAGTGGAGGGCATGTTCTGCCGATTCAGGATGCCTGAAGAGCTGCATAGCAACCAAGGCCGCAACTTGGAGTCGCAGGTGTTCGGGGAGCTATGCAAGAGGCTGGAGATCTACAAGACCCGCACCACCCCTCTTCACCCACAGAGCGATGGCATGGTTGAGTGGTTCAACCGGACGCTAGCCGTCCAGCTCGCACTGTGGACCAGTCGGGATCAGCGGGACTGGGACCTTTACCTACCCTTGGCCCTCCTGGCCTACCAGTCGGCCGTATGGGAGTCCACGAGGTGCACCCCGGCTCTGGTCATGCTGGGAAGGGTACTGTGGACCCTGGTGGACCTCGTATTTGGACGACCCCCAGGAGAGGAACTGTGCTCACCAGCAGGGCCGGAGTCCGTCCAGCAACTCCAGTACCGTCTCAACGGGGTGCACCGGTTCGTGAGGGACCATCTCGAGGGGGCTGGCATTTGGCAGAAGCGGGCGTACGACGTCTGAAGTCGGGGAGGAGACTTTGCACCAGGGGAGCTCATGTGGGTGCACTGCCCTAAGACGATGAAAGGGTGGAGCCCCAAGCTGGATAGCCACTGGGAGGTACCATGTAAGGTGTTGGCATGGTTCTCCGATGTGGTATACCAGGTCCAGATGCGACACAGAGGGCGGTGGGTCACGCTTCACTGGAACTGGCTGGTGCCCTATAGACCATGGGTAAGCACCAGCCCAAAAGAGGGAGGGATGGGGCCAGGGGAGCCCCATGAAGGAGAGTCTGGTGGACGCATTGAGCCACCTAGGGGCACTAAGCAGATACAGACACAGGGTCCTGCCGCGTTGGCTGGGCCCCGCTGTAGGAGGACCCCGTGAAAGAAGGGGCAGGGAGGGGATGACATTTCAGATGGAGGGAGGCAGTCTGCCCCCTGGGCAGCTGCCGTTCACAGCGGATCCAGAGAAGCCCCAGAGGGGTAAGGGCACGCCAACCCCCTCGGAGGTTCCAGTAGTAAGTGCGACAGTGACCTGGACGGTTCACTGTTTAGAGGGGGCAGTGTAACACCTCGAGAGGTGGCGGGAATTTCGGAGGACCCCAGTGATGGACAGGTGGCGAGGACGCTGATTGGGCGGAGGGGAAAGGCTACCTGAGGTCTCCTCCAACTAGATCTGAGAAGCGAGAGGGGGTGGGCCAGCATATAAGAGCGGCAGGAATGATGCGAGGAGGAGGAGAGAGAGACGACAGCTGAATTGATAGGAGTGAGGAGATAATAAGAAAGCGAGAGAACCACCCACCATTACTACTGTCAGCCGTGAGACGGGCCCCGACTACAGCTGTTATTATTATTATTAAATGTATTTTTATTATTATTACTACTAGTAGTAGTTGTATGTAATAGCATTCATTCACTGATATTCAAATGAAACAGTGGTACAACACAGACTTTTTTTTTCTGCCCTGGCTGTCTTCGCCTGCCTTTTCGCATGTTAACACCTTGTTTCCGCCCGTTCAAAAGGTCACAAATACTGGCTGGGGATTGGTCAACAGCTGTTTTCATGTTGCTTTCGGCAGTCCCGCCTACTCCTGCGAAACTTCTCTCCGCCCATTTCACGGATTGGAAATGGCTAGTTTTGGTTTCGTGATAAAGAAAATAAGAAAAAATGAACAAGAACTGGATGAAAACCCCTGTAGTAAATGTTATTCCTACTTGTTGTTGTTGTTGTTGTTTGAAACTAGTTGATGAGGTCAATTCGTCTTTATAAAACAGATGGCTGTTGGTGATGTGGCGATTTTGTTGCTAAGAATTTACAGAAGGTTAAGTCAAGTAACCTGATTGAGCATTCTGAGTCTCTTGCACATGCTTCACAGATGCAGTGAACAAAAAAAGAACAGTTCGATTTTTCATTTTGAGTAACATCGAAAGATGATGACTAGCATGTGTTATACTTGCACATTTACCTCAAATAACAGTGTTGAAATGCTTTCTTTCCTAAATGTGTTTCTTTGAGGATGCTCAATATACAGTTTACTGCATTACCACGTCTGAATGGCACTAGGCCTTTTCTCATATGTTGTGTTCTTCCTGACTGCAATCTGCAGTCAGAAATCTCATTGAGAGGTTTACAAAGAAGGTTTCTTTTTAGGCTTTGCAGCACGGAAATCCCATTGAAAGGCACAAAGAACACATGTTGCCAAGATGGTGATTATGTCAATCCTTGCCCAGGAAAAATCTCAGTAAATTGGCCTCTAATGAGTTGTAAACAAACGCTGGTTTATGTAGCTTGTATTGTGTTTGCAGTTTTAACCAAAAAGACTGCAGCCTTACTATAATTTACCCCTTTTAAATCTAGGTTCCCAAAGCTATAGATTCACTTGAAAGGGGCAACCTAACATTACTCACTTGTTATTAAAAAAAAGCACGGATTAGTTTCAAGTATGGAATATACATTAAGAACAATTATTGGTTTTGCCAGCCACAAGGTTTCAACATCATTTTTTTCTGAAAGTATTGTTTACTTGATGGGATTTCTGACCTGAGTAAAAATGTAATTTTTAGAAATAGATTTATAATAAACAGTCAGTAGTATCCATATACTTTCTCTGCCCATTCATTTAGCTTCCATTAAAAACACGAGGATCGATCAGAATTGTGATCATTTTATAACAACACAGACACACACAGACAGACACAGACACACAAACACACACATACACGTTTGCATTCCTACATTTGTGGGGACTTCTCATTGACTCGCACTATATTTTAATTTACTATTTCTAACTCCAGTCAGACAAAACTTCACACAGGGTGAAAGTCAACAACAAACTAAATATTATTGCACTTTTTTTTTTTTTGGAAGGCATATTTAGTTCTTAAAAAGGTATTTTACAAAGTGGGGACGTCCCCACAATGTTGTTTTTTCAGGTGTTTCTATCTTTGTGGGGACATTTTCTCAAATGTTGTCTGCACATTGATAGTAATACCTGCCCACACACACTCACTCACACACACACACACACACACACACACGCACACAATACCTATGTGAATGTACTTCCCACTGTGCTTAGCTACGTAAAGCAGATTAAATAAATGATTCAGTGTTATCACAATATGGTTATCAAGCTTTATCATGGTGACTGACCTTAGCACTGTGGTCTATCTGGCTTCTTCAAGCTGGGTATCAGCTCTAAGTAACAATGCCTGCAAACTAGTTGTGTATTCTTTAATTATTAAAAGCACTGGGGCAGGGTGTGTTAGCTAATGTGTGAATGTGGTGAGGTGTAAAACGAAGAGCATGAGCAATTGTCTTTACTGACCCCACGTTTTACGAGGACACTGGAAGGTGAGAAACTAAATTAACAAACCCACATTTACATTTTTGGAAGAGGACACGATTAAAAGGTTTCTGATGCCCCTCGTGAAGAACCAGCACAAAGCAAATTGATCAAATGTTTACAGTAATAATGTTTTGAGGTATTTTTATTATGCCATTCTGCATTTTGTCTTACACGTCACTTATGAGTGATTACGAGGTTTTAAACCCTGTTCACAGCATTTTGAAAAGCACCTGTTTAATGGAGAATATTATTTCAGTTTTCCTGTCCGGGAACTGAGTTGCAATTTTGCAATCTATCTGATTTGGTCTTTAAGGTTAAAATTCGTTAGGATTCTCCTCTGAAACACTAAGGGTTTAAAATGTATTTTCCATTACAGATCTCTAGCTCCTAATCCACACAGCCTGGACATGAACGTCAAACTGCACCTTGCTCAGGAGCGATGATAAAATATATGATGATTAAGAACATATGTATATTCAGAGGGTATAAAGTATTCCTGGCCACAGAGAATTAATGAGACCCGAAGTAGAGAAGAAATGGTCTGGAGTAAAGGCTTTTTTAATGGAAATTTCCATTCATGTTTTCATGTACTGTATTAAAAATATACAGGTAGTAGTGGAAAGCATTGTTTTTAGTAGTTTCGATTTAAGAATGTATTTCACTTTGATCCTCTGGAATTTGAAACTCAGCGTTTGGTAATAATAACCTTTGTACCAAACCTTTTTTGGTTATGTTGCTCTCCTGCCTTTTGGAATTAGACTTTGTTTTCTGTGATGGAGTGGCCAAGGTTATTTAATTTTAAATTTGGCACTTGATACATTTTCATTCCACAGGCTAATAATCTGCAGGCATGTAGAAAGAGATTGTGTGATTACCAAGGCGTCCATTCATAAACTCACTAGGTGGTAGAGTCCATAATAAAAATGCTGCTCTGATTTCTAACCTTATTCCCCTGTTCAATGGTGAAACTCAATCAAACATCGCAGATGGACTGTATATACATGTATGTGGCTTCTGTTAAGAGGTTTTGGAATGTTAATACAAGAGTTTTGTGCTTTTGTTAATGTAGGGCTGTGGCTGGGGAGGAAAAGGGAAAAAACACAGAACATAGAGGAGCTCTGCACATCCAAAAAGTCTCCCGTGAGAAGTTTAAAAAAAGTGTTTCATCCTCAAAAAAATCAAGCAGGTTAGTTAGACATGATCTCCCTTTCCTAAAACCATGCTGACTGTCTCCCAGGATACTGTTACCATATAGGTAATTTTCCATTTTGGATCTTATTATAGTTTCCATAAGTTTACATATAATAGAAGTCAGGCTTATTGGTCTGTAGTTACCTGGTTCGGTTTTGTCTCCCTTTTTGTGGATCGGTATTAAGTTTTCAATTCTCCAGTCTGTTGGTACAACCCCTGTCTCAAGAGACTGTTGCATTATCTTCGTTAGCGGTTTGTAGATAACTTCTTTTATTTCTTTGAGTACTATTAGGAGGATCTCATCCGGCCCTGGGGATTTGTTTATTTTAAGAGCTCTTAGTCCCTTTAACACTTCTGCCTCTGTTATGCTAAAGTTATTTAAAACTGGATGGGAACAGGTCGACATGTGGGGCATGTTGTCCGTTTCCTCCTTTGTAAAAACTTGTGAAAGTAATCATTTAATATATTTGCTATTTGGCTGTCTTCCTCTATGATGTTGCTATTTGTATCTCTTAGACATTTTACTTCCTCCTTGAATGTTCTTTTGCTGTTATAATATTGGAAAAACTTTTTGGAATTGGTTTTAGCCTCCTTGGCAAAGGTCATTTCTATCTATCTCTTGACCTTTCTAACTTCCTTTTTGACTTGTGCTTACAGTTGCACATACTCTTTCTGTGTACTTTGTTCTTGGTCCCTTTTAAATGCTTTGTAAAGTGCCTTTTTTCTCTGAATTTTTTTTAAATTGTTCTATTAAACCATTTTGGCCATTTTGTTTAAGATTTTGATTTGTTTTGCGCCGCTAGTACTACATTTTTTAAAAACAGCCATTCTTTCTCTGTGGATGTTTTCTCTATTTTACTCCAATCTACTTCTGTTAGTCTCTGTTTCATACCTTCATAGTTTGCCTTTTTAAAATTGTAAACCTTAGCTTTAGTCATTACTTTTTAGGTTTTAAAAAGCACTTCAAATGAGATCATGTTGTGGTGTGAATTTGCCAATGCTTCTCTGTTTTAGTTATTCTGTCTTCTTGATTTGAAAAGACTAAATCCAGGCATGCCCCCGCCTCCCTTTCCAGTTGTAACCCGATGATAAAACTACTGTACATTAGCACCGCATTGTGGTTAGTTGTTGAACCAGAATTCAATTGTATGTTTAAGCAGTATAATTGAAGATCATACATTTTGTACTATTTGTTTGGTGAAGACAAATACAAGATACAATGGCTGTGTTGATAAGCAGAGGGCCACAGTTAAATATTAGTTTTATTCTTTTGTCCATTCCAGCAGGAATATTGATCTCTTGTCGCTAGTAGAAACCACGTTAACATTTCTTTTTGTTGAGAACATTTTGTGAAACTCCCTCTAACGCTAGCATTTTGTGATTGATAATAAAAGCAGGGATCTTGTTGTTGTGACTAGAACACAGTGTAGGCCTTGGACGATTTTGAGATAACACACTGTCAATATGGTAAACAAAGGAGATATGTGTTCATCCTAAATAAACCTGCTGAAAGTATTATCTGGGTGTGAGGGTCTTGGGTTTAAAAATTGTGCTATATCTTTAATTTCACATATTGCTGTCAGTCATTACTGCTCTTACTGTACAATAACTAGGTTCGGTTACCTGTTAATTTAAAAAAACAGATGGGAATGAGAGCTTGAAGGTCAGTAGAATAAGAAATATTGTGCACTCCAATCTTCAGTTCTGAGAGAACCCTAAAAAAGAAAGTAAACAGATGATAATTATAATTCTTGTTTAATTATAAGAAGTAAAACATTGTGTGAATAACAGTATTCACACAAGCAGAATTTCCAAAAGAGTAGCCTTACAGAGGGGCGTATACAGCACGCAGGAGAGATATTCTATTAGCATGCAAATTGCAAAGGTTCTAGTTTGAGTCTGATGTGATACATTGTGAACTACAAAACCTAATTGAAACTCTAAACACAGCTGTTTTATAATCTATCACATGTAATCATTCAAGTATTTTGTCAACCAATATGGACACTAATAGGCACAATTCTTCATGCAGTTTGAATAAATTGTTGGAATAGAACACATTGTTCTTTATTGCTCAACGGATTAGCCAGAGAAGCTCAAGTAATTCTTGGTACCCTCTGGTAGCTGGCTTTGTTTTTGAAATTGCATCACTACCTGATCATCATCAGCGATGTCTTAATTCTTTATATCTGACCAGCAGAAAACACATTGTTTGCCCTTTTGACAGTAGAACAACCAGCCGATTTGTGCAAAGTCATATATATATCCAACATTACAAACCTTCCTGTTGGATCATCACCCATTCCTTTACAAGACAGACATGCTCGTTATCAGGTTAAGCATGTTAATAAAGTATACAGTAGGTGTACAGAACATATCTCCCAGGTTGTGTCTGAAACATATCTATGCCAAACCCAGCTCAGCTGTCCCAAGTTGCTTCAGATTGCACACCACATACTGGACATTTTTTAGACAGAAAGAGTGCAACTTGCCTGTTATATTTCACCTGCTATGATCTAAATATTAATACAAAAAAAAGCATTAATAAAGAATATGGATACATATATTCAGAAATTATACAATTTATTATTACACATTATTTTAAAAGTTCCAATGTTTCTAGTTAAGTTTCTAGTTTTCCTGTTGCTACAAACCTTAGAAGCAAAAAGAACAGAACCCAACAAAGAGTGCAGAATGTTCTCCCACACGTGAGGGTATTTTACTATTTTACAACAACTCTGAAACTTTACAACAACTTTTTAAATATAACATGAGGACCTTTACATGTTACCTTTGTTTCACGTAACTTACTCTGTCCCACTCTAGCCTAAACCCCCCATTAGCCTACAAGTTCCTCAGGGCAGTTCATAAAGAGTTTTATGTCACCTATGTTTATAAAATAGCAAAGCAAAATGATGGAAGATCATACTGTAAAATAAAAAGCAGGTGCAAGAGAAATTCTTATTTCACGTGACAGACCTCAGGAATTAATTATCTAGAGCGGTAGAAGAAAGCAGAAATGTTCAATTTCAGAGAGTATTGGGTATACACGGGTCACGTAAAAATCAACATTGCTAATTTTTGCATTACCCACGTAAAACCGTCATGTATTCTGTGTACATCACTCAATAATCAACAATCCTACCTGTCTATTTGTTTCTGCTTAAATAGCAGAGGTTATGCCTGAGGCACTTTGTAATATTTTCATTTTAATGTTAACCCTTGGGTGTAATTCCGGGGATGGTAACCAGGGCTCCACCTCCTCCTATCCTCCTCTCAAACAATCTAAACTCTCTATTTAAACCCCTCACAGCCTATGCTCTCTCTTGCATTATTTTTTTGCATACACTGCGATCCGTTCTCCATCCCTGCCGGATTCTCCTCAAAATATCTCATCATTTCTCCAATGGAAGCTCAGTACCATCTACTTCTAATACAGACCTCTACCCAACAACCAGACCTGCTCCCCCGGCACTACGGAGATGAAACCCCCCCCGCCAGCAGACTCAGCCTCCTGAGCAGCTATTTTAAAAGGATTGGCCACTCGCCAAACTCTTAAAAACCCTGCACGAGAACAATATCAACATCCCGGCTGGAAGAGAGCATATAGCGTTGTTTAACAATAATTGTACCTTATATCTGCTACACCCACATTGCTTCCTTCTCGCAAGCGCACTTCCCAGCACAGGGGCAGAAGCCCCTCCTATCCAGTCATGTTTGTCACCTCCTCTCCAGCACAGCAGCGCAGCAACCAGATGCACCTGAACAGTTCATCCTTCAGCTTCATAACAACATTTTTGAGGATGAAGTCCTTCATTCACCCCATCACCGTCTCAATTGCCTCAATCAATACACGGCTGTGGCAAAGTGGTTGGTAAGGGGAACAGGTGTAGCGGTGATGCGATGCAGGAGTGACAGACAGACACGGTAATTGGGTGAATAAGTGTTTTATTGTGCCTATTCCAGGTCTGGCGACCGTCAAATAATTAAGCCCCGGCAGTACACAACGATGTGTAAAGCGCGGGGAGCGTAAGCAACTCAACACAGTCCCGAACAGAAAACAAAGGCACGGTCACCAGTCCTGGGTGAATCCAAACGTGAAGGTGCTCTGTGCAGTGGTGCTCCGGATAGTGCTTTCCTGGCGACAGCTCCGGAGGTGTGCTTAACTGTCTAGTGGTGCAAAACAGACAGACAGTTACAGACAGACAAAACAACACACAACACGTAACACTAGTCTTTTTCTCTTTCTCTGAGAGCTCCTCTCTCAGTCCTTCTCCTATCGCTCTAACCCCAAACGAAGGAAAAGATCAGCGTTTCCCTGGCCCCTATATGTAGTCCCGCATGATATCTAGGTAAACGGTTGCAGCTGCCTTATTACTTGCAGCTGCCCCTCGTTTACCTTTCAAGTCAAAACGGTCTTACAACAGAGTCTCGCTTCTTTCCAGGCTGACCCACTTCCCGGTCCCGGAAACGAACTGTCAGGCCAGCCCTTCCAGATACTTCTCCTCCCGTTCTTTAGCGCACAGGTCGGGAGGAAGATTTATCACCAGAACTCATTATATTTCTGTCACAACGGCTCAACGACATGGACAAACGGGTTGCTTCCAACACTGCAGCAATCTCCATTACTTTAGTCCAGTATTCGCCAATTCAATCATGGCTGTCGTCTTCTGGTTAAGCACTTCCGGTCCCCACAACTGAAGTTCCCATGTACAATCAGACATCAATGGTCCACAGTAAGCGCCTGTAGTCAGAAATCAAGTACAGTAACCACATATGGTTTCTTTGATATTTGTGCAATATTAAGGGTTATTTTCTAAGCTCATTTAATTTTATTTTTCTGAAAGGGAACATTTTCAAGTACAATTCTAATTTAGACTGCTCACAAGTACTTTTTCTGAAAGGGAACATTATCAAGTATAGTTCTAATTTAGACTTTAAAGTTCTTCTTGTTCTCGTTTCTGTCAAGTTTAATTTTGGAAACAAGCTTCACACTGCTGTTTTACTGGACTTTACCATTCTGTACACTAACAGTTTTCACTGCAACTGAACTGAAAATTTTTCACTCGCGCCCGCCCCTGCTTGCTCAGCAGCACCAGCAACGCCTTGCCAGCAATAAACACTCGTTTAGATGGCATAGACAATTGCTCCAGAACCATTGCAGTTACTCCTTCAGCCTCTCATGTGCCAATCTTCGCCCACTCTTTCATTACATTTTCTGTTTCAGCAGCTCCATTGCTCGCTCTAGCCCAGGCAGTTCCGGCCCCGCCCCATCTATTCAGCATTCCAGACTACAACCTGTTTACAGCATCTGCTTCAGGCTTCCAATCACCAGCCACCATCCAACGTCACGCCCTCTCCCCGTTGATCCGAAGGCAAGTAATAGACGATAGCCAAGTTCGACATACACTCTGCACCGCCCCGCGGTCACAGACACACATACGCTCTGCACTGCCCGCAATCACAGACACACATACAGCTCTGCACCGCCCCACGGTCACAGACACACATATAGCTCTGCACCGCCCCGCGGTCACAGATACACATACAGCTCTGCACCGCCCCGCGGTCACAGATACACATATAGCTCTGCACCGCCCCGCGGTCACAGATACACATACAGCTCTGCACCGCCCCGGTCACAGACACACATACGCTCTGCACCGCCCCATTCACAGATACACATACAGCTCTGCACCGCCCCGGTCATAGACACACATACAGCTCTGCACCGCCAGCGGTCACAGATACACATACAGCTCTGCACCGCCCCGCGGTCACAGATACACATACAGCTCTGCACCGCCCCGCGGTCACAGATACACATACAGCTCTGCACCGCCCCCGGTCACAGACACACATACAGCTCTGCACCGCCCCGCGGTCACAGACACACATACGCTCTGCACCGCCCCATTCACAGATACACATACAGCTCTGCACCGCCCCCGGTCATAGACACACATACAGCTCTGCACCGCCCCGCGGTCACAGATACACATACAGCTCTGCACCGCCCCGGGGTCACAGACACACATACGCTCTGCACCGCCCCGTTCACAGATAAACACATACGCTCTGCACCGCCCCGCGGTCACAGACACACATACGCTCTGCACCGCCCCGGTCACAGACACACATACGCTCTGCACCGCCCCGCGGTCACAGACACACATACGCTGTGCACCGCCCCGTGGTCACAGACACACATACAGCTCTGCACCGCCCCGCGGTCACAGATACACATACAGCTCTGCACCGCCCCGCGGTCACAGATACACATACAGCTCTGCACCGCCCCGCGGTCACAGATACACATACAGCTCTGCACCGCCCCGCGGTCACAGATACACATACAGCTCTGCACCGCCCCGCAGTCACAGACACACATACAGCTCTGCACCGCCCCGCGGTCACAGACACACATACAGCTCTGCACCGCCCCGCGGTCACAGACACACATACAGCTCTGCACCGCCCCGCAGTCACAGACTCACCCTACTTTAAGAACCCAGAATCACTGAGTCTCTAATTCAAGTCTAGATGGATAAAAAATTAATGGCCGGCCCCTTCCCAGCTCCATTCCCCTTCTTCAGGATTAGCCCCATCAGAATATCGATCCGCAAAATATCGGGGGAAAAAGCGCCTAATCATCTATCTTTCTGCCCCAAGAGGCAGTTCCACTCCAGTCTCAATGCCCTAATTCCCCACACTCAATTCTCCTTATATCCCCACCTTTGGACCACCCCGCTCAAGCAATCTTCAATCTGTGATCCCTGTTTCTTCAGTAGGTGTCCCACACAAGATAAACCATCGGCCCGACTAGAATTCCTCAAAATCACTCGGCACACTGTCAAATCCAAAGCCAGCCTCCAACTCGACAATCCTGGAACGCATTCGTCAGTTCATTAACAACTTCCAAGTATCAAAAATCAATCTAAACACAACCCTTTATCTCCCTTCGGCCACTTCAATTTTGCAATTCGCATTATTCCCAAGGCTGAACATTCATATCACACCTTCTCACTCTTGCCTCAGCTGCAAAAACCTGGATTCTCACATAAAAAAAAAACACTTTCAGAACCAAGAAACCCTCCTCCAGAGCTTCCAACGTCCTGCTTTCCTTCAATACCTGAATCGTGGCAGTCATTTCCGGAGTCAAGGCTAATCCCCATCTAATATGCTCGCTCATCCCCTCAGATACTACAAGCATTAATACATGGTGAGAGACGTGGTACGAGACTGGAAATCTGTCTTAATTGTGAGTTAAGATGTTCGACTATAAGGAGAATGACTGGAGTTGTGAAACCCCAAATCACCTTTTCCATTCCAAGCAGACATGATAGTAGCAAACCACTGATCGATCCCATATTAACTATAGGATGGTCGGCATCTCATCTCTCTGTGGTACACCTTGCTGCAGCACTAGAACAATCAATGAATGAAGTTCCAGCAGCTCATCTTTAATTGTTTGGATATTAGTTTCCCATAATTTCATCATCTAAACTTGCCATCTTCCAAGTTAAAACCTGTCTGGACGACATAGATGGCCAATTCGCTTCAGCTTCTGCTGCAGCTTCTTCTGCATCCACCCTCTGTCCTCCTCAAGCATTGCAGTACCTCCCCACCCCGTCATAGCAACCCAGTCAGTCCCTGCTTCAATTTCAATTCCAACCATCAATATTCCAGAATTGAACCTTGCTTCAGCTTATCCTCAGTCTGCAGCAGCTATTTGCCGTCACGCTCTTTCCGCTCAATTACGCCGTCAAATAATTGAAGATTAAGTTTCACAGTCTGGCTCCTTCAGCAGCTCCAATCCCTCTTCAGGTCCTCCTATGCTACTGTACGCCTCACACTCAGAGGAATTTCCAAGAGCCTTCCCCCTTCATCTCCATCCAGACTACCCATATCTACAGATGTCCTTTCACAATTAATTTCAATTTTGCTCTCAGGACGTTTCAATCCATTTGACGACCTGGTAATGGAAGCTATGTGCCTGTCAGCTTTCTTTGGATTTCTAAGAAGTGCAGAACTCACAGTACCATCACTATCCAGTTTCTGCTCCAGAAATATCATCACCAGGAATTGGTTCACTACCCATCTCTCCAATCTCATTTCCAAAGCAGGTCTCCCTTCTCAATTTTACCACTCATTCATTTAGAATCGGCACAGCCTCCTCAGCAGCTCACGCAAACATTAATCAAAATAATTAAGTCGATGGGTTGCTGGTCCTCCTCAGCAGTTAATCCATACATCCGATCTTTGCCTTCTGACATTGCAGCAGCACAACAGTCTATAGCTAGCATACACGGAGTGGGGGTGCCCTCTCCGCCAGGACTACCAGAGGTTTCCCCCTAATAGAGGGGGTTTTTCCTCTCCGCCGAGTGGATGGCCTACACATAGCTTTTCCCCATGACCAGTCTTTTAATTTCTGTTTATCTCCTCTTCCTTTTTTTATGTTACACGTTGGCACGTGGTCTTTGTTTGTCTTCACAAGTGCAGGTTCTGCAGGGAGCCGGTGGTCCTTCTTCTGGGGGGATAATGAGTCTCACTTCCCCGGTCTGGAGTCAGTAATATACAGGTTCTTCGAATGGTCAGAGGGCACCACCGGCCAAACTATTCTTTCACAGCTCATGAGCTATATCTCAAGATGAGAAGGCTCTTTCTCTATCCTCCTGGGACGTTGCCCTCTTACCTTAGTGCTCGAGTCCCACAACTAACAGTCTTCTGTGTTTTCAGTCTCTTTTTTCTTTCAAGGTTCTGAAACCGTTTCATCCTCTGAGGGAAATCCAGCTGTGGGGCAACACTTATTAACAGCTCTCGAGTACCCAGCTGTGGGGCAACGCCTATTAACAGCTCTCGAGAACCAGCTGCGGGGCAACGCTCATTAACAGCTCTCTCGAGTACCCAGCTGTGGGGCAACGCTCATTAACAGCTCTCTCGAGTACCCAGCTCTGGGGCAATGCCTATTAACAGCTCTCGAGTACCCAGCTGTGGGGCAACACCTATTAACAGCTCTCGAGAACCAGCTGCGGGACAACGCTCATTAACAGCTCTCTCGAGTACCCAGCTGCAGGGCATCGCCTATTAACAGCTCTTAAGTACCCAGCTGTGGGGCAACACCTATTAACAGCTCTCAAGAGTCTGAGTTTCTGTCATTTCATCGGCCCGGTAGACCAACACGTCTGGCCTCAACCCCATTAAGAAGGCTCACCCGGGTGGGTCCGGGCCCGTCCTTTTCTCTCCCCTTCAGCATCTCTCCCCTACACGTTCCTAAGCAATTTTATCCCTGAAGCCAGGCCTCAGCCTCTATGCACCCGAGGCCAAGCCTCTATCTAACCCTTTTTTGGGCCACCATTTGGAAATGGAAAATACTTGTCAGCAATGGCATGATTGTAGCATTTTCTAACGTGAAAAAAAACAACAAGAAAAAAACTGTAAATAATAATAATATTTTACACATATTTATGATGAAAATATAATACAAAACTGGACTAAATATATATGTTGATGTATTTTAGATATCATTTGGCTAAATAATTGTTCTACTAGATCCTATATATATATATATATATATATATATATATATATATATATATATATATATATATACAGTACTGTGCAAAAGTTTTAGGCAGGTGTGAAAAAATGCTGTAAAGAAAGAATGCTTTCAAAAATAGACATGTTAATAGATTATATTTATCAATTAACTAAATGCAAAGTGAGTGAACAGAAGAAAAATCTAAATCAAATCCATATTTGGTGTGACCACCCTTTGCCTTCAAAACAGCATCAAGCATCAATTCTTCTAGGTACACTTGCACACAGTTTTTGAAGGAACTCGGCAGGTAGGTTGGCCCAAACATCTTGGAGAACTAACCACAGTTCTTCTGTGGATTTAGGCAGCCTCAGTTGCTTCTCTCTTCATGTAATCCCAGACAGACTCGATGATGTTGAGATCAGGGCTCTGTGGGGGCCATACCATCACTTCCAGGACTCATTGTTCTTCTTTACGCTGAAGATAGTTCTTAATGACTTTCGCTGTATGTTTGGGGTCGTTGTCATGCTGCAGAATAAATTTGGGGCCAATCAGATGCCTCCCTGATGGTATTGCATGATGGATAAGTATCTGCCTGTATTTCTCAGCATTGAGGAGACCATTAATTCTGACCAAATCCCCAACTCCATTTGCAGAAATGCAGCCCCAAACTTGCAAGGAACCTCCACCATGCTTCACTGTTGCCTGCAGACACTCATTCGTGTACCGCTCTCCAGCCCTTCGTGAACAAACTGCCTTCTGCTACAGCCAAATATTTCAAATTTTGACTCATCAGTCCAGAGCACCTGCTGCCATTTTTCTGCACCCCAGTTCCTGTGTTTTCGTGCATAGTTGAGTCGCTGGCCTTGTTTCCACGCCGGAGGTATGGCTTTTTGGCCGCAAGTCTTCCATGAAGGCCACTTCTGACCAGACTTCTCCAGACAGTAGATGGGTGTACCAGGGTCCCACTGTTTTCTGCCAGTTCTGAGCTGATGGCACTGCTGGACATCTTCCGATTGCGAAGGGAAGTAAGCATGATGTGTCTTTCATCTGCTGCAGTAAGTTTCCTGGGCCGACCACTGCGCCTACGGTCCTCAACGCTGCCCGTTTCTTTGTGCTTCTTCAAAAGAGCTTGGACAGCACATCTGGAAACCCCTGTCTGCCTTGAAATTTCTGCCTGGGAGAGACCTTGCTGATGCAGTATAACTACCTTGTGTCTTGTTGCTGTGCTCAGTCTTGCCATGGTGTATGACTTTTGACAGTAAACTGTCTTCAGCAACCTCACCTTGTTAGCTGAGTTTGGCTGTTCCTCACCCAGTTTTATTCCTCCTACACAGCTGTTTCTGTTTCAGTTAATGATTGTGTTTCAACCTACATATTGAATTGATGATCATTAGCACCTGTTTGGTATAATTGTTTAACCATACACCTGACTATATGCCTACAAAATCCCTGACTTTGTGCAAGTGTACCTAGAAGAATTGATGCTGTTTTGAAGGCAAAGGGTGGTCACACCAAATATGGATTTGATTTAGATTTTTCTTCTGTTCACTCACTTTGCATTTAGTTAATTGATAAATATAATCTATTAACATGTCTATTTTTGAAAGCATTCTTACTTTACAGCATTTTTTCACACCTGCCTAAAACTTTTGCACAGTACTGTATATATATATATATATATATATATATATATATATATATATATATATATATATATATATATATATATATATTTTGTGAGTTATAGCATTATCTGGTTTTATCGCCAGAATTTGTTATTAAGATAATAAGAAAACAAAGCAGATTTTAAATAAAATAAGAAAAGAAGGGTTGTCATAAAAATGTCAAATGAAAAAAACCAAACAGATAAAGCAAAGAAAAATGATCTCATAAAAATGGTACATTATTAGCTGAATTACATTAAATGGGAAGTTGCACCAAATAATGTATAATATGATCATAGTTTTTGTTTATGGCCTAGTCAACTACCATTTCCTTGTCCCTCATTTTCAGTGTACAGATTCTCTAAAGGTTAATGGAATTTTAAGAGAGACTCACAGTGGGCAGATTTTAAGAAAGATATACAGCGGGGTGCTGACAGGAGTGTTTTGTTTGTTTTTTGTTTTGTTAAGAATGACAGTGAATCCAGTTGGTCCTTGCAGCAAGCATTGAATGTGGGCCTGTCATTGCTGGCTTGAAGGAAATCTTTTAAACAACTCCCTTATTGTTATACTCATTACAATAAACATGAAAGAGGTGCGTCTTAATACCGCAGAGGTTGGTATAAAAAAAGCACTGCCTTGAGCTTGAAATCTGGGGCTGCTAGGCAACCTTAGCCACATTTCAAAGCCTTTGGTTAAAGAGTAAACCCTGGATTTGTTTCTGCTCAGGGATTGAACAGAAGATTTTATTTTTTTAAATTAAATAATACAAAATTGATGAGGACCATATTTTTTTCCAGTGAGAAACAAAAACAGAGATTGCTGATAATAATCTACTGTTATTAGACAATGACAATAAACAAAAGCTTCGAACAGCTTGTAACACAATTAAGGAAAGAGATCAGAAATCAGAAGTGACAGATCCCAGCAAACCCCCAAAGTGAAACAAAGATATATTATGGTTTGTGAGTTAAAAGAAATAATTGGGCCAAGTGTCATTTCTAATATAGACTATATAGCAACAAGTATGGATTTGTATCCTTGTTCTCATCTCAGCTCTGCCCTTTTTACGAGTGATGTTCGTGATCTATCTGTGTTGCAGTCACTTAATGTACTTGCCTTACACCTGAATGTCCATAGCTCACAAGTGAAATGAGTTTAGCCATTCTTCATAGACAGAAGTCTATACAAAGACCACTGTCATCTCTGAATAACAAGAGGTCATCTAGGCTAGGGTTCATTGGCCTTCTCCTCAAACTGTGTTTCAAGCTTTCAAGCATTCATACTGTAAAACCTTCAACTTGACAGGCTTCTTGTGCAACACTATATATATCAAGAGATTGTATTTTGGCATGGCTCAGTGATTTTGGTCACAAGAGCCCCTTTCACACAGACAAGTTATTACGGCTCAAAGCCAGCACTGAAGCAGCTGTGTGAATACCAGCACAGAGTGGAAATACTTTGTGATAGCTCTGAACTACCTCACAAGGCAGGTCAGAGACGGAACAGACCTGTCTTAACTGCCTATGTGAAGAGCTATGCCGGCACTGAAGAGCTATAGTGGCCGTGGATTAAAAGGCAACATCCCACGAGCTACATATAGAGGATACCATAAAATTCAATACAATGTGAAACCAACAGTGTGCCTGAAGCTCCTGCAATTTGACACTTAGCAGGTTGTTAGCATATTAGCAGTGCATAGGGAATAGAGCAGGATGGATTTTTGCAGTGTACGTGAAAAAAAAAAAAAACTTTTTCAAATATAAGTACTGATCCTAAAAGTCTTTGTTACCTCATATTATAATGGATGACTGCCAACTATATGATGGGGAGCAAGCTGTTTCTCACAGGTCTCCTTGAGGCTCAGTTGCTGAAACAAACATGCAGATTGAATATGACAGATGAGCACACCGATGGAATGTGTCTGTAAGTGTTGTACACACAGCCCGAGGAGTCTGGCACTTCCATACATTTGACAGTGAAGTTCAGGGTTTGTTGACAGGAGCTCCTAGGTTTTTAATATAATAATAATAATAATAATATATTTATATAGTGCCTTTCATAGTGGACCACCATCACAGAGCACTTTACAGAGGTAGGTTGTGAACTGTGCATTCTATGCAGAGTCACTTACAATAGGACATTGATTTAACATCTCATCCACAGGATGGAGCACAAGGAGGTTAAATGACTTGCTCAGGGTCACACAGTGAGTCAGTCACTGGAAGAGGTGGGATTTGAACTGGTGACCTTCTGGGTACAAGCCCTGGACTTTAACCATGGACCACACAGAAGATTTACTTTATTTTTATATTCCAAAAATATAAAAATAAAGTAAATCTTTATATTCCAAATAAAAGCCTTTCTACTTAAACTGCAGTGGCTACAGTGTAGGTACTGCTGACACACTGGAAGGTTTTCATTCAGTTTGACCATTCACTCCACTAGATGGTTAATGCGTGTGACGTGATTTTCTTTTCACAAGCTATTTATCGATTTAATTTTGTTTTTGAACACCTATGATGCCTAAAACACTTTTTTTTTGGAACAAGTCGTTGCTTCCTTGGGTGTTCTGTTTTATCAGTGTAATTTCAAATAAAAATGACATCAGCACATTAACTACCTGTGATTCACAGATTGTGGATAGGGAAGCAAATATTTGAATTCCACTACCTGATTCAAAAGTTTTGCTGTCTCTCTCTCTTCAAGGGCAAGCTGTTAAGGCTCTAATTCTGAATCTGACTCACTCTTCTGATTTTAATGACCATCTTTCAGCTTTTAAACAAACACAAAATGCATTAATTCAAAAATGTAAAAACAGTTTGACTTTGAAATGACAAAGTGGAAAATACAACAATATGCCTTTTTAAGTCAACAGCAACCCACACAAATTAATTTATCTTTCCATGCAAGTGTAGTCTATTTGAATTAGTTTGGCCACACTGGTAGTAGAACTCCTTGATACATTACTTATACTGCCCGACTGCATAATGAGTTTAGTGTGTCCATGTGGCAATGTGGCCACGCCCTTGTGCGTAGTTTGTGTTATATGTTGTATGTTACGTGTTGTGTGTGTAAATGTTGGTGTATAGTCATTGGTACACGGGATATAAACGGGTGTGTGTTTCACGTGTATTTAAGATGTAATTATATTTAGGCACGGGATTGCACATCACTTCACGTGCATTTAAAGTATTTAATATGTGAGCACGAGGTTGCACGTAATTAATTCACGTGCTGGGATTCAAGTGAATAATTAATTAGTAATTGAATCCCAGCACAGCAGTATAAATAGATGCACCTTTCATTCACTCGGGGTTGGGTGTTCGAGAGTGGAGAACGGGTGTGGAGAGGAGGTTTAAATAAAATATAAGAAGAATAATAAGTGTTTTTTTACTCACCGTGTTTGTTTGTCTCCGTGCACCGTTAAGTGTTAGATCGTTTTGTTTGTCTGTTTATTTTGGCTACAAGTGCCGTGTCCTGTTTTTGTGTTCTTTTTATTTTGATTATTAAATGCTGAGCGCGATCACGCGCTCAGCTTCATCACAACCATTACTTCCTGTTTCTGGTCTGACGTCACCCACTGTCAGCCGTCTTTGTGACACGTGGTGTCATCGTGGGATTACCAGCACCTCCAAGACTCAGACCAGAGCAGGAGTACCGTGTGTTTTTTTTTGGAGAGAAAAAAAAAAAAATGGATTCTTTTTTTTTGAGAAATGGAGGGAGTAAAGACACTAGAGAGGAAGCAACAGCAGCACCCATCCTGCAGGCCAGTGACAGAGCAGGTGATCGACTGGCTGCTGGATCAGGAGAAGCAAGGGGGGCCCAGAGTAACATCAGCACAGCAGTTGCAGGCGGTGTTAAAAGGTGCCCTGCACTGCTACTAGCAAGGCTGTTGTCCTCTCTAGCCCAAAGGGAGGAGCCCGAACGTCCTACGCCTGAGTGGGAGCAGCCCGAACGTCCCTACGCCTGAGTGGGAGGAGCCCGAACGTCCCTACGCCTGAGTGGGAGGAGCCCGAACGTCCCACGCCTGAGTGGGAGGAGCCCGAACGTCCTACGCCCAAGAGGGGGAGTCGGTGCGCCCACAGCCCAAGAGGGAGGAGTCGGTGCGTCCACAGCCCAAAAGGGAGGAGTCGGTCGTCCACAGCCCAAAAGGGAGGAGTCGGGCGCCCACAGCCCAAAGAGGGGGAGTCGGTGCTTCCATAGCCCAAGAGGGGGAAGTCGGTGCTTCCACAGCCCTAGGACCCAAGCTGCCAGCAGAGGCAGCAGAGGGAAAATGCCTGCTGTCCCCATGTCCACCAGCAGAGGGAAAATGCCTGCTGTCCCCGAGTCCACCAGCAGAGGAAGAATGCCTGCTGTCCCCGTGTCCACCAGCAGAGGAAGAATGCCTGCTGTCCCCGTGTCCACCAGCAGAGGAAGAATGCCTGCTGTCCCCGTGTCCACCAGCAGAGGAAGAATGCCTGCTGTCCCCGTGTCCACCAGCAGAGGAAGAAAGCCTGCTGTCCCCGTGTCCACCAGCAGAGGGTGAATGCCTGCTGTCCCCGTGTCCACCAGCAGAGGGTGAATGCCTGCTGGGTTCCCATCCACCAGCAGAGTGTGAACGTCTGCTGGTATCACTTCCCCCACCGTCACCACCCGGAGGAGAGGAACAGGAGCTGCCTCTGCCTCCACCACAGTCCCCTGCAAGAGAGGGAGAGCAGCACCAGTCCCCTGCAAGAGGGGGAGACTACACGCTGCTCCCACCTCCGTCGCCAGGAGACTACACGCTGCTCCCACCTCCGTCGCCAGGAGACTACACGCTGTTCCCACCTCCACTGCCTTCGCCACCAGGAGGAGAGCAGCAGGAGCTGCCACTGCCTCCACCACCTCCACCGCAAGGAGCAGAGCAGCAGGAGCTGCCTCTGCCTCCACCACCTCAACCGCTTCCACCAGGAGCAGAGCAGCAGGAGCTGCCTCTGCCTCCACCACCTCAACCGCTTCCACCAGGAGCAGAGCAGCAGGAGCTGCCTCTGCCTCCACCACCAGCAGAGGGTGAGTACCTGCTGGTTCCGCCTCCACCGTTGTGGGAGGACTGCTTGCCCCTCCCACCTCCACCAGCAGAAGGTGAATACCTGCTGGTTCCGCCTTCATTGTCGTGGGAGGACTGCTTGCCCCTCCCACCTCCACCAGCAGAAGGTGAATACCTGCTGGTTCCGCCTTCATTGTCGTGGGAGGACTGCTTGCCCCTCCCACCTCCACCAGCAGAGGGTGAATACCTGCTGCCTCCGCCACTGCCAGGAGCAGAGGAGCAGGAGCTGCCTCTGTTTCCCGCACCTCCACCACAGGGGAGCTACCGGCTACAAAGACAGGGGGAGAGGTCAGGAGACCACTTTCCCCAGCAGCAGTTTCGCTGCAGGAGTTCTTGTGGCCGGAGCGCCACAGGAGGGAGCTAACGGCTACGAAGAAAGGGGGCGAGGTCAGGAGACCAGCATCCCCAGCAGCAGTTTCGCTGCAGGAGTGGACCAGCATGCTGTCAGCTGTGCCACTACCGGCAGGGGTGCTGACAGCATTGCCAGCCATGGGCCCACTGAAGCCTCCCTTCCCAGCCCGAGACTTTGTCCTGGACTGCTGGGTTTTAAAGGGGGGAGGTGGCCGTTGAGGCCATGTGTGCTGCGCACAAGGGGGGGTATATGTGGCAATGTGGCCACGCCCTTGTGCGTAGTTTGTGTTATATGTTGTATGTTACGTGTTGTGTGTGTAAATGTTGGTGTATAGTCATTGGTACACGGGATATAAACGGGTGTGTGTTTCACGTGTATTTAAGATGTAATTGTATTTAGGCATGGGATTGCACATCACTTCATGTGCATTTAAAGTATTTAATATGTGAGCACGAGGTTGCACGTAATTAATTCACGTGCTGGGATTCAAGTGAATAATTAATTAGTAATTGAATCCCAGCACAACAGTATAAATAGATGCACCTTTCATTCACTCGGGGTTGGGTGTTCGAGAGTGGAGAACGGGTCTGGAGAGGAGGTTTAAATAAAATATAAGAAGAATAATAAGTGTTTTTTTACTCACCGTGTTTGTTTGTCTCCGTGCACCATTAAGTGTTAGATCGTTTTGTTTGTCTGTTTATTTTGGCTACAAGTGCCGTGTCCTGTTTTTGTGTTCTTTTTATTTTGATTATTAAATGCTGAGCGCGATCACGCGCTCAGCTTCATCACAACCCCAAGTTGTCAGCCGTCTTTGTGACAGTCCAGTAATCACAAGTCTTACTGTGTTACAGTGACAGTAAATAGAATCTGATCAAAACATGCAGTATGCACACAAGTTAAAGGATCAGCCAAATAACAATAAGATATAGACGATTTCTTTAAAAATTGTGATCTAACTCTTCTTATAAAACAAGACACACTCTCTCTCTTGTTCCCACATTAATGTCAATGGAGAGGTACATTAAAAAAACAATGATTTAAAAAATAGGAAAGTGCTAGAAATAGAGTTCAGACAACATCCATCCCCTAGTTCACATCAATCTTTACAAGCGTGCCGAGATGCATAATAATCTGAATCCATTTACTATAGTTGCTTCTTCACTTCAAGAAATATTGCTAATAAAATAGTAGAACCCGATTAATGAATGACTTACGATTCCTAACAAACATTGGGGTTAGGGTTAAACTTTTCAAAGTGTCATACTGTAGTTAGGTGGAAGGAGGAGGAGGCTGGGAGTGAATCGGTGAGCCTGTAATGGTGCTTTTCACCTCATCACTCCTGCGTCACCTGACACTGCCTGTTACACCAACACCAAGCTTTTAACTCATTTAAAGTTTGTGATGGATTAAATACAGTTTTATTTACATAAAGACATTGACAACAACCTAACACAGTTTCATGAATAACCAACTTTATTGAATCCATCAAAACAGTCTCTGAACTTTGAAATAGTTCCCCAAGATTTATCAAATAAATGACATCATGAATTATTACATGAGCTCAAAAACATTCAGATTACAATATATATATTTTTTTTACAATGCCACATTGCAAACACTCTGGGCCATATTTGTAAAAATGAAAAACTAGTTATCTTACATAACTAGCAAAAACAGGTGCACGTAGGAGTGAACTTTTGATTTTTTTAAAAACCTTTTTAACATCAATATTTTTTTATAGATAAAAAAAGTGTTGACTTAGCTTGGTTGTAAAATGTTTTGTTTATTTATAGATAAAAATAAGTGTTGACTTAGCTTCGTTGTAATTGCTATGTGAATATGCCCCACTGCACTCTCTCTTGAGAAAGGTATTTTTTTGTTTAACTTTACCAAAATGCTGGACAGCTGGTTCTGTAAAGAAAAGGCAGATTTGGAGTGTTTTAGTGGTAGATTATCCTAGTTCTAATGAATGCACTGTTTCAGTGATTGAAAAGGGTTATACGGAGTCCTGAGTGCCAAAATGTATCTGACAAGAAAGAAGCAGCAGTTGCCCATTAAAGAAAATAGTACTAATTAAAAATGATTGCAGGGAGGTAGTGGGATTTCAGTAAGGAAACACCTTTCTGACAAGTGGGAAAAAAATGCGACCTTGTCACATAATTCTGCAGAAAAGAAAATGGAATGGTGTGTTAGTACCATGTAATTATATGGAATGGAAAATGGAATGGTGTGTTAGTACCATGTAATTATATGGAATGGAAAATGGAATGGTGTGTTAGTACCATGTAATTATATGGAATGGAAAATGGAATGGTGTGTTAGTACCATGTAATTATATGGAATGGAAAATGGAATGGTGTGTTAGTACCATGTAATTATATGGAATGGAAAATGGAATGGTGTGTTAGTACCATGTAATTATATGGAATGGAAAATGGAATGGTGTGTTAGTACCATGTAATTATATGGAATGGAAAATGGAATGGCTTGTTATTATCAGACAATTGTTATCATTTGAAAAAGAAAATGTAATAATATGTTACTATTACGTAATTACGTGATACAAACCATGCAGTAGATGCCGCTATCATACTGTAAAAGTAGTGATAGTAATTCATACAAGATCAAATACTACAGCTTTGTAAGAATACAGTATTTCCTTTGCTACAATCTGCTTATACAGTCCATTATATAAGCATTGCACTTATCTCTCATACAGGCGCCCCACACACCAAATATTTGTTTTATTAACATTTAATATACAACTTTTTTCCATCTTAGCAACAGTATCCTTTTCTAAAAAGCAAACAATGAATGCATTTGGCCAAGCTGGGGCTATGTCTCTGATGTGATATTTCCACATTAGACTACACTTTTACTATCTTTACTGTGCATTGGTATATTTCTACATGTATTTTCCAGTCTGGGTTATAACTTGTTCACTAACTGTGTAGTCCATGCAATGGCTAGGCCACATTCACATAACAAACACAGCAGCGCTTCTACATTGTATTGCTTGTCAGAGTCTGGTAATAGTGTGCAGTTTTGCAATACATTTCACCCATTGTCGAGACAGTGGCAGAATAAACTGCTGCATTAAGCAATTGTGAGTGTTTTCCTATCATTCAGATACTGCTTAATTCTGCTTGAACAGCACCTTTATATTTGTCTAACCCAACTAAATGAGGCTTTGAACTTTCAAAGACTCACACATTCCTAGTGCTGTGCCAGGAATCCTAAAAATGTGTATAGATTGCCATTCACCTATAAAAAGAAAAAAAAAGGATTTATTCCCATAAATACTGTAATAACTGGTAAATGATCTCCTACTTTACCAAATGAAAGAAAGAAAGAAAGAAAGAAAGAACTATAAAAGCCTATGTTGCAGTCATTTTTGCAGGCTTACAATAGTTTTTTTCAAGACTATACTGCATTTACCATGTTTTTCCAAGGCTAACTGGTTTTTACCATGCTTTACTACAGTTCCCAGGGATTCGTTTTGCTTGTCTGTGCTGAACCATGACTTTTTCTTTGCTAAATTCTGTTTCCTTGTATCTTTAAGTGAATGTAGAGTCTAGGATTCTCTAGGAAATCTGAGATTTTCTTAGCCATGATGTCCAGCTCGATGGTGTTGGTGTATTTTAGCAGGTTGTAGCCCCTCACAAAGAAGTGCCCCAGGTACCTCTGGCTCACACACTTGTGAAGCTTCTTAACAAGCCGGAGGAAACTCTTTTTAAACTTCAGCCAGTCTTTGGTACTGGGGTATTTCTCACAACTCCACATCAGCAGTGTCTGAAAAAAAGAAATGCAAAACAAAAAAAAAACACTGATGTTGCATTGATGTAAACCTGGGCTGTGATTCTGAAATATACAATATGACAACCGTTTAAAGCAACTTGACTTATCCATTGACAGAGAAGGATCTAGTCTCTGAGAAAATTTCATTTTCCACTTTGATTAAAGCTTGACAAATTTAATTTCCAAGGAATAGCTTTTTTTAATATTGGTTGAACAATTTAAATGTGGTCCTATCTATATATCATCCCTCTTTATTATATACAGAATATCTTTTGTATTTAATGGGAGAAAACATATTGTTACAGCAACAGGTAGCTCCAGTGCATTCAATTGGGTTTGGGACCCTGGGGTTGGTAATGCTGCCATGGGCAGCAGGAAGTGTCTGTTAAGGTCTGTTTCTCAAGCCCATTTAGGATGCATTGTTAGCAAGACTACGTTCAATCATCCTATTTTAAATTCTGTAAGGGTAAACACTGATAAATGTTGAATCTATAAGAATAAATGGATTATTTTCTTACCAGTTCAATAGATTAGAAACTGATGGAGCACAGCTGTGCAATACCAGAATTAGGGTTGCCACCTGTGTCCTGGGATTTCACTATGCCTTCCTGGGACATAGTAAATCCTGGGTTTTAATCCAATGTAACTTGACGTATGGTACTACATAGTGAAACAAAGGGGAAACCAAGGTAAACTTCTATAGGGGGTTTGTTTGTTTGGATTTAATTTAATTTAGTGTATAAGTGTGTGTAAAACTTGGATATGTGTCACAGCAACCTATATTGACCAGGCCACCTTGAACACAGGAAACCCGGTATAAACTAGTTTGAGGTATAATATTTTCTAAAAAGCCTTTTCTCCATTTATTAGTTTTACAGTTCCCCTACAATTGTGGAAAATTATATTTAGAGTTTCATGGACTGAATTTGTACACGATATAAGAAATATTGTTTGCTGTTGGGAGCACAGGTAGATCTTACAGCGGCAGCTCTCGAGTCGGCAGCTCTCCCATTGCTGACTTTATGGCGCAGGTTTCATCTGCGCAGGCTCTATTTTCCTCAGCAGCGCCTCCGGTGGCTGCTGATGATCCATCTGTGTGGGCTCCAGCCGCACAAGTTCCGTCGGCGCAGGTTCACACTAACTCTGGAAATGACGGCGGTGGCTCCTCTGTCTCTGTTGCTGGAGGTGGGGTAGCTCTAGCTCCTCTCCTGATGTTTGGGACGACATCTCCTCTCTCTCGGGATCTCAGGAATGCAGCTCCTCCCTCTCGGGCTCTTGGGACGGCAGCTCCTCCCTCTCGGGCTCTCAGGATGGCAGCTCCTCTCTCTCAGGCTCTCGGGACAGCAGCTCCTCTCTCTCAGGCTCTCAGGAATGCAGCTCCTCCCTCTCGGGCTCTCGGGACGGCAGCTCCTCTCTCTCGGGCTCTTGGGACAGCAGCTCCTCCCTCTCGGGCTCCCGGGACAGCAGCTCCTCCCTCTCGGGCTCTCGAGACGGCAGCTCCTTTCTCTCGGACTCTCAGGATGGCAGCTCCTCTTTCTCGGGCTCTCGGGCTCTCAGGACGGCAACTCCTCCCTCTCGGGCTCTCGGGACGGCAGCTCCTCCCTCTCGGGCTCTCAGGACGGCAGCTCCTCCCTCTCGGGCTCTCAGGAATGCAGCTCCTCCCTCTCGGGCTCTCGGGACGGCAGCTCCTCCCTCTCGGGCTCTCAGGAATGCAGCTCCTCCCTCTCGGGCTCTCGGGATTGCAGCTCCTCCCTCTCGGGCTCTCGGGACGGCAGCTCCTCCCTCTTGGGCTCTCGGGACAGCAGCTCCTCCCTCTCGGGCTCTCAGGATTGCAGCTCCTCCCTCTCGGGCTCTCGGGACGGCAGCTCCTCCCTCTCGGGCTCTCGGGACGGCAGCTCTTCCCTCTCGGGCTCTCAGGAATGCAGCTCCTCCCTCTCGGGCTCTCAGGAATGCAGCTCCTCCCTCTCGGGCTCTCGGGATTGCAGCTCCTCCCTCTCGGGCTCTCGGGACGGCAGCTCCTCCCTCTTGGGCTCTCGGGACAGCAGCTCCTCCCTCTCGGGCTCTCAGGAATGCAGCTCCTCCCTCTCGGGCTCTCGGGACGGCAGCTCCTCCCTCTCGGGCTCTCGGGACGGCAGCTCTTCCCTCTCGGGCTCTCAGGAATGCAGCTCCTCCCTCTCGGGCTCTCGGGACGTCAGCTCCTCCCTCTCGGGCTCTCAGGACCACAGCTCCTCCCTCTCAGGCTCTCAGGAATGCAGCTCCTCTCTCTCTGGCTCTCTGGACGGCAGCTCCTCCCTCTCAGGCTCTCGGAATGGCAGTTCCTTCCTCTGTGGCTCTCGGGACAGCAGTTCCTCTCTCTCAGGCTCTCTAGATGGCAGCTCCTCCCCTCTTAGGCTCTCGGGATGGCAGTTCCTTCCTCTGTGGCTCTCTGGACGGCAGCTCCTCCCTCTCAGGCTCTCGGGATGGCAGTTCCTTCCTCTGTGGCTCTCGGGACAGCAGCTCCTCTCTCTCGGGCTCTCGGGATGGCAGCTCCTCCCTCTTGGGCTCTCAGGATGGCAGCTCCTTTCTCTCGGGCTCTCAAGATAGCAGCTTCTCCCTCTCGGGCTCTCGGGACGGCAGCTCCTTCCTCTCAGGCTCTCGGGATGGCAGCTCCTCCCTCTGTGGCTGTAATTTTCATTCAGTTCTGTAATCAATATGTAATGTTTAATAGTGCCTGTGGGAGCACTCTTTCCTTGATAATAACTTGTCAAGCTTGTATTTAATGCTGTAGAAATATTTTTGTATTTGTATTTGTGTACCCCAGTTTGACAGCACATTAACCCACATTAACCCCTAATGTTTCAGGGAACATATATCCAGTGTCTTTATTATGGTTCTTCATTTTAATAACTATAGCTTCACCTTACTGCATCAAGCTCTCTCTTTTGAAGGCCACCATTTGAAGAATCTGGACCATTGTGCTTTTTTTGGCCTTACTGCATCAAGCTCTCTCTTTTGAAGGCCACCGTTTGAAGAATCTGGACCATTGTGCTTTTTTTGGCCAGCAGTTTATGAGCTCCACAGTTGGAATAAGCTCCATCTCAACCTGCAGTTCTGATGTTTCCATGGCAACACGCACCACTGACCCTACACTCTCTAATATACTCACTTTCCCTGCAAAGAAAAAACAAGGATGTTAATGTTATGATCTGCGATTCCACCACACAAACATGTAGCTGTACAGTTGTCACAAAGAAAAAAAAAAAAGAAAACATAATTCTAAAGAGGAAATTGGATTCTAATCCGTAGATCTTTAGAATTTATAACTGTGAACAGATGATTATGTGTCAGTATTTATTTTCACTGCCCCCTATAAGTTTTATTTCTCAAAAGATCAGGGCTGTACTTGATCTGTAGTGCTTATGTGCTGCAAACTCATTCTGTATTACATTGCAGAATTCTTTAAATTGCTCACACAATACTTTGAATTCGTTCGTTCACTTCCAAGTATTCTTCCTTGTGTCTCTCAAGGGCTTTCGTTACTTGAAAACGAACCACACAAATACTTTTTGTCAGTGCCAGTAACTTTTTTAGGCTTGCAAGCGTATGGGGACAATGACGGTAAGTAATGGGGCTCTTCACAAATTCTGCACAACTTAAAAATAATGAAACTCCTTCAACAGGAACAAGATGTTCTCTGCAAATTACAGATTCAATAACATTCAAAACTCCCAGATAAGTAGGTAAAATGCAAAAACAAAAAAAAATTAAAAATCTGAATTAATTCTTAGGAGCAGGTGTCGTCTTTTGGATGTCACTTGTTTGTTTTGTTGCTAAACTGATTATTTAAATTAAGACAAAAGCAGGAGCTGGCACAGAGGGGGACTTTAGTATACTGCGGCAATCCAATTTTGCATAAGGATCAGTAGGTTGTGTTTGTCAATCTAATGCATGATCAGTTAATCTGTAGCACCAGAACTAACTACGTGGCAACACTAAGAACAACCCCCTGATACTAGAAACCTGTAGCAGCTGGACTGTGTGTGTGCCTGTGTTGCATCGTTTCTGAAAACAGCAGTGACAGATAAAGAAAAAGGATTTATAAACTGTGCTCAACACATTTAGAAGAAAAGTTACATTTACGGTCAATGTTTTTTGAAGCAAGTATTTATAGATCAAGGCACTGCAGTTCTCTTCCGCAGTATTTTAAGCTCACTAGGCCCTATTCAATTATTAAATGAATAAAAAAACATATACCACGAATGATCACTCAGTATCCACTATATACCAGGAATGATGAAATCATTAAAAGCATACTGGACCGGGAATAGAACTGGACCAGGTACATCATGAGAAAGACCTTGGTGTTGTAATAGTCTTATCACTGTCAGCAACCACAGAGTGTGTGAAAGCAATCAAAACAGGAAACAGAATGTTTGGGTATATAGCCAAAAGTGTAGAGTACAAATCCAAGGAGGTTATGATGAGGTTGTATAATGCACTGGTGAGACCGTGTTCAGAACAATGTGTCCAAAGGGATACTGTGGCACTGGAAAGAGTCCAAAGAACAACAGCCAGACTAATCCCAGGCTTAAATAACTGAGCTACGACGAAAGGCTAAAAGAACTACATCATTTAACCTGGAACAAAAAAGAATTGGGGGAGGCATGACTGAATCTTTGAAATCAATTCAGCTCACACTGTGAAACAAAGGACATTGGGAAAAGATTATAAAAAACAGCACACACTGTGTTCGTCGCATACGAAGAATACATTTATTTTTGGATGTATGCAAAAAAACGTTTATGTCTCTCGGACACAGAGTTAGGGACTATAAAGAGAGAGAGTACACACAGAGCAGTGATGCAAACACTCACTACTGACCAGAGAAGGGATGAAGGCTGCGATGATGCCCCCTATCCTAGCTGCCACGGAGCACATGCCCATCCCAATGTTCCTGTAAAATGGAAATATGGTTCATGTGAAACAATAAAAGAAAAGGAATTTCATTTGTGTCAGTTATGTATGGATAACTAAAGAGCAACTTGTTATGTTAAATAATGTATTGCTGTTGTTGTTAAGTTCCCCATTGTACCATTTTGTGTTTCAGTCATCAAATCCTGGTGACTTTTTAAAACTCAGTGCACAGCGTGTCACCATTAATCTGTCCTCCTGCAGCTTGCCTATAAAGTGCTCCAACTAAGATTTTGGAATATACAGGTAGACACCAAAGTTTATTGCCTACCATGTTCAACAGTGGCATGCATGAATGGTAAACAATGGGATAGAGCTCTGAAGAATAGATACAGGGGTAGCAATGTGGAGTAGTGTTTAGGGCTCTGGACTCTTGACCGGAGGGTTGTGGGTTCAATCGCAGGTGGGGGGGACACTGCTGCTGTACCCTTGAGCAAGGTACTTTACCTAGATTGCTCCAGTAAAAACCCAACTGTATTAAAGAGTAATTGTATGTAAAAATAATGTGATATATTGTAACAATTGTAAGTTACCCTGGATAAGGGCGTCTGCTAAGAAATAAATAATAATACAGAGTATTGTACAGATGGGGTTATAAAGACTTGTAGCCCCATCATGTGGACAAATGCAGACATGCAGGACTCCACGCATAACAGTGAGCTTCGAAAATTATTGTTTTTGTTTTATTCCTTACACATATCAAGACATCTCTTATTAATTTTAAAGATATTATTTGCCTCGAAACACCATCAAGTATAACTTCAAAATCTCAGTCATTATTCTGAGGTATGAATATAAGAAAGTCGGGCACTCTTGTAAACACATCTTGTTTTCTAAGTAAGTAGAAATAATAGCAAATTGCTAAACTTGTTTTGTTATCTAGAAACAATAAACAACAAGCAAACCTCTCTGGTCAATTGCAGCATACCAGCAATTTAGTCCACA
The DNA here is from genome assembly GCA_030684275.1 of Acipenser oxyrinchus oxyrinchus. NCBI lineage: Eukaryota > Metazoa > Chordata > Actinopteri > Acipenseriformes > Acipenseridae > Acipenser > Acipenser oxyrinchus. The sequence goes on from CM060255.1 coordinate 20,127,886, forward strand.
TCAAGAGGACTAAAATGCAGACTAGAAAATCCTGCAAATCTGTATTAACTTAATCCTGATTGCCTCGCACCAAACACACGATCCTGGTCATTGTTTAACTGTTGAATGAAAACTGCTGAATAATATTAAATTAATATATTAAATTACATACCGATTAGTAATTTTCAATATAGGCCTACTTAACAAAAAACTGACGTATTGAAAAATGTGACATTTTGAAATCTAACATGAAAATACTGTACTACTATTATGGCTTCCGATACGGTAGACTTTTGTGATATCATTTTGTAGATTAAATGATGTTAAAATTAAAGATATGTATGAGCAAGCGTACTAAGTTAGTACTTCATAGAACTAAGTTAATCCACTTGAACAGGATCATCACGAATCTGATTTGGTACGCTGCTGCAATTAGGATCTTGTTTAGTCTGATTTAGCAGATGATCCACCTGTGATGATTAACTTCTGGTACGCTGCAATCGGGATTAGCAGGTGTACTAACTCTAATCAAGTGGACTAAACCTGCTTAATCCACTAGCTAGACACATCAAGTGGACTAAATTTGGAACGCTGCAATTGACCGCTCATGTTTAAGACACTTTCAGATGTACTGCTTAAGGTTTGCACCACTTTTCTTCTGAAAACAATAAACAAACTACAGTATATTAAACTGCTACTAAGAAATTAATCAGGCACAAGTAAGAGCATAAAAAGGTGTAGTGGCAGCCTGTGACAAGTATTAACTGTCATATTATGGGATAGCTCAAGTGAGTGTGAACCAAAAAAAAAGTTGGTTATTTCCATAAGATTTTTATTTTATTTAATTTACAAAAGGGCACTATGATCTGGTATCATGCAGACACCCAATAGCTTTTTATCTTCTATGTGTTAAATCAGCAATGAAGGAGGTAGTACATGTTACTAGAAATAGCTCTTCATCATGTTTTTCCAGTTTTTTTTTAAGTAGGTTTTGTTTATCACAAAAGAGTATTCACTAGTGAGCAGTCATTTTCAGTATAAACATTCTGTTAAAATGAAATAATGTCTGATGTTCAGTCCTTGCATGAGGTCAATCTTCAGCCACCATGGTTTGCACATATGCTTATTAGACTGAAGTCTTTAAAACACTGGTTGGTTACCATACTGTTGTCAGCATGAGAGAGAGAGAGAGAGAGAGAGAGAGAGAGAGAGAGAGAGAGAGAGAGAGAGAGAGAGAGAGAGAGAGAGAGAGAGATTGTGACTTACAGACTAGGGTGTGTGAACTATACATCAGCTGCAGAGTCACTTACAACAACGTCTCATTCAAAAGACGGAGCACAAGGAGGTTAAGTGACTTGCTCAGGGCCATCTTCCCTATAACATTTTTTTGTAATAGTCATCGTCCCACTAAAATAGCTATAAAGCAATATTATGAGTAACTTAACAGTGTTTCTTGGCCACCTTCCCTAATAAAAACTTTTGTAATACCCATCTTCCCACTAAAAATAGCTAGAAAACAGTGATTTGTGTAACTACACAGTGTTTGCCCTATTGCTCAAATATATTTTAATACCCATCATACCAGTAAAAATTGGCAGAAAATAGTGTTTTTTGCCATTTTCCCACGGCAGACTGTATTAATAACAGTATTTCTTCTGAAAATGTATATTCAACTTCATATTTCACAATTACAGATAGATTAAAAGAGGTGTCTGCCAAAACACAGAAACATAGTAAAAAAAAAAAAAAGTGTAGACAGTATTGTAGTGGCCTCTAGTGTCTGTCACAGTAATTGCAGGCAATCATCCCAGTCATCAAATCATCCGGAACTTCCTTTTAGTACGACTCAAGACCCGTCTGAAAGACACTTTTGGTGCGTTTACACTGGTCGTTTTTAGGACGGCTTAGGACCGTCTCAGGTCTTTTTTCTGCAAACGGCCGACTCTCAGCCTGGGCGGATTAACGAGGGGCTTTAGGGGCTGCAGCCCAGGGCAGCTCATACATATATATATATATATATATATATATATATATATATATATATATATATATATATATATATATATATATATATATATAAAATACAATATCTAAAAATGAATAAGTAGCGCGTGACTGTATGGGTCGGAACAACAGGGCTGTTTCTTTTTTTTTTACCAAGTCGTATTGCGTTGGAAGAGCAGGGACTGCCTGATCATATGACTTGACCTGCGATCAAGTCACGTGCCACTTTTATCAGGTGTGCTGCGGCGCGAACGTGACGCAGATCAGAACCTGTGAAAGCAGCACCTCGGAAGTGTGAGAGCGACGCTGAAAAGCAGAAACACAACAAGTACACTGTCATCGCGAGGAAGATATGTTAAAGAAAACACCAACGCTGACACGCTATTTTAATACAATACCAACAAATGTAAGTGAAGGTACCAGTACTTCGGAAAATACATTAGAGAGAAATCAACAGGAGGAAACGACCTAGGTCACCTTTTTCTCACTCTATTTTGGTAGTAGTTTCGGGTTGTGTCTGTTTCCATGTAGTTTCGTTTAGACTGAGCAATGCTCGTTCCAAATGCAAATAATCTAATTCATATTAAAATACCAGAGGCAGTATGTTTGTGCCTGAGTTCCAATTTGGCCTTGTGCGACTTACTGATATCGTACAGCTTTCTTAAACCGGGTCTCCATGAAGTTTTTAGGTTGTCTTAAAACAGTCTGCATGGTTTGGTACATAAGAAAGCACTGTGTACGATCTTGTATTATTTGCGAAACATTTTTGGCTGCATATATATTTATTAAAAACCAATTATACACGTACATATTTGTAAGTGATGAGGGCAACACATTTCCAGATAACTTGCTATTACGACAAAAGAGTCTGCATTTTGCATTTCCCATTTTGTATTTGAAACTGCCAGTAACGCTGTGGCCAATGCTCATTTTCAAAACTGGTGCTACAAACATCGAATCAGGTAAAATATGGACCAGCTAAGACTGAATAATTTTACATCAATGCTAATCGAGTGTGGTGGTAGTAAAACAGTAAAGGGAAGCAAATGAATATGCAAAGAGGGGCCCCATTACACTTAATCCGGCTCTGCTCTCAGCAGTCCGAAAAATTGCCAACTAAAGACGTCACGCCGGCTTAGGTCAGTAGGAAAGGCAGCTCACGGGACTTTAGAACGGTTCCTGCATTGCAAAGTCACAAAAAGAGAAGAACGACTTGAGACACAAGAGTCCTGAATATTTGAATTTATTAACTGTTTATATTGGGGAGTATTTGTAAAAATCTATGTTTTATTATTAAGTTGCCGTCAAAAGTGTTCATACCCCAAATATCCATACATTGGGATATGTAAACTTTTGACGACAGCTTTTTAAAGGGGTGCAGACGCAGGTGGACGTCAAAGAAACAAAAGTGTAATATTTTACTATATTGATGATAATTATTTAAAAAAAAATGCTATCAAAAATAAATAATTTTATACAAAAACTAGCCTGGATTGTGTTTTTCCCTGTTATTTTATTGTAAACCACTTAGTTAGTGGTTTAGTTTCAAACACGCTTTAACACATCATTGTATTGTTTGTTTTTATTGTTAATTAAATAAATATTGTGACTGTACCCATGATTAGCTTAAAAACAGATTTTTTTTTTTAATATACAAATGTTTTTTTGTTTGTTTGTTTGTTTATTTCGGAGAACCACGGCGTGAACTGATGAGAACAAGAAATTATAGCGTTGTGGGTCGAAACTGAAATCCAGAGTGCACTAAGCAGAAACACAAAATAAATACCGAGAAATAGCGGTTGGTCTGGCGAACCAAGGTCTTTGCAACCCCTACCATGGCAGCAACCAGGACCATTCACCCCCAACCTCTACCCCTCGCAGGAATTTACCCAGAACAACGAACGTACACCTGCCTCAGTGCCAGCTTCACCTCACACCTGGCATTGTCTGTGAAAGTTGTCTCTCAAGCACTGAAGAAAAGAGATCTGTGCAACCCCCTCTCTGCACTTTTTGATTATAGTCGTACACAATTGTGTTTTACATGTTATGTTCTAAGTTATAAGATTGCTTTATTTATTTGCAGTCCCTGTCATTTCGTTTTTTTAAAAAGGAACAAAATGTTTTGAATAATTACATTATTATTATTATTATTATTATTATTATTATTATTATTATTATTATTATTATTATTATTTATTCATTTGCAGTAATAGTATTTGTAACAAGGCTAATTTGAAAAAAAAATGTTAAATGCAATTTTATACAGTAAGATTTTATGTTTTTTCTCCGGTATTCTTGTGGTTGCTTAGCCTATTTTAACTAAAAATAAAGGACTTCTACATTATACAATTATGTATATATATACAAGGTGAGCTAATATTGGTGAAAAAACAGAATAGATTTATTTTGAAAACAAAAGGGTCTTTATAAACAGCAAATGTACAAGGTGAAATCCTTCACATGGGTCAAGAAAAGCTATGTTGTGTCAAACACTGTATAAACGAATAACCATTTTTCTCAGACTGCAAGATAAGTATATATATATATATATATATATATATATATATATATATATATATATATATATATATATATATACAGCTCTGGAAAAAATTAAGAGACCACTGCAAAATTATCAGTTTCTCTGGTTTTACTATTTATAGGTATGTGTTTGGGTAAAATTAACATTTTTGTTTTATTCTATAAACTACTGGCAACATTTCTCCCAAATTCCAAATAAAAATATTGTCATTTAGACAATTTATTTGCAGAAAATGACAACTGGTCAAAATAACAAAAAAGATGCAGTGTTGTCAGACCTCGAATAATGCAAAGAAAATAAGTTCATATTCATTTTTAAACAACACAATACTAATGTTTTAACTTAGGAAGAGTTCAGAAATCAATATTTGGTGGAATAACCCTGATTTTCAAGCACAGCTTTCATGCGTCTTGGCATGCTCTCCACCAGTCTTTCACATTGATGTTGGGTGACTTTATGCCACTCCTGGCAAAAAATTCAAGCAGCTTGGCTTTGTTTGATGGCTTGTGACCATCCATCTTCCTCTTGATCACATTCCAGAGGATTTCAATGGGGTTCAGGTCTGGAGATTGGGCTGGCCATGACAGGGTCTTGATCTGGTGGTCCTCCATCCACACCTTGATTGACCTGGCTGTGTGGCATGGAGCATTGTCCTGCTGGAAAAACCAATCCTCAGAGTTGGGGAACATTGTCAGAGCAGAAGGAAGCAAGTTTTCTTCCAGGATAACCTTGTACTTGGCTTGATTCATGCGTCCTTCACAAAGACAAATCTGCCCGATTCCAGCCTTGCTGAAGCACTCCCAGATGAGTCCAATTTTCAGCTTTGCCCAACACCTGGTCGTCTAATGGTTAGACGGAGACCTGGAGAGGCCTACAAGCCACAGTGTCTCGCACCCACTGTGAAATGTGGTGGAGGATCGGTGATGATCTGGGGGTGCTTCAGCAAGGCTGGAATCAGGCAGCTTTGGCATGATGGTCACAAGCCATCAAACAAAGCCGAGCTGCTTGAATTTTTGCGCCAGGAGTGGCATAAAGTCACCCAACATCAATGTGAAAGACTGGTGGAGAGCATGCCAAGACGCATGAAAGCTGTGCTTGAAAATCAGGGTTATTCCACCAAATATTGATTTCTGAACTCTTCCTAAGTTAAAACATTAGTATTGTGTTGTTTAAAAATGAATATGAACTTATTTTCTTTGCATTATTATTATTATTATTTTGACCAGTTGTCATTTTCTGCAAATAAATGCTCTAAATGACAATATTTTTATTTGGAATTTGGGAGAAATGTTGTCAGTAGTTTATAGAATAAAACAAAAATGTTCATTTTACCCAAACACATACCTATAAATAGTAAAACCAGAGAAACTGATAATTTTGCAGTGGTCTCTTAATTTTTTCCAGAGCTGTGGATATATATATATATATATATATATATATATATATATATATATATATATATATATATATATATATATATATATATATATATATATATTAAGATGAGTCCCCGCAATATAAACACGACACTATTGTTTGTAACACCACTCTGCCTCTTCCGCCTTTGGTTTGGAGGGGAAAACTCGCCATCCCGTCAGTGGTCGTTATGACGTCACCGCGCACGTACTGTATTGTAATGTAGATGGTATTATTATTATTATTATTATTATTATTATTATTATTATTATTATTATTATCGTAAACAAATACATATGCGCGCGCATTCTGACCTACACAGCAGTGTAAATGCTACGAGAAAAATTATAAGAATCTCTGCGATCAGTCGCACCTGAGTCGGCTTATGTCCAAGATAACAGTTTAAACGCAGCATTCAATGGTCCACCCATAGTCCATACACCCTGTTACAAGGCTGTTAAAATCTTACACTTGAATATCGTAGCAGCACATTTCCTTCAGCCACTGAATATTTAACAATAAAGAAACAGTTACGTTTCTGCAGTTAAAAGTTGATAAAATAAACAATTTGATTATTGTTATCAACATTACTAAAGGTATCAACCAAACACTTAACATAATTCATTAAATCTAAATAGAAAAAAAAATGAAAAGCTGATCTTAACATATTTAATCTGTTGATATAGAATGTGCTTTGGTTTAAACATGTTTTGTCATTGACATTAAGTCTGAGATCTACATCTCAGTAAAATCATAAGTGTAGTTCCTATTAATACGTTCTAATGGGGGCATTACTTATAATTAGGGGTCTACTTAAATCGCGGTAAATTTACGTATTTTTTACGGGTATGTTGCGGAATAAAATTAGGATTTCGCGGACGTGTTTAAACATTAAATAAACCTAAGTAGACATTATTTCAGAACACTATAAAGCCTAAAAATAGTGGTACTCGCTTCCTTACTAAAACAGAGTGCTGGCATTTGTTAAAAAAGGCGAGTATGCAGCATCCCCATACATTGAGACTGCACGTCTGCATCCGCTGGATTGGTTGGAAGTTAAGGCAAAGCTTTGCCAAGTTATACAGATGTGGAAATCGATTAGAAACAGCCCAAAAACTCGGTTACACAAGGGAATCTGGCATACTTTAATAAAGTCAATGTATGCAGCACGTTCGTTGTCATGTTATTTGTCCCATCCAATAATTTATTTTCATTACGTGGCTATTCGGGTCTAAAATTCCAACTGTAAAAGCAGCAGGTTGAAGCGAGGTGGCTGTGCTGGATCGTTTCAGTACTGATTTAACTTGCAGACAGGAATACTTCTTGTCTGCGCTGACTTTCCAGTTTGGTTTCTGAAAGCTGTTTATTTTACGTTCTGTTCAGCAGCCTCTGAAGTAGCCTTTTGTTTAATGCGTGATTCTGAAGCTAAATAGCGATCGATCGTATTTTCTCCAAATACACATTAAAATATGGAAAACAATTACCTCAGTCTGCATGTAGTTTCTTTGGGAAACATCTTAAAACGATCATCAGCCGAAATATACTTTGCTTTTTTGTCGTCCATTTCTACTATTTTCCCACCAATGCTGAAGACTAGATTTTAGCAACCTAAATCAAAACAATGCAGCACCAACTTTGTCCCGCCCCCTCCTGCACACAGTACAGGTAAAAGCAGTAAAGACGCACTGATAGGCTTATTAAAACTTTGTCATTTGAAGTAAACAAGAACGTTAACTGCTTTGGAGAATTTATTTTGTAAATGTTACTTGTGGACATTTTTTGTTTGTTTGTTTTTTGCTTAAATGCAATGCACACAGGACGGCGAAGGAATAAAAAAGGGCTATCTACAGAAGGAAGATACGTAGTTTGCGTCACTTGCGTTGTGCAGTAGTTCATTTAAACAAGTTTTCTTTTTTTTCCTCTCTGTACTTGTTTGTATGCATTGGCCCTTAAGAGGTGAATTTCGCGGTGACCCCTCAATTTCACGATTTCCGCGAAATCCGCGAAATCGCGATTTAGGTAGGTCCCTACTTATAATGTTATATAGTATTATAAAAAATAATGTTCATCAAATCTTTTTTCTTTTTTCCCAAGCTGTTTAATTTGTTTATTGTGATTGTTAGTAACGGACCATGATGAGTACATCGTGGGTGCTACAAATGCACACACAGAGGAATTGATTATGCGTCTCTCCCCTGCTCCACAGATACATGCAGTATTGCTGTATATGTAGGTTGTCAGAGCTCTCATCTGTCAGATCAATTTACACAAGTGTATTTTGCCAGCCCACTGTCCAAACTGTTTGCAGTCACAAACAAAGCACTATGCAGGCGCTCCTCGACTTACGACGCACCGCACTTACGACTCTTGCATTATTACCCGGCTTTTACGACACGGCCTATCGCGGTCGCACTGACTCAGTCACTTAGTATTTATTTAGTTTTTTTATGCATCTACCTTTTTTTTTTGTTTTGTTTGTTTTTTTTTAGAATGTATTTGCCTTAACAATGTCTGATAACAGAAACTGACTCAAAACGAAACTTAAGCTGTGAACTCTATCACATGATGAGGGGCTTAACTTCAGGCGATCGTAGTTCCGGCTAGGAGTACCGCAGAAATGTTCCTGTCAGGACAACTGAGGAAGTCAACACTATTTGTAAAGTAACAAAAACGCCTATTTACTGCCAAACATGAACTACTTTAGATGTGTAATGACTGCATTATAGGATACTGGCCTTAAGGTTAGAGTTTCGGTGTAGGGAGAGGATTATTTATTGCTTTAGTGTCCTGACAGGACCATTTCGTGGTTCCTTTCTAAGCACTGCACCGCGCGAACACACTGAATACGTCATTGGAAAGCCCCTAGTCTGAAGTTTTAAACAAGCCAGGTAGGTGGCTTTTATGGTGCCTGAGTAATGTGCGCGTAGACGGGATGAGTGTAAAGAGTTAAATAAATATTTGCATGAGTACAGTATAACGGGTCATTTTTTGTAAAAATATACTGTCTGGCCAAAGAGTCAGGAACGTAACCCCAATTTATAACATTGTTCCTATGGGAAAATGTGCTTCGACTTACAACGCGACTTTCAGGAACCAATTGTGTCGTAAGTGCGAGGACTGACTGTATTTTGTTTTGCTGTTGATTGAAAATAACTGGATTTATTTGACATCTGTAGAATTCAGTTTCATTGAAAGATGTAAACAAGCAGGTATAACAGAATAGATCAATGACCTCCCACAAATTTGTGACTCCAAAAAAACGTTATTGTACCTAATTTAGGGCAATTTAGGGATCCACCAGGATTATTTATTGTTGGGTCTTCGTTCCCAACATCCCGCGCTATTGATGATGTCCTCAATGTCATGAATAGTTTTTGGTATTTCTAAAACAAAATGAAATGTTAAAAAAATATTAAGATATAAGCCAGGGTGTTGCCTGTTTCAAAACAAGGTGAGAACTCCTGGTATAAACTAACTGAAGTTAAGAAAGTTGAGGCAGAACTTAACCCCACCTACCTAGTTGCCTGTGTTTACAAAGGACTACACATCTTCCAAATGTAAAAGCAGACATTCTCCTTCCCCTGCAACCCCTTAACTTCCCACCATCTTGTACTTATTTGTCCGTCCATAGCCCAGCAGTTGTAAATTAAAGTTTAAGGTTTATTTATTGTCTGCTGTTTTGAGTTATCTTGCTGCCTGGAGGTTTGGAGATTTTAGTGGCTTCATCTTGTCTAGACCTGTATACGTGTGTGTGAGAACATTCTGCACTCTATAGGGCAGCAGTGTGGAGTAGTGGTTGGGGCTCCGGACTCTTGACCAGACGGTCGTGGGTTCAATACCAGGTTGGGGACACTGCTACTGTACCCTTGAGCAAGGTACTTTACCTAGATTGCTCCAGTAAAAACCCAACTGTATAAATGGGTAATTGTATGTAAAAAATAATGTGTAAAAAAATAATGTAATTGTATGTAAAAAATAATGTGATATCTTGTAACAATTGTAAGTCGCTCTGGATAAGGGCGTCTGCTAAGAAATAAATAATAATAATATATGAACTCTGTTGGGTCAAGGAATGAGCCGGGCTGGGTTTGGCATAGATACGTTTCAGACACAACCTGGGAGATATGTTCTGTAGACCTATACTTTATTAACATGTTTTTGAAGAAGACGAGGAACATGATAACGAGTCTGTCTTGTAAAGGAATGGGTGATGGTCCAACAGGAAGGTTTGTAATGTTGGATGTATATATGACTTTACACAAATAGGTTGTTTTCTCTGCTGTCAAAAGGGCAAACAACGTGTTTTCTGCTGGTCAGATATAAAGGATTAATACATCGCTGATGATGATCAGGTAGTGATGCAATTTCAAAAACAAAGCCAGCTACCAGAGGGTACCAAGAATTACTTGAGCTTCTCTGGCTAATCCGTTGAGCAATAAAGAACAATGTGTTCTATTCCAACAATTTATTCAAACTGCATGAAGAATTGTACCTATTAGTGTCCATATTGCCTGACAAAATACTTGAATGGTTACATGTGATAGATTATAAAACAGCTGTGTTTAGAGTTTCAATTAGTTTTTGTAGTTCACAATGTATCACATCAGACTCAAACTAGAACTATTGCAATTTGCATGCTAATAGAATATCTCTCCTGCGTGCTGTATACGCCCCTCTGTAAGGCTACTCTTTTGGAAATTCTGCTTGTGTGAATACTGTTATTCACAAAATGTTTTACTTCTGATTATTAAACAAGAATTCAAATTGTCACCTGTTTATCTTCTTTTTTAGGGTTCTCTCAGAACTGAAGATTGGGGTGCACAAAATATATCTTATTCTACTGACCTTCAAGCTCTGATTCCCACCTGTCTTTAAATTAACAGGTAAACGAATCTAGTTATTGAGCAGTAATGACTCACAGCAATATGTGAAATTAGAGATATAACACCATTTTTAAACCCAAGGTACAACTTTCAGCAGGTTTATTTAGGATGAAAACATATCTCCTTTGTTTACCATAGTAACAGTGTGTTGTTATCTCAGAATCGACCCTGGGCCTACACTTTGTTTTAGTCACAACAACAAGGTCCCTTTCATTTGTTATTCATTCATATTTTTTATCAACCACAAAATGCTACAGTTAGAAGGAGTTTCACAAAATGTTCTCAACAAAAATAATGTTATAGTGGTTCCTGCTAGCGACAAGAGATCAATATTCCTGCTGGAATGGACATGAACAATAACTCTCAGTCAAGGTTTCATAATTATCAAGTGGAAGAGAAAATAAAATCATGACACTTTTTGCCAAAGATATTTGAGCAATAAGGGCAACATTGCAAAATAAATATCCGCTGTGGTGCTCATCAACATAGCCATTGTTTCTTCTATTTGTCTTTACCAAACAAATAGCAAAACATGTATGATCTTCAAATATTGTACTGCTTAAACATATAATTGAATTCCAGTTCTTGTGCATAATTAAAAGTACTGCCATCCTGAATGGTTCAAACACATCTGGTTACAACTAACCACAATGCGGTGCTACTGTAGAGTAGTTTTATCATAGGGCTACAAGAGAGTATAATCTGGTAAGTGCAAAAACATACAAAGATTGAGGCATATCCTAAGGATGCTCATGGGTCCTACAGAATGTACTATATTAATTGCTTTCCAACGTGTTATGTATCGATATTCTTTTGCATGTTTTGTGACAAATATAAGTGCCAACATAAAACCAAAGGTGTCTAAATGTTCTGGAATTATGACATGTCCCAAAAAGGTCTGTCTATTTTAACATTTTAATGAATCATATATGTGGCTGGCTAAACCAATAATTGTTTTAATGTATATTCCATACTTAAGCCTGGAATATAGGGGATACTGTTAGGTTATCCATTTCAATGGAAACTATAGTCTTTTTGGTTAAAACTGCAAACACAAAACATTAGCTACATTAACCAGTTTTTGTTTAAAACTCATCACCATCATCAATTACCATCTTGGCAATTTTTTTCTTTGTGCCTTTCAATGGGATTTCCATGGTGCAAAGCCTAAAAAATAAACACTCAGAAACCTTCTTTGTAAAGATTTTTTATGTTGGCCAATAGTGCAACAAATAAAAAAATGTTTTATCCGAAATGTATTTATTACTTAAAATACAGTAGTTAACTAAAATTGTAGTTTACTCAAATACTCTAGTCTGGGTTCATAATAAAACACACACACAAACAAAATCAGATTTATAATAGGACAAGGCCTTATCTTCCTCAAAAAGCATGTTTTGCAAACATTTGCCTTACCTTCTTACTTACCCAAGCACAGCCCATTAATCTATAGCTGCAGTGACTTATTAAATAAAATCCCCCTTTCTCAATAAACATATACGGGGAAGAGTCTCCATAGCAACAACTGTTGCCTTTAACCAATGCCACAGCAAAAAAAAAGGTATTTAAATTCTAGAATTGAGCGAAAACAAATAATTGGATTCATAGCATTTAAAATAAAAACACATAATTTGTCTGTTCTCCATTCCTAATATGTATGTGTGTGCTTCAAAAGGAAAGCAAATATAAATTCTAGGATCAGGTTTTAAGTTTAGAGCAGCAAAAAATGTCTCCTCGGCTGGTTTCTCGAACCATTTACTTTATCACTTAAATATAAGTCAGCTATATATTTTTTCAGAACCCCACTACTTACTCTTTAAAATGCAATGGTGTAATCGTAATTATGATACCAAAGTGGGCTGCACACAGAAGGCTGTATATAGGTTCCAGGTGTTTCTTTTAGAGATTTGAAACATTGTTAGTTGTTTTGTTTTTTGTGTGTGCTTATATTGCAAACAGACTTAATTTATATCATGCATGTTTTGTAATAACAAACCAAATCCCTTTTAGAGGTATACAAAACAAAGAAACTGGCTGGTAATGTGTAAAACAGTGGTCAGGTTGAGAAACAATCAGTTACATGGCCATATATTTTAAATATATGTCACCTATAAAAAAAAAGAATTTTGGTATATTTAAGATTTATTTTGTTTAGTCATATATTTCAAATATTTCATTCATATAACACAAAATAGTACATTTTGCTGTATTTAAATTGTGTTCACAGGTTTTTGTGAACCGACAATTCCTTTATATATACAGTATATATATATATATATATATATATATATATATATATATATATATATATATATATATATATATATATATATATATATATAAAAAAGAAAGTCTGTTTAATCCCAAACAGACTTTCTTTTGTTTTAATATACAATTACCTTATATGGTCAGCACCTCACTGGGGTTAAGCATTGCAGTGCACAGATGTTCTTTTTTCTAATATATATATATATATATATATATATATATATATATATATATATATATATATATATATATATATATATAATTTATCATTTTATTTGGGGAAGAATTATTTAGCTTTATCCGTTCAAAATGTTGATTTATTTCCCAACATCTATAAACCTGGCTTTCTTAACACAGCCAGAAGGCAGATACATCCTGTAGAGATATCTGGGCAATTAAAAATTACTTCAACTGAATCTCGCTAGTTTAAATGATTTGACAGAGGCCGGGATGCAAAAAATAAGTAGATGGGACAAAAGACTGAGGCAAAGATTACTGAAACAGTTATTGCGCATGCCCATATAACCGACAGAGCTATTGTGCATGCCCATATGACCAAGGGATGCATTTTCTGACATTACACGTGTGCTAGGCAACTTGCCATCCTACCAAAGCCTATAATGGCACTCTTCTGTTAAATGCATTGGTGATGATGGGAGTCTGTAAACCATGGGCTCAGTTCTATATTTTACGAGATCATAAGTTTAAATACGATAGATCTTTCGACGAGTTATCACCTGCAAACGTAGTTTGGCGGGTTTCGATATGACAGGTAGACTAGCAATGTCTGAAAATAAGAAAATAAGAAAGTATAAAAACGAGAGGAGGCCACCAAAATCTCATCAAGCAGCTTCTTGAAGGATCCCAGGGCATCAGCTTCAACAAAAGCTGAGGGTGGAGTCGCCACTCTGATGAGGAGGTCCGCTGCCCAGTTCACCACTCCGGGAATGTGCATCGCCCGCAGGGACAGCAAGTTCCTCTGAGCCCATGTCAGTAGCCTGAAGGCCATGCAATGCAACCCCAGGATCCGTAGGCCACCCTGGTGGTTGACATACACCACCACTGTTTTGTTGTTCATCCAGATCAAGAAATGTGTACCCCGCAGCACCAGGAGGAAGTGGTGGAGAGCAAGGGAGACCGCTCCTCTGCCTTCCCAGACCACCCCCCAACCCAAGTTGGAGGCGTCTGTCATCACCACTTGGCGGTTTAACACTACTCCCATCTGCACACGCTCGCGCAGGTGAGAGGTTGTCCTCCGCCGACTCTTTGCATCGTTGATGATGAGGCCCAGCTTCGCCAGATGCTCTGTCACGACCGCCATGTGGGCCACTGCTCCCTCCGGTGACTGGGAACAGATCAACCAGTCGTCAAGATAGTTTATTACTCTGATCCCCTGCAGCCGCAAATGGGCCAGGATAGTGTCCACACACTTTGAAAACGTACAAAGAGCTAGGGAGAGGCTGAGTGACAGCACAGCGAACTCGTAAATGCTTCCCTGAAAAGCAAAGCAGAGATACTTTCTGTGCTCTGGACGAATGGGGACGTGAAAATACGCGACCCGTAAGTCCACGATGGTGAACCAGTTGCCCGGCTGGACTGACTGGAGAATGTGACGGTGAGTCAGCATTTGGAACCTCCTTTCTTTTAAGAACCCGTTGAGAAGCCTCAGGTCTAGGATGCCACCATATTTTTGGGCACCAGAAAATATTTTGAGTAGTACCCCTCCCTGTGGGAGGTGGGGTCTACGAGACCAATGGCTTGCTTGCACAACAAGGTGGCCACTTCATTCTGAAGTCCTGAGGCCTGCAGAGGGTCTGTCACAAAAGTATTTGTGATTCCTCAAAAGGGAGGAGGTCCCAAGCAGAACTGAAGCGTGTAACCATTGTGCATGGTGGCGAGCACCCAGGTGTCCGAGATGCAAGCGTGCCAATAATGCAGCTGGTGTGCCGAGAAGGGGGTCTGAGGCCGCAAGCCTTCAGGGGCCCTGCTGGGGCTGCTGGGGTTGTGGCAGGGCGGTCTGGGGCGGCTGCCTAGGGCAGTGGCTCTGGAACCACCTCCTGGGACGCTGGTGCGTGGACTGGCTACGACCTGCATTTCCCCTGTGGGGATGGGGAGCGACTATGGGGGGCCTGTGCGTCGGGGATGTCCAGCAGGGGCTCTTGGGAAAGTTCATGGAGAAGGGGCTCTGGGGCTCCAAGAGCCGCCGAAGGACCTGCCACTAAGGACGCGGAACTCGCCATCGTGGCCCTCTCCAACCTGTTCTCCTTCACCTGGGGCTGAACAGCCATGCAAATACTGCAGTACACCTCTCTCTCGAGGGCCAAGGTGGCGTGTCGGTCACCCAGGCACCACGCACAGGCGGTGTGCCTGTCCTCCTGAGGGATGTTGGCCCTGCAGGACGTACAGGCGTGGAACCCGGTGGTGCTCGACATCCTATTGGAGAGCGGCCAACCACGCAAGCGAGGAGGCAGCTGAAAGACAGAAAGGCAAATGGCTCTGTCTTTTCCAGAGTCGTTGATTCCGGGAAAGTGGCGAGCCAGCTTTCAGCACGAATGCAAGGGAAATACAATCAACTCAATTCGACTCAAGAAGCTCTTTTCTATCAACATGCTCAGTTGAACACAGAGGTTCTTACCATACCGTCTTGAGAAGGAAAAAGAGAAATGTCTTCCACAGGATGACAGTTTTAATCTCTCGGTGGGCGGGAACGAGTGCGTCATTCCAGGAAGGGGCCTATATCAAGGATCCTGCTTTTAATAAAACTGATTATTAAAAACATAAAACCATTAAAACGAAAATACTTTTAATTTCTGTCAAAAACACATTTGATTCGCTCCCGAGTGGCGCATCCAGTAAAAGCACTCGCTTGAGTGCAGGATGCGCTCTATAGCCTGGACGTCGCCGGTTCGAGTCCAGGCTATTCCACAGCCAACCGTGGACGGGAGTTCCCAGGGGGCGGTGCTCAATTGGCGGCGTCGTCCGGGGAGGGAGGGTTAGGTCGGCCAGGGTGTTCTCGGCTCACCGCGCACCAGCGACCCCTGTAGTCTGGCCGGGCGCCTGCGGGCTTGCCTGTAAGCTCCCCAGAGCTGTGTTGTCCTCCGACGCTGTAGCTCTGGGGTGGCTGCACGGTGAGTCTGCAGAGTGTAAAGAAGTGGGCGGCTGACGGCTACACGCTTCGGAGGACAGCATGTGTTCCTCTTCGCCCCTCCCGAGTCAGCGCAGGGGTGGTAGCGGTGAGCTGAGACTAAAAATAATTGGGCATTTCAAACTGGGGAGAAAATAATAAAAACGAATTGGCAACGACTAAATTTACACAAAAAAAACAACAAAAAAAAACACATTTGATAACTATAATTGACACATTTATACTTAGAAAAAAAGAAACAAACATGCATTTAGCTGGACTATATTTGCGTTTTGTTGTCCTTGTTTTGGACTACTGACTGATCGTGTGTATTTTAGTTTGACTGTTTTGCTCTGTGATTGTGTGGTCTTCGGTGTTTATGCTGTCGTAGAGCTGTAGCACTAGTGCTTGTTTATATGCATATAAGATGCCACACCCCACACCCCTGCTCACACATTGACACAAGGGCATGTTTTTCTAAATAGTTTGGGAACCGGAATCAGACTGAAAATAGCCGGTTACAATTACAGATACCTGGTTTGGACCTGATTCCAAATGCAGATGATAACTGGTTAACATGTTGAAAAGAGCAACGTCACATTCGAAGCAGTATTTATACAAGTATTTTGAACACAGAGATAAGATTGCCTGGTTGTCCTGGCAGTGGCATGTGTGGGAAAGAGAACAGCCAGCAGCAAAATGATTTTTAATATAAATTATACAATTTATTTATTATTATAAAAAAAAAATAACAATACATCACTGGACTTTGATTAAGAAGATACACAAATAGTAAATATGGGCAGAGGGGTAAGTGAAATACAGTTTTGAACTCTTTAAACTCGCCTAATGGGACAATGTTCTGAAAAGCTGCGCCTCCCCTCCAAATGGGCTATCTCAATTGAACAATAGGTAGGTCATTTGGAGAGAAAGAAATGGCAGCTCAAAATGTCAAGCCTGCTGCTGCTGATGATGTCATTGGAAGTGGAGTGTACGGGCTTTGTGCATACAAACCATGGCTAATGCAGGCAACGTTTGATTGTTTGGGTTGTGAGGGTCTGGAACCAACTCCCCAGTAATGTTGTTGAAGCTGACACCCTGGGATCCTTCAAGAAGCTGCTTGATGAGATTCTGGGATCAATAAGATACTAACAACCAAACGAGCAAGATGGGCTGAATGGCCTCCTCTCGTTTGTAAACTTTCTTATGTTCTTATGTTCATACATCGTAGTCAGCATCTTGAGGAAGTCGAATTGCATTTCTAATTGTTAAATTGACAAGTCTACTATCCTGTTTGGCACTCGTCACTTTTGGCAGAATTTTATTTTAATATTTGAGAAAAATTTCATATAACTTTTGTGAGCAGTTTACATTAAGTTAAGGGTCTGTAATAACCCTTTACAATACATGTGGAGATTGATACACAGAAAGAAATATATATATATATATATATATATATATATATATATATATATATATATATATATATATATATATATATATATATGTTTATGCTGTCGTAGAACTGTAGCACTAGTGCTTTTTTATATATACTTTTGTGCTGTAACTGTAAGAAATTTACAATCTAAAGCTTGTTTTGAGTGCTTCCGCCAAAACACGAACCATAAACCATAAACATGCATGCATATGTCTGGTATAAATAAAATGATCATACATACAGGTCTATGTCGCGATGGTTAAACACTGTCAAAAATACATTTCACCTCAGATAGGCGCAAGGGAATGCAAAAAAAAAAAAATACTGTATTCCGTGAAAGTAAAATCAACAAGTTCGTCAGTGCACAATGCAATGATCACTTCGTACAACACAGAGCACGGAGACTTTTGTTTGTTGGTGTCTGGTTGGTACAAATTTTATTTTTTCTCTTTTGTAAGACACTGGTACACAAGTTCACAAACACACGCAGATGATTACCGTACCATAGATTTTTTTGTTCTTACCCTGTGCACTAGTACTCAGTACTACTAGGCTATCCACTGCGCATAATCAGTTCTCTGCAAATGTTGCATGTTTTTTTCAGACGTCAGATATTATTGTTATTATCGTAATTATTATTATGCAATATACCGTTATCAAATAAACTCCATGGCCCAAAACTACCCAAAGAAAATAAACATGAGCACGGCTTTCGTATTGCTGACTTAAAAACAATAATGTCAGAGTACTATAAACCAGTACAAACACATTGCGTGCTCAAGATTTCTGATGCAGAAATCAAAAGAATGAATCCACTTATCCAGCTTTTTTTTAGGTAAGTTTTCGATTTTCAATTGTATCTTTAAGGTAATGTTCACATGCACATTACTAGATAAGGGCGTCTGCAAAGAAATAATAATAATTACGTGCAGTTCACAAGGAGGTTAGGCCTATTTAATTTCACTAAATCAGGGAAAGCATAAGTGTTTACTTCATGAATGAAGTTGAAGAGCTATACGTGACCATGCAAGTCATCTCGGCCCTGTAATATAAACAATGCTTTATTATTGAAGTGGATGGGAAACGGTAAACACTATTTGCAAGATATAAATGGTAAAACAAACCAAAAGAAGTACTTTGTTTTATTGCCATAAATGAACTGCTAGCCGGGGTTAACTGTATACAAGAACAACATTCAGAATTGCCGACCTGCAGACAAGGGGGCGTGTCGCTCACATTCCTCATGCCAGCGTGGTTACTTTCTCCTGTTGGGGGTTCAAAACAGTTCAGAATCGGGCCTCAAACCACATATTCTTCCTCCCCACAATTTCTTTCATTACACACCACACTCCCGCTGTCCTTATTGTAATACAGACTACTCAAAACGTCGGAGAAATTCGTAATGATCGCTTTCACTGTCTGAAGCCATGTATATCTCTCAGCTGTTCCTGGTATGTGTTCCCCTAGTGATGTCACGCCAACTTTGTGCATCTCCGGTGCGTTGTCGGTATTTTCCGGAATTATTGATGGTTTTACGTCTCTTAGTGCTCTAAAATTGATCATTTGAGATTTAATGAGTTGCTGTCATGCCTCTGTTCATTTAAGATATCTTGTACCATTCAAGTAAGTAATCCTAAAGTGTGCTGTGTTATTTTCTCCAGCGGCTTGCATAAGTAGCATGTATTTATAAGAGGCAGAAGGTAAAGATTGCCCTTGGCAGTACAGTTAGTGCTATGGTATTTTGGAAATCTGTGACGGGTCCACTTTCTATTTTTTTTTCCCATTGTTTAGCTGACATAAAGTGAAACATTTAAAAGTGTATTGTCAATATGGCCTAAAAGTGAATTAATTGGTTATAAAACCACAAATACTAGTAATTTGGTGTTATCAAAAGAAAGTTTGGCTGCCTTTGTACTTTCTGACTCTGTTTAGTATGAACTGTTGACCTTTCTTGGTATGTGGAGGTTTAACATGCTTGAGGACCTAATGCGGTGCTCTAATGTCCATGGTGGACGAGCTATTAATGGACAGTAGACAAAAAATTAGTTCCTGTTCAAGCTGTCTAACAATTCCAGCTTAATCTCCAAAGAAAACAAAGAAATATTATTATTATTATTATTATTATTATTATTATTATTATTATTATTATTATTATTATTTTGTTATAGAATTTAGTGTAAAATATTTGTTCTATTTGGTTTGAAAAATATTTCTCTCCGCAGGAAGGACGTGCTCAATATGAGTTGGCGGCAACATCAGAGCAGGGTGGAAAAAAGAATGATAAGAAGAGGAAGAAGGATAGAGATCTGGATGAACTGAAGAAAGAAGTAGATTTGGTAAAAACTTACCTGCAGTTTTTAATGAGAAGCAAAGTGTAGTTTCCCAACTAAGGGGGAGTTCTTGAACAATACAGCCATGTAACCCTGCTTAGAGGGCATTACTGTCTCGTATTGACTGTCAGGACTGCATGCCGCTGGCGAGGTCAGATTATTATTATTTGTTTATTTAGCAGATGCCTTTATCCAAGGAGACTTACAGAGACTTGGGTGTGTGAACTGTGCATCAGCTGCAGAGTCACTTACAATTACGTCTCACCCGAAAGATGGAGCACAAGGAGGTTAAGTGACTTGCTCAGGGTCACACAATGAGTCAGTGGCTAAGGTGGGATTTGAACCAGGGACCTCCTGGTTACAAGCCCTTTTCTTTAACCACTGGACCACACAGCCTAGGTGATGCCCAAGGTGATGCCAAGGTGATGCCCAGTAATCTGGGCTTATCATGATTAGAAACCGGTAAACAGGGTCTTTATTGTAGTAAACATTTTAAATCTTTAATTTTAAAAAAAAGATTTTTGCTAGAATTCTCTCTGAAAGTTAAACGGTCATCTATGCATGGCACATCCAGATTGGTAGATAAAAGAGGTATTACCATGTGTTTGTAAACTTACCATTTCAATCTTATTTCCATGGTAGGATGACCATAAACTCACATTGGATGAACTGCATCAGAAGTACGGTACAGACCTCAGTCGGGTACGTTTTTTACATGAGCACTGTTGACCCCTAAACTGACTATGGCCTGAAATCTGGTCTATTCCAGGAGTATTTAAGATTACATTTCCTTAACTGTTTGTTTATCTTGTAATGATACAATTATATTTTGTTAGGGTAGCCTTAGCATTCCAAGCCCTATCTGTTAAATATACATGTATTGCAAAGTGTGGTCTTTAAGCTACAGTTTGTTTATTCTTACATGAAATATATCAATTATATCAAACAATCTTGATTCTGTATAGGACTTCAGGGTAAATTACATTGTTCCATAGAAACAGTGAGTAACCAGGCACTGGTTAAACTCTGGCGGTCTTTCAGTCCCTCTGGCAAAAAACTGCAGTCAACCCTTTGGTGTGTAAACAGGCTCTTTTTTACATACAGGCAATACAATGGGGAGGGATATATATATATATATATATATATATATATATATATATATATATATATATATATATATATATATACACACACACTTAAGCAGCTTAAGAGTGGTCACTATAGATGGGTGTAACTATTTGTGTTCATAATTCCCAATTTACCTTCTGCAGGGTTTAACAGTTGCCCGTGCTGCAGAGATCCTGCTTCGTGATGGTCCCAATTGCCTGACTCCTCCCCCTACAACCCCAGAATGGGTGAAGTTCTGCAAGCAGATGTTTGGAGGCTTCTCCATGTTGCTGTGGGCAGGAGCCATTCTCTGTTTCTTGGCATACGGAATTCAGGCTGCCATGGATGATGAACCTGCCGCTGATAATGTAAGAAGCCAAATAAAGTTTTGTAGCCTGGAGGGCAACTTCGTGTTTGTAGAACTAACTAGTTACTTCATGATGAATACAATGTCTGTCTGTTTCTCTCCACAGTTGTATCTGGGTGTTGTGCTTGCTGTTGTCGTCATCCTCACAGGCTGTTTCTCTTACTACCAAGAAGCCAAGAGTTCTAAGATCATGGAGTCCTTTAAGAACATGGTGCCTCAGGTACTGTAACACTCCCAATAAAAGTAGATTGATTATGCATGTCAGTTAAGTTAAAGAAACCAGGTACCATTCATTTAAATGTATTCTTGAATTTTTAAACAAATCTTTTCCCCTCTCTCTCTCCAGCAAGCCCTAGTTATCCGTGATGGTGAGAAGAACAGTATTAATGCTGAAGAAGTTGTGGTTGGAGACCTAGTGGAAGTGAAGGGAGGAGACAGGATCCCAGCTGACTTGAGAATCATCTCTGCTAATGGCTGCAAGGTAGGCTTGAAGTAAAGGGTGATAACCAACCTGAAGCATAACTCTGAATTTGGGGGCGTGGGGTGATGCTTATGCTTTTTCTATATTTGTATTCTGTAGGTTGACAATTCTTCCCTGACTGGTGAATCTGAGCCTCAGACCAGGTCACCTGAATTCTCCAATGAAAACCCACTTGAGACGAGGAACATTGCCTTCTTCTCTACCAACTGTGTAGAAGGTACAGACCTAATAATAGGCTGGGTGGGGGGTACTTTTTGTTGTAAGATTGTTGATCTTGAATGATAGCATCCTTAATTCTGAGTTATCTGGGGAAATTAAAAATCTGTAAAGTAACAAAGGAATAAAAATAATAAATCAATGGAGGGTTTGACTGTTTTTTTTTGTTTACACTCTATCCATTCACACCTCTATTTCTAATTGAAGTAGCTCAATCTTCTCCCTCCTTTTAGGTACTGCCTGTGGTATTGTCATTAAAACTGGTGACCACACTGTGATTGGACGCATTGCCACACTAACCTCTGGCTTGGAGGTTGGCCAGACTCCCATCTCCATAGAGATTGAACACTTTATCCATATCATCACTGGAGTGGCGGTCTTCCTCAGTACTACCTTCTTCATCCTCTCCCTGATCCTTGGATATAGCTGGCTGGAGGCTGTCATCTTCCTCATTGGAATTATTGTTGCCAACGTGCCAGAAGGTCTTCTGGCTACTGTCACGGTATGGAAGGCAAAATTTATTTCCTTGAATTTTGAATACACAGCCATCCACTGAATCTATGAGGAATATTACATTGCAGTGTTCTGATATCAAATTAGTTTATTTTTGAAGACGATGCAAGAAGGTGGAGAAAGTGAAAAAAGATACTATAAAAATATTTTAAATAAGCTTCCCATCTCTTCTGCCTCTACCTTAGGTCTGCCTCACACTCACAGCTAAACGAATGGCCCGAAGGAATTGCCTGGTAAAGAACCTGGAAGCTGTAGAAACTCTGGGATCCACCTCCACTATCTGCTCTGATAAGACTGGCACCCTGACACAAAACAGAATGACTGTTGCTCACATGTGGTTTGACAACCAGATCCACGAAGCAGACACCACTGAGGACCAGAGTGGTAAGAGATCCACTTCTTGTGTTTTCCTCTCTTGACTGCCTTTGTTTTCCCTCAGTGTATGCATGTGGGATCATATTCTAATATCCTGTTTAAAGGTGCTACCTTTGATAAGAGCTCTTCCACTTGGACTGCCCTTGCTCGTGTCGCAGGACTCTGCAACCGCGCTGTATTCCAGGCTGCACAGGAATCTGTACCAATTCTTAAGGTAAGAGTGTTTATAAAAGTGCTGCTTGAAGTGTTGTGTGTTTTGTTTTTCTTCTGAAATCCTGACACTTGCTTTCAATAACTGAAATGGGGAGTCGTCAGTATGTAACACTACTTTTCCAAATCCTCTAATGTATCCATTAGTGGCTGTTAAAACATCTCCTGACAAGCAACTTTCATTTTTTCATAACTGAAGCTGTTTGTGCTCCCTTAACTGAAAACAGACTTTTGAAAGTTTTAAACCTTTACAATTTTAAACCCGAAGGGATGCTACACCATGATGTACATTATTGCTCTAAATCCCAGTGCATGAGAATTCAGCTTCAGGAAACAGTTGGGCCTGTTGTCATTGGCAAGGCCAGGATTACATGGTATCTCACAGGCTGTAGAGGCCCAAAAGCAAGTGGTAGTTTCTTTTTTCTTTCTCAAATGTGTTTTTTTTTATAAATCTGTAGAGAGAAGTCGCTGGTGATGCTTCTGAATCTGCCCTGCTGAAATGTATTGAGCTGTGCTGTGGGTCTGTGACGGCCATGAGAGACAAGAACCCCAAAATTGAAGAGATCCCCTTCAACTCAACCAACAAGTACCAGGTAAATATAAGGGAATGGTTCTGTGTGGTTCTGAAGCACCACGCTGAGACTGGAGTTCTCTGAACTATACTACAAAGTAGAAAAGTGCTTTATAACTGTCACTTGCAGAATTAACGCCTCTGTCCTTGTCCTCAGCTCTCCATCCACCGGAATGCAAACCCCAGTGAATCTCGCTACCTGCTGGTGATGAAGGGTGCCCCAGAAAGGATTCTTGATCGCTGCACCACCATCTTAATTCAAGGCAAAGAGCAGCCACTGGATGATAAGATGAAGGATGCTTTCCAAAATGCTTACCTTGAGCTGGGAGGACTGGGAGAGAGAGTTCTTGGTAAGAAACATGCATGAACAAAATGGCTGCTTATTAAAGTTTTTAGGATTGCACTTGATGTTGTGTGAAAGTGACCAGGTGTAAACCTAGCTTTTATCCCCCCATATTTTCCATGTAGGATTCTGCCATATGCTGCTTCCTGATGACCAGTTTACTGAAGGATTCAAGTTTGATGTAGACGAGTTGAACTTCCCTACTGAGAAGCTGTGCTTTGTTGGGTTGATGGCCATGATCGATCCTCCTCGTGCTGCAGTACCCGATGCTGTTGGCAAGTGCAGAAGTGCTGGCATCAAGGTAATTTATCTTGTATTAAGACTTTAAAAGAAATTTCATTCCTAGCCATACTTTGTCATCAGTCTCATTACCAAATATGCACTTCTCGATTATTATTTCTTTCGTTCTACAGGTTATCATGGTTACTGGTGACCACCCTATTACAGCCAAGGCCATTGCAAAGGGTGTGGGAATCATCTCTGAAGGAAATGAAACTGTTGAGGACATTGCAGACCGCCTGAACATTCCTGTCAGAGAAGTCAACCCCAGGTGTGAAATTCAATACAAACCTTTTTTTTAAAAATACAAATAATTTTGAATATTGTACTGTAATACTACCTATTTTAAAGCAGCTTTGTAGATGTTAACTCTATTTTAAAGTTGCCCATTTTGCTGTGCTTGTTGAGTTGTTAAAGACCACTGTGAAATGGAGTCCTTTCTAACATTTGCAGAGATGCCAAGGCCTGTGTAATTCATGGTGGTGATCTGAAGGAACTGACTAGTGACCAGCTGGATGACCTGCTGAAGCACCACACTGAGATTGTGTTTGCCAGGACCTCTCCTCAACAGAAACTGATCATTGTGGAGGGATGTCAACGACAGGTACAGTATTGCATTATTAATAATAAAAAATAGTCTTGCTCTGTACACCATACTTGGAAAGTCCTAGAATGCCACTGGAAATTGGAGCTCTGCTAAGAAATGTGAAGTGCAACTTCCCAAATTCATAAAATGAGAGTCTGGACAAACCCTTCTCTTTTTATACCTCAAGTTTTCAAATTAAGAGATGGGTTATTTTTTGTATTAATGTAAAATATATGCGCATGACATCCTCCTCCTACTCCACATCTGCAGGGTGCTATTGTAGCTGTGACTGGTGATGGTGTGAACGACTCCCCTGCCCTGAAGAAAGCAGATATTGGTGTTGCTATGGGTATTTCTGGATCTGATGTCTCCAAACAGGCTGCGGACATGATCCTTATGGATGACAACTTTGCCTCCATTGTGACTGGCGTAGAGGAAGGTAAGACAGACAATGTTGTACCATCGTCTTATTGTTTTTTGGTGAAACGGAATTGTCTGACTCTTTATTCATCCTCTACTAGGTCGTCTTATCTTTGATAACCTGAAGAAGTCGATTGCTTACACCCTGACAAGTAACATCCCTGAAATGACACCATTCCTGATCTTCATTATGGCCAACATCCCTCTGCCTCTGGGAACTGTAACCATTCTGTGTATTGATTTGGGCACAGACATGGTGAGATCGGAAGTTTTTTAAGCTTCATAAATTGTCTTGGCAAAGCATAATGTGCCATTTTTCTTTGTTTTGAAGTAGTAATGTGTGGCTAGGAGCCTTAAACGATTATGATCTTTGCCATTAAAGTCTGCTGTAAGCCAGGGTGAGCTGGAGAAAGTGAAGTTGAAAATCTTGGGACATTTTTTCCAGTATAGTTTGTCATTTGATTTTAAGAGATCTGTTTTTACTGGTTGCAGTGAAGTCTATGTGCCTTTGCATATTTAACTATTTTGGCTTTTCATGTCTAGATTCCTGCTATCTCCCTGGCTTATGAAGGAGCAGAAAGTGACATAATGAAGAGACAGCCACGAAACTCCAAAACAGACAAGCTTGTGAATGAAAGGCTGATCAGTATGGCCTATGGACAAATTGGTAAGCAGAAAAGCTGTCTAGTTTAAGGTTAAGTGTTTCAGATAACCATGACATGCTTACATTTTAGTCTTTTCTTTCTGTAACTGGTAGCCTTAATCTGAATTGCAAGTCAACAAATATTGGTACGATTTGTAAAAACAATCCCTACTGTTGTCTAGAACTTGTAATCGTCATTTTATGAAGTATTGCTTGTTTTAAGTGTTGCTTCTTCCTGCAGTGTTGAAATCCAAGTGCTGCAGGTGCCTGATCTCTGTTAATGAAATGTCCCCTCAAGGGAACCACTGCAGTTGCTTCTCTTTGGTAAAAATGTGGTTATGGAAGGAATGAGGCCTTTGTATTTTGCAACAAGGAAAGCTTGAGAGTAGCACTACATGGGCAAGTGCTAACAAGTGTGATTTTATAGGATAGTTGGCTCTGTTAACCCTTTGCAGTCCATTTATTAAGTGCGTGTCAGGCGCGTCAGGTCCAATTTATTTTCACATGCGCAGTTAATTTTAGGCGCACTGTTTAAAAGTATTTTTTTTCCACAGTCAAACGGGTTTAAAATGCCCTGCATATCAACAAAGCACTCACTAGGCATCTCCAGCCCCGCCCCACCCTTTCGTTCGCTATCGCTTTCACATATGCTAACAAATAAATAATAATAATAATAGTCGTACATACCGATCAATCATCTCCTGATCACTCGTTTTATCACCAAACTCCTCAATAATGCGATCCAAGTCATTACTTTATTACTATATCATCTCAAAAAAGCTCTGCAAATGTACGTGATATTCTCTGTGCGCTGATTCAGTAACAGCCAGCTTGTTTCCTTATGGCCGCCCCTATCTGATGCCAGGGGCAAGTTTGACTATTCATGAGATACTCCCTTTTTTTTTTTTCGGCTTGTCTCGGCTCCTGTCGCTCCCACTCGGCCATTGAATGGTTTTCTCGACTAGAAACCCGTTTTTTGCGTTTTTTTGATGATGTCGGACAGGGTCCGACATTGGACCGGATAGGAATAATTGCAATGTCAGACCAGGTCCGACATAGGACCGCAAAGGGTTAAAGGAGCTGAATGACACCCTTTAAGTTGTCTGGAAATTGCTCTTGTAACAATTCGCATTACTGTCTGTAGTGAAGATGGGGCACATTTTTCTTGATCTCCGTGTCATAATAGGCATTCCCATTTACCCACTGGGTATAGGCATCTGTGAGGGGGACAAAAAGCTTCACTAAAAGGTAACCTTCGCACTTCAGGCATGTTCCAGGCTCTGGGAGGATTCTTCACCTATTTTGTCGTTCTTGCTGAGAATGGTTTCCTGCCTATGAGACTGCTGGGAATCCGTACTGACTGGGATGACAAAAACCTCAATGATTTGGAAGACAGCTATGGACAGCAGTGGGTCAGTATGCCTCAACACAATTTTGGGAGGGGGTGGGGAACAGAATATTAAATGGCAGTGTTTGGCACTAAACTTTTACCTCTCTCTGGTCTTGCCTTCCACAGACCTATGAACAGAGAAAGATTGTCGAGTTTACCTGCCACACTGCTTTCTTTGTCAGTGTTGTGGTTGTTCAGTGGGCTGACTTGATCATCTGTAAAACTAGAAGAAACTCTGTTTTCCAGCAGGGAATGAAGTAAGTATTGAGACTGGTGACCCATTGATTTGGCACCAGCACCAACTACATTAAAGCTGTGATGAAAAATAAATATTACTAAACATGGTCTCTGTTAAAGGAATATGATGTTTGGTATCGTAAAGTAGTCTGTGTGGGTGTTTTTTTAATTTGTATTTATTATTTTATTTAACAGGAACAAAATCCTTATCTTTGGGCTGTTTGAGGAAACCGCTTTGGCTGCCTTCTTGTCTTACTGCCCTGGAATGGATGTGGCCCTCAGAATGTACCCTCTGAAGTAAATTAATGAGATTTTGCATTATTTTTTTTATTATTATTTTTAAATTTAGTCATCACCAATGGTTTTTTACCCCGGTTTTCTCCCCAATTTGGTATGTCCAATTGTTATTTGTATCCCGGTTCACCACTGCAGCCCCCCTGGCAACTCACATCCTCCGAAATGTGCTCCTGTCAATCCGTCATTTTTCGCACTGCGGATCCACAGCGAGGCCACCATACCTATAACACAGATAACACAGATCTAATGGCTCCACTGCAGAATCGCAGAAGCCCTATCGGCCACAGGGGTCGCTGGTGCGCTGTGAACCGAGCCCTCCCTACCCAGGCGGTGCTCGGCCAATTGAGCACCGTCCCTTAGGAACCCCCGGTCACAGTCGGCAGTGACATAGCCTGGATTCGAACCTGCGATCTCCAGGCTATAGGGCGCATCCTGCACTCCACGCGGAGTGCTTTTACTGGATGCACCACTCGGGAGCCCCTTAATTCGATTTTTACAAATTATTATTTTATGTTATTCTTTTGATGTTTAACAATTTTAACAGCTCAAGGGAAGTAATTGCAGCTTTCAAGTTCAATTAACCACTCCAAAATAGGGTCCACTTTTCATTTGACCCTGGAATCTTACAAATTTTATTTTTTCTCCTTAGACCAGGCTGGTGGTTCTGCGCCTTCCCCTATGCTCTCCTTATCTTTGTTTATGATGAAATCAGAAAGCTTATCATCCGACGCAGCCCAGGAGGTAAGGCAACAAAATTAATGGTTTTGCATGTGTAGTGTGTTAAATGTAAGGATATGTGCAAAGTGATTTGCGGATGCAAAACACCCATAATGCTGCCAAAAATCATGTTTAGCTGCCATAAAATCTGATTTTACCTGCCACAGGTCCTCCTAGACCTAATAACTGAATTGAGGGATGAGCTAGACCTAAGCGTCAATCTAGGGACCGCTATCCCTGCACATGTGAAAGTGCTGTGTTCTCTGCACTACTTAGCCTCTGGTTCCTTTCAGACCACAGCTGGAATGTCTGGAGGGATAGCCCAATCCACCTTTTCCAGAGTGCTAGGCACATTTCTGAATGTCATGCTAAAAAGGGCAGGCCAATATATATAATTTCCTAAAGATACTAGCATAACTGATGTTGGTCGAGGCTTTTCCAAACAACTCTGTTTCATGCTGAGTGACCTCAGCAGTAAGGACTCTCAGCTCCTTCTCAGAAAACTTTTCTTTTCCGTGCGCCAAGAGGACTTTGCTACCCTTCCTCTGACATATTTATTTTGGTTTGTATTTTCGTGCTCCACAAATGTCATACAGCAGCTACTGCTCTCTATACTCTTTTTTTTTTCTTTTGTAAAAAATATAGCGTTGATTACAAAGTGCTTTATGCTTGGTGATTCACGGAAAGTTACATTTTTGCTTCACTATATGTGCTTTATAGAGAGGGAGTTACTTTATTGTGTATTTTAGTCAGATGTGTGTTGTTATGTGTCCCGCGGCGTAAAGGTAAGGAGTTAGGAAAACATTTACGGTTGTGGTCCGGGGGGGTTGTCACTTTTTCTTGGAATGACGCTTGAGCGTGATGATGAAATGCAATAATCCCGTCCACAGCCTGCTTCGGCCTGAGCCAGATTCAGATATGTTGCGAGGCTGGAGTTTTATGGTACGGGTTGGCTTGGGTCGGGTATCTTGCTAGTGGATCGGAAAAATGCAGTGTAATTATACCATCGGTTGTATACCAAATTGGTGCTACAAGAAGAAAATGTCTTAATACTTTATAGATTTGCATAGATCTACATAACTACTTATCTAATTGTCATATTTACTAAGGACATTCTATGGCGTAATGTATTGAATGAATCAGAATCTTGGAGATTGTATGTATTTATATTTTTACATTAATAGGTCATAGCTTACATACTTTTTTTTTAAATGATGTGCACAACAATCCTGTAATATAAATGTGTAAACTAAACTGTGGTGATTTGGAAAGTTTTATTCAATATATTTATTTTCTTTCTAGGTTGGGTGGAAAAGGAGACCTACTACTAAACTGTCGCTCTACATCAGAATTTCACTCATGTCCTTTAGCCTTCAATCTTTGGATATGTGTTTTTATATAGAATGCTTGAAGCTGCTGAAAGATACAGAACCAAGATGTTTTTATGTGCCTTTGTTTTGTAGTGCAAATTATATATGGTCTTTAACGGATGTGCAATTTAAAATAAACTTTCAGTGAAGTCAAGTTTTTGCCTTTGTATTTCTTTCCGTGGGGGAAAAAAAAAGTAATCTTAAGTTTGTTAAAGCTACTGATTTCTGAAGGGTTGTTTTTCAGCTGTATTATTCCACAACTTCAATATCTCCTCTTCCTCTTATGGTGTACTTGATGGGTCGATTGCAGTGTACCAGTGACTTAGTCCACATCAAGTGGACTAAAATGCGGTCTAGCAAATCCTGCAGCTCTGTATTAAGTTAGTCCTGATTGCAGCGTACCAAACAGCTAATCCTGAAAATGAGTTTAACTGACCTGAACAAGTGGAACAAGTTAGACTGATAATGAGGACTAATAAGTAATTACAAATGAGGATGGAAATTCACAATTTAAAGTGTAAAGACAAACTCAGACATTTACTTGTACATCGTCATTACTAGCATTTCATTTTTTTTTTACAAACTACATTGAAGATATTGAACTGGTAAAAAAGTCAGAAATATGAAAAGGCAGAATCAAATAAGTTGGATTGTTATGCTGACATTGTATTATTTATTTTCTTTTATAAGTCTAATAGATCGATCTGATATATGCATATTATTGTAATTTTCGATATTATACAAAGTCCCTCATAAAAGATTAATTCTCAAACTGAACGCAGTAGGGATTCAAGGAAATGCATGGACATAGATTAGGGAGTGGTTAACATGTAGAAAACAGAAAGTACTGATTAGAGGAGAAACCTCAAAATGGAGCGAGGTAACCAGTGGAGTACCACAGGGATCAGTATTAGGTCCTCTGCTTTTCCTAATCTACATTAATGATTTAGATTCTGGTATAGTAAGCAAACTTGTTAAATTTGCAGAATAGGACTGGCAGACACCGTTGCAGCAGCAAAGGTCATTCAAAATGATCTAGACAGCATTCAGAACTGGGCAGACACATGGCAAATGACATTTAATACAGAAAAGTGCAAGGTACTGCACGCAGGCAATATCAATGTGCATTACAAATACCATATGGGAGATACTGAAATTGAAGAATCTATGAAAAAGACCTAGGAGTTCATATTGACTCAGAAATGTCTTCATCTAGACAATGTGGGGAAGCTATAAAAGGCCAAAAAGATGCTCGGATATATTGTGAAAAGTGATGAATTTAAATCAAGGGAAGTAATGTTAAAACTTTACAATGCATTAGTAAGACCTCATCTAGAATATTGTGTTCAGTTCTGGTCACCTCGTTACAAAAAGGATATTGCTGCTCTAGAAAGAGTGCAAAGAAGAGCGACCAGAATAAAAGAATAAAAGGCATGTCGTATGCAGACAGGCTAAAAGAATTGAATCTATTCAGTCTTGAACAAAGAAGACTACACGGTGATCTGATTCAAGCATTAAAAATTCTAAAAGTTATTCACAATGTCAACCCAGGGGACTTTCGACCTGAAAAAAGAAACAAGGACCAGGGGTCACAAATAGAGATTAGATAAAGGGGCATTCAGAACAGAAAATAGGAGGCACTTTTTTACACAGAGAATTGTGAGGGTCTGGAACTAACTCCCCAGTAATGTTGTTGAAGCTGACACCCTGCAATGTTTCATTGGATCACATATGTTGAGCTACGATCAAGCGGCATTTAGACTGAGACAGCAATCAAAAATGAAAAAGGTTGCGGATAGTGGATTGCTTCAAAATGAAAAGGTAAAAAAAAAAAAATTCTGTAGCATGTGACAACGTAGTAATGTTAAGTTTTGTTTGTTTTGCTCAAGACAGAACGCTACAGTTGGGACTGATTTAAAACAAAATATGTATAACATTCATTAACAAGCAGGTTACTCTTGATCGCTGCATCATCATCCTGTATTTGTTCACAGGTGCATATTCTCAGTAACTTTTAGAAGCGACAACACAGATGACGTTATTGACAGTAAGCTGATATGTACAAGGACATGTTTTTAATTTCATGGCATATTCAATTTCATTAAAGTATTATACAATAAAATATTGTTATCATGCGGTCCCAATCGATAAATAATTTGATTATTAACATTATTGTTACAAGCCTACTATTCAATAACAGTTTGACTTTCCAGGTAATGAATCTCACCTTTGTATGTTATATAATATGCTGACTAAGGAATTTGCCTATTCTATGGAAACAGTCAATCCGAATTTCCATAGGGGTGGAGGGCGGTACACAGGTGTTTTCATTTGAAAAGAGTTTTGCGTTTTCCATTGGCAGAGTTAGTAAAAACATGTCCTCTAATACCTGAAAGTTGAACTGGGTCATACAGCAATTGTAATTCTGACTCAATGCCTCATGTATGGAGTGACAATCTGATTTAAAATGGGGTGCAATATTTGTGTGTCTCCAGTAAGCGCATTGCATCAACCTCCAATACAAGTGTCTTCAGATAAGTCTGACCTGTAGACTTTCAGACTTTAGATTAGTGCTGCCTTTACTGGTATAATTAAAACAGTCTGTAGTTCAAGGAAAAGCCCTGCCACAGCCAGGAGTGACTCTTGGTTAGGAAAGAACTCATATCAAAGTGTATTAAGAGGTTAATAATATACTCATGGATAGAACAGAACGGCCCAGTTAAAGCTGAGCAGGTAATGGTTTTATAGCATAATTAATCAGCAGCTAAGAAAGAAGGATTGTACCCCCAATGGCATTGGAAAGAGTGCACAGGGCTGGAAACGCTTTTTAACTGCATTGTCCCTCTGTTTCTGAAAATAGTGTTATAGAGGCTAATCAAACACAATTGAAACAGAGTGATCCTGCTACGCAAAAGTGCTTGGCAAGCTCAGACAAAACAGTGAACTCTGTTTTTAATAAGTCATAACCATGTATAATTTAGTCTCAGTGAATTATGCATTATACATGTTTATGACTGTTTTCAGAAACAAAGTGCCAAAGCGTTTCCAGCCCTGTGTGCTCTTCCCCTTGCCATTGTGGGGTACAAGGCTGTGGTTGACTGTTTGGCCTCTAGAAGAAGCACAGTGGACTTTAGCAGCCCTTTTAAAGGAACTTGTTACTGCAGATTTCTTGCTTTGAAATACAAAGTTTTTTGTTCTCCTTCCCCTTCAGAAATCAATGATTCCTATTTTTGCACTAGAGAAAAATATTTCAAGGTTTTTGCCCTATGTGTAATTGCAATACAAAAAGTTATAAAAATGAACGAATGTATTCATGAACACAGAAAATGAAGATGTGTGTGGCTAGTGAAAACATCTGAATAATTAAATACGAATTATAGAAATGGAGCTCTCTCCTGAACCCATCCTACAGTGCGCAATTTAACAACCTACTGTATCCAAATATGTCTGCACTTCCCAGACACTGCTGTCATAGTAACATGTTCTGATCTAAGCAGACACAATACACTGTAGCAGAAATGTCTGTGAGAGCAAAGTTACAATTGGGAATTCAGTGTCATACAGAAGAACACGGTCAAGGCTGAGCCATTGAGAATAAACCTCCAAATGAAACAAGAGCAAAGGGACAATTCGTCCCTTCCTTCAGTTCTGCCCAGCAGGTGGCACTGTACCATAAATGTGCAGTATTTAAACTTGTACAGCAGTGACTGGTGTGCCATTGTAAAAACTACACAACTGCAGTAGATATGCAATTATAAAATGGCATGGCAATCATCACACTGAAATACTATTTTATATTTCAAACCGTTGTGGTTTTCAAAGTTTGGATTGCATTTATGAAATGATTAGTTAAACTAAATTCAGTTTTGATTTAGAATTGAAGTGTTTTGGACAAGTTATACATGTTTTATATCCTGTATGTCCACTGACTCCACTTGATGGATTCATTTTGCTTATAAAAAGCATTTGCAACAAATCTTGTTCCTGTATTTTGTTTTTCTTTTCTAGTGTTTAAACACAAGTGGCTTGTATAACACATCTGCAGTTCACATTCATGGGGTTTCCATGCAAGTTTTTTTTTTTTTTTAAAAACTCGAGACATTTACGCAAGAACAATGTCTCGTGTAAAATGCTTTTTTTGGGTTTCCATTCGCTCAGTTTATTTTACTCAAGTAAACCGGGCTTTTCACCCGACGTCATGCAAATGAATGGGAAAGGTGGGGGTTGATGTGTAAATTAACTATGCGTAAAGTACTCGTGCTGTTTTTGAAGATTACTAGTGACATTTAGTGAAAATGTGGTTTCCATGCACAGACAACTGGTACATGAGTGAATCTAAGCTGCTGTAATAAAGCAAAATACCCTCTGTCTGCTTGGTTAATAATGTGCTTTACTGCTCTTGACCAAATTGTTTTTAAATTTGAGGAGGCTCGTGCTGTCAGAGATGCTCGCCTTTCTTTTAAGTTGTGTTGGATTTACTGCTGTGTTAAATGTTAATGATGCAAACAAATAAAACACAATCAATACGTTCATTTGCAATTTTATTTGGTCAGTTCTGAGAAAGCATCAACAACTTGGATGTTGTTTTGCTGTTTTGGGCGATCGAGCTGGCTTATGACATCCAGTTCACAAACTATATTTATTAACGTGGATGGCAGACGCACGCTGTCGTTGGACATAGCTGGGATCAAAAAAGGATGGGAATTAATTCAGTTAAGCAGCTCACTTGCTCTTTGTGTTTAACTTTAGCGTAGTTTTTACAGCAATGGTATTCTCAAACAGCTGCTTTAATACTATAACAAATGCATAACGCAGTTCATGGTAAGTGGTTTTATACAGAACTGTAAACCCACAAGATATATACAACATGACAGACCAGACACAGCAAAAAACAATAATAAAAAAGGCCGCCCACATTAGCATTAAGGTGAACTACTCCACTGCTAACCATAAAATCGCCCATCAGCCACTACTTTCTGCCGTCTTGGAATCCACAATAACAGCTGACCTGCTCCCTTGCAAAATTTATAGTTAAGGATAAACACGCTCATTAATATTTACACGTGAAATGCGGGTTTTCATGCGAAACTGGGGGTGGATTTTCCCATGTGTTTCGTCATTTACACGAGTAAATTAGATTTACCCTATCCCCTCTCTTTGGCCGTTTTTTTCTGCCATAAACCTTTTACCGAGTAATTCTCCCAAACGTGCACGCACATCGCCATTTCACGTGTAAACTGACCGGCATGGAAACCCCATGATTTTTAAAGCTTTAGTACAAGGAGGACAGGCTATCCATGATATCTAAAATGACTCATAAACCTACAGGATTGTTTTAATTGGAAATGAACATCATATGGAAAACATGGAGGGCCGGTGTCCCTCCTGGTTTTTGTTCTAACCATACCCTTAATTAGTTAATTGGACCAACTAAGCTCCTAATAAGGTCAAATAAAGTACTTTAGGGTACAGCTGGAATAAAAACCTGCAAGGACACCAGCCCTCCAGGACCGAGTTGTGCACCACTGGTTTATGGGGAAGTAGGAAAGAGTCCTCTTTGTAATTGATGCAGGTTACAGTTGTAAGCTAAGTGATTTTTGAGAGAATCACTTATATTTAATTGTATAGAAGTTGCTTTGATCAATGAAACAAATACTATCATTGTTTCATTGTTTGTTTTGTCATGTTGTATGAATACATCACTATTGTTAAATTGTTAAATTAACATTTGCAAGCTTGCAGAACTTGAATCAAAGGGGAATTAATAGCCTATTATTTGTCATAGCATATAAATCTGGTGTTCTTTTCAGAGGATGAAATCACAAATGATTTATATACTGTTATGAATTAATTTTAAATTCCTTCACAATTAGAATAAACATCTAGCCATATACATCAAGCTATCCATCCCCCTTACAGAGCACATAGTTTAAATTATGTCCAGTACCTTTCATGATTGCCTTGCTTCAAAAAAAAAAAAAAAGGACAAACACTAATTTGGCCAGTTTTATTGAAGTTTAAAGTCTAAACAAATGCATATGGTGTGTGCTGTTGTAAAACATTTTATTTTTTATTTTTTAATGACAGATGTCTTTCCTGAGGAAGTGTGGCTCAAACCACTAGTTTTGTTAGTGGCTGAAGAGGAGGTCTCCTGTTTCACACTGAATCCCAAAGAACTCGTGACTTACCAACGCCTACTAACCAGCTGCAGTACCACCTTACTTTCTCTCCAAAACAACTGAAACAAAAAGTCTTAATAATAACCTTTTCTTTGCTACTCAGGCGCAAAATATACGTTTGAAATTCTTCAGAAGTTTCCCTGTGTGTGTGTGTGTGTAGTGTAACTGAGTCTGGGGAAAAAAACAGGATGTAATTTTGGGCGTTGTTGCAATTACACTTCCTGGAAAGGGTGAAGCAATACTGAAATCATTTTAACAGTCTCTGCAAGGTCACAGAGCACTGTAGAAAGTGTCACAGCAAAGCAAATCATTAAAATGTAAGCGCCTAAGGATAGTCAGACTAGAAGGACACAGTTAAGAGATAAATGCCACAAACACTCTCCCCACATGAGAACTAAATGCCCAGCTGATTTTGTTACAGGTTCATCTCTGTTAATTGTGATTATACATGTGTTTAATTGTTATATATACCTGTGAACTACATGTATTCTATAAATCATCACTCAACCCAGAAAAAGAGTCAGCCATTTCATTCTTTTTTTAATTTAGTAATCGCCAATTATTTTATTATTTTCTACCAATTTGGCATATCCAATTATTTTTAGGCTCAGTTGACTCAGGAACAGCGAAGTTGAACATAAGCTGTCCTCTGAAGCGTGTGCCATCAGCTGACCGCTTTTATTCACACTGCAGACTCACCTTGCAGACCTCAGCTATCCCCCACCTGGGCGGCGCTCGGGCCAATTGAATAGGTCTCATGTCAGCAACAGACTAGCCTGGACACGAACCGGCGACATCCAGGCTATAGGGTGCATCCTGCATTCCACTCAGAGTGCCTTTACCAGATGCACCACTCGGGAGCCCCACCTTTTCATTCACAGTATTGTTTTTAAGCATTGTCCAGCTTCTTTGTCAAAATCAGTGAGCCCAAAATGAAGGACTGCACTCAATTTTATTGTCCCCCAAAGCAAGGCTCAGTGCAGTACAACTGCAATTCATTTATTGTAGGTGAAGAATGATATCTGCTACTGTTTAAAGAAGTATATAATGTGCTGAAGGCACATACAGTGCAATATACTACTCTTCAAGCTGTTTCATATTGGTTCTCAAAACAATTATAGGGTTTTAAAGAATGGTTGTTTCATTTCCAACAACTAGAACATAGTAAAGGTTCCCTAAGTATATTTCTGATCTGAATTTTGTACAGCTTGCGTTCTCCACTGTTAATAAGCCGTGCATCACATCTCCCAGTCACAGCCTTCCTGAAGCGCCAGTGTTCTCAAGTATTTTTTATGGGTGTGGGGGGAGTGAACTTTATATTTGATATGCCTCACGAAAAACAGGGACAGGGGCTTTTTCAAGTGTCCAGAAATAAATAAATAAAAATTCACAATAGGCCTACCATTTATACAGACAACATATTTGTACTTTATGATGATGATACCATTTATACAATGAACTGATTAGACTACACAGAGACAGTGCCTTCCTAAATTGTAGTGTATGTTTGTACATTTTACACTATTTGTTATAAAATGTTCTACTTGCTATAAAAGACCATTACTGCTGGCATCTTTGTTTGCACATCCAGAGGAACTTAACTGCAATGCATTGCAAAATGAGACACAAAATAATCTGATGTATAAGCATTTTCTATTTGAAGAACAAGGAACTGGGGAAGTTTTAGTGGTCATAAATTAATATCTTTCTCTAGAAAAAATAATTCATGGGCTTATCCATTTTGCAGAACTCCCCTCAGTAAAGAAAAACTAAAAGATTAAAGGAAAAGTTATTTAGTTAAATCATGACAAACATCGTGTCCAATTTCACTGTATATGTTTTGTTTAGTGATAAATGCAGAGCATGATTAAAACACAACAGAAGCTCTGAAATGTATTTTTATTACAACTAATAATAATACAACACAGTACAAGAGCATGCAGGTTTGGTTGGAAGCACATGCAGTATACACAGCATAATTTAAAACACATTAAACATGACTGAAAAGAAGTGTATTACTTCGAATTTAAGACAGCATCGAATTTATTATTATTATTATTTATTTCCTTATCCAGGGCGACTCACAATTGTTACAAGATATCACATTGTTTTTGCCATCAGTTACCCATTTATACAGTTGGGTTTTTACTGGAGCAATCTCGGTAAAGTACCTTGCTCAAGGGTACAGCAGCAGCATCCCCCACCTGGGATTGAACCCATGGCCCTCCGGTCAAGAGTCCAGAGCCCTAACCACTACTCCACACTGCAACCCAAATTTCCCAGCTCAATTTGAGGAGTAAGTAAAACATCAAATAAAGATGCAAAATATGGTTTAAAAAGTGTGTCTTAAATCCGAAGGAATATGATATTCATTTTTTGTTATCCTACCTACTTCTTATCTTCCTAATGTGTTCACATATTTGAACTTAAAATATGTGTTCACATATTTTAAGTTCACTTGAAATCTTTAGTTGACGATCCAGACTTGCACAAAGCAAAATCTGATTAAAGTGTGCTACCCGCCAGACGCGATGTGACAAAATGAATAGAGCCTATACTTTTGATAAGTATCTTTCACATGACATGCGACATGACATGACACGAAATAAACAGGATTGAATCCTATTTTTTGCGATTTGTTGCAAGTCAACTAGGGAATTGACCAATCAGAGAACAGCTTCAATGCATGTGGTCCAGCAGGGTGAAGCAGTATCCAAAATGACGGAGGAAACAATACTTGCTGTTGAAAAAATACCCAGAGCTTTATGACAAAGAGCATCACAATTATAAAGATACAGATTTGAAAGACAATATATGGGAGTCCATTTCGAAGGAACTGGATAAGCTTGGTATGTATGATTTATTGCCATATGTGTTGAAATACCACCAGAGAAGACACTCATATTTACTACATCATGTTGACGAATATGTACCAGTCTTGATCATAGTTTTGTCAATAGCAATTTGTAATAGTTGTATAAATAGCATCACCTCTGTGTCACTTTTGGTGTGTATGGTCATGTCGCTGCGAAAGTGTCTTGTCGCCAATTAAAAAATTGCATTGCGTGTGGTGTGTGGCAGCCTTAACACTAACTTTACATCCAGACTTGTACAAAGTGAAGTCCCTGATAATACTAGCTTTACCTTACTGTATTTCTCACTTCGACAAACTATAGTATGGAGAAACCATACTTATTATATGCATGTTTTTTTTCCAATATGGATCACAGTGCATGTTTAAACTTCTCTCATTTTTCAGTGGCGTGCAAGTCATGAAAACAAATTTAACTACAAGATTTTTATTGCATAAAGATATAAGAGGAACAAAGCTATTGGATTGTACCCATGTTGCATAATCTGTACAATACATAAATAGGCTTGGATTGGATATGGTCAGAAGTGAAGCAGATCGAAGGCATTGTATACATATCTGAGAGGCTGTCTCTCTTAGAAACCAAAACCAAGTCTTTTTATCAAGTTATAAGATTTAGTCCTTCCTTTAATACACGCACACACAATATGAGGTGAAGTCTATTTTTTTTTAAACCCTAGGACAGAAGTAAGGTATACAGAGTTAGATATGTACTGTATAACTCTGTTACCTTGGTGACGCAAGTGATTAGATAACATTATTAGTATACCACTCTTTTTTCATTTAAAGCAGTGGCTATCTCAAAGCATTAAGCACACACTCAGTAAGACTTTTTGTTCATATTTAAATGTTATCACACAGATAGCAATGATACTTAAAAGACATGATGAGATGATAAACATTCATAAGAATGACTTCAGGTTAATCTCATATTATTGTATAAAAATGTACTCTCATAAAAATTAAATAAATGGCAGCATATGCAATCCACTCCACACCTGATCAAACAGTAACATAGCAAACTCAACAAACTCACTGCTTCAATGGGGAAGACATTAGTGGCGCACACCTTGAGTGTTCATTTTCTTACTGTCTATGTTATAGAATTTCCACCTGGCTCAGGCTGGCTTAGAGACTGCCCCAAATATAAGATATGGTGCTTATTTTATTTAACATGCCAAATGTTGAAACTGTAATAAATTATGTTTAAAACGTTCATTATGGGATAAAAAAACAAAATAGAAAATAAATAAATAAATAGATAAATATGTACATGAATACAGTCAACTGTCATTGATCTTTTCTTGTGGTAAAGATGGTTATTTTATTGGACATTTAAAAAAAAAAAATGTTTACTTTAATTTAGGATATTCAGCTTTTTCAACTACAGCCCAAATAAATCGTGATTTAGAACTTTGTAAAACTAGAAGCCAACTGCTGTGCAAGTTCCCTAAGATTTATTTTTCACTAGTAAAGAGGGCTGCTTGACTTTCTTAGCTGTCCCTAATTCACAATACTGTATATCCTGGAGACAGACATCCAGCTGGACTCTGAGCCTGAGCCAGGGCAGGAGGATCAAAAAGCTTTCCATGCTACAGAAGAGCCATCACAAAGCCATGCGCATCCCTGTTTAACCACCAGTACTGACAGATTATATTCCTTTAACATACGTAAGAGAGGGTCCATGTTTACTTATATACTGTAGCAACTGATTGAAAAAAAATATGCATGTAATACAATTTTAAATATTCTGCCATATTACTGTTTGATTAGAGTTTTATTGTTAATTTTGGTGTAAAGCTGTTAAAATAATAAATGCCTTAAAAAACTAAAAATAATTTTGAATACAAACACAAATTGCGAAATTATTCACAACAATATAATCTCGAACAAAAAAAATATGAATTATGCAATGTTATCGAGACATATTTAGGGAATACCATATTGGGTGTCTGGTAATGTCATACTCCACTTTACTGGCAATGGAAATCCAATGGCAACGTTAAGTTGATTTGAATCCACTTCTATTCAATTTCCATCTTTTTCATTGTTCCTCATCTGAATCAGGTTCTGAAAGAAATACATTTAATTGCAATAATCAATATACATTTAAAGGGTTAAAATACAAATCACAGTATCACAATATAAACTATTTAAAAAAATTGTGAACAAAAGCAAAACATCCCTATGGGATAAATGTAAGGGAATTGGTTTGTAAACATGAATATTTGATAAAGATCTATGTTATTGAAAAGGTAATGGAACTATATTGGGAGATTAATAGAATACTTTTGTGAACCAACTGTAAATCCACTAAATCAAATTGTTTTCATTTCTCAAAGAATAGTGTAAATATAAATATATTAAATATATGTATTTAAAAATAAAAACACCAAACCTGTTTTGGGCCCTGGCAGCTGGTTTAGTTTAACATTGCTGCTAAAGATCGTTCTTTCCACTACAACAAGGGGACATTTCACTGTTATTTATTCATTTAAATTATTTTACTTGATAATTTACTGATGGTAAAAATAGAATGTCTTTAAAAGGTGGGCATAAAAAACAAAGTATTCTGCAACTTAGCATGTACTGTTGTTCAGGGAATCAGTTAAATATTGAGGAATACTAGTAGGACTATACTAACTGTAGAGAAAATGATGAATTTTGAATGTGACAACACCATTTCTTTCTGTTTTCATAATTATGTTTAATTGTGAAATATCTATTTTTATCCTGAGATGTGCAGTGAAATAAGCCATTTTTACCATGAAAAATACAGCCCTTCCCATGAATGTCAAAATATTCGGCAATATGCT
Source organism: Acipenser oxyrinchus oxyrinchus (assembly GCA_030684275.1). Classification (NCBI taxonomy): domain Eukaryota; kingdom Metazoa; phylum Chordata; class Actinopteri; order Acipenseriformes; family Acipenseridae; genus Acipenser; species Acipenser oxyrinchus. The sequence goes on from CM060255.1 coordinate 20,169,859, forward strand.
ATGTGGTGGTAATGATGATCACAAAGTAATTAAAAACATAAATTCCACGGTTTTAATAATACAAGCAACAAAGTTTTGTATGTCGCTGTCTTCAGCCTAGTTGATAATACGTTTTATAAAACACATAAACAGATGTATCTTTATTCAATGCAAATATATTTGACAGGTTTGCTTTTTCAGTGTAAATGATTGACATCCCATAGTGAGTAGTTTGAATGTAAGTGTAAAGCGTTGTTTTTTCAGTTTAAATTGGGACTATATTGTGTCCTCTTGTGGTCTGCAATGATCTATTACCTATTATCACAAAAGTGTCTTACTATTGGTTGTATGACCAAAGGAACATTCATTTCATTGGTTCTTTATTTCCCCAGGGGCGGGGGGTTGTGCAAATGGCATCTTTATGAAGCTCAGGTTCTGCTGCGGTATTTGCTGGTTCCTGTTCCTCCTCTGTTTTGGTGTCATCCCTGATTTCCGTTTTGATGGCTTCTTTTTCTATTGTAAGGGTCGCAATCAGGCTTAAAATGGTTGAAGAGAATGCTAAATATTTGCAAACGTTTCATTTTCGCTGTGTTTTATTCTTGTTAAAAATAGCTACAATAATTCTTAAACTGAAATAAATCCAGAAGCAAAACGTACTTCTATTATGATGAACCCTTGGACGGGCCTAACAAACAAGGTGCGATGTGATGGGGGGGGATTTCCCTAACTCTGCTTTTTATATCCCTGCCTCTGGTCTTTCAATTTTCATCACTGGCAGGGATAATAGATTTTGCACATACAATGTCTTTCTGCTGAAAAAATTCATTTAAAACAGCTAATGTTTGTTCTTACCCAAATACATTTATGCTGCATATCGTACAGTGCACGGTCTTGCTGGTTCTCTATGTCTCTATGGACTGTTTTCTAGCTAGAAGTATTGTCCTCCGGTATGCTGTCAATAGAGGGCACGACCAAAACTGTACTGTGATTTTTTAAATGTATTTTTTGTTTATGTCTGTAAGTAGCCCTGGATAAGGGCGCCTGCTAAGAAATAAATAATAATAATAATAATAATAATAATAATAATAATAATAATAATAATAATAATAAGGTACCAGTTTCAACTCTGCACCTGGGAGAGCACTCTGAGTATTTGGAGTTCACTGTATGGAGCCGTTCTGTAGTGCAATATATTCTATGAATCAGATTAAATTGCAATAGTCTATGTCGGCTGTTAAATGAACATTTTTGAGTATCTTTGCAAATTTCCTCCCAATCTCCCTCCCCAAAAGTATGAGCTAAATCTTCTTCCCATGTGAGCCCTGCCCTCAACAATTTGCATTTTAAGCATCTCTGCAAGTCTGAGTATACAGAGGAGACAATCCCATTTATTTCCTTTCTATTGTGCAAGTTGCTGTCTATCAGGAGTGATGTAATAGGTAGGAGATGTCCTCCTTGTTGTGCACTGATATAATGCCTAACCTGTAGCTATTTAAAAAAATGTGTTTTAGGGAGTTGGAACTGGGAGGCCAGCAGCTCAAATGACATAAGTGTATACCCTCCGAAAACTGTTTTTAAAGGGAGTCAGCCAATAAGACTCAAATGTCAATATGTTGATATCGTTGTCATTGTGTACTCAAAACGCTCTTTTTTTTGAGTTCTTGAAAGTGCTTCAAGAAGCACAATCATTCCTGCTGAAAATATAGACCAGCATTCAATCTTTTAAAAATAGTAAAGTTACAAAAACAATTGCAGGACAGAATAGAAGTAATTTGTATTGGTTACACTATCTTATGAAATGTGTGTCTGTGTCTACACCTTTTAAATTACAGGCATGAATTAATGCAAGTTTGCATTTGGACCAATAGGGTACCCGTATGTTGATTGTGGTTGACCTTTACATAGGGGATACAGGAAGTGAAAATGAAAAACGTGAGTGAGACTGTAAGCAAGACTAAACAGCTGCACTATCCTCTCTTGCTCTGCACACCTTGTAATACTGTGTAAAGCCTTTTGAACCAACTTATTGTGTATCAACAATGAATACACGCCTTACACAATCTTCAAACCCAAGGAATTAGTTATCAGAAGCCACCTCAGAAAAAGAGCTAACCGCTGTTTCTGTTGGGATTGTAATTTAGCAGCGGTGTCTGGTAATGGAACATAAATATCACAGAACGGGTTGAACTCTCTAGTACTGCAAGTTAGGGCAGTTTAAAATACTGTATTCTCATTCCCTGCTCAATTGCTTTTGAGGTGAAAATACATTTCCTATAGGAGTAAGTTATCAAGGAGGTTATATGCAATGATAAGTGAATTGACACAGTTGTCAGGACCTACAGTTTGCAACATTAATATAATTTTTACATAATTTTGTATATTTTTTTATATGCATGTTTTGCAATCCAAAAAGTCTACAGCAGGCTAAGAATGTATGAGAACACTTTGGTGACGGCAGTTATCGTGTTCCCCGTGTGGACTGTGACAGACGAATGGACAGACAGGCAAACAAACTACAAATTACACGAAACCAATTACTACGAAACCAATTACACGAAACCAATTACTACGAAACCAATTACAAACAGCATATAGGGAACTACTTTTTTAAAAACTGACAAATACTTAAAAATATACCTTTTTGAGCATTTTCTTTTTTCCTGGAAGAATTAAAGACGTGTTTCATCGTTTTTGATTTCATCTGAAAGAAAAAAAAAAGCTTATTTACCGGTCTGCATTTCATGTTTTGTCTTACATTTTTTTTAATGTCACATATAACAAGTTAATCCCACAATTACCAGAAAGCTGCCTGGTGTTATGGAAATGTATTGTTTTGTTCAACTATTTTATTTGTTTATTTATTAATAAGACGCACAGCAGCACTAACACGGTATATAAAATCTACATGTCATTGTTGCAGCTCTGTTTTAGTCACAACGTCCTGGACAGCAGATCTGACAGACTCTGATAAAGGGCTGATTTAACAGGAGTGAACGCATTTGTGATGTTTCACAAGGAACAAAGTGTGTTTCAGCCACTGGTGTGCCAAGGCATCTATCACCAGCAGGTGCACCCCAGATGTCCATGGTGCACTGATGCCAATAGTCCAGGTGGCTCCCTGAGAAGAGGTCCTGGGCCTGTGGCACCAAACTTCTAGGGCTGCAGCTCAGCTTGTGGCTTGGTCTGATGCATTTGTCTCTGCACCAGGCGGTGGAACTTATTAAAGCCTCCGCGGCAAGGAACCGCAGGCCGGTTCTGAACACCATCTATGGCAGCAGGTGCAGCTGGCTGTGCCAGTCTTTGAGGCTGCTGGGGCCTTGGGTGCCAGTTTGCCACTGGAGGTGGTCGCTTGGGAAGCAGGAGAACCAGCGCCATTTGTGGATTTCCACTCGCGACGAGAGCACTGCACATCTCGTCCACCGCGGGACCAAACGTATGCCCTTGTGTCATAGGGGCATCCAACAGCGGTGCCTGTCAGCCACGAGGCCTATGTGCGCTATCAGCGCAGCCAGGTTCCTGCCTATAGCCTGTCCATTCAGTTTTGACAGATGGAGCAGGTTCTTTTAACCAGGCGCAGCTCATCCAGCTGTAGTGGTGCAGGCCTGTGACTGTCAGAGAGGGACCTCAGCAAGTAGGACTCGTAGGCTACCAGAATACTATTATAGTTGCCCAGCCGTGCAGCGAACGCACTGGCTGAATAGGTATGGTTGAGGATCAACTCTGGGACCCAGCATTGCTTGTTGGGGCAGATAGCATCCTTGGACAGCAGCTCTAAATTAGACACTACCAAAGCTGTAATTGAAGACTCCACGCGTAGCAATTGTTTCTTTATATTTATACTTTTACCTCTCTTACTCCCGTTCTCTACTTCTGAACCACTACAACTGACTCTTTTATGAAGCTGTGCTGGCAATTGCTTGTGAATCAATCATTCACTTGAATCACCGCACAGTCTGCATGTGAACTAACTGTGCAGTCCCCATGCCCCCATACAAATACCCACTTTAATCTGCAAGTGAAGTGATTATGCAATCCCTGTGCCTAAATACAAATATACATTGTAAATCACCTGTGCTACATAACACACACTTCATGCACCACTACACACATACATATAAACATCCCACATACAACATAAAACAGAAAATACGCACAGGGGTGGGGCACCCCACCACATATCTCCCCCCTTGTGCGCAGACGGACAGTTTGGCTCAAAGGCCACCTCCCCTCTTAAAAGCTCAAAAGTCTTGGTCAGGGTCCTTGGCCAGAAACGGAGGCATCACTGGGCCCATAGGCGTGGTAATGCTGTCAGCGGAAATGCTGACAGAGACAAGGCTGGGTCCTCCAGCCGGGGAAATCCTGGCATTTGAAATGCTGCTAGGGGCAACGCTGACAGGGGCAATGCTGTCAGCTTCAAGACCGTCTCCTCTAGCCAGGGTAATCCTGTCTGCATGCTGACAGGGGAGCAAGTTCCTGTTCCATTGGCAACGCACTCTGGCAGCGGAAATGCTGCTATGGGCAATGCTGGCAACGGCAATGCGGACAATGGCAATGCTGTCAGCAGACGTGCTGACAGCGCCAGAGTTAGCTCCTCCAGCAAAAGCAATTGTGGCAGTGGACATGCTGCCAGTGGCAATGCTGGCAAAAGAAAGACTGACAGCGGTGTGGCACACTCCACCAGAAGCCACAACAAATCCACGGGGGTCAGCAGCAAACAACCCCCAGGCAGTGACAAACAGGCCACCCCAGGCGATGGCGAACAGGCATGTGCAGGCTCGGAGCAGCAGGTAGTCTCCATCTAGCGGTGGAGGCAGGAGCAGCAGGTAGCCTCCTATCTGGAGACTGGTGCGGCTCTCACGCGGTCACTGGAGACTGGTGCGGCTCTCCCTCAGTCACTGGAGACTTGGGCTTCCCTTTCTTGGGCTCTGGACACGTGGGCTTCCCCTTCTTGGGCTGTGGATGCTCAGCCTCCCCCCTGTTGGACACTGGAGATGCGGGCTTACCCCTCTTGGGCTGTGGATGCCAAGCCTCCACCCTCTTGGGCTGGTACAACACAACGGAGCCAGCACTACCACCCGGACCACCTGCACTGTCACATCACTGCAACCTGGTACAACACAACGGAGCCAGCACTACCACCCGGAGCAACTGCACTGTCACATCACTGCAACCTGGTACAACACAACGGAGCCAGCACTACAACCCAGAGCAACTGCACTGTCACATCACTGCAACCTGGTACAACACAACGGAGCCAGCACTACCACCCGGACCACCTGCACTGTCACATCACTGCAACCTGGTACAACACAACTGAGCCAGCACTACCACCCGGAGCACCTGCACTGTCACATCACTGCAACCTGGTATAACACAACGGAGCCAGCACTACCACCCGGAGCACCTGCACTGTCACATCACTGCAAGCTGGTACAACACAACGGAGCCAGCACTACCACCCGGAGCACCTGCACTGTCACATAACTTTTTTGGACAACTTGTCTGTCTCCTGACATTTTCAGTTTAATGAGGGTTTACTGTATTGCGTACCTTTGGACTGAATGATGTACCTGTTTTTTATCGACCTATTTGGTGTGTTGTCAGTCTGTTTGGGTTATACCCTTTCTACTACAATAAAGTAAGTTCATGTTTCAAAGAGATATCAAAATGCTTTCGGTTACATATGTTGTCGACATCAGTATAAGTTTATTCTTTAAAATGACCCAAATGGGGAACATTTATTTCAACATGACACATACACATCAATAGGGGTTCTTCTCTAACGTAAAGTATTACATATCTATACATGTATCTGCTTGTGCCTCTTGAGTTGCTGGCAGTTTTCTTGTTTGTATTAAGACCCTATATACAGAGTTATGGCTGGAGTTTCTACCGGTAAGTAGTTGTACCTCTATGAGGATTTTATCCAAATGTTGCAATTTCTTGAATTAAAGTACAGTAGTCCCTCACTAATAGACACTGTTACACCATACATTCGGATGTGCCGGACACAATGTACGTCCCCCAATAATAACGAATTAAGCGTGACGCTAGGTCACTGTGAATTGCATGATCCAAAGAGACACACTGTGTGTGCGATTTATTATTTTTTTGGACAACCTGTCTGTCTCCTGACATTTCCAGTTTAATGAGGGACTACTGCATCACATATCTATGGACTGAATGAAGTACCTGTTATTGATCAGATCTATTTTTTGCACACAGTACAAAATCCTGAAACTCAAAAACTCACTATTCACTTCTTGAGGATCTTCTTCATGCTCTTTATGTGGCTGTTGCTCACCCACTGAATTTTCCTCTGTACTCTTGGTGATCTTTGGCATGTTGTTACCAGAGGTCTTTTCTGAACTCATTTGCTCCTCCTGCTTCTTAGCTGGGTCAGAGGATTCCCCCTCTGTGAAAGAAAACAGAATATACAATGAGCGAGTCAGTATTTACAGTATGAGATTATTCTACAGTTGATTCAGCTGGTTTATTCATTCTCATCACTTTAACACTATACATTATTTTACAGCTTATATTGTGTAAACAAGGTGTTGAGTTAATCTTGATTGATAAAAGAAAAAAAAAACTGCAACATTTTCTACAGTCTTTTTACAAACTCACACACAATGGGCCTGACTCGTGGAAATGTACTGAACGATAAAAAATGAAAACACTGCATGTGTGTGAATGGGAGAGAAGGAATCTGAGCTGCAACTCTACCTCCAGACCAGGAAGGGCGCTATCGCAGGGATGGGCTGACTCGATGGTATGACGGAACCGGAAGCCTGCCATATTGGGGAAAGGGCGAGCTATAAGACTGCTTAACGGCTCTATTGTGATCATCTGTGTTGCGACGTATTGATCACAGGGAGGAGTTTAGCAGTACAGAGGGGTCGCAGCTACAGAGTACGGACCCTTACGCTGATACAGTGAGATGCCGGGCGTTTTAGTTTTGACAGGAGAGCTCCACGGGAGCTGGAGCAACAGAGCCAGCACTACCACCCGCAACACCTACACTGTCACATTACTGCAACCGGGTACAGAACCACGGACCCAGCACTACCATCCGGAGCACCTGCACAGTCACATCACTGCAAGCTGGTACAACACAACTGAGCCAGCACTACCACCCGGAGCACCTGCACACTCACATCACTGCAACCTGGTACAACACAACTGAGCCAGCACTACCACCCGGAGCACCTGCACAGTCACATCACTGCAACCTGGTACAACACAACTGAGCCAGCACTACCACCCAGAGTACCTGCACAGTCACATCACTGCAACCGGATACAACTCAACTGAGCAAGCACTACCACCCGAGGCACCTGCAATCTCTCATCACTGCAACATGGTACAGCACCACGGACCCAGCACTACCACCCGGAGCACCTGCACTGTCACATCACTGCAACCGGGTACAACACAACGGAGCCAGCACTACCACCTGGAGCACCTGCACTGTCACATCACTGCAACCTGATACAGCACCACAGAGCCAGCACTACCACCCTGAGCACCTGCGCAGTCACATCACTGCAACCTGGTACAACACAACTGAGCCAGCACTACCACCCAGTGCACCTGCACTGTCACATCACTGCAACCTGGTACAACACAACGACGCCAGCACTACCACCCAGAGCACCTGCACTGTCACATCACTGCAACCTGGTACAGCACAACCGAGCCAGCACTACCACCCTGAGCACCTGCACAGTCACGTCACTGCAACCTGGTACAACACAACTGAGCCAGCACTACCACCCAGAGCACCTGCACAGTCACATCACTGCAACCGGGTACAACACAACGGAGCCAGCACTACCACCTGGAGCACCTGCACTGTCACATCACTGCAACCTGGTACAGCACAACCGAGCCAGCACTACCACCCTGAGCACCTGCACAGTCACATCACTGCAACCTGGTACAACATAACTGAGCCAGCACTACCACCCAGAGCACCTGCACTGTCACATCACTACAACCTGGTACAACACAACGACGCCAGCACTACCACCCAGAGCACCTGCACTGTCACATCACTGCAACCTGGCACAGCACAACCGAGCCAGGACTACCACCCTGTGCACCTGCACACTCACATCACTGCAACCTGGTACAACACAACTGAGCCAGCACTACCACCCAGAGTACCTGCACAGTCACATCACTGCAACCTGATACAACTCAAATGAGCAAGCACTACCACCCGAGGCACCTGCACAGTCACATCACTGCAACCTGGTACAGCACAACTGAGCCAGCACTACCACCCGAGGCACCTGCACTGTCACATCACTGCAACCTGGTACAGCACCACGGACCCAGCACTACCACCTGGAGCACCTGCACTGTCACATCACTGCAACCTGGTACAGCACCACGGAGCCAGCACTACCACCCTGGAGCACCTGCACTGTCACATCACTGCAACCTGGTACAACACCACTGAGCCAGCACTACCACCCTGAGCACCTGCACTGTCACATCACTGCAACCTGGTACAACACAACTGAGCCAGCACTACCACCCAGTGCACCTGCACTGTCACATCACTGCAACCTGGTACAGCACAACCGAGCCAGCACTACCACCCTGAGCACCTGCACTGTCACATCACTGCAACCTGGTACAGCACAACCGAGCCAGCACTACCACCCGGAGCACCTGCACACTCACATCACTGCAACCGGGTACAACACAACGGAGCCAGCACTACCACCTGGAGCACCTGCACTGTCACATCACTGCAACCTGGTACAGCACCACGGAGCCAGCACTACCACCCGGATCACCTGCACAGTCACATCACTGCAACCTGGTACAGCACAACCGAGCCAGCACTACCACCCTGAGCAACTGCACTGTCACATCACTGCAACCTGGTACAACACAACGATGCCAGCACTACCACCCAGAGCACCTGCACTGTCACATCACTGCAACCGGATACAACTCAACTGAGCCAGCACTACCACCCGAGGCACCTGCAATCTCACATCGCTGCAACATGGTACAGCACCACGGAGCCAGCACTACCACCTGGAGCACCTGCACTGTCACATCACTGCAACCTGGTACAACACAACTGAGCCAGCACTACCACCCGGAGCACCTGTACTGTCACATCACTGCAACCTGGTACAACACAACGACGCCAGCACTAACACGCGGAGCACCTGCACTGTCACATCACTGCAACCTGGTACAGCACCATGGACCCAGCACTACCATCCGGAGCACCTGCACAGTCACATCACTGCAAGCTGGTACAACACAACTGAGCCAGCACTACCACCCTGAGCACCTGCACAGTCACATCACTGCAAGCTGGTACAACACAACTGAGCCAGCACTACCACCCTGAGCACCTGCACAGTCACATCACTGCAAGCTGGTACAACACAACTGAGCCAGCACTACCACCCGGAGCACCTGCACAGTCACATCACTGCAACCTGGTACAACACAACTGAGCCAGCACTACCACCCGGAGCACCTGCACTGTCAAATCACTGCAACCTGGTACAGCACAACTTAGCCAGCACTACCACCTGGAGCACCTGCACTGTCACATCACTGCAACCTGGTACAGCACCACGGAGGCAGCACTACCACCCTGAGCACCTGCACAGTCACATCACTGCAACCTGGTACAACACAACTGAGCCAGCACTACCACCCGGAGCAACTGCACTGTCACATCACTGCAACCTGGTACAGCACCACGGAGGCAGCACTACCACCCGGAGTACCTGCACAGTCACATCACTGCAACCTGGTACAGCACCACGGAGGCAGCACTACCACCCGGAGCACCTGCACTGTCACATCACTGCAACCTGGTACAGCACCACGGAGGCAGCACAACCACCCGGAGCACCTGCACTGTCACATCACTGCAACCTGGAATAGCACCACGGGGCACAGGCATCTGTACCTGCACCGTAGACGTGTATTAATTGTTTATTGTGTTATTATTGTTTGTGACTGCAAAACCTACCACTGGATTCCACAATACCATTAATGGTAGGGGGGGAATACTTTGTAAATAAAAACAGGACTATTTGTAAATACACCCTTTGTTGTGGACACTGATTCATTCCTGCACCACTCACATCCTGACAATGTGTATGGAAGATTTCAGTGTTCCTTCGGCCTATTTGGTGTGTTGTCAGTATAATGTTTGGGTTATACCCTTTGTACTTCAATAAAGTAAGTTCATGTTTCAAAGAGATATCAAAATGCTTTCGGTTACATATGTTGACGACATCAGTATAAGTTTATTCTTTAAAATGACCCAAATGGGGAACATTTATTTCAACATGACACATACACATCAATAGGGGTTCTTCTCTAATGTAAAGTATTACATACCTATATATGTATCTGCTTGTGCCTCTTGAGTTGCTGGCAGTTTTCTTATTTGTATTAAGACCCTATATACTGAATTATGGCTGGAGTTTCTACCAGTAAGTAGTTGTACCTCTATGAGGATTTTACCCAAATGTTGCAATTTCTTGAATTAAAGTACAGTAGTCCCTCACTAATACAGACACTGTTACACCATACATTCGGATGTGCCGGACACAATGTACGTCCCCCAATAATAACGAATTAAGCGTGATGCTAGGTCACTGTGAATTGCATGATCCAAAGAGACACACTGTGTGCGATTTATTATTTTTTTGGACAACCTGTCTGTCTCCTGACATTTCCAGTTTAATGAGGGACTACTGTATCACATATCTTTGGACTGAATGAAGTACCTGTTTTTGATCAGATCTATTTTTTGCACACAGTACAAAATCCTGAAACTCAAAAACTCACTATTCACTTCTTGAGGATCTTCTTCATGCTCTTTATGTGGCTGTTGCTCACCCACTGAATTTTCCTCTGTACTCTTGGTGATCTTTGGCATGTTGTTACCAGAGGTCTTTTCTGAACTCATTTGCTCCTCCTGCTTCTTAGCTGGGTCAGAGGATTCCCCCTCTGTGAAAGAAAACAGAATATACAATGAGCGAGTCAGTATTTACAGTATGAGATTATTCTACAGTTGATTCAGCTGGTTTATTCATTCTCATCACTTTATCACTATACATTATTTTCCAGCTTATATTGTGTAAACAAGGTGTTGAGTTAATCTTGATTGACAAAAGAAAAAAAAACTGCAACATTTTCTACAGTCTTTTTACAAACTCACACACAATGGGCCTGACTCGTGGAAATGTACTGAACGATAAAAAATGAAAACACTGCATGTGTGTGAATGGGAGAGAAGGAATCTGAGCTGCAACTCTACCTCCAGACCAGGAAGGGCGCTATCGCAGGGATGGGTTGACTCGATGGTATGATGGAACCGGAAGCCTGCCATATTGGGGAAAGGGCGCAGCTATAAGACTGCTTAACGGCTCTATTGTGATCATCTGTGTTGCGACGTATTGATCACAGGGAGGAGTTTAGCAGTACAGAGGGGTCGCAGCTACAGGAGTACGGACCCTTACGCTGATACAGTGAGATGCCGGAGCGTTTTAGTTTTGACAGGAGAGCTCCACGGGAGCTGGAGCAACAGAGCCAGCACTACCACCCGCAACACCTACACTGTCACATTACTGCAACCGGGTACAGAACCACGGACCCAGCACTACCATCCGGAGCACCTGCACAGTCACATCACTGCAAGCTGGTACAACAGAACTGAGCCAGCACTACCACCCGGAGCACCTGCACACTCACATCACTGCAACCTGGTACAACACAACTGAGCCAGCACTACCACCCGGAGCACCTGCACAGTCACATCACTGCAACCTGGTACAACACAACTGAGCCAGCACTACCACCCAGAGTACCTGCACAGTCACATCACTGCAACCGGATACAACTCAACTGAGCCAGCACTACCACCCGAGGCACCTGCAATCTCTCATCACTGCAACATGGTACAGCACCACGGACCCAGCACTACCACCCGGAGCACCTGCACTGTCACATCACTGCAACCGGGTACAACACAACGGAGCCAGCACTACCACCCAGTGCACTTGCACTGTCACATCACTGCAACCTGGTACAACACAACGACGCCAGCACTACCACCCAGAGCACCTGCACTGTCACATCACTGCAACCTGGTACAGCACAACCGAGCCAGCACTACCACCCTGAGCACCTGCACTGTCACATCACTGCAACCTGGTACAACACAACTGAGCCAGCACTACCACCCAGAGCACCTGCACAGTCACATCACTGCAACCGGGTACAACACAACGGAGCCAGCACTACCACCTGGAGCACCTGCACTGTCACATCACTGCAAGCTGGTACAGCACAACCGAGCCAGCACTACCACCCTGAGCACCTGCACAGTCACATCACTGCAACCTGGTACAACATAACTGAGCCAGCACTACCACCCAGAGCACCTGCACTGTCACATCACTAGAACCTGGTACAACACAACGACGCCAGCACTACCACCCAGAGCACCTGCACTGTCACATCACTGCAACCTGGCACAGCACAACCGAGCCAGGACTACCACCCTGAGCACCTGCACAGTCACATCACTGCAACCTGGTACAACACAACTGAGCCAGCCCTACCACCCAGAGCACCTGCACAGTCACATCACTGCAACCGGGTACAACACAACGGAGCCAGCACTACCACCCGGAGCACCTGCACTGTCACATCACTGCAACCTGGTACAGCACCACGGAGCCAGCACTACCACCCGGATCACCTGCACAGTCACATCACTGCAACCTGGTACAGCACAACCGAGCCAGCACTACCACCCTGAGCACCTGCACAGTCACATCACTGCAACCTGGTACAACACAACTGAGCCAGCACTACCACCCGGAGCACCTGCACTGTCACATCACTGCAACCTGGTACAACACAACTGAGCCAGCACTACCACCCGAGGCACCTGCAATCTCACATCGCTGCAACATGGTATAGCACCACGGAGCCAGCACTACCACCTGGAGCACCTGCACTGTCACATCACTGCAACCTGGTACAACACAACTGAGCCAGCACTACCACCCGGAGCACCTGTACTGTCACATCACTGCAACCTGGTACAACACAACGACGCCAGCACTAACACGCGGAGCACCTGAACTGTCACATCACTGCAACCTGGTACAGCACCACGGACCCAGCACTACCATCCGGAGCACCTGCACAGTCACATCACTGCAAGCTGGTACAACACCACGGAGGCAGCACAACCACCCGGAGCACCTGCACTGTCACATCACTGCAACCTGGAATAGCACCACGGGGCACAGGCATCTGTACCTGCACCGTAGGCGTGTATTAATTGTTTATTGTGTTATTATTGTTTGTGACTGCAAAACCCACCACTGGATTCCACAATACCATTCATGGTAGGGGGGGAATACTTTGTAAATAAAAACAGGACTATTTGTAAATACACCCTTTGTTGTGGACACTGATTCATTCCTGCACCACTCACATCCTGACAATGTGTATGGAAGATTTCAGTGTTCCTTCGGCCTATTTGGTGTGTTGTCAGTATAATGTTTGGGTTATACCCTTTGTACTACAATAAAGTAAGTTCATGTTTCAAAGAGATATCAAAATGCTTTCGGTTACATATGTTGACGACATCAGTATAAGTTTATTCTTTAAAATGACCCAAATGGGGAACATTTATTTCAACATGACACATACACATCAATAGGGGTTCTTCTCTAATGTAAAGTATTACATACCTATATATGTATCTGCTTGTGCCTCTTGAGTTGCTGGCAGTTTTCTTAGTTGTATTAAGACCCTATATACTGAATTATGGCTGGAGTTTCTACCAGTAAGTAGTTGTACCTCTATGAGGATTTTACCCAAATGTTGCAATTTCTTGAATTAAAGTACAGTAGTCCCTCACTAATACAGACACTGTTACACCATACATTCGGATGTGCCGGACACAATGTACGTCCCCAATAATAGCAATTAAAGCGTGGCGCTAGGTCACTGTGAATTGCATGATCCAAAGAGACACACTGTGTGCGATTTATTATTTTTTTGGACAACCTGTCTGTCTCCTGACATTTCCAGTTTAATGAGGGACTACTGTATCACATATCTTTGGACTGAATGAAGTACCTGTTTTTGATCAGATCTATTTTTTGCACACAGTACAAAATCCTGAAACTCAAAAACTCACTATTCACTTCTTGAGGATCTTCTTCATGCTCTTTATGTGGCTGTTGCTCACCCACTGAATTTTCCTCTGTACTCTTGGTGATCTTTGGCATGTTGTTACCAGAGGTCTTTTCTGAACTCATTTGCTCCTCCTGCTTCTTAGCTGGGTCAGAGGATTCCCCTCTGTGAAAGAAAACAGAATATACAATGGCGAGTCAGTATTTACAGTATGAGATTATTCTACAGTTGATTCAGCTGGTTTATTCATTCTCATCACTTTATCACTATACATTATTTTCCAGCTTATATTGTGTAAACAAGGTGTTGAGTTAATCTTGATTGACAAAAGAAAAAAACTGCAACATTTTCTACAGTCTTTTACAAACTCACACACAATGGGCCTGACTCGTGGAAATGTACTGAACGATAAAAAATGAAAACACTGCATGTGTGTGAATGGGAGAGAAGGAATCTGAGCTGCAACTCTACCTCCAGACCAGGAAGGGCGCTATCGCAGGGATGGGCTGACTCGATGGTATGACGGAACCGGAAGCCTGCCATATTGGGGAAAGGGCGCAGCTATAAGACTGCTTAACGGCTCTATTGTGATCATCTGTGTTGCGACGTATTGATCACAGGGAGGAGTTTAGCAGTACAGAGGGTGCAGCTACAGAGAGTGCGGACCCTTACGCTGATACAGTGAGATGCGGGCGTTTTAGTTTTGACAGGAGAGCTCCACGGGAGCTGGAGCAACAGAGCCAGCACTACCACCCGAGCACCTGCACTGTCACATTACTGCAACCGGGAACAGAACCACGGACCCAGCACTACCATCCGGAGCACCTGCACAGTCACATCACTGCAAGCTGGTACAACACAACTGAGCCAGCACTACCACCGGAGCACCTGCACACTCACATCACTGCAACCTGGTACAACACAACTGAGCCAGCACTACCACCCGGAGCACCTGCACATGTCACATCACTGCAACCTGGTACAACACAACTGAGCCAGCACTACCACCGGAGCACCTGCACAGTCACATCACTGCAACCTGGTACAGCACAACTGAGCCAGCACTACCACCCGGCGCACCTGCACAGTCACATCACTGCAACCTGGTACAACACAACTGAGCCAGCACTACCACCCGGCGCACCTGCACAGTCACATCACTGCAACCTGGTACAACACAACTGAGCCAGCACTACCACCCGGAGCACCTGCACTGTCACATCACTGCAACCGGATACAACTCAACTGAGCCAGCACTACCACCCGAGGCACCTGCACAGTCACATCACTGCAACCGGATACAACTCAACTGAGCCAGCACTACCACCCGGAGCACCTGCACTGTCACATCACTGCAACCTGGTACAACACAACTGAGCCAGCACTACCACCCAGCGCACCTGCAATGTCACATCACTGCAACCTGGTACAGCACCACGGAGCCAGCACTACCACCTGGAGCACCTGCACTGTCACATCACTGCAACCTGGTACAGCACCACGGACCCAGCACTACCACCTGGAGCACCCGCACTGTCACATCACTGCAACCTGGTACAGCACAACTCAGCCAGCGGTACCACCCGGAGCACCTGCACTGTCACATCACTGCAACCTGGTACAACACAACTGAGCCAGCACTACCACCCAGCGCACCTGCAATGTCACATCACTGCAACCTGGTACAGCACCACGGACCCAGCACTACCACCTGGAGCACCCGCACTGTCACATCACTGCAACCTGGTACAGCACCACGGACCCACCACTACCACCCGGAGCACCTGCACTGTCACATCACTGCAACCTGGTACAGCACAACTGAGCCAGCACTACCACCCGGTGTCTCCGGACACAATGTTCAGTACATTTCTCGTGGAAATGTACTGAACGATAAAAAATGAAAGCTCCTGCAATGTCACATCACTGCAACCTGGTACAGCACCACGGAGCCAGCACTACCACCTGGAGCACCTGCAATGTCACATCACTGCAACCTGGTGCAACACAACTGAGCCAGCACTACCACCCGGAGCACCTGCACTGTCACATCACTGCAAGCTGGTACAGCACCATGGACCCAGCACTACCACCAGGAGCACCTGCACAGTCACATCACTGCAACCTGGTGCAACACAACTGAGCCAGCACTACCACCCGGCGCACCTGCACAGTCACATCACTGCAACCTGGTAAAACACAACTGAGCCAGCACTACCACCTAGCGCACCTGCAATGTGACATCACTGCAACCTGGTACAGCACCACGGAGCCAGCACTACCACCCGGAGCATCTGCACAGTCACATCACTGCAACCTGGTGCAACACAACTGAGCCAGCACTACCACCCGGAGCACCTGCACAGTCACATCACTGCAACCTGGTAAAACACAACTGAGCCAGCACTACCACCCAGCGCACCTGCAATGTCACATCACTGCAACCTGGTACAGCACCACGGACCCAGCACTACCACCTGGAGCACCCGCACTGTCACATCACTGCAACCTGGAACAGCACCACGGACCCAGCACTACCACCTGGAGCACCTGCACTGTCACATCACTGCAACCTGGTACAGCACCACGGGGCACATGCGCCTGTACCTGCACCCTGGACGTGTATTTATTGTTTATTGTTTTATTATTGTTTGTGACTGCAAAACACACCACTGGATTCCCCAATACCATTCATGGTACGGGGGGAATACTTTGTAAATAAAAACAAGACTTTTAGTAAATACACCCTCTGTTGTGGACACTGATTCATTCCTGCACCACTCACATCCTGACAATGCCTATGGAAGATTTTAGTGCTCCTTTGGCCCATTTGGTGCGTAGTCAGTATAATGTTTGACTATACACTTTGCACTACCATAAAGTAAGTTCATGTTTCAAAGAGATATGACAATATTATCAGTTACATGTGTTGTAGACATCAGTATATGTTTATACTTTACAATGACCCACATGGTGATCATTTATTTCAACATGACACATACACATCAATTTGGGTTCTTGTGACACAAATACAATGATTCTTGGTAGTATATCTCCCTCCCGACCTGTGAGGGCACTAAGCAGTGTGAACAGAGTTCCTTGGAGCTAGAAAGGGGGTGGAAGTCTGGTGCATTAACTCATTGACCCAGAAGGGAAACGACGTGGCAGACACAGATTGGAAACAGGCCTCCCTCAGGAAACCGGCCACATTTTGAGGAAGTAGTAAAGGTAACCCTAAGTAAATATGTGTATCAGCTAGACTTAATAAAACATTATCTTTGCAGGTAAGAATTGTCAACTGATTCTTTGTTTTGGTTAGAGCATGACAATGGCAATATATGCATGAAAAATTACAATTAAAATCGAAATTGTAAATTCAAATATGAATTCAAGAAAATGCATCTGTTATCTAACCTGACGTCTCTGACTATCATGTTAAAATAAAATGTTTTGATGCATGTGTTTCTAAACCTGCAATACGCCACAGAGGAAATCAGCTGCACCAAGAGGAGCATTCCCATTACATTTGTAAAAGCTGACAAGATGTATGGACCCTACATCTTCCCTCCCTGTAAAATCCTATAAAGATGTCACCTGTCGACACTAAATAGCATTGGAGGTGAGGAGATTGGAAATATTATTATTATTATTATTATTATTATTATTATTATTATTATTATTATTATTATTAGCAGGCGCCCTTGCCCAGGGCGACTTGCAGTTATATACAAAAAATACTCCTATTGAGAGAGGGTGAGGTGTGGAGGTTGAGCTGCGCCAGGTTACCTGGTAGGTGCAGTCGAAGGAGAACCAGGCCAGAGCTGTGCCAGAGATTCCCAGGTCAGTGAGACAGGATAGGAGAATGGAGTGATCGACAGTGTCAAAGGCAGCAGAGAGATCAAGAAGAATTAGGACAGAGGAGAAAGAGGCAGCACGGGCAGAGTTTAGCGAGTTAGTGACAGACAGGAGAGCAGTTTCAGTGGAGTGAGCAGAGTGGAAACCAGATTGGAGAGGGTCAAGCAGAGAGTGGTTAGACAGGAAAGCAGAGAGCTGGCGGTGTACTGCCCGCTCAAGGGTGTTAAAGAGGAAGGGTAAGAGGGTAGGTTTTTTGAGGAGGGGTGTGATAGGGGCTTATTTGAAGGCAGAGGGAAAGAGGCCAGAGAGGAGAGAGGTGTTGAGAAGGGAGGAGATGAAGGGGAATAGAGCAGGAGCAGCAGCTTGAAAGAGGTGAGTGGGGAGGGGGTCCAGGGCGCACGTGATGGGTTTGACCCGGAAGGGAAACGACATGGCAGTCGTGGATTGGAGGAGCAGCTGCACTCGTTTACCAAAGGTAAACGGTATAAAAGGGGACGGTGACGCAATCTGTACCTTCGCTTTGGTTTGTGAGATTGAACCTGAAAGGACCAGTGAGAGAACCAGTTATAGAAAGTGTCGTGAGTGTTTGTTTGTTTGTCTATAATTGTTCTTGTTTGTTATTATTACACGGCTAATACGTTCCGGAGCTGTCGCCAAGGGTCAGCACAAAACCCAGAACAGCACTGCACTACTGTCACGTTCTGACAGAAATATAATGAATCTTGGTTGTAAATCTCCCTCCCGGCCTGTGAGGGTACTAAGTAACGAAAGTAGAGATCTTTGGAAGGGCTGGCCTGACAGGTCTTTCCCAGAGTCGGGAAGTCAGTCAGTCTGGAAGAAGGCGAGACTCCGTTGCAGGAACGTATTGACCCGGAAGGGAAACGACGTAGCAGCTGCAGATTGTAGAGAGCAGCTGCACTCGTTTACCAAGGCATCATGCGTGATAGCATAAAAGGGGACAGAGAATCGCAATCTACTCCTTCGCTTGGTTTTTGTAGACAAAGAACTGGAAGGACCGGTAGAGACCCAGAGAAAACTAAAAAGTATTTGTGCGTGTTTTTTGTTTGTTTGTCATTGTTTGTAATTGTCTTTGTTTGTGAATCACTAGACGGCTAACACATACCCGGAGCTGTCGCCTTGGGCCAGCACTAAACCGGAACAACACTACACCGCAGTCACTTAATAAATTGTTATCACCCACCACGAGCACGACTGCACGCACTCGGACTGGTGACCGTGTACAGTATTATTGTGGGGCAGATAAAGCATATATATTGTTTGGGCTGCAACCCATTATTATTGTTACCTACGTGTATTACAGACCGGGATTAAAAAAATAAAAGACCCTTTTTCCAAACGGATTACAGTTTCCTGGTTTGTGATTATTTCTGCACTGTATTACCTCCATCCCTGCACCTGTTCTCACTCAGCAACCACTTTGCCACACATGTATAAACCTGCATCACACACCACAAGCAATACTGCACGCACCCAGGACTGGTGACCGGGTTAGTATATTGTCTCTGTCTGTTAATTACGCACTGCATCACTACTGCACCTGTACACAACCACTTTACCACACGTGGTGTAAGACATGGGACTATGGATCGTCACGCACTGATGGAGCTGCTGGAGGTGCTGGATAGCAGATAGGAGACAGAGGAGGGAGGAGCGTTACACCGTGCTCATTGAAATGGTAGGGCTGGCACTATCAACAACACTAGCCCCTACAGAAACACCAGCAATATTGGCACTGAAGGCTCTGGCGATGAAGATGACGACGGAGGATGACCCCGAGGCTTACCTGGTCGCATTTGAGCGGCTAGCCACCACCATGTCATGGTTGCGGGAGTTCTGGGTGAGCCAGTTGGGACCCTGCCTGAGTGGGGAGGCTCAGGCAGCATAACAGGCAATGAGCGACGCAAACGCCGCCAACTACGACCTGGTGAAGCTGGCCATCCTCCGTCACCTCAACATTACCGCAGAGACACACCAGGTACTTTTAGGGAATACGTTTTGGAAGTAAATATTTTTACCTAATTTTAACCCACAATCAGAGAATAGGAAAATGAACACTCTGTATGTCTTCTGTAAACTAGCGTTTTTGTCATAATACTAATAACCAGGGATCCTAGGAATCAGTTTGCTGTCAGAGAATTTTTAGTTTTATATTTGCAAAAAACATGCAAGGCTTTTTTTGGTTGGCACCTGTGACAAAGAGCGAATGAATATGAATCAACAATCTCCCTCTCGACCTGTGAGAGCACTATACAGCAGGAATTGCGTGCCCAGTAATTAATGTTTCGGCAGTTTATTCCAGGGGCAGTCGGAAGCCGGCCATTCAGGAAAGGGATGGTGTCAAGGTACCAGGAGTCCCCACCCTAGCACGGTAAGCAAAGTTTCAGTCATGAATTGGAGGAGACGTGATTGAACTAGCTATCGGAGGGGGCGGGGCTGAGGGTACTTTAGGGGGATGTGACGCCATAATCGGTTCCTTTGTTATGGTTGATGGTAGGAAACGAGGACTGTTTGGAGCAAGAATTAAGTGTTTTTGTTTGTTTTGCAACCGTGTATTTTTGTCATTGCCAGAGTAATTAAGCACGGATCTGGGAGCTACAGCATGGGGCCAGCGATTCACCCGGACTTCACCGCACCTGCACTTAACCAAGCATCACTGTTTCCAGCACCGCACCTGCACTAAGAGCATGCACTGTCCGGAGACGTGTCTGTGTTTGTGTTGTGTCTGTGGTAGTTGTGATTATTTCGGGACTGCAACTCCTTGTTTTGATGCTGGTAATACCCATTGTTGGGTAGAGCCAGCTGTATTATTTGAGCCCGGTTTTGTGCTGGCAATACCCATTGCTGGGTAGAGCCAGCTTTATTATTTAAACAGTGGTCAGGAAAATTAAAGGATCTTGAACCGTGAACTTTGTGTTTGTCCTTGTCTGGAGCACCTTTATCACCCTTTCACTATGCACTGCAACCTACACGTTCACAGTACCAAATCAATACACATATCATATATAATCATCAACACAGGCAATTTTGCTTTAAATTGATTAAACATAGTTGTCCAATAAAACTGCTTGGTGAGCGAGACACACTCACGTCACATTCATGCTGAAACGTAGCTACAGATTACTTCAGTGTATTTTTTCTACTCAACAAGCTGTTTAAAGATGCAGAAAACGATACAAATCTATTTTAGCCTTTGTTTTAATTGCGGAATAAGGCTGATTTTTTTTATTATTGCGTAAAACTAGGATCCCTTCTAATAACAAATACAAATACCAATTATTTAAATGTTTATTCATACCTGGCTCATTTTCACTGTCAGGCGTGTTTTTGTTTGCTTCCAACAATGGATCTGTAATAAAAAAAAATTATAAACATTCATTAGAAATACAAATGAAAAAACTGCTTTAAGGATATAGGACACAATGTAAGCCATTGAGCAATACTGTGTGGTCAGACTGTTTTCCTATTATTTTCTAGTGCTGTCAGTATTTCCCGCCTAAGTGCCCAATCTACCAGACACATTCGTCTTACTTAGGCTTACTTTGTAAGCACAGTACAGTAAGAAATGCATGACTCAAACAAAACAAAAAAAAAAACAATAAAAAGTAAATCTTGCAAACTTGTAGGAATTCCCATTACTGAATGTATACGTGTCACCCACATATAAAAGACCAAAAAGCTGATTTATGGAGAAAAAAACAAACAATTGCATAAAAACTGCCAAAAGCAAATACTCATTGTTGCATATCATTTTGAGCCTGTGGAAGGGTGGTGGGCAATTCACTGACACACACAGGTTTAGTTGAAAACACTGCACTGGTGCCCAGTTTTATTATTTTCTGTTTGATTTATTTTAGCCCACAGAGGGTGCTGTTGTCCGTGGCCTGAACACTGACAACGGTAGACTGGTCGACAGTAATACCAATAGGTAAACAGTCAAATGCTGGCGCACTCACAGGTACTCTGAAATAATAATAAATGACAAAAGGCGAAAGAAAATGGGCAAATAAAACACAGCAATAAAACTACAAAACAAAGGTGCTGCTTACGGGTCTCTGTCCTACGCTATGCACTATACACTGGGGTGGCCAAGGTTCCCCTCTATTTACACACGTCCCCCTCGGTTACGTAACAATTTATTGTAATTATAATTTTCTTTATTTAATTTTCTTTATTTTGTTCTCTCGCTCCAACCCCTGCCTGGTGTTTTGTTTATGCTCGTCTCCTCAGCTGGCGTCTCTGGGTAACCCCTATCTTGGCCACCCGAATGCATAAAAAAGCTCAGTACTTATGGGTCAAGCACTCCCCCAAGGTCCGCCTCTCAGCCACTCAGAGGTAGGGAAAGCCAAAACGCCCTCTTCCCCACCTCTCGGTGTCATCGCCATGACTGACAGGCAGATCTTACGAGGCTGCTGCCCTCTTCCTGCAGCACCATGCATACGCCAGATAGTCAGCACAGATCTCCCCTGTCACAGAGCCATTCCAGTTTTTTCTGTGAGTTTCAATGGTAAGTTCCCTGTATACAGGTGTGTGCTATGTCAAGTTTATCACTCACTAAAATCTGGAATGTCTCCAACTACAATAAAATATACCATGCATTTTTGGCCCTTAAGAACCCTTTGCAGTTATTAATTGTGCGTCAGGCTCGCCAGGTCTAATTTATTTTCACACGCGCAGTTAATTTTAGGCAGCTGTTTAAAAGTATTTTTTTCCACAGTCAAACGGGTTTAAATGGCCCTGCATATCAACAAAGCACTCACTAGGCATCTCCAGCCCGCCCCACCCTTTCGTTCGCTATCGCTTTCACATATGCTAACAAATAAATAATAATAATAATAATAATAGTCGTACATACCGATCAATCATCTCCTGATGACTCGTTTTATCACCAAACTCCTCAATAATGCAATCCAAGTCATTATTTTATTACTATAACATCTCGAAAAAGCTCTGCAAATGTCCGTGATAGTCTCTGTGCGCTGATGCAGTAACACCCAGCTTGTTTCCTTATGACCGCCCCTATCTGATGCCAGGGGCAAGTATGACTATTCATGAGATACGCTTTTTTTTTTTTTTTTATCGGCTTGTCTCGGCTCCTTTAAGCTCCCACTCGGCCATTGAATGGTTTTCTCGGCTTTTTCGGAGAAAAACAACTTTTGCGTTTTTCGTTTTCGGATGATGTCGGACAAGGTCCGACAATGGACCTGATAGGAATAATTGCAATGTCGGACCCAGTCCGACAATGGACCGCAAAGGGTGAAACCAGTTAATGTTTTACATACCTGTCACATTGATTCTGACATTACTCTGCTCTTCTTGTTCTATAAAGAAATACACATTTTACATTTCTGAAACAATTCAGGGTTGTATGTTAGAGTCTTGCTCCTGCCTAAACTTTTAATACATGATTTGCTTTTCACTTTACGCTAATTTTAAGATTTAATAGAAAAATATCCTATCGTTCAGATGCTCACACACCAACATGTTACTCCCAAACTCTGTGGCTCTCATTAGCTATTAAAAATATAACACCTTTTTTATGTCAAACCTTCTAACTCTTTTTAAAGCTGCAAAAATAGTCTTTTAGTTCTTGTTGCCAAATAGGAGCTAATCTTCAGTTCTACTTGCTTGCAAGATATATTTAACACAGGGCTCTATTCAGAAAAAAAATGATCTTTGTATTAAAAAATAAATCTCATGAGTAAAAACATTGAAATTCAAACTGATTTTAAAATGTTAAAATGTTAAACTACATAGTTTTCATGTCAGAGAAGCACCACATGCTGTTTTCTAACATCTCTGTGGATCAAAAATGCAATTATTTATTTACATTCCATGAAAAGATGCAATCACTATTTGTTTTATTACAGTCTAATTATTTATACATTAAAAGGCGAAATGTACATGTAGCATGAAAAAATAAATTTCAGCCACACCTAATACATATCCTAAAGTGGAGCTCTTTGCATGCTTAAAGGGCACATAAGGACCTTTTTATTTTATTGTGTTGCATGTTCCCATGTGTTGCTACAACTGTTTACGTAAGGTGTGTGTATTGTTTTAATTATTATTTTTTTTTTACATTTTGAGCATGGACCTCTCAGAACTACATTTCCCATCATCCTCCTGCTCACTGGTAAATCCATCTCAGCTACATATGTGAGCAGAAGGATGATGGGAAATGTAGTTCTGAGAGGTCCATGCTGGTACATGGGACGCCATCTTGAGGCAGTGAATGCAATTTAAAAGTTTAAAAAAGTGGTCAAAATTAAAAAAATAAAAAAAAAAGATTAAAACAATAGACACACCTTATGTAAACAGTTATAGCAACACATGGGAACATGTAACACAATAAAATAAAAAAGGTCCTTATGTGCCCTTTAAAGCAGGAGGAAGAGACACGAGTCTAAGTGCCTTTCTTTGCAAAATGATTATGGTAAGTTTAACTGTGAGGTGTTCCATAGGTTTGTTATAAAGTCCACCTTCTCTGCCTAAAACTGGCTTTAAAAAAAAATCAATAGTCAGAAGTAGTTTTTTAATGCTAGTTCATGTTTTACATACTTTACTCATTACTGCTGACATTATTCAGCTCCTCTTCTTCTAACAAAGAATTCTTCAAAACATATATTTTACATGGTTATAAGTGCTTCAGGGTTTGTACACGTTGAACATAAAACTATTCTATATGTAGAGATACTCAAAGCACAAAAAAGTATTTGAGTGATCAGAATCAGAACCACTCAGAATGATTACAAAGATCATATAAAGTTATGGAAACAGTACAAAGAAATGAAGAAAATGAAGTTACTTACGCTTTCTAATAAAACAGGCCATACACGTTCCATTGTGTCCAGCCATACTCCAGCCATGTGTTCCTCTAACTAAAAACAGAACAAAAAGGAAAGGGTCACACTTTATTTTAAACATGTAGATTTACAGTACATTATTTCTTTTTCTGTTAATTGTTATTTATTATATAATAGGCCAGCTAAAACTGAAAACATTAGATCGTAGATTTAAAATCGGTTCAAATTGTTACTACAGTCAGCACTAACATATCCGACCCTATAACATTTTGACTTCAGTGACGGTTAAACGCATGTGACGCATGTCTGATTATTTCATTTTGGCCTGTTCCAACCCTTGTATCTTTTTTGTGTTCCCTGAAAAATGGACAATATCAAAAATACATATCTGAAAGGACTGTGTTTTAAAATAAGTAGGCTTCCATTTAGATGTACTGTATTGGTTTTGTTGGTACAGTACTATATTTTTTAACAGAAGTAGTACTTTAATTGAGAACAATATGATTCTGAAAATATCACTTGCCAAAAGAGACGACACGTGGACTGTAATACAGTACATACATTTAAATCTGATACGTTTTGTAGCGGTATGTAAAATTTTCCATTAACAACCTAACAACAAAATTAAATCTAAATGTTATCCATGCACAGAACTGCGTAAAACATAAAAGGCAATGCAATTTAGCAAAACCAAAAGATTAAAAAAAACAAAAGAAAACAAAACAACAACAACAACAACAACAACAACAACAACAACAACAACAACAACAACAACAACAACAACAACACATTTTCCAGAATTAAAACATTATCCCAAGTAAGTATTCAAAATTGCAGAATATAGTGCTGGATAATGTACTAATGTCACAGTTCACTTGCAAATGAAAATGCACAAAAGCAACAAAAGATAACAGATTAATAAAAATACACCACAGTATCTAAAACTGTTTAATGACTCTTTACCCTAAATTACCCTAGCTTGTTTCACTTGCTTTGTTTTGGCGGCATTTTCATCAGGTGAAACTGCAGGAAGCGCTGTGTAACTGCACAATATCAGACAGACTGATTTGGCATTAGAGAGATTTTTTTATTATTATTTATTTATTTATTTTTTTAAACATGGGCTGTGACGGATATTCAGATAAATTGTAACATTCCAGAGATGGACTTTGTATCAGAAAACTGGTGACGGGAGTCAGAAAAATGCAGAAAAAATACATTAATTTGTTCCATATATATACAATGCCTATAGAAAGTCTACACCCCCTTTCAAAATTTTCACCTTTTGTTGCCTTATAGCCTGGAATTAAAATGCATTAAAATAGTTTTCTTTTTCATTTATCTACACATCCTACCCCACAACTTCCAAGTGAAAAAAATATTCTAGAAATTTGTAGAAAATTAATTAAAAATAAAAACTGAAATAGCTTGGTTGGATAAGTGTCCATCCCCTTGTAATAGCAATCCTAAATTAGCTCATGTGTAACCAATTGCCTTCAAAATCACACACCAAGTTAAGTGGGATCCACCTGTGTTAAATTGTGATTCACATGATTTCAGGATAAATTCAGCAGTTCCTGTCGGTTCCCTCTGCTGGGTAGTGCATTTCAAAGCAAAGCCTCAACCATGAGCACCAAGGCGCTTTCAATAGAACTCCGGGACAAAGTTGTTGAAAGGCACAGATCAGGGGATGGGTATAAAAAAATATCAAAGGCCTTGAATATCCCTTGGAGCACAGTCAAGATGATTATTAAGAAGTGGAAAGTGTACGGCACCACTAAGACCCTGCCTAGATCAGGCTGTCCCTTCAAACTGGATGACCAAGCAAGAAGGAGACTGATCAGAGAGGCTACCAAGGGGCCAATGGCAGCTGCAAGAGCTACAGGCTTTTATGGCCAAGACTGGTCAAAGTGTGCATGTGACAACAATATCTCAAGCACTCCACAAATCTGGCCTGTATAGTAGTAGGGTGGCAAGAAGGAAGCCCATTGAAGTATGCAAAAAAAACACCCAGGAGAGTCTGTAGCCATGTGGCAAAAGGTTTTGTGGTCTGACAAAACTAAAATGGAACTTTTTGGCCTAAATGCAAATCGTTATGTTTGGCGCAAACCCAACACAGCGCATCACCCAAAGAACACCATCCCTACTGTGAAGCATGGTGGTGGCAGCATCATGTTATGGGGATGTTTCTCATTGGCAGGAACTGGGGCACTTGTCAGGATAGAAGGGAAAATGAATGGAGCAAAGTACAGAGAAGTCCTTGAGGAAAACCTGCTGCCCTCTGCAAGAAAGCTGAAACTGGGACGGAAGTTCACCTTTCAGCATGACAACGACCCAAAACCCACAGCCAAAGCTACACTGGAGTGGCTAAGGAACAAAAAGGTAAATGTCCTTGAGTGGCCCAGTCAGAGCCCCGACCTAAATCCAATCGAAAATTTGTGGCATGACTTCAAGATTGCTGTCCATCAGCACTCCCCAAGGAACTTGACAGAACAGTTTTGTAAAGAAGAATGGTCAAATATTGCCAAATCTAGGTGTGCAAAGTTGGTTGACCTATCCCAACAGACTCACAGCTGTAATTGCTGCCAAAGGTGCTTCCACCAAGTATTAACTCAGGGGGGTGGAGACTTATCCAATTATGATCTTTCAGTTTTGTATTTTTAATACACAATTTTGTTCTCAATAAAAACTTTTTCCCCTTAACAGTGTGGAGTATGGTGTGTAGATAAGTGGAAAAAATCCTCATTTAAATGTGAAAAAGTTCAAGGGGTGTAGAACTTCTATTGGCACTGTGTGTATGTATATACAGTGCCTTGCGAAAGTATTCGGCCCCCTTGAACTTTGCGACCTTTTGCCACATTTCAGGCTTCAAACATAAAGATATGAAACTGTAATTTTTTGTGAAGAATCAACAACAAGTGGGACACAATCATGAAGTGGAACGAAATTTATTGGATATTTCAAACTTTTTAACAAATAAAAACTGAAAAATTGAGTGCAAAATTATTCAGCCCCTTAAGTTAATACTTTGTAGCGCCACCTTTTGCTGCGATTACAGCTGTAAGTCGCTTGGGGTATGTCTCTATCAGTTTTGCACATCGAGAGACTGAAATTTTGCCCATTCCTCCTTGCAAAACAGCTCGAGCTCAGTGAGGTTGGATGGAGAGCATTTGTGAACAGCAGTTTTCAGTTCTTTCCACAGATTCTCGATTGGATTCAGGTCTGGACTTTGACTTGGCCATTCTAACACCTGGATATGTTTATTTGTGAACCATTCCATTGTAGATTTTGCTTTATGTTTTGGATCATTGTCTTGTTGGAAGACAAATCTCCGTCCCAGTCTCAGGTCTTTTGCAGACTCCATCAGGTTTTCTTCCAGAATGGTCCTGTATTTGGCTCCATCCATCTTCCCATCAATTTTAACCATCTTCCCTGTCCCTGCTGAAGAAAAGCAGGCCCAAACCATGATGCTGCCACCACCATGTTTGACAGTGGGGATGGTGTGTTCAGGGTGATGAGCTGTGTTGCTTTTACGCCAAACATAACGTTTTGCATTGTTGCCAAAAGTTCGATTTTGGTTTCATCTGACCAGAGCACCTTCTTCCACATGTTTGGTGTGTCTCCCAGGTGGCTTGTGGCAAACTGTAAGCGACACTTTTATGGATATCTTTAAGAAATGGCTTTCTTCTTGCCACTCTTCCATAAAGGCCAGATTTGTGCAGTATACGACTGATTGTTGTCCTATGGACAGAGTCTCCCACCTCAGCTGTAGATCTCTGCAGTTCATCCAGAGTGATCATGGGCCTCTTGGCTGCATCTCTGATCAGTCTTCTCCTTGTATGAGCTGAAAGTTTAGAGGGACGGCCAGGTCTTGGTAGATTTGCAGTGGTCTGATACTCCTTCCATTTCAATATTATCGCTTGCACAGTGCTCCTTGGGATGTTTAAAGCTTGGGAAATCTTTTTGTATCCAAATCCGCTTTAAACTTCTCCACAACAGTATCTCGGACCTGCCTGGTGTGTTCCTTGTTCTTCATGATGCTCTCTGCGCTTTAAACGGACCTCTGAGACTATCACAGTGCAGGTGCATTTATACGGAGACTTGATTACACACAGGTGGATTCTATTTATCATCATTAGTCATTTAGGTCAACATTGGATCATTCAGAGATCCTCACTGAACTTCTGGAGAGAGTTTGCTGCACTGAAAGTAAAGGGGCTGAATAATTTTGCACGCCCAATTTTTCAGTTTTTATTTGTTAAAAAGTTTGAAATATCCAATAAATTTCGTTCCACTTCATGATTGTGACCCACTTGTTGTTGATTCTTCACAAAAATTACAGTTTCATATCTTTATGTTTGAAGCCTGAAATGTGGCAAAAGGTCACAAAGTTCAAGGGGCGAATACTTTTAGAAGGCACTGTATATATATATATATATATATATATATATATATATATATATATATATATATATATATATATATATATATACAGTACTGTGCAAAAGTTTTAGGCAGGTGTGAAAAAATGCTGTAAAGTAAGAATGCTTTCAAAAATAGACATGTTAATAGATTATATTTATCAATTAAATAAATGCAAAGTGAGTGAACAGAAGAAAAATCTAAATCAAATCCATATTTGGTGTGACCACCCTTTGCCTTCAAAACAGCATCAATTCTTCTAGGTACACTTGCACAAAGTCAGGGATTTTGTAGGCATATAGTCAGGTGTATGATTAAACAATTATACCAAACAGGTGCTAATGATCATCAATTCAATATGTAGGTTGAAACACAATCATTAACTGAAACAGAAACAGCTGTGTAGGAGGAATAAAACTGGGTGAGGAACAGCCAAACTCAGCTAACAAGGTGAGGTTGCTGAAGACAGTTTACTATCAAAAGTCATACACCATGGCAAGACTGAGCACAGCAACAAGACACAAGGTAGCTATAATGCATCAGCAAGGTCTCTCCCAGGCAGAAATTTCAAGGCAGACAGGGGTTTCCAGATGTGCTGTCCAAGCTCTTTTGTAGAAGCACAGAGAAACGGGCAACGTTGAGGACCGTAGACGCAGTGGTCGGCCAAGGAAACTTACTGCAGCAGATAAAAGACACATCATGCTTACTTCCCTTCGCAATCGGAAGATGTCCAGCAGTGCCATCAGCTCAGAATTGGCAGAAAACAGTGGGACCCTGGTACACCCATCTACTGTCCGGAGAAGTCTGGTCAGAAGTGGGCTTCATGGAAGACTTGCGGCCAAAAAGCCATACCTCCAACATGGAAACAAGGCCAAGCGTCTCAACTATGCACGAAAACACAGGAACTGGGGTGCAGAAAAATGGCAGCAGGTGCTCTGGACTGATGAGTCAAAATTTGAAATATTTGGCTGTAGCAGAAGGCAGTTTGTTCGCCGAAGGGCTGGAGAGCGTACACGAATGAGTGTCTGCAGGCAACAGTGAAGCAGGGTGGAGGTTCCTTGCAAGTTTGGGGCTGCATTTCTGCAAATGGAGTTGGAGATTTGGTCAGAATTAATGGTCTCCTCAATACTGAGAAGTACAGGCAGATACTTATCCATCATGCAATACCATTAGGGAGGCATCTGATTGGCCCCAAATTTATTCTGCAGCATGACAACGACCCCAAACATGCAGCGAAAGTCATTAAGAACTATCTTTAGCGTAAAGAAGAACAAGGAGTCCTGGAAGTGATGGTATGGCCCCCACAGAGCCCTGATCTCAACATCATCGAGTCTGTCTGGGATTACATGACGAGAGAGAAGCAACTGAGGCTGCCTAAATCCACAGAAGAACTGTGGTTAGTTCTCCAAGATGTTTGGGCCAACCTACCTGCCGAGTTCCTTCAAAAACTGTGTGCAAGTGTACCTAGAAGAATTGATGCTTGATGCTGTTTTGAAGGCAAAGGGTGGTCACACCAAATATGGATTTGATTTAGATTTTTCTTCTGTTCACTCACTTTGCATTTAGTTAATTGATAAATATAATCTATTAACATGTCTATTTTTGAAAGCATTCTTACTTTACAGCATTTTTTCACACCTGCCTAAAACTTTTGCACAGTACTGTATATATATATAAAATGGGGATTGATTTTATTCTTAATACAAGGGCGGTAAAACGCGACTGCCAAACGCGACTGCCAGGTTTTTATTAGTTGGCATCTGAACCACAATGTAGAAGAGCCAGACTCATCTGCATTGGTGGTTATTTAACTTTTTACCTCACCTCACCATCAGGAAACAGAATCCATAACGGCAGTGCATCACACCACACTGCCCATTACATTAGTTTATAAAGATCTTAATGTAGAACCCTTAGCTCAAAATGAACGTTTCTTAACAGTTAATACATTTAAAAAGTAGCCCTTAAAATAAAACCTGACCAAGAAAAGTGTATTCGTAATTTATGTTTGGCTATTTAAGTGTTCTCGTTACATACTGTGATAGAAAACTGTAGCAACCTAGAACCGACAAGAAAAACAAAACAAAACAAAAAAAAACAGTAAACAGCTTTGGGTGGAAATAACAAAAGGCTGAATCCACCGTGTGGAGCTGTGAAAGATCAGATGGATTAAATCTAACTTTATTTACTTTACTCGCATCTAGGATCGGATTCTTATGATTTAATGCTGCTTCATATTTCTCTAGTGGTTTTTTCCCTGCTTCTCACTGCATATCTGGTGATCTTCTATGGCAGGGGTGGCCAAACTTCCTGACCTTATGAGCCGCATACCAACATTTTTGACAAGTTCTTCCCTTGAAGATCTGAATGCTCGGCTTAAAAAAAAAAAGGAAGCATGTATTAAATGCTTTTGAGAGCTTTGTCGTGGACAAATGCACTGTATTTATTTTAACGACCCAAGGATTGGCACTGCAGCTGGACTTATTGTCTGTTCAGTTTGCTTATTATGTGTTTCTGTCTGTAATTTCTCTTATTCTGCAGTTCCACGCCACTACCTACCGGGGCGCAGGGCGGATTAACCCATCACGGGGTCATTGGCAAACATACAATTCTGGGCCCCTATCTTCTTATATGAATAACAACATAACATATAATAACATTATACAGTGGCTCTCAAAAGTATTCACCCCCTTGGACTTTTCCACATTTTATTGTGTTACAACATGGAATCAAAATTGATAAATTGCTTTAATTCGGAGTTTTTGCCACTGATCAACACTTAAAAAGTCCATAATGTCAAAGTCAGAAATAAAATCTACAAATTGTTCTAAATTAATTACAAATACAAAACAGAAAATAATTGATTGCATATATATATATATATATATATATATATATATATATATATATATATATATATATATATATATATATATATACGCTTCACCAATTTGCAGAATGTATCATTTTCATTTTTAAGTTATTATATACATGGTTTTTATCAGAAATGGTAAATTATGCCGAATTCTAGTTATTAATTATGACGAAAGTTTCACGCACTGCTCTGAACTGAACGACTGCTGAACGACCGACCGAATCTGCCAGAAACAGTTTAATTGAAGGCGTGTGCTAAACACATTTCAAAATAAATTCGGAAAAACCCAAAACCTAATCCTATTGCGCAGCTTGATGATCACCTTGATGATCACCTTTCCCGATTTACTGAATACAAATACAACAGTGTGTACACTATATATATACATACACACAGTGCCAATAGAAGTTCTACACCCCCTTGAACTTTTTTCACATTTAAATGAGGATTTTTTTCCACTTATCTACACACCATGAATATGGACAAGAGCACCATGTTGATTGTAATCCAATTTAAAGAACATGACACTTCTTTTTTGACACGCTTCATTAAAGAAAATTCTCTTTCTCCAGGGTTGGGGATAATGTTTTCGGCAGTACGGGGGTTTCAGCACCAATTTGTAAAAAATGTTTATAATGCCCCTCTTTGCCGCTTGTATTCTTCTTCTTCCCATTTCTTGTGTTTATGCTTTCCTGCCCCTGAAAGCAAGCAAATTCAAACTGATTGACCTGGCTGGAATGTACTTGTGTCACCGCGCGAAAGTGAGCGAGACAGTAAGTCCTGGGTAAGCCAGTTTGATTTTGTGTGAACACAAGTGAGATACACTGCCTCGGCTGAAATGTCAGTGAGTGAAGTTCTTCCAGTTTGCTCGCAATTCCGTATCTGTTAAAAAAAACTTTTCGTTTTTGGGCACCCCCATGACTTTGGGCCCTAGGCAGGTGCCTAGTTTGCCTATTCGTTGATCCGGCCCTGGGTGCGGGAGTGTAGTAGCTGGAGCAGAGATGAAAGCGGAGCCAAAAAAAAAAGATTTTGTTGAAGCGATGGGTCCCGGGGAGCTGCGGAAACACTTGAAGCTACAACGTCCCACGACCCTGCAGGCCACACTCTGCTTGGTCCAAGAATGGGAGGAAATACGGCTGAGGAAGGGACAGCGGGACGCCGACCCCAAGTGCATCTTCCCCAGCCCTGTGAGGAGGAGACTGAGGCCAGCCAGCCCCTCCCTGCTTGGCTCCCAGAGATGGTAGCCCTCATCAGGGCCACATCAACACAGGCCCCCCACACACCTCAGCCCCGCGCATGCCTGTGTTGGAACTATCGTTTGCCAGGTCACTTGCAACGACATGCCTAGCTGCTCCAATACCCGGAAACAAGCTGCCTTCTTTGTCAGGAAACAGCCCCCTGCTGAGTCCCCAACACCTGTGCCGTCAAACAGTTTTTGTTTGTCTGAAATTTTCAGAGCTAAAATGTATGACGGCACAATATGGTACAGGAGTGTAGTGAGCAGACCAGACCTTTGCTCTGGTACTGTTTTCTGTAGTAGGGTGCAGCTCTGACACTTATTATTACCAAAGGTAACATTTTATTTTGGTATTTAAATGTATTTAATTTCCTGGATCCCTGCCACAACTACATTAGTCAAGGGTGCACAGCTTAATATTAACTACTGTCATTCACTGGCAGACAGCTCAAAGTGCATATGCCTCAGTTACACAGCATAGGC
This sequence comes from Acipenser oxyrinchus oxyrinchus, assembly GCA_030684275.1. Lineage (NCBI taxonomy): Eukaryota > Metazoa > Chordata > Actinopteri > Acipenseriformes > Acipenseridae > Acipenser > Acipenser oxyrinchus. Next base: position 20,203,751 of record CM060255.1, read on the forward strand.
TAGCAGGTTTGAATATTTCATTCTAGAAGCGATGAGCAGTAACATTAAGTATCCTTCTCTCTGATAGCCTACTTGAAATGAATAGTAAAGGCTGGATTTGTTCAATTTAATGCAAGGCCTCCCTCCCTCTCTCGCCCTGCTGCGGCTTCAGGAAACATTCAATGTCACGTCTGGTTAAAAGAAGTTAAAAGATTGTCTGTTATCAAAGTTCTTCCTCAATCGTCCAGATGCTGTGGAGCTGACCTTTTGCATGTAGTGCTACACAGCTCACAACTCTGGCTTAATAATACATATGAAAAAACAGTATTTTATTTTATTTAGGGGGGTGGGGGTGGGGGGTTGTGTGAAACTGTATTACTAATGGTGGTTCTTTGTTCAGATACAAGTTTGCTAGGATGTTTTTTGTTTTTTTTATCACAAATCTCATAATAAATCTGGGTTAGAACTCTGAACCAGTTTCCAGTCCTTTATGTCGTTACAATTATTTTTATAGTATAGGCGACAATAATTACGACAAGGTATTGTTAATTAAAGATAGGAAATGACATTCCCATTTTGATCAAACAGCAGCATGGTATGAAGCTGTATATGTTTGCATTATTTCTTTTTTATTGCAATCTGTAAAGTCACAAATATTAGGCTGCAATAGTGAGTTTTATTCCGTTGGTGTGATTCATATTTTTTAAACTTAACATAAAATATATCAAGTATATTTCTTTTCTAGCCTAAGTTTATTACATGTCTTTATGTTTGATAATATCCGTATGAAGACCCAGCTGTGCTACATGACTTCTTGGTGTGGCACTAGTTTGCAGGCCTGAATGGTCTTAGGACAGACCTGTTAATGTGTTTAAGAAAATACTGTTGCATTAAAACAGCTGTACAAAATGTCAAAGACCTCAAGGTTTGCCTAACATTTTCAGATATTGGTTGACTTGATAAGGACGTGTTGGGTTCTCATAGTCAGCACCTTCATGTTACACAACAGAAAATTGAAGTATTCTTACCTTGTGACTTTGAATAATATTTATAACTCCACAACATCAGTCCTGCCAGTCCTGCCACTGCCAGCAACACCAGTATCAGTACCCATATATGGGAACGTCCACCTAAAAATAAATACAAGTAAAATAATGAGTAATTAATCAAATAATACAAATAGCAGTTTAAAGTGCTTGTAATACAGACTGCATCAGATTTGGAGCTTTTAGAGACTAAGACACCTCATCAAAGGCACCTGGGTCACACCTGTGAAAGCCCCTGTGGTTACTGTAGCACCCCACCAATTTGGATCAAAATTAGCAATAACCCTTGTTCTTCAGAAAGACCCCAAAATCCAATGCAAGGCCTGAGGAACTAACATATCATCATGATGGAAGACCTTTTTTTTCCATCTGCAGTTTTCCTGCCTGTGGAACACATTATAAAAAGTCTTTCACTCAGGAATCATTTTAAAGACTTCTTTTTTATGAATGAAACTTTATTTAAAAGGTCAACTTGGGAGGGATCTGAAACATGACAGTTATCACAGTTATCTTGACTAATGTATTTTTGTTGTTTAGAATCATTTTCAGTTTTGATAATTCTGTATATTCAACAACAATCTTTATACATGTGAATTACGCAGTGTTCAGTTTTCTTTCATCTAGAATTCTATCAGAAAATCGATGTGCATGAACCTGTATTGGAAGTCATTTACTGATATACCGCTCATCAACTGGATAAGACCAGTGTGATAGATTTGAAATGAGCATGAACCACTCACAGCTCTTTTTCGTGAACAACTACTGTAATATCACCACAAGTTTACGAACAGCATAAATGACTGGTCATTGTACAGGAGAGATCAGAATTTGCATCTCATTATAAATAGATTTGCAACGCCGAAAGTCAAGATTTAGAACTTCCTAGCAAAATTAATTCACTGGCAGTTTCATTTAACTAAAGAACTCTGCAATGATTAGTTTCTGTGCTTCCCTTCATTAACATATAAAATAAACCAAAAGAAAATGTATTCATTGCCATTGTTATTTAACGCACGCAGTGAGACAGAAGTCTCCATTGAAAATCAGCGGAGTCGAGTATCTTGTAAATAGAATATCTTTTGAAACAGTTTCCTACTGTCTTCATGGAAGGTTTAGGGGTACTGTTCAGCAGTCTTTTGCAGTTATATTATGTGTGCACGATTCATCCTGCAGTTTAGATGGAAGCTGTTAAAGGGTGCTGCTGGATACCAAAATAAACGAACGCAGATTAACATGCCTGTATTTCTGATTTAAAAAAGAAAATAATTTTCTGTGCCAGAAAATTTCTGCGAATTTCTGCGGAATCCTGGAGGGACTGGTGGTTAAACTTGTTAGCTTGTGATTAAAAAGGGTGTAGTATTGGAAGTAAAGATGCACGCAAAATGCAATTCAAGTAGGTGAGTAGAAAAGCTTATTACATGTAGTCGTATAATGTTTCATACATGCTAACATTCTGAGAATAAAATATTGTTAAATATTGAACACTTGACTTGGCATGTTTTATGTTTATAAAAGCATTACATAAAGGCTGGGCCAACAATAAGGTCCTGCACCGGGGCCCATCTTTCTCTGCCACTGATTGGGGGGTAAAATATAATTTTAGGTAGGATTTGATCGTAATCAGTTTAGTTACCATGTTTGCTCGAATATAAGTCAAGAAATTTAAACCCAAAACACAATCCTGAAGTTGGGGGTCAACTAATACACGAGCAAACATATGAACCGATCTTTAATTTATAGTAAAAGCCTATATTTACTGATGGCGATGACCGACGGCAGCATGAACGCTATGGAGGGGCATAATAATAATAATAATAATAATAATAATAATAATAATAATGTTACCTTTTCTATTGCGTGACCCTGCAGCACAGTGCTTCTGTGGGAAACAGCAGCACCTCCATTGCTGTGGGCAAACCCTTGTTGCCCTCGTTGCCAGAGCAAATGCTTCTAATTTCTCCCAAATCAAAACGCAAACATCTCAAGATTTGGCGAACACTATTCAGTGACATTGTCTATACATAAAAACATGAATCCCAGGTTTGTTTACATCCAAGAGCTGTCACGTAAAAAAAACAGACGCAGTTTCATTGAATTACAGCCAGACCACCCCACCCCCCACATTCCATTGAAATACATACTTCCATGTGGGCTAGGAAGGAAGTGGGGGTGGGGCTTGTATAATAAAATAATACTATTGTAGGTTATACATAAAAACAAAACAAAAAAAAACACGTACTGTACTGTAATACACGTCTGGCGGTTCTAGGTAGAAGTGATTATAAAATTGTTATTTTTGAAAATCTGCCACACAAACCCCATCAGGATGTCTAATACATATATTTATGGAAAATAATTGTATACCCGAATCGCGCCCTCACAATGGGGGGTGGGGGTCAACTTTTACTTGAGCAAATACGTTAAACTAAGGCCTAAGCTTAGCTATATCTCTAAAATGATAAAAGGAGAATCTATAGTAGTATTACGTGAAGTAATTTTTGTTTTATCTAAAATCTGATGATGTAAGCAAAGCAGAGACAGTATTAGGTATAACAGACAAAGAGAGTTTTTAATCTGTATCATATGAATGTAAAACAGCAAGGCATCCAAAATTGCAACAAAGAACTTTGATGATGAAGAATCTCCCATTGGTTCAACTACTGACCTGGAACAAAGCAGTTTTTAATAGGGTCACTTCTCTCTTCACTCTTGAGGTTGCTGAAAATGCATGTGTACTCTATGTTATGGTTCTCTTCTTTTGAAAATGTCAGATTTTTTCCCTTAGTGGTCCCACGATGCACCTGGTTCTCTAGAACTTCCCATCTGTAGTGGTCACCCAGGCTCTCATCTCCCTCACAGAGGAGAGTGACATTAGAATCGGTGACACTGCAGGCTACATTCGGTTTGGAAACAGGTCCTGTAGAGGAGTGGATTTTATATTATAATTATTTGTCAACAAATGACACTCAATCTTATATAACACACTTTATTGTCATGAAATATATATATATTATATGGGAACATAATTAAACTATTAAATAGATAATTGTGGCAATGTGCCCCGCCCCTGTGTGCATTTCTGTGTTATATGTTGCATGTGGTGTGTTAATGTTGGTGTATAGATATGGCTGCATGGGATATAAATGGGTGTGTGTAGCACAAGTTATTTAACATGTATAATTGTATTTAGGCACGGAGATTGCACTTGACTTCACGTGCATTTAAAGTATTTAATAATATGTGAGCATGGGGTTGCACAGAATTAGTTCACGTGCTGGGATTCAAGTGAATAATTAATTAGTAATTGAATCCCAGCACAACAGTATATATAGATGCACGTTTCACTCACTCGGGGTTGTGTGTTCAGGGCGAAGGAACGGGAGAGAGTGAGGAGAGAAATAAAAAGAAGCAATTGCTACGTGGTACGTGTTTGTTTAGTGTTTGTCCCTGTTTGTTATTGTCTGTTCGCTTTGTTTGTCTGTTTATTTTGGCCGCAAGTGCCGTGTCCTGTTTTCTGTTTAAACCTTTTATTTTACAATAAACTCACTGCGCGCAGCAGCGTCTCAGATTCACCACCAACTACTGTCTGTCTGTGTACTCCTTTCTGGTCTGACGTAACCACTAAAGCCAGCTTGTCACACGTGGAGAAATGTACACAGGGGCGGGGCACATTGCCACAATAATGAACAGTGTAAATTGATCTGGATTTAATGAATCAACATATATTTTTTTCAATGTTAGACTTTGAGGTGTATACACAAAGCTGTACATAATCAAATTATACAGAACTTGGCCTGATCTGGTTTTCCATTGTGTAATACCTATTACTCTCAGAAACCTCAGCCCTCAGCTACATCACCTCTCAGCTTCATCACCTCTCAGCTACATCACTTCTCAGCTACATTAGACAGACATTATACTGCAAGATTCAGATTCACTCAGTTTGTGCTAGATGGTCCTTCAGCTTCAACACAATTGGATAAGCAGTTTTCTAAAGTTTTTTTTACAGACAAACAGCCTCTATTTTACCCAATATACTGGTCCTTACAAAGCTGCATCACTGGAGGACTAATGTCCTTTCGGATATCCAGCTATGGCCAATTATTCAATCTTTTATTTAACATCATGTAATCAAAGAAACTACCAAATGATATCGTAAAAGTCTACCGGACGCCATAATAACAGCACAGTATTTCATGTTAGATTTTGAAATGTCAAATGTTTTAATTTGTCAGTTTTTCATTAAGTATATGGAAATCTACAAAGCAGTATGTAATTCAATATGTTAACGCAACATTATTCAGCAGGTTTCATTCAACTTTATGAAGAAAAATGAGTTAATTCTACAGGGTGATGCAAAACATTTGGCCATAGCTGTATAACACTGGTGTTGATTTACAATATGTAATGGAAGGTTTACAACCAAGAGGAGGTATACCCACCTCCACTATATTTACCAGCCTGAATATGCATCCCACGCAGGGGACAATAAGATGACCTAAAAAAATGTTTCAAATATAAATGACATGTTGGTGCTATGGATCCTTATGCCCAAGACACCAGGGTACATTTATCATTTTACATTTAATTAAATAAACAAAACAAACAAATAAAAAAAAAACTTACTGTACACTTTTAGTTTGAACTCATGGTATTGCAGCTGGCCTCCAATCTGTAGTTCTGCTGTGTACAATCCATCCCGCCGATTTGTGATATTATTCATTTTCAGACACCCACTTTTAATGTTTAATTCTGTTTCTTTCTTGAAATAACCATAATACGTTGTAACTTTAAATGAATCATATTCTGCAACTTTATTGTTGCCCAACTTCCATGTAATGTCTTCCAATTCGCCACTGAAGGTTGGACATAAAACAATGTCTTCATTCTGTAAGCCATCAATGTTTTGGGTTTCCCCTAAAACAAACAAAGAAACAAATAAATACATAAACAATCAAGCACGTGCTACATACAACCTGATGTGTCACCTTGAAGACCCTTTTTTAATGTGCAGGCTATAGCTTGATCAATTCAACCTGTGAGGTGTTAACAGTTTCTCATATTTTATGATTATGAATACTTAAGCGCTCCGGGTAAAAGAAAGCATAGTGTGGAACCATTTAACTAATACAAATACCGTAAACTAGGGACAGTAAAAAAGAAAAAAGAAAAAAACGACATGATCCCAGTAAAAGGAAATACACATTTTATTGCATCAACAAACTTAAGTACAATTGTCCCAGGTTTAGATACTGCGGTCAAGCTATCAGACAGTTTTGAAATGCCGGTCAAGCTATCAGACACTTATCTCACAATCAGACGCTTGACTTGTATGGATAGTTTCCCTGTTTCAAGCAGTGAAATTCTTCACTCGGAGAGATTTACAACTGCACTGGAATAAAACGAGTGATGAAATACACTTTCATACATTTTCAAAAATAATGAAAAACGTAATATTTAATAAGTATGAAAGAAATCTCACTAATAGCTTATTGTAACACGGTCAAAGGACGATTCTATGTTGTTTAAATTATTGAGAACAGACATTTTTGCTGCTTACTATTAAAATGTATTTGACCAAAAAACGTGTGTGTGTGTGTGTGTGTGTGTGAGTACCAGTATATGTGTATATACAGTACCAGTCAAAAGTTTGAGTACACCTGCTTGAAACCAGGTTTTTCATGATTATCTATACTTTTAAATGTATAAACTTGTCTGTAAACACTTAATATTTCATTATATGATACGTGTACGTATATAAGCTGATAATCATAAGTGAATTGCAATCAAAAATTTTATTTTTAAATGAAAATGTAAATCTTGTCAATTTCAATGAAATGCAAGGGGATTTCAGTCTGAAGCCCAAGTCAGTTAAAAGTCTGAAATGTGTATAACACGGTGTTAGAAGACTGGCCTAAGTGTAAAAGTGTCTTTGTTAGATGTTCTGCGAGTTAACTAGCATGTTACCTAATTAACCTTTTGTCACCAATTATTGTTAACAGGTGAGGGTCCATGATTACTATAAATATAAGTAGCGTAAGCACAAGTTTGTCATTCCTGAACGTAAGGGAGCAGAAAATGGCAAAATACGCTCAGTTAAGCAAAGAAAAAAGACTGTAATTAATTTAAGAAATGAAGGTCAATCTTTAAGACAAATCGCAAGAACTTTGCAAGTGTTTGTAACTGCTGTGGCCAAGACATGTCCATCTCTCATATATCCCAGTATTATTTGCTATTGCTTCTTGAAAATAAATAAAAACAAACACACAATAATAATTTGCTCAAAAAAGCCAACTTCCCTATATATACACTGCTGAGCAAAAGTCATCGACACATTCAGGAGTTACAATGTATATCAATGTTGTGTTTTCTGCTGTTGTGGCAGCTTTGACTGTTGTTGATGCTGCTTGGTTTGGGTGGGGGGAGGCCAGGCTTGTTGTTTAGCGGTCTTTGGTTCACATTGATCAGGGTCTTCAAGAAACATGCAAAAATGTCTAAGACTTTTTCACAGCAGGGTATATATATATATATATATATATATATATATATATATATATATATATATATATATATATATATATATATATATATATATATATATAGATAGATAGATAGATAGATAGATAGATAGATAGATAGATAGATAGATAGATAGATAGATAGATATTTATTATTTTTAATATCCTTTATTTCAATCAATCAAAACTAAATTTACATTACAAAACAAATAGCACAAATGTCCATACAAAACCCTCTATTACAACAATTACAAACATTTTTTTTTAAACTAGAGTTGCTAGCAACTATAAAGGCTTCCAAGCAGTTATCGTGAAATTTAAGCGCATTGGTTAGCGCACTATGTACAACATTTTTCATTCATTTACCGTTCATGAGAAGAAGACTTTTGAAAATTGCTCAATTTTCATTAAATCCATGGCTGCCACACCATGTGACCAAAGGCCGTCATATTGACCATGGCACAACATCCCACAGTCCTCTACATCCGTGTCAAATTTCGTGCATTTTGGTGCAGCCGATAAGAAGTTATAGGCAGTTTTATAGCCATTTGCGTATGTTGATGATGTCATGCATCACGTGTGACCTTTCAGAGAGGTCAGAGGTCACCGGCGATGACATTTTTTCATAGAGCACATATGACTTCCTATATGTGTTCCATTATAACTATGACCCTGTCGGCACGCCCTAGGAGTTAAAATTTCAACGTAAATTCCAATATGGCCCGCCGCGTCGTGTGAGCAATCTGTTTCAATCTTCAGCAGTTATTACTTTCCAATGGTCTGTGCAATTGTGTTGACACTGAAAAGCATAAGTGCAATGATGTTCTTGTTATGGGTTGCAAAAGTTTTTTTACAATTATCAATATGGCCACCAAACCATGTCACCAAAATGTATCATTTTCATATCACCAGTACTTCACGTAAGTCTCTATGGTCATATAAAGTTTCATGACTGTAGTGTATTGCACCTTGGATTTATGCACGAATGTATGAAAATAGCGCCGTCGTGAAATGGTTATTTGCGCGCCGGGGCCATGTTTTGTAACGAAAAAGCGTAGAGATTTTACAAACGGTAGAAAGGACCTGGTCATGAACCTGCGTGCCAATTTAGGTGTTGATTGACATTGCGGTTTAAGACAAGAAGATTGTTGAATATTTGGCGCCAATCCAGCGTAGCGGGCAAAGTAATTGTTCAATCGACCTCGATTGAACATAAGTTTTTTATAGGCCATTGCTGCACTATCTGCTGCCATTGTCATAGTTCCACCTTAAGCTGTTTTTAACGGCAAGAGTTTTGAAAAATTCCCAAAATTTCCACGACATCCAATATGGCGGTCAAACCATGTGACTTTTTCATTCAGGGACGCCAGTCTGGTTGTCCAGCCATAGGCATCTACTTGCGTATGCGTTTTCATAACTCTGTGATGGTTGTTAATAATTAAAACTCTTCCTCTATAGGAAAACTTAATTAGAAGCCACCGCCATTTATCCAATTGGCCTTTCACCTGATCCAGTATTCCTTCCCAATTCTCTTTAGCCAGTCCCTGCTCTCCCAAGTGAGCTCCCAAATATCTGAAAACCTCCCTGTTCCATTTAAGCCCTGATGGTAAATGATTATCTTTTAAAAGTTTAGTATTAAAATGCCAATAAGACGAATAAACACGTGCAATAGGGATAATCATATTCAAACTGACCAAACTATGATCAGATAGACCTGTGGGGTGAATAGTACATTTAGAATAACAATTTAATTGATGCTTAAAAACATAAAACGTATCTAATTGAGCTAAACATATATTCCCATCACTCCCCTTAGCCCAGGTATACTGCTTTACATCAGGATTCATTACACTCCACACATCCTCCATATCCTGCACTGTTAAAACAGTAACCAGCTCCTTAACTGACCTGGGGTGAGGCTCTGGGCTATTTCTGTCTATCTTGTCGTCAACTGTACAGTTAAAATCACCAGCTAATAAAACCACTTCTTCAGTCTGACTCTGGGCAATAACTCCATTTAGATTCTGAAAATCCAGCACACTCTCTCCCATCATTTGGTGCATAAATATTAACAAATACTAACTTTCTACCTTCTACCGATACTTGCACTTTTACCAAGCACCCTTTAATGATCTCACTTACATTGATAGAGTCATACTTAAACCCCTTTGCAAATAATATGGCAACTCCAGCACTAAAATTCGTTCCATGACTAAAAATAACCTCCCCTTCCCAATTCCGAATCTATTCAGATTTGTTATTATCATCTGTATGGGTCTCCTGGAGCATGGCAACATTAACTTTCTTTTGGGTTAAATATTCAAACAGAGCTGCTCTCTTTGCACAATCTCTACCCCCATTAATATTTAATGTTCCTATATTAAGAGTCTGCATTGTAGGTTTTAAAGGAGAAATACACTGGAATTTACACACACTAATAAAAATGTACACATAAAAAAGAAATAATGCTTGTGTAGACTTATCCATCATTACTTTTCTAGAGAAGCACGAACTTTACTTATTATATTTTTTAACTGATCTCTTTCCCTTTGCTCCATTCCCAATACAGCTGTATTAAGTCTAATTTGCTGTGCCGAATTTAAAAACAATTTTAAATCAGGCAAGTGATCAATATCTTCAATCCCTCTTTTCCGTTTAATGGAGCTTAAAAATGCCCGAATGCTTTCAGCACTATACCCCCCTCTCGCTTGCTGACTAGCCGAGAGATCAGAGCTAACCGATGAGTCAGTATCACTGCCCCCGTCTTCACTAAAATCGCCACCACTGCCTGTTGCGCAATGCATTTGAGCACAATCCACTCTCTCAGATAACTCACTCACTGATTCATCAGCCTGATTGACTCCATCCTCAGAAACAAGGCTGCGTTTTTCTGCAAAACTGCCTATTTTTAGCCTTTATTTGGGAGTTCAAACTCACCCACTTCCCTCTCCTTCTCTAACACTAAAACTGCACCTTTATTCAAAGCTTTCCTCAATCTGTTCTCTCCCCTCACCATTCTGTCTGTCAATTACCACCCCCACCACAGGTGTTTTAGATGATTCCTGCAACTCCCTTTCCCCATCTACCTCATCAGACTCAACCAAACCAGGGTTGACTTTTTCAGTCTCTCTCTCCGTTCTACTATCTACAGCGCTGCGATTCGAAGGTCCATCAAACTGGCTCCCAGGCTCAGCTACGCTCTCTCTCACCTCAATGACTTTTTCCCCCTCGCTTTCAGTTTCTCCTTCAGTCCTCTTACAGTTCTTCGCAATATGCCCTTTACGGCCACATTTAAAACACTTCATTGTATCAGAAGAAGCAAACACTACGTATTCGCTACTCTCCACCCGAAACCTAAAAGCTACATTCAGCTCTCCAGTCGGGTCATTCAGCAGCATATATATCTGTCTCCTGAAAGAAACTACGTGCTTTAACTCAGGGGATTTACAACCCAGAGGAATCATTGTAATGCCTGACATTATTTGACCATGACGACTTAGCTCTCTCACTATAAGTTCATTTTTCAGAAAAGGCGGAATATTGGAAATTGTTATTTTCCTAGCGGGAGCCGCAAGAGGCAGAACAGACACTAACACTCCGTTAATAACCAAACCTTGCTGAACCATTTCGGAAACTATTATTTCATTGCTCAGAAATACAACTACAACCTTATTCATCCGTGACGCCGACTTGATATTCTCTCACCCAATTACTTTTCCAAGTTCTACCACACATTTCTCAACTGGGACAGACACATCCACTACAATTTTTATGCCATTTCTCCGTGTCATATGTTCAAAATTGGGAACCGATCCCCTCGGGATTCACCAGACTTTGGCCATCACTGCCGATAAAAAGACCCAACTATTACCCCTTCTTTTATTTTTTAAACCTACAACATAAATAAAGGATGAAACATGAAAAAAAGAAAAGAACGAAAAAAAACAACAGGGGAGAGAACCCCTCACTCACTCTGAGCTCCACACGCTGTAAGCACTCCAGACAGGCACCGCAACAGACAGACAGATAGCACGAGTAGATAGATAGATACATACATACATACATACAGTTGTAGTTGAAAGTTTACATACCCCAATGGATATTTATAATTTCTAGAAAATTCTCGAAAACAAAGAATATTAGGGAAAATCTTTTGTAGCAAATGTTTTGTGTCTGTGGATGAAGAGAAAAAATTACAAGAAATAGATGTCTACAATTATTTCAGTAATATTTTTGCAAAAATCCAAAAATGCTAATTCAAAAGTATTCATCCCCTTTGATGCTATGATAGTATTATCTACAAGGTGCTAGACATAGCTCTAAGAAAGAAGGTTCTTTCACCAAGAACAAGTAGAATTGTGAGGAAGGTTAATAACAATCAGAGATTGACTGCCAAAGACACTCAAAGTGAATTGGCTGCAACTGTGACTGGGGTTTCCATTTCAACCATAGGTTGAGTATTGCATGGTGAAGGTCTCAATGGTCGCAGGCCAAAAAAAAAGCCACTCTTAGGAAATCCGGACAGCCGAATCCGAATCCTACATCCGCCCAAAAAACACATCCATTTTGATGATGCATATTTTATTGACTTGATTAGTGCACGTTTTGTGTTGTCTGACACTTTTTGATAATTGATTGTATCACGTTATTTTGGCTTCTCCACCCACTTCCCTATGTTTGCCCTGTTGAGCACCTAGTAATTGATCAATGTAGACACCTGAATATAAAAAGCACATGTTTTTACAAACGGGATAGTCATCCTGGGGTTTGTATGTCTGTGCAGGAGTGGGAACGCAGTGTTTGGAGTGGGGAACGGACCAGTAAATGGAGCATCCCGACAATAAGTATTGGGCTGATGGGATGCTGGTGTTGAATAATGAGCGCGAACGGCCCGAGTGTTTTATCCTATTTGGTAGTCGATTGGAGTTTAAGAAGTGCACAGAATGGGCTGTATTGCGATGCTGGTTTCTTTCTCGCTCTCTCTGTGTGTGTCCCCTCCCCTCCCCTGCACGGACATTGTGTGTGTGTTGTGGGTATTTGTACTTTTGTACTGTGGTATTGTTTTTATTGTGACGGTTTTACCGTGTCTTTGAATATGCATCTCCACTTTATTGCTGGGTAGCAGCGTTGTTGCATTTGCACATTAATACATGACCTCATTAATGTGAACCTTGTTTAACGGCTTGAAATCTTGCTACCTATTAATAGGTGAATGGAATTCTCTTATTACACCAGTACCGTTTTAAACCATGTGTTGCTATTGGAAGTTTACAATAAACAAACATCTCTAAAATGTATCGGTGTGAATTTCTTGGCGACCTTGTTCCTACATTTTTAGATCTGTTATCTGAATAAAAAGAACCTAAAGGATCTTTAATTTGTTCGGTGCCTTATCGCACTGAACTGGCATAGTCACTACATTAATGCTTTTACATTCAACACTTGCTACATCTTGTGATATTTTGGAATTAAAGGCAGGTTTGTGGTGCGTTTGTACGCTTCCGTGACATTGCAGGTGTTACATACGGTAAAATTATCTAACACTTTGATATGAGAGAGGGCCATGTGTACAACACATCTGCAGTTAAATTAGGGAGGTCCGATGGAAGTTTTCCTTATATGTATACTGTTACGCACGCACACAAATGTTTTTGGTCACATACATTTTAATAGTAAGCAGCAAAAATGTCTGTTCTCAATAATTTAAACATAGAATCACCCTTTGGCGGTGTTACAATAAGCTATTAGTGAGATTTCTTTAACTTCTTAAATATCATGATGTTCATTCTTTTTGAAAATCTGTGTATTTCATCGCTTGTTTTATTCTAGTGCAGTTCTAAATCTTGAGTGAAGAATTTCACTGCTTGAAACAGGGAAACTATACACGTTAAGGTCTGTTAAATTTGCAGACGACACAAAAACAGGAGGAGTGGCAAACACTGTTGCAGCAGCAAAGGTCATTCAAAATGATCTAGACAGCATTCAGAACTGGGCAGACACATGGCAAATGACATTTAATAGAGAAAAGTGTAAAGTATTACATGCAGGCAATAAAAATGTGCATTATAAATATCATATGGGAGATACTGAAATTGAAGAAGGGAACTATGAAAAAGACCTAGGAGTTTATGTTGACTCAGAAATGTCTTCATCTAGACAATGTGGGGAAGCTATAAAAAAAGGCCAAAAAGATGCTCGGATATATTGTGAGAAGTGTTGAAATTAAATCAAGGGAAGTAATGTTAAAACTATACAGTGCATTAGTAAGACCTCACCTAGAATATTGTGTTCAGTTCTGGTCACCTCGTTACAAAAAGGATATTGCTGCTCTAGAAAGAGTGCAAAGAAGAGCAACCAGAATTATCCTGGGTTTAAAGGCATGTTGTATGCAGACAGGCTAAGAATTGAATCTATTCAGTCTTGAACAAAGAAGACTACGCGGTGATCTGATTCAAGCATTCAAAATCCTAAAAGGTATCAACAATGTCGACCCAGGGGACTTTTTTGACCTGAAAAAAGAAACAAGGACCAGGGGTCACAAATGGAGATTAGATAAATGGGCATTCAGAACAGAAAATAGGAGGCACTTTTTTACACAGAGAATTGTGAGGGTCTGGAACCAACTCCCCAGTAATGTTGTTGAAGCTGACACCCTGGGATCCTTCAAGAAGCTTCTTGATGAGATTCTGGGATCAATAAGCTACTAACAACCAAACAAGCAAGATGGGCTGAATGGCCTCATCTTGTTTGTAAACTTTCTTATGTTCTCATGATTGCGAGATAAGTGTCTGATAGCTTGACCTGCATTTCAAAACTGGCTGATGGCTTGACCGCAGTGTTTAGATTTATTTGCATGTGATTATTTTAAAAACAAAACTTTAGTGAAAACAAAAGTTTATTTGTTTATTTAATGATTGATATTTGGATTAAAAGGAACAAAGGTATTTTAAGTTTAATATATTTGGGATTCCTATTCTACACAAATACCAGGGATCTATATTTTCAGGAGGTTTCTAGGGGCCAGTGTGCAGCTCGCTGAACAACGCCCTGGTAATAGAAACAAAGAAACAAAGAATATATATATATATATATATATATATATATATATATATATATATATATATATATATATATATATATATATATATATAAACAAACAACGAGAATTGTGATATAAGCAGCAGGAATGTTTTCAGTTCTTTTAGAGTGTATTCTTCAGAAATGTATCAATTTATAATTGTTCTAGTTACCGTAATAAACATTTTTCGTTTCTTATCAACATTTATTAAGGTTTATTTCACCGCTCGCTGTAGTGGAGTGTAGATCTCTGAGTGAAGGCTTTCCGCTTGAAACAGGAAAGCTATCCAATGGGCCTAGAAGTGTCTGATATAGTTTGAGCGTAGTTATTTTGGCGGTACTTATTACCAGTGCAAATCTACTGCCAGTTAAAGACCCTAAAAAGACTGCCAGACAGTAATTTAACATCAGAGCAGAAGAACGAGAAATGTGCAGCTACTGCAGCTGCGAAATCGGCTGAAAAGAAAACTCCTTACACTGGTGCCTTATTCAAATTATTATGACATATTTTACGACTAGATATTACCATACTGTCACAACTGGCCTATATTTATTTGTACATTTGCCAGTCGCTTTAAGAATAGTAGTAATTAACTGCGACTCCGGTTAACTTTATTGTAAATTAGACGGTGACTTTTTTAAGGGCCACGCCTAAAGCTTCCGTCTTCTTCCTCTTCAAAACACCCGTTTGAGGTGTATTTTAATGGCACGGTGAGGAAGAATATAACTAGAGATCCGAATGCTTACGATTACACGAAATGTGTAACGACAGGTTGTCTTAATTTGTAAACAGTAAAGATACGTCGGTACAGTAGAAAAATATCAACTTACCTGTTATGTGCTGCGCCAGTAGTATGCAAAGGCTGACATGTAATAAGGTTCTTCTTAGCATTTTTGTGTTTTTATTAATATAAACATTTATATTTTATGGCACTGTAGACCGTTACTTATTGCTGTTCACTTTATCTGGCGAGGGCGAAGGGCAAGTGATATAAAAATGGTCGATAGAAATGTGAAAGTGAAAATGAAACTTAAAGCACTGTCTTTGCGTGTTATTGGTTGTTATTGTCTATTAGTATATTTTAGTTTTAGACAATACACATCATTCAAAATATAAAACCCAGGTCTTATTTCCTAAATTAATAAATTAAAAAATTAAAAATAGCTACAATATCACATCCTACATAATAGACTGCCGTCTACTGTTTTATTTATTTTATTTTTAGTTGTAGTGCCCTCTTGCACCAATAAATAAGAAGCATGTTTCTTTTTATCAAACTCCTGCGTAGTATTTTTAAAATGGGAGTACTGTGTGTGAGTTATTATGTTTTTAGATAGTGATTAATCATTATTTAGTTTATCCAATAAAAGCTATCACACATCCTTCTCTTTGTTTTTTTAATGTATTAATTGTAACAGCCGGCGCCGCAGAGCAGGGTGAAACAGAGGGGGCGTGGTCCTGACACTGAACTTCTGTAAATAGTTGCCATTGGTTGTTTTGCGTGTCTGTATAACTGCATAAATGCATTACTGTACAGTACTTTGTTTATGATTTGGTGTCTGCCTATCTTCAACCAGGTCTGCAAAAGCAATATAAAAACAGCGCTGTGGTCTGTCTGGTTGGTAGAGATATGTACTGTATAGTGACGTACTGAAAGGAACTTGCTACGTTCAATGACAAGCGTTTTGAATGAAGTCTTTCTCAATATCTTCAAGATATAAGTTAGTCTGTTTTCTTTTAGTATTTCTAACACTAGTAAGTGTACAGTTATAGATGACATACTGACAGACTGCCTTCACGCTAAAAAAAAAAAAAAAAAAGTCAGTACATTTATATGGGGATATAAGAAAGCAAGTCTTAAAATCAGTAAACTATATAACAGTCCTAATAATAGTGAAGTTATATTCCCAATCCCTACTGGTATTATTTATCTTATCAATTTAGGCCTCTTAGAGATTGGTTTGTAAAATCAAGCAATCCCCCAACTTGGGTTAAAATTGCTGAAAATATTGCCTCCCCCTATAGTTTACAAGACTTAATGTTACATGGCCTTCCCCTCCACCTGCTCTGAAGAATAACTTAATTTTTACATTTGCACACAACATTTTCAAAAGACCAGCCCTTCTTTTAAAGGACTTTAAAATAATGTATTTCAGTTCAGGTCTCTGGAATAACCCAAACATTTTGTACAATAAGAAACCTTTTATTTAACCTCACTTGGATTAATGCACAAGTCAATAAGGTGGGCAATTTGTTTGAAGAAAGTATTCTCTGCTTTGAGATCTAGATGTTATATTCCTATTGGAGAAACTCAAATTTACAACCATATCAACCATATAAAACAAAACAAAAAACCTCTGTACAGCGGCCTCCACTATATCACACACCAGTATATGCGTCCCGGATGGGGGATATTAATCTTTGCTTTGGTAAACATATCCTTGTAACACCACTAGATTTTTTGGCTTTGTGAATGAACATCACCATTTCAATTTTCAACATTTTTATATCTGAATAATATTAACAAGAACCATTTTCAACATTTGTCTTAGCTACAACCACTTTAATAATGACTTATAAGAATGTGGGTTATTAAGAATACTATACGTCCCAAATACATCTAATCCTAGTAGTCACATATATTAATTCCATTTATTATATAATAATATTGTATTGGCAGGGAGACAAATTAGCCCTCCATAAATGTAGATTTTAAAGTGTATAGCTCAATTTTGTAGTTGTTGGTGTGGAAAAGTAATTTCCTCTTAAGCCACTAGAGAGAGTGCTGGCTTTGTGAGTAAACATCACCATTACAAGGCTTGATATTATAACCATAAAGACAGCTTTGAACAGCTTTTTGTCTGATAAACTGAAGTGACTCATAACTGTGCAGCAGATAAAAACTATTTATATGCATCCACCGGCATGGGTTAGGAATCTTGCTTGACTGGCTGACAAAGTTGACGGGTGCTAGTAAGAAAACTGAAGTTCCAGTTCAAAGATGTAAAAAGGTAGCCTACCTGTTGAGCAATCTGTGAGATGACTTTGGAAACTACATTTCTATTCTACATCTGTTTTATCAGACAGGTCAGTTCTTTATGCAGTGAAGTCGTTTTTTAAAAGTAGTAAATAGTTGTTTCTTGATGAAAGAAATGCACAGTCCTTTTCTTCAGATATTAGCTTCGTTTATTCAATATATACAGGTTTAATTCTGGAAACAAAAAGAAAGCTCAAAGCAAAACAGTACAGACCACACTTTCATATGCAAACTGCATGGTGCAAAACTTAACTTCAAAACAAGACATAACAACATAATATAATGCAATACTTTAGGTTTGATCCTCCAGGACTTCCAAGTCTCCAATACTTGTTTTAATGAAAGAGAGAAGTGTGCTGAGCTGAGGGCACCTTGATTAAGTAGCCACTGCCCTCAGCCCCCCTCCTTCCTTCTCTTGTGGGTTCAATCACCCCGGGCAACCCCATGGAGAGTCTCATGTATGTGTCGTAAAGAAAACTGGTTCTGCCTCATTACACAATTAACCTGCTTCATTTTCTTATTTTTCTCTGCTGTATTTCTAGTATTACATTCCTGCCTCAATGTAGTCACAGGGTCCTCACTGTTCTTTACATATAGACCCTCTTTGCAGTGTTTAGTTATCCAATCTACACTCCCAAGTGGTCCAATCATTACAGCGGTTAACATTGTCATTTTCTTTTAGACATACCAACACAATGATTTCAGAGGTTCTAACTTAACTCTTAATAGCAAACAATATGAGAATTAAGAGGTCCTGTTTTATACATCACTCTCAATAGCAATAAAAATATGAGTAT
This sequence comes from Acipenser oxyrinchus oxyrinchus, assembly GCA_030684275.1. Lineage (NCBI taxonomy): Eukaryota > Metazoa > Chordata > Actinopteri > Acipenseriformes > Acipenseridae > Acipenser > Acipenser oxyrinchus. The sequence goes on from CM060255.1 coordinate 20,222,206, forward strand.
GCCTCTACCCACTGACAATACAAGCATGTGTAACTAGTCCAATAACCTTTTACTGGCACGTCATAAAACTACACGATTTTTTCATACTATGAACGTCTCTTTAGCCAAACAAATCCTTTGTTAGCACTTCAAGAAGAACGAGTCTGTACAATTAGTCCAGTAGACTACACAGTTTCCCCTGGAGACTGTTCTACTGACATGTTAAAACACTGCACAATTATTATTATTATTATTTATTTATTTATTTTTAATTTATTTATTTTTATACAATGTTATATCCCAACTGCATTTATTCAATAACCAAAACAATATATACTCATAAATACAGATAGTTCGTTTTGTAGTACTGTATTCTTCCTTTTCAGTCCTGAAGAGGTGATATATCAGGAGCAGTCTCCATCTGTCTGCTGTATCCTGATCCTGAGGTCGGGAGTTGGGTTCGGTGGTCAGGTGTTTCACTGCAGTCTGGTCTCAAACAATTTTAGAACGACATACAGTATTTTCTCAAGCCATTTACTTTTTATGTAATTCTAAGCAATATCATACTGTAACCAGTTAAAATGAGAGTCCTTTTGTTCTTGTTGCTGTACAGTCTCTTCTCTGTCCTCTTCAGTACTTATATCAGTTTCAGTGATTTTAATGAGTTGAATTTCCAGCTGTAAAAATAAATAAATACATTTAGGGTTCTCAATGATAGATGTTCATATAGTCATTTTTTTTTTTTTGAAAGAGTGGGAACGAGGGGATTTAACCAATAGGGAAAGGAGATTAATTTCATGGTCACTGTCTAACCCATAAGTGCATATGAGTTATTTTGCCTTTTTATTTATTTACTTTGCAGTGTCATTAAATGAATTTGACGTACAGTGTCATTCAGTTATTTTGTCGGCCCCATAAACTCTGATTTGATTCAGGTCTGAATCAAATATTTTATCGCCAAAAGAAGATTCACAAAGAGCTTCAGTTATACCATAATAATTAGTTCATACCTGACTTATTTCCTGTCTGCAATGTTTTCTTGGGTTTACGTCAGTGTTGGGTTTTACTGTAGTTAAGACCTAGGTAGGTAAAATTTAAAAAAATACATTTTGTGATTTATTGCCACAAGGCTTTAACAAAATATTATTGAAAGAAATGACAACGAGAGTAAGGAAATAAACTGTTCTGGTTGTTATCCTATTATTTTCTAGTTTTGTGGTTTTGATTATTACCTGACTGTAGTAAAATAGGCCTTGTCTACGCGACTGGATTTATTCAGTTGCGTAGACGAGGGAACAAGGGAACAAGCCCAGTCAGTCCCCTCCCCTCTTAAACTTGATTAAAAAAAAAAAAAAAACCTTTGCATTTTCTTGATTTTCTGTTAGCTGATCAATGGTGCCCTTGAGAAATGAAACACAAACCAGTTTTGAAAAGCTGATATACTGCTGGCAGGGTGAAGGGTGGTAAAAAGAGTGAAATCTGGCCTCCCAACAGATGGAGGCACTAAAGGGAGCTACTTCCACCACCTCACCAAGATGGAGCACGCCTTAAGCACAGGGTAAGGTTGCGGTGGTCATCTTGGTAAGGATAAACTCCTGAGATTTTTATGTTTATTCCATCGCGCACCCCTACCTCTCACAACTGCCCTGAAATGTATATTTTTTATCCTTAACTTTCAATACTTCAGGGCACAATACAGTGGGGAAAAATACAGACATGTAAATCAAATAATATTTTTTCGTGATTATTGCCACAAGGATAAAAAACAATATGAATACACTATAAAAGGCAGATCCATTAGTGCGAGGAAACAAACGTGCTTTTTCCCTCTGTCCTTGTTTTACAACATCATACATTTTAGGGAGTAAGCTTTGACCTCATTTTAACCCATACTCGGAGAGCAGTAAAACAGAACACTTGTATGGCTGGTTTCACAGACCCTGATTATCACTCCTCTAGGATTACCTTATCTAAGGGGCGTGGGAAATTAAATACAGGCTGTGTATCTACTGATGAGTTGTTGCAGAAGTGAGGCTATTAAAGCTGAAACAGAATGCCATACTGTGTTCAAACTTTGGTTCTCCAGTGTCATGGGTATCCTTGTCCCCTAACAACAGAAGAGTAAGGTGCTGAGAACAACATTACGCAGGAAAAATAGTTCCATTCAAAACTGCAGACCATAGTATAGTGCACTGTCTGGACAGCACACGCACAGGACCTCAAAATGGCACCAATATTAGGTCAGAGGTCATTGCCATGATCAGCAACACATTTACATGCAGGGGTTATATAACCTTTGACACTGAAAGCACAGATTCATAAAATAACTAACATAAAGGGATTATTTTAAAGTATTATACACACAATCAAACCAGACAGAGAGAATCACATGATCAATGAGCAAGAAATCTGTTTAGGTCTCAAAACAAAGCTAAGATTGTAAGAGGTTACATTAATATAACGGGCCTGCATTAAATCAAAATGATAGCAGCACTATAATCATTATGAAGTATAGCTGTGGTGGCCTGTGTCAGGGTGATAGGGAAGGGGTTAAATTTCTCCCTGTCAAAATACATGACAATGTGGCTGGATCCAACAATTGCATAAATTATTAAACGATTAATTAGGCCACAGGTGTATAAAATAGGAGTTCACAGGTGGTAATTTAACCCCCTCCCTGCCAAAACAATATTCCCCACACAAACACACACTGGCAGGGCTTCCACACTGCCACATACCCTGTAGTGCTGGAGACAGCAGGCTCTCTCCCTCAGGCGCTGGAGACAGCGGGACTTCTCCCTCAGGCACTGGAGACAGCGGGGCTTCTCCCCAGGGTGCTGGAGACAGCGGGGCTTCTTTCTGGGGCGCTGGAGACAGCGGGGCTTCTTTCTGGGGCGCTGGAGACAGCGGGGCTTCTCCCTCAGGCGCTGGAGACAGTGGGGCTTCTCCCCAGGGCGCTGGAGACAGCGGGGCTTCTTTCTGGGGCTGGAGACAGCGGGGCTTCTCCCTCTCGCTGGAGACAGAGGGGCTTCTTTCTGGGGCTGGAGACAGCGGGGCCTCTCCCTGGGGCTGAAGACAGCGGGCTTCTCCCGGGCACTGGAGACAGTGGGGCTTCTCCCGGGCTGGAGACAGCGGGGCTTCTTTCTGGGGCTGGAGACAGCGGGCTTCTCCCGGGCACTGGAGACAGTGGGGCTTCTCCCGGGCTGGAGACAGCGCAGCTTCTCCCGGGCACTGGAGACAGTGGGGCTTCTCCCGGGACACTGGAGACAGCGGGGCTTCTTTCTGGGGCTGGAGACAGCGGGGCTTCTCCCGGGCACTGGAGACAGTGGGGCTTCTCCCGGGCTGGAGACAGTGGGGCTTCTCCCGGGACACTGGAGACACAGTACCACATTTAAAAAGACAAAAAGGTGATTTACTGAAGAAAAAATATCTGCCAAGACTAAAATAGCTACCATAAAAGGGATAATTTTAAAGTATTATATAAACCATCAAACTTGACAGAGAAAATCACATAATCAATAAACATGAAGTTGTTTTCAAAGCTTTAGGTCTCAAAACAACATTAACAATTCATCTAACCAAGGGGTTACATTAATCGCACTGGGGCCTGAATTAAATCTAATTTATGGTGGCACTATAACCATTAGAAAGTATAGCTATGGCATCCCCATAAACTCTGATTTGATTCAGGCCTGAATCAAATCTTGTGTCACTAAAAGAAGATTCACAAAGAGCTTCAGCTATACCATAATAATTAGTTCATACTTGGCTTATTTCCACTGTCTGCAGTGTTTTCCTGGGTTTTCGTCAGAGGAGCTCATAAAGAATATATTAAATATATAATAAACACTCCTTAGAAATATAAATGCCAAAGTTAGTTAAAGATACAGGTAGGAGAAATGAAAATAATTTTCATCAATCAGTCAAGTGCAACAAGAGAACAAGACCAGTCAGCCCCTCCCTCTTGATTAAACCTCAATCAAATATCTTTGTGTTTTCTTGCTTTTCTGTTAGTTGATTAATTGTGCCCTTGAGTATTGCAACATAAACTATTATTAAAAAGTTTACATACTGCCTTCAAACATCTTTTTTTTATCCATAACACTCATTGCTTCAGGACCTAATTCAGGGGGGAAAAACACAGAAAGGTAAAAAAAACAAGGTTTAAAAACAATATAAATAGATTATAAAAAGAACTATTCGTGCAAGGAAACAAGCTAAAGTGTATCTCTTCTAGTTTTTCCTATTTTTCAAAATATACTGTTTTTTAACTTTTAATGTGTATGTTTTGTAGAAGTAAATACTTTGACCTCATTTTAACCCACAACCAGAGAATAGGAAAGTGAACACTCTGTATGTGTTCTGTAAACTAGCGTTCTTTGTCATATTACTAATAACAAATACAAATATCAATTATTGAAATGTTTATTCATACCTGGCTTGTGTTCACCGTCACGCTTGTTTGTGTTTATCAATTGATCTGCAATAAAAAATAATAAACATTCATTAGAAATACATATGAAAAAGCTGCTTAAAGGATATAGAACACAATGCAATCCTGTGCCCTCGGTGCCCCGGCGCCACTTAGCCTCGGTACCTCGGTGCTTCGAAACCTTCGGTGCCTCGAGGACTCCACGCCTCGGCGCTTCGATGCCTTCGAGGTTTTTCAAGCCCTGCACATTGGTGCCCTCAGTGTCCTCGTGCCCCTGCGCCCCATAGCCTCGGTACCTCGGTGCTTCAACACCCTTGGTGCCTCGAGGACTCAACGCCTCGGTGCTCGACGCCTTGAGGCTTTTAAGCTCTGCACATCGGTGACCTTAGTGCACCAGTGCTCCATAGCCTTAGTACCTCGGTGCTTGCTTTGACACCCTTAGTGCCTCGAGGATTCGACGCCTGCAGCGCTTTAGAGCTCCCTGCAGCGGTGTCCTCGGTATTTCAATATCATCGATAAATTGCTTGTTGCATCAGTGCACTCGATTCCCTCAAGTTTTTCAGTGCTTTGGCCCCATCGACGTTCCAGAGCTTCCACACCTCGACGCTTCAGCATTTGTTAGCCTTAATGTCGGGCTTTCACCCGTGCACATCCTGCAAAAGGAACCTGCCCCAGGACAAACACACATTGTGTGTCAAGTGCCTGGGCATACAGCACACCTCTATTGCCTTGGCAGGTAAGACGTTCTGCACTATCTGCGCCAGTTCCAAAGAAAGGACCCTACAAAATAGGATGGCACAGTTCACAGACGAGACCTCTGCGGTACGCCTGGATGAACTGTCATCAGCCTCGGGGACCCAGGTCTCCCCCTACACCTGCCTTCGAGCCCAGCGCAGCGTATACCCTGCATGCAGGCTCCAGCCTGTCTGGCTCAGAACCACTCAAGATCACCCTCGAGGGGTAGGAAGCGAGTGAGAAATGTGGATCAGGCTAAGGACATTTCCGAGTTAAATGGCCAGATGGCCCAAATACTTGGCCAGACAGCAGGCTCTCTCCCCTGCGCCTGCCTCAACCCCACCACCAGCGCCTACCCCAGAGCACACCCCGGCCCCACCGGTGGTCGCTCCGGACGTTACCAAGCAAGATATGTGATGAGCGAGGAAGAACAGGACACAATTTCCATCGCGGCTTCCTGGAATGAGGAGTCTTTCCTATGGGAAGAGACGGTGGACCAAGACCTGACCCAAGAGATGGTCCCCAGTTCTGAGCTGACCTCAGAGCCTGAAGTTCCAACGCCCTCGAGCTCAGTTCGGGAACTTATGGAGCGAGCCTCCAACTTCCTAGAGGTTTCCTGGAGGGCACTGTCCGAACAACGCATGTCTGTGTTCAGACCAGTGCGGGCTTCAGCCCCCCAGCCTTTTCCGGTGTTCACAGACTTTCTGGAGGAGGTCAAATATTCCTGGCACCGCCCCGCCTCGGTGCCTAGTGTGCCCAAGAGCGCGGCCGCACTGGCCTCCTTGGAAGGCGCAGAGGCGATGGGGCTAGCACAGTTCTCTGGTGGACTCCACCATAGCGGCCTTAGTGTGAGCCCCCCAAGTAGGAGGCCTGTCCAAGGATCCTGTATGCCCTAACGGCCAATGCAGGATCACAAAAGCTCACTTGAAAAAGGCTTATGCAGCTGAAGCGCAGGTAACACGCCTCGCCAACACAGGAGGCCTTTTGATGGCCTACCTGGATGACATGCTGTGATCTGTAACCCTTCCCGAGCCGCTAGCTTCAGAGCTACGCCTGGTCTTGGGCACCATGCTACAGATCTCCGGCGTCCAAGGGCAAGACCTGGGCAGAAGCGTGGCAGGCTTGGTAGTGGCACGCAGACAGCTATGGCTGTCTCAGACGAGAGTCCCAGATGCGGACAAATCTGCCTTATTGGACCTATCTCCCCTGGTCATAAGTTTGGACCAGCGGTAGAAATACTGCAATGCTCTCACAGAAAGAGAGGCATCTAGGCAGGTGGCTGCAATGCTCCCCTCCCACACTCAGGCGCAGGGTTGTGGGGGGAGATGGCGTCCGGCAACCACTACGGTAACCCAGACTGTCTCCACCGCCTCCAGGCCTCCGCGGCACCTACTACACAGGGCCATGAGCAAGGACGGGGAAATGCCGGACGTTGAGCGCCAGCGCACCAGCGCTCAGGGAGACAGTTCCAATGGAACCGCCCCAGGCAGCCTCCGCCCCAGCCTCAGCAGCCCCAGCAGGGGCCCCTAAGGCTTGCGGCCTTAGACCCACCGGTTCGCAGAACACCAGCTATAATACTGGCGCAACTGCACCTCAGACTCCTTGGTGCTTGCCACACACATCGGTTATGTGCTACAGTTCCACACAGGACCTCAGCCCTTTTGAGGGATCACATCACTTCTGTGAACGACCCTCTCCAGGTCTTGGCTCTCAGACAACAAGTAAAAACACTGCTTTTCAAACAAGCCATCTGTCTTGTAGGAAACATCACTCAAAGAGAGGGTTTCTACTCGAGATACTTCTTGGTGCCAAAAAAGGACACCCGCCTTCGCCCCATTCTAGACTTGAAAATACCTCCGCTTCGCCTTTCGGCCTTTCCTTAGCCCCCCGCACATTTTCAAAGTGCACAGATGCCATCCTAGCTCCCTTGCGGCTGCAGTGTAGAATTGGCTGTGAGCTTTGGGTTGTCATGCTGAAAGGTGAACTCCCGTCCCAGTTTCAGCTTTCTTGCAGAGGGCAGCAGGTTTTCCTCAAGGACTTCTCTGTACTTTGCTCCATTCATTTTCCCTTCTATCCTGACAAGTGCCCCAGTCCCTGCCAATGAGAAACATCCCCATAACATGATGCTGCCACCACCATGCTTCACAGTAGGGATGGTGTTCTTTGGGTGATGCGCTGTGTTGGGTTTGTGCCAAACATAACGCTTTGAATTTAGGCCAAAAAGTTCCATTTTAGTTTTGTCAGACCACAAAACTCTTTGCCACATGGCTACAGTATGCATACTTCAAACAGGATTCAAGGTGGTCTTTCTTGAGTAAAATACAGGCCAGATTTGTGGAGTGCTTGGGATATTGTTGTCACATGCACACTTTGACCAGTCTTGGCCATAAAAGTCTGTAGCTCTTGCAGTGTTGCCATTGACCTCTTGGTAGCCTCTCTGATCAGTCTCCTTCTTGCTCGGTCATCCAGTTTGGAGGGACGGTCTGATCTAGGCAGGGTCTTGGTGGTGCCATACACCTTCCACTTCTTAATAATCGTCTTGATCGTGCTCCAAGGGATATTCAAGGCCTTTGATATTTTTTTATACCCATCCCGATCTGTGCCTTTCAACAACTTTGTCCCGGAGTTCTTTTGAAAGCGCCTTGGTGCTCATGGTTGAGTCTTTGCTTTGAAATGCACTACCCAGCTGAGGGAACCTACAGGAACATCTGAATTTATCCTGAAATCATGTGAATCACTACAATTTAACACAGGTAGAGGCCACTTTACTTGGTGTGCGATTTTGAAGACGATTGGTTACACATGAGCTAATTTAGGATTGCTATTTCAAGGGGATGGACACTTATCCAACCAAGCTATTTCAGTTTTTATTTTAATTAATTTTCTACAAATTTCTAGAATACTTTTTTTCACTTGGAAGTTGTGGGGTAGGATGTGTAAATCAATGAAAAAAAGAAAATACAAGTACTGTGCAAAAGTTTTAGGCAGGTGTGAAAAAATGCTGTAAAGTAAGAATGCTTTCAAAAATAGACATGTTAATAGATTATATTTATCAATTAACTAAATGCAAAGTGAGTGAACAGAAGACAAATCTAAATCAAATCCATATTTGGTATGACCACCCTTTGCCTTCAAAACAGCATCAAGCATCAATTCTTCTAGGTACACTTGCACACAGTTTTTGAAGGAACTCGGCAGGTAGGTTGGCCCAAACATCTTGGAGAACTAACCACAGTTCTTCTGTGGATTTAGGCAGCCTCAGTTGCTTCTCTCTCTTCATGTAATCCCAGACAGACTCGATGATGTTGAGATCAGGGCACTGTGGGGGCCATACCATCACTTCCAGGACTCCTTGTTCTTTACGCTGAAGATAGTTCTTAATGACTTTCGCTGTATGTTTGGGGTCGTTGTCATGCTGCAGAATAAATTTGGCCAATCAGATGCCTCCCTGATGGTATTGCATGATGGATAAGTATCTGCCTGTACTTCTCAGCATTGAGGAGACCATTAATTCTGACCAAATCCCCAACTCCATTTGCAGAAATGCAGCCCCAAACTTGCAAGGAACCTCCACCATGCTTCACTGTTGCCTGCAGACACTCATTCGTACGCTCTCCAGCCCTTCGCGAACAAACTGCCTTCTGCTACAGCCAAGTATTTCAAATTTTGACTCATCAGTCCAGAGCACCTGCTGCCATTTTTCTGCACCCCAGTTCCTGTGTTTTCGTGCATAGTTGAGTCGCTGGCCTTGTTTCCATGTCGGAGGTATGGCTTTTTGGCCGCAAGTCTTCCATGAAGGCCACTTCTGACCAGACTTCTCCGGACAGTAGATGGGTGTACCAGGGTCCCACTGTTTTCTGCCAGTTCTGAGCTGATGGCACTGCTGGACATCTTCCGATTGCGAAGGGAAGTAAGCATGATGTGTCTTTCAACTGCTGCAGTAAGTTTCCTTGGCCGACCACTGCGTCTCACGGTCCTCAACGTTGCCCGTTTCTTTGTGCTTCTTCAAAGAGCTTGGACAGCACATCTGGAAACACCTGTCTGCCTTGAAATTTCTGCCTGGGAGAGACCTTGCTGATGCAGTATAACTACCTTGTGTCTTGTTGCTGTGCTCAGTCTTGCCATGGTGTATGACTTTGACAGTAAACTGTCTTCAGCAACCTCACCTTGTTAGCTGAGTTTGGCTGTTCCTCACCCAGTTTTATTCCTCCTACACAGCTGTTTCTGTTTCAGTTAATGATTGTGTTTCAACCTACATATTGAATTGATGATCATTAGCACCTGTTTGGTATAATTGTTTAATCATACACCTGACTATATGCCTACAAAATCCCTGACTTTGTGCAAGTGTACCTAGAAGAATTGATGCTGTTTTGAAGGCAAAGGGTTGTCACACCAAATATGGATTTGATTTAGATTTTTCTTCTGTTCACTCACTTTGCATTTAGTTAATTGATAAATATAATCTATTAACATGTCTATTTTTGAAAGCATTCTTACTTTACAGCATTTTTTCACACCTGCCTAAAACTTTTGCAAAGTACTGTATATATATATATATATATTTTAGTGCATTTTAATTCCAGGCTATAAGGCAACAGAAGGTTGAAAGGGGGTGTAGACTGCGACAAATGCGACAAATGCGACAAATGCGCTGTACCACCTGAGTTTGAAAGGGGGTGTAGACTTTCTATAGGCACTGTATATATATATATATATATATATATATATATATATATATATATATATATATATATATATATATACAGATACAAGGTTTTACAAGATTAATAAAAAAATAACGTTTCGCCCCCACCCCCGACATGTCCCGGGTTTAAGCTTCACAAAGTTGGTAGCTTTATATTGAAACCTATTAATATCTTCAAATTAGTCACAAAACATATTCATTATAGGCATCAATTGGATTTTCAAATTAATGTTATCGAGTACAAAAGTTAGTATGAAAACATCTATATAAAAAAAAACACATCTGCATCTCAAAACCTAGCCTGCAGTAGAAATGCATAAGCAAAACTCATAAGCAAAAACATAATTCTATGAACACCCATAACAAATTAATATCTCAAAAGCATGTTAATTAAGAATATTGCGTACAACTTTTGTTTGAGTCGATGTATATTTTAGTTGTGTAAAGGAAAAAAGTACAGTACATACAGTAGGCTACGCAAGTAAATACTTTTCATCGTATTTCAGTTGTCTGTGCACTACATAATTAATTACTGAGAAGAAAAGCTGTGTTTAATTAAAGAACTCTACAATGATTTGTTTCCGTGCTTCCCTTTATTAATAAAGCACCTTAACATATAAAAGACACCAAAACAAAATGTATTTATTGCCATTGTTATTTAATATAGACTTAATAAAAAAAATGTTTAAAACTAAAAGCCTGTAAATCTACACCAGGGAGAGGCATGCGTGAAATAACAGGCACAAACCAAAGTCATAAATCAGGAAAAAATGATGATACATCAAGGATAAGCGTGAAACTTCGATATTATAATGAGATTCGTACATTTGCATATGAAAGTAGTTTGAAACGAACATTCGTAACGAAACTACCTCAGCAGGGATGAAACTAAGTTACAGGAGTGAAAATGACTTTAATACAGTGGGTAAGTCTTTGAAGTCAGAAAAACCTACGAAAAATCTAAACACAAAAGAAAAAGAAATGATGCAGAGCCCAAAGTTTTTCAGTTCCTTAGAATTCACACAAGCCCAGGGAAACTATTAACATTACTAATAATAGGCACCCCCCTCCTTTTTGATTAATTTCATGCTTACCTGACATTTGCGGGTCAATATCATCATCTTTTTTTGCTTTCCTGTTGGCTGATAAAATAAGAGAGTATTGTTGTTACATCACATGTTTTGTGATTGCATTATTTTGTCCTATTTTTTTCTTCATGTGCCTAAATATGCGGAATGCAGCTCAAAAAGAGATCAAGTCTAAAAATACCTCAGGACCTTATTCAGTAAAAAAAAGGAGAGATGGTATGTTTGTGATTAGTGCCACAAGGTTTTAAAGCAGTACAAATACAGAAGTAAAACACAGAAACCATATGAGTAAAGAACCAAACTGAAGTGTATCATCCTAATTGCTTTTTTTCTTTCCTTATTTTTCAACATCATAAGCTTGTAAGGAGCAAAGTAGCAGTACAGATTTTGATCTAATTTAATACTCAGACAGCAGGTTTATCTTACATTATAACTTTTACAAAGACTCAGCTTTTGCTATAAAAATGTAGCTTGTTACATAAGTTTCTACCTGGCTTGCTTTCACTGTAGTTTTTTATTATTTTTTTTATTATTATTATTTGTTTATTTGTTTGTTTACTGTACACATATTACAGTGTCTGCAAACAACTAAAACCCGCTAGGTCTCTAGTTGTTTTTTCTCTGGAAAAAGCCGAAAAAACCATTCAATGGCTGAGTGAGAACGTTAGGAGCCGAGAGAAGCCGAAAAAAAGGGGCAGATCTCATGAATACAGATAGCCCCGGCACCACATAGATAACACGGCCATAAACAAACAAGATAGCTGCTTCTGCATCCAGTGCTCAAAGAATATCACAAACATTTGCAGAGATTTTTTTGGATGTTATAGTAATAAAATAATGACTTGGCTCACATTATTGAGGAGTTTGGTGATAAAACAAGTGATCAGGAGATGATTTATCAGTATGCACGGCTATGAAGAGGTATGTGAAAAATACAGCGAACAAGGGGTGGGGCGGGGCTGGAGATGCAGTACTGAGTGTCCTGTTGATATGCAGTGCCTTTTAAACCTGTTTTACTGTGAAAAAAATACTTTTAAATAGCGTGTGCAAAATAAACTGCGCGTGTAAAAATAATTGCATTCATTCGCTGATACCTTATCGTCGGTCAACACCAAACTTAGCGACTTGGATAAATGGGTGTCCAACATCAACAAAAAAAGCAAGGTTCCACAGTTACAGTGGTTTCCTCCATTCCTGCAGTAAACTCAGCTGTTTCTACTGTAGCTTCAGTCACTTCCGGTTTGATACCAACTCCGGTCCCTATGGTTGAGCCACCGACCTACAACCTCGCTACTGCCACAACATATGGTTCTGCCTCCACAACCACTGGTCGCCGCCACTCAATATCCCCGCAGATTCAGTGAAGCATAATTGAAGGTAAGGTCATTAATCTGGTTTCTCTATTAATGGTTACATTGGAATTTCTGGACCATAGAGTGGTGGATTGCAGAGACTTATCAGTCACGCTGAAATCCAGAGACCCCCCAGATTACTGAAGAATCTTACCCTAGGGGAATTCACCCTTGCCTTTGCTATATTTAGAGATTTACTATGTTTTGTATACCCGAACCACAGGCAAGAACTGGATTCTTATGAATTCTACACTGTGAAGCTGTCAGTCAGGTATGGAGTATGTTTTTTGACTATCACAAATCCTTTCCAGCAAAAGCAGCAGCTATTTTGGCATCAGATAACCACATCATTGACTGAGCACAACCTGACCTATTTAACAGGATTTTCATCGGTCTCAGAGCCAACGCATGCAGGGTCTGCGGTTTCACCGGCCACTTAACCTCTCTACCCAATCAGCCTCCAGATCAGCAGTCTGCATCACTCCTCCCTGTTTCTCTAACAGAATCTCGGTTCCTACAGCTCTGCCAATGCCCCAGTTCAACCAGCTAAATTTCAACTAAACCCAACTATCAGCAGACTACTCAATGCAGCACAAACATACATGGCTGCAACACTTCCCCTTCCAACAGAGCATCTTATTCCACAGGCTGGACCACCTATTTGACTTTCTGCTCCCAAAGCAGGACTAATCCGACAACTTTCAACCAGGACTGGATTAAGGCTTCTTATAGTGCACAATTGTTTGTCTGCACTTGTAGGAATCTTTAGTGGGGGAGCTGGGGGTCCATCCTTTTGGGGGATTAGTGAGTCGCACTTCCCCAACATTTGTGCAAGCTACCTACCTACTTTACCTACCGAGGGAATTTCTCTCAGCGAGTCAGAGGGGACCCCCGGCCAAACCCAACCTTTCTAGCATCTTAAGCGCTATCGCTGCACTCGCAATCTGAGGATCTAAGCTTATTCTAACTAATCTTGCAGAAGGGGCTCTTCCTTCGCAACAGAAGGCAATCTTCTCATTTCAGGTTCCCACGGGGGTGCGACTCCACCCCAGCTTTGGAAGACTATAATTCACCTCATTGATGGCAGCTCTCAACAAGCCAGAGATCCACCTTCTTTCAGGTTCTCAAGCCTCTATTTATGTGCAGGGGCCCCCAAACGAGGGGGACCCCTCTTTCGTATGTCGGATCTCCCAAAACGGCAAGGACCTCTCCTGTGTGTCAGGGACCCCCCTTTATATGTTTTATGTGCAGGGGATCTTCCCTGTGTGTCTGGTCCCCCAAACGGCAGGGACACCCCTTCTATATGTTAGGCCCCGAAAACAGAGGGGCCCTTGCTTATACATTTTCAGTCTTTACTAACTCTATCTCCCTAAGGGTGCCAAACCTCGTCCTGCCAAGAGCTTGGTCCTAACAGTGGGCGGCTCTCCGAGAAGTCAGGCGGCATCTCTACAGGTAGCCTGGCTCCTGCCCCATGAAGTACAATTTGTCACATACGCAGATTTTATAAACGTTGTTTCAGTACCGGTGTGGTGTTATTTTGCGGTAAACGTTAAAACGTGGTACACTGTGTACTGTGCTTGCCCAGGCACGAGCAAATCATTTTAGCTCAGAAAACAAAGAAACGCCCATCTGAAAGGGGTACGATGTACTGAGTTTGGCCCTTTTTTTTTCACAATTTAGCAAATGAATGTGACTTTTACTGATGAGCAATACATTGGGTTATCTAAAATTGTAAACATATACAATTCTATGGGTGAACTACAGTTTGTCTTGTTCGTAGTGATTTGTGCAGTAGTCAATCACAGCACTGAATCAACAGGTAACCAGAGACTCAGTGGTACAAACACTATTCTATCTCCAAACTTTATTATCTAGCTGTAGCAAACATAACATACTCAGTGTTGAGTCCTTGGTATACAGTACACACAGGCAGCATGCATATACACCTCATTTAATACAATTATTATATATTCTATCAATCTGTTTAAATCAGGGAACAGAATCACATATAAAAATGTGAAAATAATGTAGATTCCACAAGCTTAAATCTACATATTGTTTTAACGCAATGTTAAGGTCTGTAGTAACTTATGAACACAACTAATGGTTCTCAAATATTTAAAGCAAGCATACATCAGTAGCCTATTCAATACTTTCTTGTTGCACACTGCCCTGTAGGCTGTATATATTGAAAAACAAACAAGAAAGAACAGGTACATAAACTGGCACATGCATCAAAAGTACTTGAAATACAAACATACCACTTTTTGACAGTGTACCATTTTCTGACCTTACACGGTCACATTTTGGTACGCGTACCACATTCTGACGGTGTACCACTCTCTGGCCTTACATCTGTAACTTAAAGCTCTCAAGAAAAATTAAGTGCTTAAGTAAAAACTTCAAAAAACAACAAATGTTTTGACTTTAGTCTTATGCTGAAGACGTGGAAACGTTTGCATACTTTTTTTGAGTGTTTTAAGTTAACGGTACTAAAGCAACATTTTAAAAATCTGCGTATCTGATAAATAATGCTGCATCCAGTTTATAATGTTGAGGTAAACCGAACGCATTTAGAAGTTTTGCATATATTTTTTTTACAGAAAGCTGGTTTTACTTGGAAATACCTTTAAAACAGACTTACATTTATACGTGTAAAATGTTGTCAGGATGTTAATAATGAAAATAAAAATGACAGGTACGTTATTTACACAGTTGTAGCAACACATGGGGATGTATAACGCTATATTTTTCGGAACCCTGCTACTCACTCTTTAAACAAGTGTGTCACAATATACATGCCACGGCTGTAAATTCAGATATATAGAAAAATGTGAACTGTGACAAACATGCAGACGAATGACTGGCTCCACTATATCCTCTTTGCAGGGATTTCCTCAGGGATTACAGGGTCTTTCAATGCCAGTTAATGTTTTACATACCTGACTCATTGCTGCCACCTTCATTCTGCTTGTAGCAGTGATATTTGAAACTGCTTATGTTAGTGTTTGTCAGTTTAGTATGTCGTGTTTATCTATAGCTATAGATAAGTAGGAATTAATTCTAGTGAACAACTAACCTTGGCAAAACAGAAAGACAGTCAGTTGATCATTTACTTTTTTTTATCAAATGCTAATGGCCCAAACAAGATTATGTTTTGGGTGACAAAGTATGGAATCTATACATAAAAAGAAACATGTACCGATTCATCTTTTCTCACAGACTTGGAACTGCATTAAAACAATATGGCAAATAATAACTCACTGTTCCTTTTGGTATGTATGGTGAATCAGTTTAGTAAGGTGATTCAGGTGGTTAATTCTTTCATGCAAACAATGATGGGTTTGGTGTTAATGACTGGCTGGGGGACTTGGTTTCCAGGTTTCCCCTGGAAATGCCCTGTGCCGAGCTCTAGAGGTAAGCTAGTAAATAGCAAATGTTTTTGGCCGGGCTCCATAACTGTTAGCCTATGTGTTTAACAAACTCACATTAAGTTATATTTAAAATGCAATGTAAGCTAAATGTTTTGTGATGTAAATGTTTTATCCTGTGCAGGGCACTTCTTGAGAATTTAAGACCTGTTCAGTAACCAATCAGATTGCTAGTTTTAGTTTCCAGTGTTCAGAGGCTTTTTAGTATTTTATGTTTAAAGGTGAATCTACCTAACAAGAATTTGAAAATAACATACCTTTTTTATGACAGTGACAATATACAAAACCCGGTACTGCTCCTAACACTACCACCACAATCACCACAATTCCAACCAATAAGGTATTTGAATCACCTGAAAAAAAAAGGCAATTTGTAAATCAATTCACTTTAACACACAGGGTTAATATACGGGCTGTATAATCTTAATCTTTTAGCATATACCCAAATGTTGTTTTGTATACAGATCTTTCTGATACCTAAAAAAAAAAGTGGATAATAAAAATCATAAAACTATCTCAAATTAAGAACAAGCCTACCAAGTGTTTAAGAATTAAAGCTCTACTTTTTTATTACATTTTGTATATACACCTGATGCAGTTTTATTTGTAAAGGCGGTTCTAAACTGGACGCAAGCTCATTTTTAATCAGACGTGAACGTTCCAAGGAAGGAAACTTTCAGATGACCCTGTCTGTATATATTTCTGTGTGATTCCGTGCATCTCTTTGGTGTCCAAAGATATGTATATACATATAATTAGGAAAATATTGGTATTAATGTTGGTGGGTATCACTGGTGGGTTTGGAGGTGCTAGAAAGGCTTCCTGAAGGTGGGCCCCATCGAGGGGCACACTCCAGATATAATGTCATTTTTTATATTATAAAGTTAGCACGGCCAATAAAAAAGAAAAAAAAAAGTAAAAATAATTACATTTCATTGCTATAGATACATTAAATGCACTCCCCAGACACACCAATAATGCCTGTGATTTTGTGCCAGGTATTGCCCTCTTTAGTGTTGTCTTCAGATGCACTTACTGAGCAATCATAGAGCAGCTATACCGCTGCACTTCATGAATCAATTTCTCGTCATTCCGCGTGCATTTGTGTTCTGACTTGTCTCGAGATTGTTGACATTGCTTCTGATTGGTCAGTTTCATTCTAGTCGCTCGTGATGTGTGGAAAAATAGAACACAGTTCTATTCATGTGGAGACGCTTGTGCGACCAAGACTGGCCGATTGCATCGCTCACAGGTAGTGAAGACACACTGATACATTCTAAATGAATCCCTCGCATCGCTCACGGGTAGTGAAGACACACTGATACATTCTAAATGAATCCCAAGACTGGCCGATTGCATCGCTCACAGGTAGTGAAGACACACTGATACATTCTAAATGAATCCCTCGCATCGCTCACGGGTAGTGAAGACACACTGATACATTCTAAATGAATCCCTCACATCACTCACGGGTAGTGAAGACACACTGATACATTCTAAATGAATCCCTCGCATCGCTCACGGGTAGTGAAGACACACTGATACATTCTAAATGAATCCCTCGCATCGCTCACGGGTAGTGAAGACACACTGATACATTCTAAATGAATCCCTCGCATCGCTCACGGGTAGTGAAGACACACTGATACATTCTAAATGAATCCCTCGCATCGCTCACGGGTAGTGAAGACACACTGATACATTCTAAACGAATCACTCGCATCGCTCACGTCCAGTGTAGAGCTGCCTATACTCTTCACACTGAAGCAACACTGTAAACGTTATTTAAAAAAAAACCTTAATATTTCACTTCAGATAACCAGAAATGCAGATCAAATTTTAAAAAATGAATCAAAATGTATTATGACTAGCTCGGTATTTTTGCTAGTTTCGGGAACTCTGCCTTCCTACCTACTGTATACGCATGAGATGAGAATGAAATCTAATTCAGCATTTCTGATATACTTTAATTACTTACCTGCTTTCTTGCAGTCTGTAACAGCAAAGGGATCACTCCTTTGTTCACTTTTTTTGTTGCTGGTAACACAGACATACTTTGAATCATCATTCTCTTTTAGTGATGTCTGCAGTTCTTTCCCTTGGTGGTTCTGACCTTCCCATTTGTAACTGTTCTCTGTGTTGTTGTCCCCCATACAATGCAACGTGACAATGGATCCAGTCACATTACACGTCACAGTTGGTTTAGAAACATGCCCTGGTGAGGGAAAAAAATGAAGCATACAATATGACTTGTAACTTTGTGTTGCAAAATAAAAATTACCTTGGCATTAATTCATAGTAAGTTTCAGTAGCAGCAATTACTTGCAGTGTCCGAATTTACCACAAATACAAGACTCTGTTATTCTGTTATATCATGCAAGTTTGTCATGACCTACATGCACAGCATTCAGAATAGAATATCAAAACAATTGCACACATTTTAATCAAAAAGTGGTTCCCAAGTGCCATTACCATAAAAGAGTATACAAAATAACTTACTGATAACTTCTATATTGAATGTGTGGGTTTGGGTCCTGTCATCGACCTGCAGTTCTGCGTAGTAGATCCCACTGTCCTCAAATGTTACTCTTTTAATTGTAAGAGATCCATCAGTTGTGTTCAACTCTGTTCGTCCCTTGAAACGACTAAAATATTCAAGTGATTCGGGGCTACTGGTATATTCTGCAATTTTATCTTTTAGATACCTCCATAAAACTTCTTGCAATTCACCATTAAATTGTGGAGTTAAAACGACATCTTCGTTTAGCAAAGAATATACCAGTTCAACTGAAACTGCATCTAAAATAGAAAAATAAAACAAATATTTAAGCATATACTGTTGAAATTATATATATATATATATATATATATATATATATATATATATATATATATATATATATATATATATATATATATATATATATATATATATATATATATATATATATATATATGAATAACGAGCTAACTAAACTAACAAATAAATACGTAAGAAAGACCTCCCCAAAATCTGAATTTAAAAAAATGGAGCGAATAATGTAAATATATTCTTAACCTCAAAAAAAAAGAAAAAAAAGAAAAAAAATTCCGACCTGCAATTGAACTCAGATCTGGCGTTATACATGTACGCACTGTGGAGTAGTGGTTAGGGCTCTGGACTGTTGACTGGAGGGTCCTGCTATTTACTCTAATTTGTAAGTAAAATAACTAATTGTAACTCGCTTTAGAGAAAAGTGTCAGCCAATGAAATGATGATGATTATAATAAATAGGCGAGAGCACCATAGTGCTGATGAAAAACCCGCCTGAACTGACCTTTATTTCACATTCCTTATGATAAATACCTACCTTTATTCATAAAACCGCACAGAACAGAAACTGCACTGTTACAGTTCCATTTGGGATAAAAATGATGCATGTAATAAAACTTAAGTGAGTATAACGTAATACTACTGAAAAAACCTACCCAACCGACCTTTAAATACCTTGTCACACCTGGAACAATAACAATCATTGTAAACGATAACAATAGCTATCGTTTTGATCGCTTTCACATTTATTATTTTTTTTAAAAAAGGAGGATTCTTGTCACTATGATATATTGAGTTTTAATGTCAGAATCGGTGCAATATTACTGTCAGTAGTCACAGGTGAAAGAATACAGTAAAAAAAAAAGTTTTTTAAAAACAGTAGTGGCTGCTGTACAATCCTACTAATATTATTAATCACATTTGTACAAGCTTGTGTAACTAGAGCTGCAGTTGGTCAGGTAGGCATTAATATTAACATGTACTAATAGCACTGTCCTGCAGTGGAAAGAAAACCGCGTCAGTCAAAATAATGTAAAGGATCATGCAGTACATGAAGATTTCTGCAAACCTATTTAGAATTTAGAAAATCTGTAATGACGTTTTTGGACTAAGTTTGGCATTTATTAAATGGGAATCAGAGTTATAGTGCACTACAAATATACTGTCTATGTGTATTGTAAAGGGTAGGGTCTGGCATTTAAATATCTACGTGTTTTCAAATAAAATACATGTCTTTTTGCCCTGTGAAACAGTATGTTTAACTTGTTTACAGTATTGTTAAGTGGCTTATGTTTTTCTAGTGTGACTAGAAAATGTTAAGTTGCTTTAGCCACAGTGGCTAACTAAATGAAAGTCTTAGAGGGAACAACCCTGTGCCTACATGTTCATCTTTTAAAAGAAACGTTTGAAGGAGCCCTGCCGCCTGACCCGACCATGCTGGACAATATTGCTGACAAAAATTAGCTCAGATGTTAACACAAAAATAACAAGACACAAATAGGAAACAAAAAAAAAAGCAGCAAAAATGTCTGTTCTCAATAATTTAAACATAGAATCGTCCTTTGACGGTGTACAATAAGCTATTAGTGAGATTTCTTTCATTTATTAAATATTATGATGTTCATTCTTTTTGAAAATCTGTGTATTTCATCGCTCGTTTTATTCTAGTGCAGTTCTAAATCTCTCGGAATGAAGAATTTCACTGCTTGAAACAGGGAAACTATACAGGTTAAGCGTCTGATTGCGAGAGAAGTGTCTGATAGCAGCATTTCAAAACTGTCTGATGGCTTTCAAAACTGTCTGATAGCTTTCAAAACTGTCTGATAGCTTGACCGCAGTGTTTAGATTTATTTGCATGTGATTATTTTAAAAACAAAACTTGAACACAAATCACAAAATGAGTTAAGTTCATTTGTTTAGTGATTGATATTTGGATTAAAAGGAACAAAGGTATTTTAAGTTTAATATATTTGGGATTCCTATTCTACACAAATACAGGCGGCTGTATTTGTGTAGAATAGGAGGCTGTGTGGATAGGAGGCTGTGTCCAGTGGTAGATAGGAGGCTGTGTGGTCCAGTGGTTAAAGAAAGGGGCTTGTAACCAGGAGGTCTCCGGTTAAAATCCCACCTCAGCCAATAACTCATTGTGTGACCCTGAGCAAGTCACTTAACCTCCTTGTGCTGCGTCTTTCGGGTGAGACGTAATTGTAAGTGACTTTGCAACTGATGCATAGTTCACACCCTAGTCTCTGTAAGTTGCCTTGGATAAAGGCATCTGCTAAATAAACAAATAATAATAAATAATAAAATACAAGGGATTTAGATTTTCAGGAAGTTTCTAGGGGCCAGTATGCAGCTCGCTGAACAACGACCTGGTAATAGGAAATCAGAAACAAAGAATATATATATATATATATATATATATATATATATATATATATATATATATATATATATATATATATATATAGATTGTTTTTTCCTTCTTCAGAAATGTATCAAGTTATAATTGTTCTAGTTACCGTAATAAACATTTTTCCTTTCTCATCAACATTTATTAAGGTTTATTTCACCGCTCGCTGTAGTGGAGTGTAGTGTAGATCTCTCAGAGTGAAGGCTCAAAGTAAGACAACCTGTTGTTACACATTTCGTGTAATCGTAAACATTCGAATCTCTAGTTATATTCTTCCTGACAGTGTCATTAAAATAGAACTCAAACGGGTCACTAACTCTATTCCTAATTCCGTACAATAACTCCTGATCTACTGCTCCCGCATACTATTCGCTGTCAGAATGCATGTGTCTGACTCTAATCTCTCTCTGCAGCGCATCACAGCCAACTGTTCGAAAATTACAAGCTTGTCACCAAGCGCGTACAATGTTAACGCCCTAATATCTAAAATGTCGACCATGATTGGCTCTTGATTTAATGACGTTTATTATAGACCCATTCAAAAACCAATAGTTTAAGTCTTACCTCGGCCCTGATTGGTTTAGGTTGTGAAATCATCGCGTAAAGGAAAAAAAAAAAAACGAAAAAAACGCCCTTCTGTATGACGTACGTTTAAGGGCCTACACTGACAGAAAGTTTCAAAATCGACAAGAACTCATCAAACTTGAGTTTGAAAAAAGTGTAGAAAAATAAAACTTGGTGTCGCGGACCCCTTCGAAACGCCTATTTTGCACTGTCAGAAAAACAGGTTTGGCCGTGATTCGTTGTTTTGAGATCACTACGAGAAAGTACTACAAGCAAAAATAAGTTACATTGCACATGTTATGTCTTCTTCAGTTACTATACTATACTTAAATGTGTGTTTTAGATTTTAACTTCATATTTTTGTTCATTTTCTTCCAGTTTGAATATGCTTGAGACAGTTTTTTTTCAGAAATGGCAGTTTTTAAAGGTAAATAAAACAAAAACCGTCAAAGTATGAGTATTATGAATGTTATTTATGTTTACCGGAGTGTTTATACTTCTAGAAAATACAGAAAGATGGTGCTTCACTGTCAGCTGAAAACTGCAAAGTTTATGAGTATCACAGCGCTGTGAGCTGAGTTCTCCATAGAGGAAGAATCGCCAGGTGCCTGCTTTACCCATCCTACGGTAAAGAAAGACACGTCTACAGTAGAAAAATATCAACTTACCTGTTATGTGCTGCGCCAGTAGTATGCAAAGGGTGACATGTAATAAGGTTCTTCTTAGCATTTTTGTGTTTTTATTAATATAAACATTTATATTTTATGGCACTGTAGACCGTTACTTACTGCTGTTCACTTTATCTGGCGAGGGCAGAAGGGAAAGTGATATAAAAACGGTCGATAGAAATGTGAAAGTGAAAATGAAACTTAAAGCACTGTCTTTGCGTGTTATTGGTTGTTATTGTCTATTAGTATATTCTAGTTTTAGACAATACACATCATTCAAAATATAAAACCCAGATCTTATTTCCTAAATTAATAAATTAAAAATAGCTGCAATATCACATCCTACATAATAGACTGCCGTCTACTGTTTTATTTATTTTATTTTGTTGTAGTGCCCTCTTGCGACCAATAAATAAGAAGTATGTTTCTTTTTATCAAACTCCTGCGTAGTATTTTTAAAGTGGGAGTACTGTGTGTGAGTTACTATGTTTTTAGATAGTGATTAATCATTATTTAGTTTATCCAATAAAAGCTATCACACATCCTTCTCTTTGTTTTTTTAATATATTAATTGTAACAGCCGGCGCCGCAGAGCAGGGTGAAACAGAGGGGGGCGTGGCCCTGACACTGAACTTCTGTAAATAGTTGCCATTGGTTGTTTTGCGTGTCTGTATAACTGCATAAATGCATTACTGTACAGTACTTTGTTTATGATTTGGTGTCTGCCTATCTTCAACCAGGTCAGCAAAAGCAATATAAAAATAGCACTGTGGTCTGGTTGGTAGAGATATGTACTGTATAGTGACGTACTGAAAGGAACTTGCTACGTTCAATGACAAGCGTTTTGAATGAAGTCTTTCTCAATATCTTCAAGATATAAGTTAGTCTGTTTTCTTTTAGTATTTCTAACACTAGTAAGTGTACAGTTATAGATGACATACTGACAGACTGCCTTCACGCTAAAAAAAAAAAAAAGTCAGTACATTTATATGGGATATAAAAAAGCAAGTCTTAAAATCAGTAAACTATATAACAGTCCTAATAATAGTGGAGGTATATTCCCAATCCCTACTGGTATTATTTATCTTATCAATTTAGGCCTCTTAGAGATTGGTTTGTAAAATCAAGCAATCCCCCAACTTGGGTTAAAATTGCTGAAAATATTGCCTCCCCCTATAGTTTACAAAACTTAATGTTACATGGCCTTCCCCTCCACCTGCTCTGAAGAATAACTTAATTTTTACATTTGCACACAACATTTTCAAAAGACCAGCCCTTCTTTTAAAGGACTTTAAAATAATGTATTTCAGTTCAGGACTCTGGAATAACCCAAACATTTTGTACAATAAGAAACCTTTTATTTAACCTCACTTGGATTAATGCACAAGTCAATAAGGTGGGCGATTTGTTTGAAGAAAGTGTATTCCCTGCTTTGAGATCTAAAGTACTGATGTATATATTCCTATTGGAGAAACTCAAATTTACAACCATATCAAAAAAATCTTTTGCCAATCTAATCCCTCAACTTCGCTGTCCTAATCTGACTACACTGGAGATGTTTTATTAAATCCATTGAATTCCCATAGTTTTGTATCCAAGTTAAATTATTTAAAGAGAATTTGTCATACAGTAATATTAGTTGAAAGTCAAAGTGGGAGATCGAGTTACAAACTCAAATAATTGCATCGTCCTGGAATAATATCAATAGCAATATTGCATTTTTTTCACCCAATTCCAAATTAAGATCCATTCAGTATGAAATTATAAACATAATTTATTATACTCTGTTAGATTATTAAAATGCATTTTGAAACAGGATGACAAGTGCTGGAGATGTGACTGTAGTAAGCTACATGATTACTAGACCACAATATTTAGGCATATTTATAATAGTTTACAAATACATACCCTCTGCAACCCTTTAGTTGCAATCTTAGGAGACATATTTACTCTTCAAGTTAGTAAACCACAGTCTAACTTACTAAGTTTACTCTACTCCTCATAGCTAATAGAAATGACACTAACTTTCTGGAAGGATACTGAACCCCCAGTTTGGCACTTTAGAAGAACTCTATACTGGACGTTATTAACTTGGAAAAAGTGAGCTCTGGTTTTTTAGATCAGGACTCAGAATTTACTGAAATATTATTATTTGTTTATTTAGCAGACACCTTTATCCAAGGCGACTTACAGAGACTAGGGTGTGTGAACTATGCATCAGCTGCAGAGTCACTTACAACTACGTCTCACCCAAAAGACGGAGCACAAGGAGGTTAAGTGACTTGCTCAGGATCACACAATGAGACAGTGGCTGAGGTGGGATTTGGACTGGGGACCTCCTGGTTACAAGCCCATTTCTTCAACCACTGGACCACACAGCCTCCTGGAACAGAGTCCTGAAGTGACTCATAACTGTGCAGCAGATAAAAACTATTTATATGCATCCACCGGCATGGGTTAGGAATCTTGCTTGACTGGCTGACAAAGTTGACGGGTGCTAGTAAGAAAACTGAAGTTCCAGTTCAAAGATGTAACAAGGTAGCCTACCTGTTGAGCAATCTGTGAGATGACTTTGGAAACTACATTTCTATTCTACATCTGTTTTATCAGACAGGACAGTTCTTTATGCAGTGAAGTCGTTTTTTAAAAATAGTGAGTAGTTGTTTCTTGATGAAAGAAATGCACTGTCCTTTTCTTCAGATATTAGCTTTGTTTATTCAATATATACAGGTTTAATTTCGGAAACAAAAATGAGCGCTCAAAGCAAAACAGTACAGATCACACTTTCATATGCAAACTGCATGGTGCAAAACTTAAGTCAAGGAAAAAACTAAGACAGCTATCCAATCAAAAACATAAAGATCCAGACAAAATTGAGGAGTCAATAAACCAAAATCATTTTTGGGAAACCTGGAATAACCTAAAATCAACAAAAACTGAAGCATTGGCCATCCAAAACATTTTGAACCCTTTACAAAGCAATACAAAACAAAGAACACAAAACTCAAAATTCCATTTGCGAAAAACTAAAGATTATGGTTGTTCAAACAAAGGTTGTTTTATTTCACTTGAGCCACCTAATGACTTACTTGCAGCTTCCAGGGTTTCCATGCAGACCTTTTCGTTTCCCCAGGAACTCCCACTTCCAATTCACGGATTTTCAGATACGGAAGATGTATTCATTGTTCAGATACTTACAATGCTAAATATTTACACATCCACATTCCGCTCGTAAATATACAATACAAAGTTTTATCAATTGTAACACAATTCATGTAGTATACATGCTTAACTGTCCTTGTGGCCTTATATATGTATAGTCCAAACTAAAATGAACTTGAAAATCCATATAGCAGAGCATAAAGCAGCTATACGGAAGAACTATGCAATCGCAAGACACTAAAGCTTTTAACCATGGTTCTGCATCAAGCTTCAGGTTTGTAGGGCTCGAGAAAGTTTCTAAGACAGGAGGTAATATAATTAAACAATTAATTACAAGAGAGTAATTTTGGATATATACACTCTAGTCAATGGTACCGCATGGGTTTAATGAAACATTAGATCTGAGTTCGTACCTCTAATTAGCCTTCTGAATACTAATCACTTGGTCACCTTTTTGTAGCCTTTTAATAAAATGTAACGATAAAAATAAAAATAAAACTTAATAATGTAAATTTAAGGATGCAATTGCGTAGTGGTAGGTGGTATTCTCACAAATTTAAATACATATATCTGATACCTTGCTGTATATTATGCAATAACATGTTTACATAAAAATAATATACTTAAAATGCTTTTTTTTCAATAAATATGTAGTTCATTATTGACTTAAGAGAATCACTGCTAATTATGTGTAATGATGGTCACTTAACTGTATTGACTTTAACGTATTTAATTATGTAATGGAATATGGCTGTTTTTCCTGTTCTTTAATTGTTGTAATTGTTTTAATTCATGATTTTATCGTGCAATTCATTATTTCATCTGTGTATATATAGACCAGGATTTGTAAGGCATTTTATAACACAGTTCAACCTGATGACACATTTCGTGCGAAGCGCGGTGTTACGCTGATGATTTTTAACAATAAAACTACTCTTGTTTTGGAATATGGAGTGTTACGCCTTTCCGTTAATGAACTGCTCACATTTAAAGATATAACAGGATAAGGAAGAATCCTTTGGCTGTGCGGCCTAACCTGTTCTTTGCGGTTGCTATTGTAAGCTTTTTGATAATTATACCACTGCTGAACATAAACAATTTCCGCTAATGCAGAGACGCTTGTTTAAACATTACGTACCTTTTGGGCAGCACCTGTTCGTAAAGAAATGTTTTGTGCACACATGATATTTGAATTATAAATAAATCTGTGCAGTACAGTAACGTGCACTTCACCCCAGGAAACACAGCTATTATTAATATGGGAGGGATAAAGGGGTTCTTGGTAGAAGGTTATAGAAGGTTGATCTTATTTGAGGTAAGTATTTCATCAGCTTCACTTTCTTTTAATTTAAATTGTCTTTCAAGTTCCAAAACTGTTATCGCAGCCTCCTTCCCCTCTATGGTTGCCATCCGTTCTGGTTTTGCCTGGATTGTTCTCTTTTTAAGGCAGCTGTCCTGGGAAATCTGTAAGCCTTCCCTGAACATTAAATATCAAAGTATATGATTTTTTTTATTTAATTTTTTTGTACGAAATGACTCTGGTGTCCCGTTTTTTTGTAAATCACTGGTGGGAATCCTATTCCCCTCTCTCAAGGCAAGTGTTACGCAGAATTCAGTGCCCCATGGCTGCGTCACAAACCATTCCCTTGCACCCTACACCCTTCGACAAGTGTACACTTTGCGTGACGTTTTACTGACGTCACAGAGTGTGCACTTGGGTGAGCGAGGGAGTAGGGTGTAGGGTGGAGCTAAAAGCGTTAAATGGGACGCATTTCAGCATCAACATTCAGCGCCGTTACCTTTGACTAAGCAAGAAGCTACGCAATAATTTGTTGTCAGATTGTAGTTTGGAAGAATGGCTGTAGCATTTGCACTATTCCTGTTCCAAAGAACTGTGGCAAGGATTTTGGTAGGAGACAGCTTCGCCGTGCTATTGGCCTACTAAGCAAACAAGATATATATATATATACAGTGGTTTGCAGAAGTATTCAACCCCTATCTACCCCTACATTTTGTTGAATTACAAATAACGTATGCAGTTTTTCAAACAAACTTTTTTTATTCAAAGCTGTAGTGGTTAAACTGAACACTGTTATATGAGGAGGAGGTTAAATGTCGGCAAAACTTGCAAAGAAAATGTACAAAATGAAATTTACTGGTTGCATAAGTATTTAGCCCCTTAAGTCAGTACTTGGTAGAAGCACATTTTGCAGCAATAACTGCTATGAGTCTTTTTGGATAGGTCTCTACTAGCTTTGCACAGTAGGATAGTGACATTTTTGCCCATTCTTCACGGGAAAATTGCTCCAGTTCTGATATGTTTTTTGGGGATCGTCGATGGACTGCAATCTTCAAGTCTCGCCATAAATTTTCAATTGGATTCAAGTCAGGACTTTGACTGGGCCACTCAAGAACATTAATTCTCTTCTTGTTCAAACACTCCAGTGTGGCTTTGACTTTGTGCTTCGGGTCACTGTCCTGCTGAAATGTGAATTTCCTCCCCAGTTTCAGAGTCTTGGCTGACTCAAGGATTCGCCTGCACTTTGCACCATCCATTATCCCCTCTATCCTGACAAGCTTCCCAGTCCCTGCTGAAGAGAAGCATCCCCATAACATGATGCTGCCCCCACCATGCTTGACAGGGATAGTGTTGACTGGGTGATGTGCAGTGTTGGGCTAGCGCCAGACGTAATGCTTGGAATTTAGACTGAAAAGTTCAATTTTTGACTCTTCTGACCACAAAACCTTTTTCCACATGTCTGCAGTATCATCTACATGCTTTTTCACAAACTCCATACGTGCTTTAAGATGAGTCTTTTTGAGTAATGGCTTCTTTCTTGCCACCCGTCCATACAGACCAGCTTTGTGTAGGGACCGGCTTATTGTTGATGTGTGAACACTGACTCCCATCTCAGACACAGAACTTTGCAGATCTCTCAAGGTCATTGTTGGCTTCAGAGTGACATCCCAAACCAGTTTCCTGCTTGCCCGGCTATTCAGTTTGAGAGGGCGACCTGATCTGGGTAGTGTCTGGGTGGTATGATGCATCTTCCACTTCTTAATGATTGACTGTGCTGAGAGGGATAATCAGTGCCTTTGAAATTTTCTTGTACCCTTCTCCTGCTCTGTGCCTCTCTACCACTTTATCACTGACTTGTTTCGAAAGCTTGGTCTTCATGGTTGCTTTGTTGGATCACTATGTGAGTTGCAGCTTGAAAGTCTTTATATACCTGAGGGAAATTATCTACAAGTTAAACCACTTTGAGTACACACAGGATGAAACCATTTCACTAATTTTGTGACCTTTCAAACAAATAATTTGCACCCGAGCTGATTTAGGGCTGCAGTAGCAAAGGGGTTGAATACTTATGCAACTGAGATTAATCTGTTTTTCTCTGTAAATCTTACTTATTTCTATTCTACATGCATTGTTTAACTTTATCAATGTGGAGTAGTTTGTGTAGATTCTACATAAAAAGTCTAATACACAGCAATATGTAAAACCCGGAGTACAGAAAACAGGGATTGCAGCCCTAAATAATAAAGACAAGTTATCTGCCCCACAATAATACTTGCCACGATCACCCATCCCGGTGCGTGCAGTAGTGCTCGTAGTGGATGATAACAATTTATTATAGTTTGTGACAGTTTTAGTGCAATGGTGATCCGGTTACTAAACAGACACGAACAAACAAACAAAACACTCAGTATATTTTTCAGTATGTCTCACACGGTCCTTCCAGTCTCTCAATAAAAACCAAGCGAAGGAAAAGATTTACGATTCTCTGGCCCCTTTATGCATGACCCCTTGGTAAACAATTACAGCTGTCTTTTTACTGTTTGCAGCTGCTACATAGTTTACAGCTGCTACATAGTTTACCTTCCGGGTCAATACGTTCCTGCAACAGTCTCGCCTTCTTCCAGAATGACCGACTTCCCGTCCCAGGAAAAGAACTGTCAGGCCAGCCAGTCCAAAGCCTTTCCCTTTCACTGCTTAGCGCCCTCACAGGTCGGGAGGGAGATTTACAACCAAAACTCATTATATTTCTGTCACAGTCGTGCACTGCACCAGTGTAAGCGGACTCTTTGTATTGTTGATGGTGAGGCCCAGCCTCACCAGATGCTCTGTCACGTGCGGCCGGACGGACTGGAGAATGCGATGGTGCGTCAACATTTGGAACCTCCTTTCTTTTAAGAACCTGTTTGGGATCCTCAGGTCTAAGATGTTGCGAAAGCTGCCATCTTTTTTGGGTACCATAAAATACTTCAAGTAGTACCCGGGAGGTGGGGTCTACGAGACGAATGGCTCACTTGCACAGCAAGGCGGCCACTTCCTTCTGAAGTACTGAGGCCTGGAGAGGGTCTGTCATGAAAGCATTTGTGATGCTTTGAAAGGGAGGAGGTCCAAAGCGGAACTGAAGCGCGTAACAGTTTTGTACGGTGGTGAGCACCCAGGAGTCTGAGGTGCAAGTGCGCCAGTGTGGAGTAGTGATTAGGGCTCTGAACTCTTGACCGGAGGGTCGTGGGTTCAATCCCCAGTGGGGACACTGCTGCTGTACCCTTGAGAAAGGTACTTTACTTACATTGCTCCAGTAAAAAATCCAACTGTATAAATGGGTAATTGTATGTAAAAATAATGTGATATCTTGTAACAATTGTAAGTCGCCCTGGATAAGGGCGTCTGCTAAGAAATAAATAATAATACTGCAGCTGTTGTGCCGAAAAGGGGGTCTGAGGCCGCCAGCCTTCAGGGGCCCTGCTTGGGCTGCTGAGGCTGAGGTGGGGCAGTTTGAGATATCTGTTTAGGGCGCTGACCCTGAGAACGTCCTGCGTTCCCTGTGCCTGTGCCGGTTGGGTCCGGTTGCTTGCTGCTGGTGTGCCCTGTAGATGATGCCTTAGGTCACCCAGCAGAGCCGTGAGGACTGGAACTGTTCTAGTGACAGTCCGCGTCTGAGGAGCTCACCAGCGGCTCGACCTGCCCCACGCGGAGGCGTTGGGAGGGAGCTACATGGCCACTTAATGGGATGCCTCGCAAAGAGTAGTAAATTAAACTAATTCTCTAATTCTCAATAAAAAACACATTTTTGTCTATTTTTGTCGGTTTGTCGCCAGTCGGTTTATTTGCATGTATAAAAGATTGCTCAGCATACCTAGTAATCAGAGGACACCCATGAAGCACAACCAACATACTAACCACATTTCAGATGTCTAAAATATATCTTGGATCACTTAGGCTGCTTGAAATGTATGTCATTGTTTAAAGCGAGTTGAACTGTTCTTTATAGTGCCCGTCTATAAGGGCTGTACCATGTGGTAGTGAGTTATGCATCCTGAGCCGAGGGCGATAATGAAAGTCAAGGTCAACTACCACACGGTAGAGCCTTCATCAAGAGTCCACTATCGCTATTAGAAAACAATTTGTTCACAATGGAACAGAGTAGGATCATTTTCCTCATCAGATCAACATATGATGTTCTCCCATCACCACAGAACCTAAACCTCTGGTGATGTCCTTTGTGTTCATCACCTGCAACATTAAGGCACATTTTGACAGGATGTAAGGTGGGTCTTAGCCAAGGACTGTTTACTTGGCTCCATGACCAGGTGCTGCGATGTTTGGCCTTAGCATTGGAAGACAAGCGTAACATGACCAATAAGTTGCCACCTGTTCCATCAAAACATTACACACAAAAGACAACATTCCTTTGCCCAGGAGAGCAACCACCAAGAAAAGGTGTTAAAACCAAGCCTCTCCCAGGACAACTGGAAGCTTCTAGAGACTGGAAAATGCCGGCAGATGTTGGTCAACGGCTTATTTTTCCACCAGAGATTGCCACCACTAACCTTCGACCAGATATTGTCTTGTGGTCTGGATCAGCACGCCTTGTTCATCTGGTAGAGTTAACAGCGCCATGGGAGGATGCTGTAGATGAGGCGTATGAGAGGAAGAAACTGCGGTATGCTCAACTAGCCACTGAAGCGGAACAGCGAGGATGGAGAGTCTGGGTTTACCCAGTGGAGGTGGATTGTCGAGGATTTGTGATGTACGGGTAAGTAAGCTGGGCTGAGTTGAGTGGGGGACAGAGGGTGTCGAGGGCTAGTTGACCAAACACAGAGGATGGAAGGTGCCCACTTGAAGACCCCAGAGATGTACCCTACTTAGCTCAATCCAGACGGTTGTCAATGCTGATGCGCTGGTGAGACATCGCAGCCAGCATCGCAGCCATTGTGTGTGCTGATGTGCAGGGGAGGCAAAATAAGCTGATCCCTGGAGCCAGCATTACACTTCAGCCATCAACACCAGGCAGAAGGATATTTACATCATCAGATGGAAAGAAACGCAAATGGATGGAGATCCAGATGGATCACATTAGTGGAGATGCAGATGGATCACATTAGTGGAGATGCAGATGGATCACATTAGTGGAGATGCAGATGGATCACATTAGTTTACTATAAAGCTATATCTTAGTCGGTGCTTATCTTGGTGAGAGCCGAGTTCAAATCAGCATGAAGTTTTAACATCTACTCTCATGTAATGGAAATCATTTTTAAAGCAACACTTTAAAACCTACATTTTCCTTGAATTTGTAGTGATTTGATCAGGGTCCCCTTCCACTCAGGGGGGTGCATACCATTACATAAATTCACATCTACTGTTTATTGAATTGCACCCTCTATATGTATTTTTTTTTTTACTTATAAGCATATACCACAAGATGTCAGTATAATACAGGGAATAAATCAGATGACAAAACACTGAGTTCACAAAAAAGTGAGTGCTCAGAGAACCAGTAACTGAAGTCTATTAGAAACTCAAGTCTGCATTAGTCACCCACATATAATAATAATAATAATAATAATAATAATAATAATAATAATTGGATAAATCATTGGAGATGTACCTTAAGCATACATTTCAGTAGCTTCCTGTCAGTTATCATCTACAGCTAAATGCAATGGTTGTTAAAGACACTGAGGATTACACTGGTTTCACATCATAGTCCTTGCCAATGATTGACTGTATCTTTGCATAGCTTTCTTGGGATGTTACATTTAGGTAAGGTCCATTTTGAGACATTCTGTAAACAATTCTACATGAGTAGAATCGGCTCAATAAGTGGTGGATATTGTCATGAGTGGTATATGAACTCAATGAGAGTTGCCCAGATGTACCATTTTCAAATATATAAACAATGTAACATGGATGTGCCGGATACAGATACAGAACTGGTTGGAAACTAACCAAATCCAGAAAGTGGTCATCTCATAAGTGGTTTGATTTTGAAATGGGGAGTTGTTAAATACTTGCTTTGTAATAGCACACAGTTTTATCATTTTAAATAGATGTACATAGAGGCTATCTGTCTTCTGTCCTACCACCTATCTGTATGACACACTTATGTATATCTGGAGAACCTCCAGATGATGAATGTCACACACTCTTACAGAAAAATATATATCTTGTATAAAAAAGATTTCATATTTTCATAATTACTGAATTTGTTTGTTAGAATTCTACAAGAACCGGGCAAGAGATTTGAAAAATGTTAATGGATGCACGTGAGTCCAATAGGATTTTTGACACAGGTGCTAAATACTTTGGTGTGTATATTACATACTACATTCAAAGACTAAAATCAGTGTTTTAACAGACAAGCATAATCTTAAAATGTAAAAATATCTACAGTGGCTCTCAAAAGTATTCACCCCCACCTTGGACTTTTCCACATTTTATTGTGTTACAACCTGGAATCAAAATGGATTTAATTAGGAGTTTTTGCCACTGATCAACACAAAAAAAGTCCATAATGTCAAAGTGAAAAATAAAATCTACAAATTGTTCTAAATTAATTACAAATACAAAACAGAAAATAATTGATTGCATAAGTATTCACCCCCTTGAGTCAATATTTGGTAAAGGCACCTTTGGCAGTAATTACAGCCATGAGTCTATTTGGATAAGTCTCTACCAGCTTTGCACATCTGGACACTGCAATTTTTGCCCATTCTTCTTTGCAAAATTGCTCAAGCTCCGTCAAGTTGGATGGGGACCTTTGGTGAACAGCAATGTTCAATTCTTTCCACATATTCTCAATTGGATTGATGTCCGGGCTTTGACTGGGCCACTCCAGGACATTGACCTTTTTGTTTTTAAGAAACTCCAGTGTGGCTTTGGCTGTATGTTTGGGGTCATTGTCCTGATGGAAGATGAATCTTCTCCCAAGTCCCAGGTCTCTTGCAGACTTCAGCAGGTTTTCCTCCAGAATTTCTCTGTACTTTGCTGCATCCATTTTGCCCTCTATCTTCACAAGCTTTCCAGGCCCTGATGCAGAGAAGCATCCCCATAGCATGATGCTGCCACCACCATGCTTCACGGTAGGGATGGTGTTCTCAGGATGATGTGCGCCAAACATACCGCTTAGAGTTGAGGCAAAAAAGCTCTATTTTGGTCTCATCAAACCATAGAATCTTCTTCCATTTGGTCTCAGAGTCTCCCACATGCCTTCTGACAAACTCTAGCCAAGATTTGATGTGTTTTTTTCAACAATGGCTTTCTTTTTGCCACTCTTCCACAAAGGCCAGTTTTGTGAAGCACCCGGGCTATTGTTGCCGTATGTACAGTGTCTCCCAGCTCAGCCGTGGAAGACTGTAACTCCTTTAGAGTTGCCATAGGCCTCTTGGTGGCCTCCCTGACTAGTGCCCTTCTCGCCCGGATACTCAGTTTTTGAGGACGACCTGTTCTAGACAGATTCACAGTGCCATATTCTCTCCATTTCTTAATAATGGACATTACTGTGCTCCGGGGGATATTCAATGCCTTGGAAATGTTCTTATATACTACCCCTGATTGGTGCTTTTGAAGAACCTTATTCTGGATTTGCTTTGAATGTTCCTTTGTCTTCATGATGTAGTTTTTTTTAAGAAATGTACTAACCAACTTTGGGACCTCCCAGAGACAGGTGTATTTAACCTGAAATCATGTGAAACACCTTAATTGCACACAGGTGGACTCCATTCAACTAATTATGTGACTTCAAAACACAACTGGTTGTACCAGAGCTTATTTAGGTGTGACATAGCAAAGGAGGTGAATACTTATGCAATCAATTATTTTCTGTTTTATATTTGTAATTAATTTAGAACAATTTGTAGATTTTATTTTTCACTTTGACATTATGGACTTTTTTGTGTTGATCAGTGGCAAAAACTCCTAATTAAATCCATTTTGATTCCATGTTGTAACACAATAAAAT
The DNA here is from genome assembly GCA_030684275.1 of Acipenser oxyrinchus oxyrinchus. NCBI lineage: Eukaryota > Metazoa > Chordata > Actinopteri > Acipenseriformes > Acipenseridae > Acipenser > Acipenser oxyrinchus. The sequence goes on from CM060255.1 coordinate 20,256,807, forward strand.
GTGGAAAAGTCCAAGGGGGGTGAATACTATTGAGACCCACTGTATAATTAGGGTTGCCACCCCGCCGGTATTTTACCGGACTGTCCGGTATTTTTATGTACTTTGACCCCCTGTCCGTTTTTTTTTGGAAGATGTCCTGTAATTCTAAGCATTCTAATCTATTGGATATGTTGTTAAAATGTGCTACAATAAACAATTTAATATAACATGTTGTGCTTGTGTGAGTGAAATTCAAATACTATAACACAGCGGTGTGTAAATGCACCAGAAAGAATTGAGGTAACAACGTAAGCCACCAAAACGCTGTACCATTATGTTTTTCTTGTGTGCTCAGAGCTGTGTATTCTCTGGTATGAGCATGCGTGCTGCTGTTAAGTTTGACAGCCTTTTTGAATGAAGAAGCGCGGTGATGGGGCGTCCCGGATTTTCGTATCTCAAAGGTGGTAACCCTATGTATAATGTTAGCTCTTCCAGTCTTTGCTCATACCAATCTGTCCAACCAGATCAATAAGATCTAACTGTTCTTCTCTGTGTGGCAGGTAGAGATATACAGTGCCTATAGAAAGTCTACACCCCCTTTCAAAATTTTCACCTTTTATTGCCTTATAGCCTGGAATTAAAATGCATTAAAATAGTTTTTTTTTCATTTATCTACACATCCTACCCCACAACTTCCAAGTGAAAAAAAATATTCTAGAAATTTGTAGAAAATTAATTAAAAATAAAAACTGAAATAGCTTGGTTGGATAAGTGTCCACTGGGTGGTGGTATTCACTGACACGGGAGACAGAAGATTTTATTTGCAAACACCGCACAGGTGCCCAGATTTATTTATTTTACTTATTTATTTTTATTTATTTTAGCCCGCAGAGGGCGCTGTTGTCCGTGGCCTGTATACTGCCGACAGTAAAACAGGACCACCATTCCGTGCACCTTCAAGTGCTCAAAAATAATAAAGAAAACAGAAGGCGAAAGAAAAAGGGAAAATAAAACACAGTAATAAAACTACAAACAAAAGTGCTGCTTATGCAGTGCCCCCACTGCCGCTAAGCCGGTCAGCACGGGTCTCCGTCCTACACTTAGTTGTCCCTATACACTGGGGTTGGCCAGGGTTCCCCATACATCTACACACGTCCCCTCGGGTACGTTTTTATTTATATTGCTTTGTGAAATTAGTTTTTATGGAAGGCTGTCCCCGCAGCCGGGCTCGCCTGCTCCTTGTTTCACGCTGGCCTCTTCTGCCAGCGACACTGTATTTCCCCGAACACGGCCACCCGAGTGCACAACCAAGCCAGTTCTTATGGGCCGAGCAGTCTCCCAAGGCCTGCCCCTCAGCCACTCAGAGAGAGGGAAAGCACACACACCCTCTTCCCCACCTCTCCGTGTCATCACCATGTCCCACGAGACTGCTGCCCTCTACCTGCAGTAGTACGGATGTGCCAGATAGTCAGTCCAGATCTCCCCTGTTACAACCCCCCTTGTAATAGCAATCCTAAATGAGCTCAGGTGTAACCAATCGCCTTTAAAATCACACACCAAGTTAAGTGGCCTCCATCTGTGTTAAATTTTAGTGATTCACATGATTTCAGGATAAATTCAGCAGTTCCTGTAGGTTCCCTCTGCTGGGTAGTGCATTTCAAAGCAAAGACTCAACCATGAGCACCAAGGCGCTTTCAAAAGAACTCCGGGACTAAGTTGTTGAAAGGCACAGATCAGGTCCTTGAATATCCCTTGGAGCATGGTCAAGACGATTATTAAGAAGTGGAAGGTGTATGGCACCACCAAGACCCTGCCTAGATCAGGCCGTCCCTCCAAACTGGATGACCGAGCAAGAAGGAGACTGATCAGAGAGGCTACCAAGAGGCCAATGGCAACTTTGCAAGAGCTATAGGCTTTTATGGCCAAGACTGGTCAAAGTGTGCATGTGACAACAATATCCCAAGCACTCCACAAATCTGGCCTGTATGGTAGGGTGGCAAGAAGGAAGCCATTACTCAAGAAAGCCCACCTTGAATCCCATTAAAAGTATGCAAAAAAAACACTCAGGAGATTCTGGAGACATGTGGCAAAAAGTTTTGTGGTCTGACGAAACTAAAATTGAACTTTTTGGCCTAAATGCAAACCCAACAAAGCGCATCATCCAAAGAACACCATCCCTACTGTGAAGCATGGTGGTGGCAGCATCATGTTATGGGGATGTTTCTCATCGGCAGGGACTGGGGCCCTTGTCAGGATAGAAGGGAAAATGAATTGAGCAAAGCACAGAGAAGTCCTTGAGGAAAACCTGCTGCCCTCTGCAAGAAAGCTGAAACTGGGACGGAAGTTCACTTTTCAGCATGACAATGACCCAAAGCACACAGCCAAAGCTACACTGGAGTGGCCAAGGAACAAAAAGGTAAATGTCCTTGAGTGGCCCAGTCAGAGCCCCGACCTAAATCCAATCGAAAATTTGTGGCAAATTTGTGGAAAATTTGTTGCTGTCCATCAACGCTCCCCAAGGAACTTGACAGAGCTTGAACAGTTTTGTAACGAAGAATGGTCAAATATTGCCAAATCTAGGTGTGCAAAGTTGGTAGAGACCTAACAACAGACTCACAGCTGAAATTGCTGCCAAAGGTGCTACCACTAAAACATCAACTCAGGGGGGTGGAGACTTATCCAATTATGATCTTTCAGTTTTGTTGTTTTAATATATCATTTTTTTCTCAATAAAAACATTTTCCCCCTTAACAGTGTGGAGTATGGTGTGTAGATAAGTGGGAAAAAATCCTCATTTAAATGCATGAAACTCTGAGACACTGACGCAACAAAATGTGAAAAAAGTTCAAGGCGGTGTAGACTTTCTATAGGCACTGTACATAAGAGAACATTTTTTGAAAATGCCAAAGACTGAAACAGATTTGCAAATTCATTCCCTTTGACATTATTATTGCCTGGTTCAAGATAAACAAATGTGTAAAAGAAGAAGGAGGGATCAAATACACAAATTATTAATTGAGTTACAGTATTAAATTGTGATTAAGAAACTCTCCCCATATCCTTCATGTATTTATATGTGTGCTTCGTTTAATTATACGTTTCAGGTCCACCTCAGAAGCCCTAAAACATATTTTTATCAGCGTTGTTTTTGTTCTTCTCTCTCTGTAAAACCTGAGATGTTTTTCATGCCCTGATGATGTAGCCTCTCAACTGAGGCGCATACAGAACTGATGTTGTTTTTTTTCAAGCATCAAAACAGTAGGAAATTGCAGTGAATTTAATGAACATGTTTTATGTTATGTGTTACTGGTTTACAGTGTAGAAAGTATGTATATATGTATACAGAACAGTTACTTTAAACCACCCTCCCCACTCCACCCCCAGGAAATGCATTCTTGTTTGCCACTTCTCTACTCAATACTGTTCTCTGTTAGCTTCAAACAGATTCAGTAACAGTGTAATGCCAGAGCAATGGCTTTCAAAGAAACTACTTTTACTCTGCTTTTCATTTTTGTTCTGTTTGTTGCCTATTCTGGTAAGTATTTAAACTTGTATTTGCTATTGAAATATGAAACTTCAAATGACTGCTTTGTAAAGAAATGTATAATCATTTGTATACAATCATATGATTTGCAAAATATGAGCAAATTCGAGTAATATACATGACTTTTTAAAGTTGAAGTTTAATAGAATGTTAATCTTTTAGTTTGTTTTTTACTCTTCATGTAAAAAAACTAAAATATATTAAATACACCAATAGACTGTTCCTATGATTCAGTGAGTTTGTGTCCATTAAACACCAGGTCCAGAAGCATTTAAACTAGAAAGGAAGGGTGGAGAAAACAAAAAAACAGAAGGGAGACCACATCAAAACAAAGGCAACAACTCAGGTAAGACAGCTATTAAATGTATTTATCTTAATGCTAGAAGTCTGAGAAACAAAATGTTAGAACTTGAAGCTGCTATACTAACAAGTAACTACGATGTGAAAGGTGTTACAGAAACTTGGTTGTCTGAGAGTGATGGAGACGAATATAATATTAGTGGGTACACACTGTATAGGAAAGACAGGCAGGACAGAAGAGGCGGAGGGGTAGCGCTATACATAAGAAATAGTCTTGAAGCCCAGGTGTTAAATCTGGACAAAGAAAACAACGCTGAATCAATATGGGTCAGAATAATGGACAAAAATTCAAAGGGCATAATCGGAGCATGCTATAGACCGCCAAATTCAGATGCCAAGCAAAATAATCTGTTATACAATGACATTAGAAATGTGTGTAGAAAAGGAGAAGCCATACTAATGGGAGATTTCAACTTCCCCCATATAAAATGGAAGAACCCGGTGGGGAGCACGAAGGACGAAATTGAAATGGTGGAAATGACAAATGACTGCTTCCTAACGCAATTTGTCAAGGCACCGACTAGAGGGGAGGCATGCCTTGATTTAGTCTTTTCAAATAACGAAGACAGACTAACTAAAACAGAGGTCAGAGAGCCATTGGCAAACTCAGACCACAACATGGTCTCATTTGAAGTGTTTTTTAAAACCCCAAAAGTAATGACTAAAGCTAAGGTTTACAATTTTAGAAAAGCAAACTATGAAGGTATGAAACAGAGACTAATGGAAGTAGACTGGAGTAAAATAGAGAAAACATCCACAGAAAAGGATGGCTGTTTTTAAAATGTAGTACTCGAGATAAAACAATAGCATCGGAAAAAGTAGACAAATCTAAAACAAAATGGCCAAAATGGATTAATAGAGCAATTAAAAAAAATATTCAGCGAAAAAAGGCACTTTACAGAACGTTTAAAAGGGACCAAAAACAAAGTACACAAAAAGAGTACTTGAAACTGCAAACACAAGTCAAAAAGGAAGTTAGAAAGGCCAAGAGAGATAGAAATCAACATTGCTAAGGGGGCTAAAACCAATTCCAAAATGTTTTTCCAATATTATAACAGCAAGAGAACATTCAAAGAGGAGGTTAAATGTCTAAGAGACACAAATGGCAAAATCATAGATGAAGAAAAAAAAAATAGCAAATATATTAAATCATTACTTTTCACAGGTTTTTACAAAGGAGGACACGGACAACATGACCCACATGTCGACATGTTCCTATCCAGTTTTAAATAACTTTAGCAGAACAGAGGCAGAAGTGTTAAAGGGACCAGGAGCACTTAAAATAAATCCCCTGGGCCGGATGAGATCCTCCCAATAGTACTCAAAGAAATGAAAGAAGTTATTTACAAACCGCTAACACAGGGGCTGTACCGACAGACTGGAAAATTGCAAACGTAATACCGATCCACAAAAAGGGATACAAAACAGAACCAGATAACTACAGACCATTAAGCCTGACTTCTATTATATGTAAACTTATGGAAACTATAATAAGATCCAAAATGGAAAATTACCTGTATGGTAACAATATCCTGGGACACAGTCAGCATGGTTTTAGGGAGATTGTGTCTAACTAACATGTTTGATTTTTTTGAGGATGCAACATTGACAATGGATTATTGCAAAGCATATGACATGGTTTATTTAGATTTCCAGAAAGCTATTGACAAAGTCCCGCATAAAAGATTAATTCTCAAAATGAACGCAGTAGGGATTAAAGGAAATGCATGCACATGGATTAAGGAGTGGTTAACATGTAGAAAACAGAAAGTACTGATTAGAGGAGAAACCTCAAAATGGAGCGAGATAACCAGTGGTGTACCACAGGGATCAGAATTAGGTCCTCTGCTATTCCTAATCTACATTAATGAATTAGATTCTGGTATAGTAAGCAAACTTGTTAAATTTGCAGACAACACAAAAATAGGTGGCGTGGCAAACACTGTTGCAGCAGCAAAGGTCATTCAAAATGACAAATGACAAAAGACAGCATTCAGAACTAGGCAGACACATGGCAAATGACATTTAATAGAGAAAAGTGTAAAGTATTGCACGCAGGCAATAAAAATGTGCATTATAAATATCATATGGGAGATACTGAAATTGAAGAAGGGAACTATGAAAAAGACCTAGGAGTTTATGTTGACTCAGAAATGTCTTCATCTAGAAAATGTGGGGAAGCTATAAAAAAGGCCAACAAGATGCTCAGATATATTGTGAGAAGTGTTGAATTTAAATCAAGGGAAGTAATGTTAAAACTTTACAATGCATTACTAAGATCTCACCTAGAATATTGTGTTCAGTTCTGGTCACCTCGTTACAAAAAGGATATTGCTGATCTAGAAAGAGTGCAAAGACGAGCAACCAGAATTATCCCGGGTTTAAAAGGCATGTTGTATGCAGACAGGCTAAAGGAATTGAGTCTATTCAGTCTTGAACAAAGAAGACTACGTGGTGATCTGATTCAAGCATTCAAAATCCTAAAAGGAATAGACAATGTCGACGCAGGGGACTTTTTTGACCTGAAAAAAGAAACAAAGACCAGGGGTCACAAATGGAGATTAGATAAAGGGCATTCAGAACAGAACATTTTTTACACAGAGAATTGTGAGGGTATGGAAACAACTCCCCAGTAATGTTGTTGAAGCTGACACCCTGGGATCCTTCAAGAAGCTGCTTGATGAGATTCTGGGATCAGTAAGCTACTAACAACCAAACGAGCAAGATTGGCTGAATGGCCCCCTCTCGTTTGTAAACTTTCTTATGTTCTTATGTTCATTAGATATGATAATTCCATTTTTTATCACCTTTATTTTTAGGCGTTTATTTTGTATTGTTTTTACCCTATACAGCTGGTTTCACAGACACTCATTACCACTACCCTTGGATTATCTTTTTAATTATTTTCATTTTAATTCTTTTAATTCTCCAAATGTATTTTTTGTTTAATGTGGGCACAACACATGCACCAATTGTGGTGTAATAAATGTAGTGAGTAAAGCTTTATTTGATGAGATCATACAGTAATTCTAATATTTATAAAGTCATTTTGAAGAATGTGACTATAATCCATAACTGAAAAATCTCAATTGTGCTGAATTAGAAATATAAAAGAAGCTAAGCAAGTTTAAAGACAAACTACATTGAAGACACTGAAATGTTTGTCATTGAATTTATGAAGCTTCTTTTGGTATGTCTACAATGTATTTGGGTTATCCTGATTAATCTCCACAATCAGGTCCAGCTAAAAATTATTAAAAAGTAGAATTATTACTGTGGGGTCTTCGACACACCCAACCTCACACTGAAACAAAAGCAACTCTCATTAATCTTCACATAAACAGAGATGCATTTTTTCCTAAATATTCACAGTTCGCACAAAAATTATATGAATATATGCGGAAAAGGTCTTGTGACAGATTGACGAGTGGTGACGTCAGGCCAGAAGCAGGAACAGAAAAAACAAATGCAGTACTGCAGGGCAAAAAGACGCGCTGTGTGCCGTTTATTTAAATAACAAAACACAATAAAATATTTAAACAAAAACACTTGCTCACAGAGCAAAAACAAAAGGTTAAACAAAAACAAATCACAAACACAAAAAACAGCCAATACAGGTCAGGCTGGGCAAATGCCTTCACTGATCCTGTATATTTTTTATTTCACTTTTACACTCCTCTCTCGCTCCCGTTCCTCCTCTCGAACACCCACCCAGAACATGGAGAGCTGCAGATTTATATGCAGGGGATCATCACCCGATTTAGCAACAAATTAATTACTTAATTAATTCGGGAGATGGCCACCTTCTGCACGAGGTTTTTAATTATTCCTGGCAGAGGATGAGCACCCAATCTCGCCTCTGCCAGAACACATTTAAAATAAAAACAAAACAATAACATACGCCGCTTTGCCGTCATATATGTATATATATATATACAGTACCAGTCAAAAGTTTGAATACACTTGCTGGAAACTAGGTTTTTTTCATAATTGACAATGTTTTACGTCGTATACGTTTCTGTAATTACTTGAAAATGAAAACACATGTTACAATATACAAAACAAAACATAAGGAGTATCAAAGCAATGTTCAAGAAAATTGAAAATTGTCTCTAAATCTTGGATTCCTCAAAATAGCCACCCTTTGCCTTAATAACAGCCTCACAAACATGAGGCATTCAGTTAACAAGTTTCAGCAGGAAATCACCCGACATGTCTTCCCAGCTTTTCTGCAGCAATTCCCAGAGATGTAGGGCACTTGTGGATAGCTTTGCTTTGACTTCTGTCCAGTTCGTCCCATACAAGTTCTATGGGATTGAGGTCTGGAGACTGGGCAGACCAGGTCATTAGATTGAGTTGTCCTTCACTTTCCTTCTTCGCCAGATAGTTCTTGCACAACTTTGAGGTGTGTTTCGGGTCATTATCTTGCTGAAGAATGAAGGACTGCCCAACTAGCTGTAATCCTGATGGAATGGCATGCCTCTGAAGTATGCTATGATAGCCATGCTGGTTGAGCTTGCCATGGACTTGGTAAAGATCACCAACTCAACAAAGCAACCCCAGACCACGACATTGCCTCCTCCATGCTTGACAGTGGGAACCACACATGCAGAACTCATGCGCTCACCCTCTCTGCGTCTTACAAATACTCGGCGGTTGGACCCAAATATTTCAAATTTTGACTCATCGGTCCATAAGGCCGACTTCCACTCCTCAAACGTCCAGTTTCTGTGTTTTTTGGCCCAGGCAAGTCTCTTCCTCTTATTCTGCACTCTTAACAATGGTTTCTTTGCAGCAATTCTTCCAGTTAGGACAGCTTCACGCAATCTCCTCTGAACAGTTGATGTTGAAACATCTGTACTTTAGCTGAGCTTGTATTTCAGGGGCAGTTAATCACCGGTTTCACAGACTTGTGACTCGAATGAACTTGTTCTCTGATTCTGAGGTCACCCTTGGCCTGCCTGACCTTGTTCGGTCCTCATGAGTGCCAGTTTCTTCAAATTGTTTGATGGTCTTGGCCACAGCACTTACAGACACTTGCAAAGTTCTTGCGATTTGTCTTAAAGATTGACCTTCATTTTGTAAAGTAATTACAGTCTTTTTTCTTTGCTTAACTGAGCGAATTTTGCCATTTTCTGCTCCCTTACATTCAGGAATGACAAACTTGTGCCTATGCTACCTATATTTATAGTAATCATGGACCCTCACCTGTTAACAATAATTGGTGACAAAAGGTTAATTAGGTAACATGCTAGTTAACTCGGAGAAAATCTAACAAAGACACTTTTATACTTAGGCCAGTGTTCTAACACCGTGTTATACGCATTTCAGACTTTTAACTGACTTGGGCTTCAGACTGAAATCCCCTTGCTTTGGATGACCATTTAATTGAAATTGACAAGATTTACATTTTCATTTAAAAATAAAATTTTTGAATGCAATTCACTTATGATTATCAGCTTATATAAGTACATGTATCATATAATGAAATATTAAGTGTTTATAGACAAGTTTATACAGTTAAAAGCATAGATAATCATGAAAAACCTGTTTTCAAGCAGGTATACTCAAACTTTTGACTGTATATATATATATATATATATATATATATATATATATATATATATATATAGGGGTTGCTGGTGCGGGAGAGCCAAGGACACTCTGGCTGACCTAGACCCTCCCTCCGGGTGACGCCGCCAATTGTGCCGCCCTGGGAGCTCCTGTCCACGGTTGGAGAACTATTAAAATAAACTGGAAACTAATATAGCAGGATAATAATAATAGTAGTGTAATTTCAGACTGATCACTCCAGTCAGGAATCTTGAGAGTTAATTTCCAGATGCATCCTTTTATTTTTTAGTTTTCTTTTAGTTTTAGTTCTTTATTTATGTTTTGCTGAATTGCTGTAATATGGTATGGAACATCCCAGTCTCATTTCCTGTCAGCTGGCTCAGCGTTAGTTCAGATCATTATCAGCATAGAATATGTTTTTGACTATGTTGATGTGCTCAATGCAGAAAGGAACAATAAGTGAGGAAAAAGGCAATTGGTGGTGGTTGAAGCAAGAAACATTAATCCTACACATTAATTGTGCTCTTTCTGGTTGTGTTTATTATCATACTAATACACTAAGAGATGTGGTGTTTCTTTATTAGGCTAGAAAAATAATTATAATCTAAAAGTTGAAATAGTGTCACACAATAAAACCAACATTAACAGCTGGATATTTGTGCACCATTACATTTTTACAAAATTCTCTAATTTAACTACCCAGTGATGTTCTACTGTTTTTCCTCTTGTATCTTATTTGAATTTGTTAATTGGCAGTATATATGACATAACTAATCTCATAATACAGCATTGGGTATCAGTTTTTATACCTATACTATAGAGCAAGTTATGAACTTTAAAAACAACATTTACACATTTATTTACAAATGTTGGCCTTCGTTTTTTTTTAACAGACAAAAAAAATACACAATATTATTGGAGGCAGTATATTAATTGAACAATTCTTTTTTTCATGCAAAAAACATACTCACCATGAAAGTTAACATAGCCTCAAACTAATTTAAATTCTATAATTTAACGAATAACGTATTCAAATACAATATGTTAAACATGCAAGTAAAATACTCTTTAAAAATGACAAATTATCTGTCTAATTCTCTGTGATGCACACTGTGACTGTTCTGAACTCTACTGCATTTAACAGCCTCACAGTTTTAATTGTAGTTTTTCTTTTTGCACAATACATTTTTGCTCGGACAATTTCACTTTCCACATGTTCATGCATGTGATTGAATGAGAATTTTTTGTTATGTTCCATTTATGATAAGGTACTACAATCCAGTAGTTCTAAACAGCTGCCCTATGGCTGCTCTTAGATGAGTTTTCTTAACAATTATGAAGAAATCCATGCCACACGTGTCTGACTGAAAACATATTTTCTCTTTTTCTTTCATACAATACAGTATCAAAAAAGGAAATAACTGCATACTTGGGAAGTGAAGTTTACCTTCATCTGCAAAACATGAGTCTACTAAACAGTTATGATACTATTGAGTGGAAAAAGTAGATACAAATAAACGTATCTGTAAAATGAAAAAAAAAGCTTCATGTGAACATGATGTAAGCAAAAGTCTCAGCCAAAATGGAACTCTGACATTGAAGACGGTGACAAAAGATGATGCAGGACTATATTCACTAGAACTCTTCAAAGATGGAATGTCTCTTATTGAAGAGGAAACAAAGCTAAACATAGAGGGTACGTTGTTTTAATTGAGTGATAACTATATGCTGCATTAAGTGTAGGAGAGAGAGAGAGAGAGAGTGAGAGAGAGAGAGAGAGAGAGAGAGATGACCAGAATCACCACCTTCCTACCTGTTATGTTGTTATCAGTAGAAACGTACAATTCATGTTGCTGAATAAATGCGTGTGTATGTTGTTTTTCTTTTCAGTATGGGTACCTAAACTAACGATCACAGAGAATTGTGACAATGGAATTGTCCTTACTTGCAATGTGGAGAACAGTTATGTTGAGAAGTTTGACTGGACACTGAATGGTAAATCTCTGAGTCCTACCCAGGCACAATTCAGTGGGAACAATGAAAAGGTGACATTGAAGATGACATTCAAAACCAGTGATACGTTTGTCTGCATTGCTAAATCTGCAACTAAGAGTGTAGAAAGTGCGCCTAAAACACTTACATGTAAAGGTAAGTTGTATTAAAAAAATTAATTCAGAAAACTACATTTACATGCATGCATGCAGTTCTGTGCTCCAAACTACATCATCTTTCAAGATTGTTCATACATGAGGTTAAGAATAAACTAAGAAATCCTGCAAGTGAAGGAAACTATTTAATGAGAATGAAGCTTGGTAAACACATTTTAAAGAATTGCAATGTGAGAATCCTATATATTAATCCTGAAATTAATCCTAAAAACTGATAAATCCCATTACTTGATTTCTAGTGAGCTGCGTTCTTATTCCTGGATCAAGTTCTACTGGTTCAGTTCAGCGGTCATCTGCTTGGGGTCACATGCAAAAAAAGACGCAATCATAGGATTTGTTTTTGAATAAGCATTCACTGAACAGATTTTAGCAATTGATACCCCTTCAGCTCGATTGGGTGGGATTTAGTCATGCTTAATCATTAATATTTGTACCATCAATGGTTATACAATGCCAATCACTGTTTCATTAGCTAACATTAAAAAAACTTTTAAAAAGTCAAGAAAATACACCTTGGATCGAGAATAAATCATTTGTACTGTACATGTTCATTAATAAAGTGATGCAGTCAGAAGCATTGACATCATAGGAAATAGCTTAGCCACATGTATTTCTCCTCTGCTGAGCAGTATTTGAGTTATTGGTTACTTCTATTGAGGTTAGAGGAAACATTTGACCCATTGTTCTTGCATCTTTGCTTCCTTCTGCTTTTGAAAGCTGCCAGTCTGATCAGTGGTCTACGCTTCTTTACGGCATTATGCAGTTGAGAAAGAGGCCTGTTGCTTAAATTAGTTTACTTTAATAAAGTATTCATGTGTAAACCAGTTACACTTACCAGGGATCGCCCATTAGATCAGGTAAATGGTTTCACTTTCAATCATTCATAATGTAGGAAAGGTCTCAGAGACAACTAATTCAGTTACGTCTTGTTTATTAAAGCAGGCAGCAATTACAGATAAGTATAAGAAAGGATTCAAGATTCTTACCCAAGGTATCTGGGAGTTAGATGGCCAAGACAGCATCCCAACAGGCAACTTTGGATTAGCTCAACAAGATCTCTAAATGTGCCTCTATTTATAGTGATGTAACATTTGCCAAATGTTGCTAGGTAGGTTGCTCTGTCAACACAGAATAAACTCTGTCTCACTTCATAATGACAGATAGAAAAACAACTTACATAACACTAACAGAGTCAAACTCAGACACAAAATAAAACACTATTCTCTATTGTTCCACAGTATCATGTCAAAAGTCGTCTCTGAGCTGCTAAAACCACTGTTTTATAGCCCAGCATTTGCAATCATAAGTCCCCTTCCAACACCACCCCAGTCCCCCTGTCAGTGCTCCTGTTGTAACAGGTTTCCCTCACGTGTAACAAACAAGCTGCAAAAACGGTGTCACAGACAGGTGTGGAAAAAGTATTCAAACGTGTTTCTTGAGTAAAAGTACTGTTACTTGGAAAAAATGTAATTCAAAGTTTCCTTCTAGCACACACAGAGCCCTATATATGCTCCTTCCAAAGGAGTCGGCTCTTTCGTACAGCGGTATTGGCGCTATGCTTTAGTGTGAGAGGTCTCGAGTTTGCGCCCGCCCTCCGCCTGTGTGTGGATTGCCTCGCCCTGTGTGATGCGTTTGTCTGCGTTAACCGAGATCGCTACAATATCTTAGAAGTACTCAAGTATCAGAATTAAAAACTAGCCGCCCTTAATTTCTACCCATGGAAATCCGCCGAAAAAGAAACGTCCTGCAGACCTATGTATGCCTATGACCTATGTATACTATATCTATTTAAATAACTTAGAATAGTATATATATATATATATATATATATATATATATATATATATATATATATATATATATATATATATATATATATATATTATGGGAAAATTCAAGTGAGGAAATCGGAATTAAAGGTAAGCACTATGTTTGGTATGTTAAAACAAACACGCTGTTTTGACTACATTTAAATTTTAATACATAGCAGTTTCGTAGAGTGCGACGCTTCAGTAGTTATACGCATTTTAATACAACGTACAAAAGACCTCTCCGGTAGTTTTAAGTATGTCTGTACGCCCTGTAGTTCTAATGTTAAAAATGAAAATAAAGATTTTGGCCAAACCAACTTGAAAATAGATCTGGAATACCCCTATCTGGAATGACTTTATGCACACAAGCAGGAAAAAAAAAAGTTAGCTACTGTAGGTCTGTTTAACGTTTATCATTTTATTTTTTAAGTACACTTAAATACAAAAATAATAATTATCAGTCGGTTTAAATGGAGCATACATTCTTACCGCAAAACCCACATATTAGGCTATGTGCGTGTTCAAGTTATGGTTTTTGAAAAAAGGTAACTTCTGTAGGAACCACTAACCCCAGAACTTACACTCATTATTGAAAATGTGTTTAAAACTGAATTAATAAGCATTACACAGACCACTGGGACATGTGTTTCTCATTTTAACCAACTGTGACCCGTTGCTTACTACATGCCTTGGTTTCATTTAATTCATAATAACCCACTCTTGAAATATATACAAAAAAGATTTTAACAGGTAAGCCATCTCACAAATATTGTATTGTTTTACAAATTACAAAAACACTACATTTTGTAATTACATTTTAAATAGGCCAACATTTTACATTTTACAATTAGTGGTTCCACTCTATCAACACAATCATGGGTGTAATTGCTGTGTTATTAGAGTGTATACACAGTGTTACCAAAATAACAATACAGCAGTGTGGAGTAGTGGTTAGGGCTCTGAACCCGGAGGGTTGTGGGTTCAATCCCAGGTGGGGGACACTGCTGCTGTACCCTTGAGCAAGGTACTTTACCTAGATTGCTCCAGTATAAAGCAAACTGTATAAATGGGTAATTGTATGTAAAAAAATAATGTAATTGTAGGTGATATCTTGAAACAATTGTAAGTTGCCCTGGATAAGGGTGTCTGCTAAGAAATAAATAATAATAATAATAATAATAATAATAATAATAATAATAATAATAATAATAATAATAATAATAATAATAATACAATCTTAAAATACTAACAGGTCAACCTACTGTATGACAGCAGTATAGACTTCATTATGTCAGCCTGTCTGGGGGTGACTTTAGAGTTTGGAATTTAAGAAAGGATTTAACTTTGCATTTTCTGTTTAGTTGAAGCAGACATCAATTGGTTCCTGATTGGAGGCATAGCAGGAGTACTCCTGATGCTGGTCTTGTTTGTGGTGATTTACTGTATCTGCCGGAAAAATAGACAGCTACAACAAAGTCTGGGTAATAATCTATTGTCTTCAACAACACATGCTACAAGTGTTGTATCAGATAAATGTTGCTTGTCCTTAAGATCACAACCAATTAGTTAAGAGATCTACATTTTTTTTAATGTCATTTGCTTATGGCAGAAAGCTATTTGTTTGCACAACAATGAATAACAATAAAATAAGTACACTTCCTTTTAAATGTGCTACATTTCAAGCAACAAAAAACGATAGTGAAAATAAATTTAACACTGGATGAAAATGAAAAAAATTATATATATAATCAAAATGTTGTCAAAGCTTAGACTTCTCAATGGAATAAGTTTATGTAAAACAGAATATTACAGGTGAATACAAGAGTGGTAGAACAGACACTGCTTTGACAGGCAGTTGTGGCAGAGTGGGAAGATTTTCTTTCCTGGTTTCAAGGCAAATGACAAGTGGTGTTTCCTTTACTCTCTAAATGAATTGGTTGTGGTCTCATTTCTTTTAGTGTGCTCTAAAAATCAACTACCAACCAGAACATTTAGGTTAGATTATTGGCTTTTGTGGGGTGTCCGGTTTCATTATTTCCAAATCAAATTTAAAAAACCTAAATAAACGGTTATGTTTACTGCCTGCAGATCAGTTGTCGCTCAGTGTGATAAAGTGCCACCTCTAAACACAGTGTAACAGATATGTACAAAACGGAATCAAATTCAGCAACAAAAAAAGTTTCAAGCGCGTGAGGAGTTGATCATTTATACCGATAACAAACATATTGAATGAAACTTACTAGTGATGAATGTACAGCACCTAGAGCAGCACAGTAATATTTTACACCTGTACATTAGAAAAGTGCACTGTACTGTAACAAAGATAACTTTCCCTGATTACCAAGGCGCACACTGTATCAGCATTTGCAAAGAACAATGTTTTCCATATTACACAAAACATTTCAATTATAAAACCTCCAAAAAACATCCAATTTCCCTAATGCTACCAAAAAGTAAAATTCAATTGATTATCAATCAATCAATCAATCAATCTTTATTTTATATAGTGCCTTTCATAGTGGACCGCCATCACAAAGTGCTTTACAAGATGCAGTAACAACAAGAAAATCCATAATACTTAAACTACAGAGAAATGCATAATACATGATATACATTAAAAAAGCATAATACATTAAATACAGTGGAAAGTGTATAATACATGATAGTAGCATAATACATGAAATAGTACATTAATATTGTAGAACGTGCATAATACATGATAGTAACATAATACATGAAATAGTAGCAGCCACACAGCAGCTAATAGCAGCTATCAGGCATAAAGAGCATGGAAAGCAAGAGAGAACAGGTGGGTCTTGAGAGTTGATTTAAAGCGAGCAACGGTGGGAGCATCACGCACCAAAGCTGGGAGAGAGTTTCAGAGCGTCGGAGCAATGAAGCTAAACAAGCGTTCTCCAAGTGTGGAGCACTTATGCTTGGGGATAAAAAGCAGGTGAGAGTCGGAGGACCTCAGCTTGTGGGCAGGGACAGAGCGGGTCAGCAGGTTGAGGAGTTGCTTGGGACCTCTGTGATGAAGGGCATTGTAGGTGAGGAGGAGAGTTTTGAAAATAATCCTGAACTTTACAGGTAGCCAGTGCAGCTGGGCAAGATGGGGGGTGATGTGATCACGTTTTTTACATTTGGTAAGGATCCTGGCAGCGGCGTTCTGAACTAGCTGCAGTTGGTTTATGGTGCGTGCCGGGAGACCACCATATAGAGAGTTGCAGTAGTTGAGTCGAGAGGAGACAAGTGCATGACAAAGTATCTTCGCATCTGGGAGGGAAAGGTAGGGACAGACTTTGGAGATGTTTCGAAGATGGTAGAAGGAAGATTTTACCACGGAGGAGATGTGGGCATCAAAGGAGAAGTTGCTGTCAAGAAGTACACCAAGGCTTCGTACTGTGGGGGAAGGCAGCAGCAGACAGTTTCTGAGGTTCAGGGCAGCTGTATTTGAAGTAAGAGGTAAATACGGTACACACTCACAATGCAAGAGAGCACCGGACACAAACTTATTAGGTGTTATAATGGACATGAAACCACATTGCTGATGCTCAGTGTCTACAAACACAAACCACCATGGATAAACTAGAAATGAAAATAGTCTCAGCTAACTATTAGCAGCTTTAAGGGTAATTTTAAAATGCTGCTATATCTGCAAACCAGAGACCATTGACGGCTGTATGAACACTGTAGGCTATATCCGTCTCTGATCCAATATAGCTGGCATTTTGAGACCATGTTATTTTATACTGTAGGTTTCTGCATGATAAAAACAAGTAGGTTTTCAAATTTGATAAACCACAGTATACTGTCATTCTTTCAGTCAATTTTTATTACAGATGTTGTCCAGTTATGTAAATATCAACTCACATCCACGTTGTTCTAACCTCTGGCTATATCAATGGTACTGACCGCAGAGATTTCAATGTATGAACATCGCTTGCGATTTATATCTAAAATGATACCACTGAGTCAATGTTTCAGTAATAAAGATACAAATATTTGTACCATATTTCTAAGAGCAAATGTAAAATGTAATTAGTTTATTATTGTTAGCACATGTTTGCACAGAAATGTAAGTTTCACCAGTGCAAACAAAGTCCAAAACACTTGTTCTCAGAAATACATGTGCACGTATCACATCCTGTTTTTTTTAAAGAACAGTTTACCATAAGAAAAATGTTGTTTCTGGGAAATCACCAATGAACTCAATTCATATCTCTCTATCTATCTACTTATCTATCCATGTATACTTTGTTACACTACTTAAGTACTTGTTTTCGGGATCTGTACTTAAGTACTTTATTTTTGGGATACTTGGACTTTTACTCAAGTACATTTGTTTAGAAAATATTGTACTTTTTACTCCACTACATTTCCCAGAAGCATCTTGTTGCTCGTTCTTTCAGCACACTGACTCTTGCGCAGGCCAGGATTCTGACTGGGTAAAGCAGCGCCACATGCACAGTGTCTGCTTACTTTGATGGTGATGCCCAACCAGAGACCGTTTTGTGGAGGATGCATTAGTGATTTACAAGAGTAACAGGAATCTACAAGCAGTTTCAAAACAGGGTTTCACATTTTTAACATTTGATCCTAGAATTGTTTCCTGAATTGTGTTTTACTTATGGATAAGGTTGTGAAAGGGAGGTGATTGTCTGGGGCATTTTGCCTTATGGGGCTCTGAAAGGGAAGTGAAAGCAACTCATTTGAACTCTTGACCCTACAACATCATGCCAATGAGCAGGGACTCATTGGGAGCTGAACATCTGTTTACACAAGCTGAAAACTCACCGGTGTGCCAAGATTTAATTAATTAATTTATTTTTAGATGTGGAGCTTCCAATTATGTCAACTATTCAGACTGAAGGAGAGACAAGATTGCAGCCGCCCCCAGGGTCGCATTCTCAGCCAAGATCCCAGCCTCCACCAAAATCCCAACTGCCTGGGTATCAGATAATGTTGATGGAACCCGAGGAGGAACAGCCAAGACCAAGGCAGAAAGCTCCCGGTCCAAATATGCAATATTAAAAGGCAGATTTGCTATTAGGGGCTAAATATGTATGTATGGAAATTTAGGGTATTAGCAAACATGTAATTTTTATCACATGAAATAACTTAACAAAGGAGTGTCCATATATGACACAAATTTGGTCCTACCTAAATGTAGTCGATTTATGTTCAGATAACCCTTGGTGATCAAGGCCGTAGCCAGCAATGTAAAATCACTGAGGCACTCATGTATAGTAAGTTACAGTGTCTATTGGTGGCAAGCCCCCAAACCCCTACCTAAATTGACATAATAATATTCATACCTGGGTCCTCTAAACTATTGTTAGACTTGTTCAAACTTGCATAAAGTGGGTCTGCTAAACTGCAGTTTACAAGCCACTTGCAGTAGCGGTTTAGAATTGGAATATTAAAAAGATTGGTTCGCTAAGCTAAGGGCTACCAAGGTATTTTATTATTCTGTATTATTAGGCTGATATATACTTATTTTTAATTAACATTATTACTTTGCCTCACCTAGTAAAAAAGTTGCTAATAAGTTGGACTGCATTTTAGAATTTGATTTAAATGATGTCATATATATATTCTATGCTCTTTATATATATATACAGTACTGTGCAAAAGTTTTAGGCAGGTGTGAAAAAATGCTGTAAAGTAAGAATGCTTTCAAAAATAGACATGTTAATAGATTATATTTATCAATTAACTAAATGCAAAGTGAGTGAACAGAAAAAAAATCTAAATCAAATCCATATTTGGTGTGACCACTCTTTGCCTTTAAAACAGCATCAAGCATCAATTCTTCTAGGTACACTTGCACACAGTTTTTGAAGGAACTCGGCAGGTAGGTTGACCCAAACATCTTGGAGAACTATCCACAGTTCTTCTGTGGATTTAGGCAGCCTCAGTTGCTTCTCTCTCTTCATGTAATCCCAGACAGACTCGATGATGTTGAGATCAGGGCTCTGTGGGGCCATACCATCACTTCCAGGACTCCTTGTTCTTCTTTACGCTGAAGATAGTTCTTAATGACTTTCGCTGTATGTTTGGGGTCGTTGTCATGCTGCAGAGAATAAATTTGGGGCCAATCAGATGCCTCCCTGATGGTATTGCATGATGGATAAGTATCTGCCTATACTTCTAGGCATTGAGGAGACCATTAATTCTGACCAAATCCCCAACTCCATTTGCAGAAATGCAGCCCCAAACTTGCAAGGAACCTCCACCATGCTTCACTGTTGCCTGCAGACACTCATTCGTGTATGCTCTCCAGCCCTTCGGTGAACAAACTGCCTTCTGCTACAGCCAAATATTTCAGATTTTGACTCATCAGTCCAGAGCACCTGCTGCCATTTTTCTGCACCCCAGTTCCTGAGTTTTCGTGCATATTTGAGTCGCTTGGCCTTGTTTCCACGCCGGAGGTATGGCTTTTGGCCGAAGTCTTCCATGAAGGCCACTTCTGACCAGACTTCTCCGGACAGTAGATGGGTGTACCAGGGTCCCACTGTTTTCTGCCAGTTCTGAGCTGATGGCACTGCTGGACATCTTCCGATTGCGAAGGAAAGTAAGCATGATGTGTCTTTCATCTGCTGCAGTAAGTTTCCTTGGTCGACCACTGCGCTCTACGGTCCTCAACGCTGCCCGTTTCTTTGTGCTTCTTCAAAAGAGCTTGGACAGCACATCTGGAAACCCCTGTCTGCCTTGAAATTTCTGCCTGGGAGAGACCTTGCTGATGCAGTATAACTACCTTGTGTCTTGTTGCTGTGCTCAGTCTTGCCATGGTGTATGACTTTTGACAGTAAACTGTCTTCAGCAACCTCACCTTGTTAGCTGAGTTTGGCAGTTCCTCACCCAGTTTTATTCCTCCTACACAGCTGTTTCTGTTTCAGTTAATGATTGTGTTTCAACCTACATATTGAATTGATGATCATTAGCACCTGTTTGGTATAATTGTTTAATCATACACCGGACTATATGCCTACAAAATCCCTGACTTTGTGCAAGTGTACCAAGAAGAATTGATGCTGTTTTGAAGGCAAAGGGTTGTCACACCAAATATGGATTTGATTTAGATTTTTCTTCTGTTCACTCACTTTGCATTTAGTTAATTGATAAATATAATCTATTAACATGTCTATTTTTGAAAGCATTCTTACTTTACCGCATTTTTTCACACCTGCCTAAAACTTTTGCACAGTACTGTATATATATATATTTTTTTTTTTATTGAAGTGTCAGTGTTTTATTCATACAGTAGCTCTGGTAGTATACAGTATATAGACACCCTAAAGGTATATAATGTTCTTGTTGTGTTTTGTTTTTTTCAAGATAAATCATTTATCATGGTAAAATTAAACTATATGAGCTTTAGAGATTTATTTGATCTTTTTTTTCAACTTCGACAAAGAAGAGGTTTCATGTTTGATTTATATCAAATAAAACAGGTCTGTGGTCAGTTTTTTCTTTATTGATTGTAACATTGCATGGATCTTAATCCTGTCACCCTAAAACCCATAAACCTGCTCATGCACGGGCCTCATTACACATTACTTCTATTGTACTTATTGATATTCTTATTGAATCATGCTTAGTGGGAAAATACCAAGAGATAAAAATTGGTCAAGTCCCATCCCCCATTATCAAAAAATGCACAAATAATGCTTTATAAATATAGAAAGATACAATAAGATGCTTGGCATGACTTTATTGTATACAGTATACTGGACACAATGCAACACAGGGTTAATATGCATTGTGGTATTGTGCAGTATTTAGAGTGATCCAATTGTCTGTTGCTGTTACAGTACATGTAGCTGTTTAGGTTGTTTTCACACTTCTGACTGCTTAACAGGAACATCATGATCTTTCATGGCAGACATGTGTGCCCATCACCTGTGAATCAAATGTTTGAAAGCCGATTGTTGGGATAATATTAAATCAGCAGAATTTAGTTGTTAATGCCACAATACCAGCTCCAGTGTCACTGTATATTAATGGAATTCACACATTACAGGTTTTATAAGAACACAGTAGCACTATCTAATATCTAATTAGCAACTTTCACACATAAAGACGTTCCAGCATGTAGTTTAAGCTTGAGTTGTTTTTTTTTCTTTTTCTGTCTAGCACAATGACTGAAGCCTGTGGTTAATGCAAGAACAGCAACACGCAAGCACGCTTTTTTTCTACAAAATGATGCATGCGACGGAATGTAAAAGCCAAGCGCTGTGGTGTTTTTACATCTGAGATTTTTCCTCTTCATAATCATAGCTGAACACTACAAGTGAAACCACCCCTCAAACTTATAACGGAACAAATAAACTGGCATTACATAAAACAGAAGTCTGTTTAAAAAGTTAGATCCCTTACTTCTCTACCGCCATGCTTTATAGCCTTAACCAAACATTTGCACTTTACTAACCGTAATTAGAAACCATAGCGCTTGGGTACACAAATCAAGAAGCTCCAGTGCAGAATACGTCCACACAGCAGATGATGGCAGAACTTTGAGACAGAATGAAAGCAAAACATTGCAATCTTTAAATGAGACATAAAATACAATGTATTATTATCTTCATTATGTTGGTAGTGGACTTTCTCTGTACAGTAGCTTCCTGATGCGATCATCAGCCAGACAGTAATGTCCTCTAATCAGGGCTCTATATTATACTGAAATCATGTTTTTTGTTCTTCCCGCCTGGGATTGCAGATTTAACTCAGGGGCTAAGCTAATAAAAGTGCACATAGACTAATTACATCACACAAGGGGGGCGCTTGTTTTAGAATCATGAGGTGGATCGCTAGGATATCCCTTCACAAATGCTTTTACTAATGATTCATTAAACTAAATAGTCAAATACCGCTTTTGCAAAAGGGCTGTAATGAGTTGTTTATTTCCCTGTGAGAATGCCCACTCATTGGCTAATTAATGTGAAACAATCAAAGTGTGTGTGTGTGTGTGTGTGTGTGTGTGTGTGTGTGTGTGGTAGGGGTGGGGGGTGGGGGAGACTGACAGTAATCAATCTTTTCTGTGATGCTTTAAACTCACCTACCACAACAAAAGATCTGAAATAAATTATAGGAAAAACAAAAATATAACTTTTCCAAAAAAAAAAAAAATCTGATGCATATACATTTATATAGCACTTTATGTGAAACTGTGTCAAAGCTCTTCACAAAAACAGCAGCCAGCATTCACAGTTACATAATCAAAGAAGTACGTTTGCAGAAAGTACTACAATTACAGGGAGGCTTAGTGGTAGTTAAAGAAAATGGCTTGATACCAGAGGTTCCCAGTTCAAATCCCGGCCCAGCCACTGACTCACTCTGTGTGACCCTGAGCAAGTCACTTAACCTCCTTGATGCTCCGTCCATCAGATGAGAAGTCAAACCGAGGTCCTATTGTAAGTGACTCTGCAGCAGCAGTTGTGATACATAAGTCAACCCCACTCTGTAAGTCGCTTTGGATAAAGGTGTCTGCTAAATGACTATTAAAAAAAAGAAGAGTAGTGTTCCCAAGCCTAGGACCTAAATATTAAAACTTTACCCATAGCACTCAACCTAGTGCAAGGGACCAAACAGTGCTTGATTAATTATGATGAGAGTCCTGAACCAGATTAAAGAAACCCATTTCTAAAACTAGTTACTATTCCCATGTACAGTCTCATCTAAACTTCATTCCAGTTTTCAATATGTGAGTAGACATATTGCATGTGATAAGTGATTTGTTAAGAATGTATTATTACGTCAACTGCTGCAGCGGCTGTTTGCAGCTGTTTTAATGAGAAGAGAAAAGATCATCAAATTACGCTATCTAGGTTTTCTGAAATTAGGTTTTCATTTTTAATTAGGTGGTTTTATACAATCCTAGAAATTCTGACTCAGAAGAGTACAGAATACCCACACCATTTGCATGTTAAAACAATTATAAAGCATGTTTAATGTATTATATAAACATAGGAACATTTCTAATTTGACATGCTAATTTACCACAGTGAACATTTATGAGGGTCATTCTCTTGCCACACAAAGGGATAGAGCTGTAATGTAATGATTTAAACAGCTGCAGTATTTCAATCCACCACCCTCACCCCTTAAATAGGGCCCAATGTATTTATTTTCAACACTTCAATAAACTGATTATACATTATACAGTCAAGCCAGATTAATAACCCTCTTGTTAATGTCACTCTTCTTATCAGCATTAAATGTACTGTTTAATGACAATTACTATTTTTTGTACACTGATAACATTTTACAATAAACACCTATAAAGCTCATATTCATACATTTGAAAACAATATGTTTTTTTTTAATTGGTTGGCGCTCAGCACATTTAAATATGTAATAATTTTTCAGGAAACATTTATTTAGATATGTTACATCTATTTAGATATTATATTGTTGTTTTATTGCTTTTAAAATCCATTCTCTGCCTTTACCAAAACACAACTTAATATCGTCCAGTTTACATGTGAAAATAATATAGATGCACTTTCTGAATTCTTGATAAACACACGCATGTATTGCTCATTTCATGCCAAGAAACCCAAACAGACATTGCCTACATGTTTGAGATCTTTTTCAACTTGAACCAAACTGGGATGTGTATTGTCAACAATGCCAGTTTATTTTGTGAAAGCTCAAAATAGACATACATTATCCTCTTTAACTGAAACAGTTGGTTATACAATATGAACATGAGAAATATTCATACATGCATAAAGGAGACTTTGATAGCAGCTTTGATCGATGATGTGGCAGAACTAGTACCACACCCGAAGAAAAAAGTTGAGAACATTTTTTGTAGCATTTTTTGCACTTGCATTCACACCTCGGGACACTTTAGCTCATCTACCAGTTAGTAGCTTTGTAATACACTTCAAACATTTAACAGTTGTCAATTGCAAAGGGCAAACATATTTTTCCAACACTTAAATACAAGATTTATAAAGTAATTAAGAAATGATTACCTACAGTATAAATATATCTAGAGTATATTGATGCTGCCCTGCATAAAGTCCAATCGTTATGTGGTTTCAGCTTTGTTTGCAAAAGTATTTTTGAAACTTTAATTCTCATCAACTTATTGAATTTAATTCACAGTATACATCAGTGTGACAGTGCAGCAGCCTAAAAGAGTCCCTTTCATAGGGGATACAAAGGGGAGCCATTTCCTAATTTTTAACAGGAATGCATTCTATATTTATATATTTATGTTAGACAAATGTAAATGGCAGAAACAAGATGATTTAGTGTTGAAAGTAACACTAAAAAAACCACAATATGACTGTCAGGCCTGTACCTGTAGAGTCAGAAGCAGCACTTTGTGACCACTGTAAAAATTAAAGACAACCACAAAATCTCTCTTAATTTCTCTCTCTCTCTCTCTCTCTCTCTCTCTCTCTCTCTCTCTCTCTCTCTCTCTCTCTCTATATATATATATATATATATATATATATATACACACACTGTACTAAATGTATACACTACACTTATTAAGGGCACTGGTGTTTCAAAGCAGGAACGTCAACTTGAAAGATAATACTCCTTGATTGTTCATAGAGGGCTGTGTTTAATTCACTCAGGAGCATGTCTGTAAACTACCCATTGGCCCCCTCAAGCTTGCTCGTTATTTGTCCGCCCACATTCATGGAACAACTACAGTAGTCCATTATCGTTCATGAAGTACCCACTATATAATGAGGTGCATTTTATACTTTATTATTCTTTTGAAATCAATATCACGCAACACCCTATTTGACATATTTGAACACACTGGTACCTTCAGATGAGACCGAGGTCCTATTGTAAGTGACTCTGCTGCAGCAGTTGTGAAGTCTCTGTAAGTCGCTTTGGATAAAAGTGTCTGCTAAATGACTAAATCAGAAGAAGAAGAAGAAGAAGAAGAAGAAGAAGAAGAAGAAGAAGAAGAAGAAGAAGAAGAGTTTTGTTTTTAGATACTAATAATTATCAACATTGTATGCATAATATGTAAAAGTTTCAGTGTGAGTAAGTGGCTTATTTCAGATCAATTTACAACTGCACATTACCAAAGATTATTATCTTTTTTACTTCTTGTGTCTTCTCTGTTCAGCTGTTAATAGTTTTAATATCCAATTGGAAGTGATAAAGTGTTCTGATGAATGTTTACGAGTGACCTTGCACCACAGTAAATGGTACAGGCCTCACAATTCTCTGGATGCCTCACAATAAGGAGTGTCTTCATGTCCCCCCCTCCCAAGAATGGATGTCTGCATGTGCTGTGCATGCTTCTGTGCACTGTTTTCACATGTTAACACCCCCTGTGCTATTCAGGGGCGTTCGCTTTTCCTGCACATTTCCAGCAGAAGTCAAAAGAGCAGAAGAAACACAAAAGATAAACACAACCAAATGTAAAATACATTTCTTACACGCAAAGTCTTTCACCCCTTTCCCTTGGACCTGGTTGGTACATGCCGACATTCGGCTTTGGATTTGGTTTAAACTGAAGTAACAGGTTTCTTGGACAAGTCCAGGAGTGGTGGGAATTTCGAATAACAAGGTAACCATTTTTTTTCTCTTTTTTGTTTTAGTTAAACTAAACCTTATTGCATTATTATGATGTAGTTTAAGTTGTATTTATACCACATTGTATTAATGCAATGCATTTTTTTTTTAATATAACATGCTAATGAAGCAATAGGGTCAACTTTACACCAAACCTTGAAATAATGTTTATACTGTACTAAAAATATTTAAATGATTTTTATTCTTGTTGTACTGTGATAATGTGATGATATTTGAAAGAGTTTGAGTGGTTTAAATACACTTTGATGTACTGAGTGTGACTGCTTAAAAACACAAAGTCCACATAATTAATGAGTCCCTCTCTAAAATGAGAGGTTTGTTGGGTCTGTATTATTTGGGAAGATTTTTTTTAGCTTTTAAACAAATAACAGGCATTACGCCTACAGGAAAAAAGGAACTTTAAAAACCAAGATTGTTCTGTTGAGTCGTTAAGCCCATGGATCTCTAACCTCCTGTTCAAAAGATTAGCCATTGAAATGGTCATGGTATAATTTAAAGCATGTGTTTGTGTTTGGACAGTGAATACCATGCCACAGTTACAACAGCATTCTTTTCAAAAAGAAAATCGAATGTCATGTAAATTAAAAAACATGTGCAGCTTCCAAAGTAAAATGGTCTTTTTATTCCGAAGTTACAGGAAGAAGTAGTGGTTGTTACAGGCACATTGTGTTTTTTTTCTAATTCTCAAAGAGGGTTTGGTGGCATTTTAATTTCAACATTGTGACTTCAGTGATGACAACACCTTTTTCTCATCTGCATACACTTTAGCTCAGTCATATCACAATTTGAAGACAGTAAATGGTTTATATAGGCAAGACATTTGAACACATTGTTATTTGTGTTTGTTCTGTTCTGTGACTTCTAATATGGGTAGGATGTGTGTTATGGTCACACTTCTGCATTTTTCTGTTTTGGGAATAGTACATTTTCTGTTCACAGATTATAAAAACAAAAAAACATACAAACAATTTTCAATTTTTACATAGACATGTATTTTATTTTTAAGTTAGTGGCATGAAAGCAATAGCACACAACAGGGTTTTAAAATATGGTCCAATATTCTTAGGGTGCATGGACTTATTTTCAAGATAATACGGTATTACCAGGGCGATCTGGAAAATAGTGTCTGTTTTTTATGCATAATACCACACCATTCTGGGAAAACAAATGCTTGATGACACCAGAAGAGAGCGGACTGCACTTGACTGACCCCTAGTGGAGCTAAAATCCATAACACCTTATAACTGAACATGTATGTTAAAACTGCAAACATTACTGGTGGAATTGAAATACTACCAGAATAACATGATTACTCTGCCCTTATTAAAGTTTGAAAAGGTTATAGTATTGTTTAATGGAGTCCCATTATTAACTGATGAAGAAATGTATAGCATAGTTAATCAAATAAGGAATATCAAATCTTACCACTATTGCTTTGAATAACAACAAAATTCAGTTTCAGCAATTTTAAACAAAAGCGATGAACTGTGGGCTGACAAGAATATGACATTCTGAAGTTTTCACATGCCAAGAGTTAAACCTGGTTCCAGTAAAGTTAACAAAAAAGACACTATAAAACTATACAGATCAGCAGTGTCAAACTCAGTACCTGGAGGGCCGCAGTATCTTCTGGCTTTTGTTCCACCCGAGCTCCCAGTTACTTATTTGGTCTAATTATTTGATTAATTGGACACATTTAGCACTTCTCTCCAGGCCTCAAAATGTTTTATAGGTCGTGTACCTTGAATCAAGTGCATTTTTTAAATCATTAACTGTAAAAGACCTTGAGAACATATTAAACATGTCCAATTGAATAATTAGATCAATCAAGTTAATTGAGATGTTAAGTTGGGATGAAAACCAGAAGACCCTGCGGCCCTCGAGGGCTGGAGTTTGACACCCATGATGCAGATGAACTTCAAAGTCATTGAAGAGTTGTTTAAAAAAATATAGACCTCAAGGTCTTTACTCTAAAATTAATAACAAACAAAACAGTTAGTTAACATAAATCTTAGTTTAAATTCTAAAGACTGTCAAAAAGCAAGGCCTGCAAATAGACGTTTCTTTAACCTAGTGTAGGACCAGAAACCATGTTTTAAAATGAAAATACATGTTGAAATGTGTAACCTGTGCAGTGAATAGATGTACATGGCATGGGAAATGTATCACTGTAAGATGTTCATGAACAACTAACTTGATTTACAAGTCAAAATGGTGTTTAGAATTCTGTGAACTGGGCCCACAGAATTTAAACTAAGATTTATGTTCACTAACTGTTGTTTGATTTTTTTTTTTGGTGCAAAACACACAGTAACAGAAACAGATTTGATTTATAAAGACCAAAACTCACTGGAATGCACTAACAAGGGGGCTTATTAGTTTCATTTGAAACAGACTGTAGTTATCACATTGTTGAACAGTGTCTGCAATGATCTCTCATTAGCATTCTGCTGCTTGTAGAAATAACACACACACACACACACACAAAATTCTAATATCAAATTAAACCAGACTGAAACTGAAAGCAAGATAAAAAGAGAACCGCTGTTGACCTGATATCTTATAAAGAGTTCCAAGATGAAAGGGATCCTGATAACATTTCACAGGCAAATAACAATTGAAGCCTTTATCATGTCACCTTTTAGGTTACAGTCTAAGATGGTTCCTTTTCAGATTCTGAATGCAGAGTAATGGTTGCCCACAATATGTCATGTCCAGGTTTTTACTTGCCAGGACTTCAACCAGGTTACTTTAATTCTACCCGGTTTCCTCTGTACTTGAAGTGAAGGAAGCACAGCTTACATTGATGTGTACTGCAGCAGCCTCATCAATTAGAAATCTGAAGCTGGCTCTCTGTGTGACTTACTTTTAGGGACTGATTTTCAAAGCTTGGAAACAGAAAATGAATATATTATCCTTACTTAATCTGGAAACCATTCAAATGCCTGTAGTTTGCAAAGCAATTGGAAATGCATTTACTATATGAATCATAACAATATAGACAGTTCACATAATTTAGCAATCAAAGACATGACAAGTACTGATCATTACTGATGCTATAATGAAAAAGTTCAAACACAGAACTTACTGACTTAATTAACTCTCTTTGACCAGCAAATGAGGTCATTGTACCACAGTGAAACTAGGTTTGTCAAATCAGGACCGGATTAGCTATTACAAACAGCTTTAATCAAACTTTAAGCAACGTGTTGATACCTCCAATCATACAAGAAATCTTCTGAGTTCCTTGAGCTTATCTTTTTATTTGCAACAGGTATCATTGTCTTAATAGTACCCAACCCTGCAAAGCTCCAGCTTTATAAAGTGTGCTGTGTGTGGAGGAAATACAGCAGAGTATTGCTGATTTCGGAGACTACAGTATGAAGATGTATGGGAATAAGGTTGACCTGATGTTTGCAGGTATTTTCTTCATGACATTTTGTGGTAAGTTACTGCTATCAACACAATCAATTAGTTTGACCTTGCATCACATTTATGAATTAGTTTATTTGGTGAAAGGTATTGCTGGCAGTTTTGAGATGTCCATTTAATTGCTTAACAATGTACAGTAAACAACACAATGCATCAGTTTAGGGTGTTATTTTGTGCAAAGGCAAATGCATTTTCTTCTGATAACTGTATAAATCTAGTAAGAAACAGTTTAGTATGTTGCAGTTAGTTTTCTGAGTCGTTTCTTGCAGAACAACGCTGAAGAAATGTAACGTGCAATATTTTGGAGCAGCATAGGAAGAAATTTAAATAATGCATTTGAAAGTAAAATCCAGGGAAAGAAACAAGTTCATGTAAAAGTTGTGTTGGGGACACATTCTTCCATTCTCTGTGCTTACAAGTTTTTTGGAATTGATCAGGGCCATGGTTCTCAGCCTTTGTCTTGGTACAGACCACCTGGACCAGCTCAGCACAAAAAACAGATCTATTTATTCAACTATAAAAGTTTTGGTAGCATACTTTAGAGAGTATTGTTATTATAGTCATACAACTGCATCAAACTAACATTTAGGTACCAGTAGATTTAACAGGATTTCCCCCCCCCCCCCCAAAACTAATTTAATTTGTTTTGCTTGTCATATGTTTCGCACATTGCTGTAAAATTGATGTGTAGGTGATTTATAGTTTCAAAAGAGTTTTACTATAAAGCAGTTGATTCAATTATCTGAGAGAGGGCTATACTTTGTACAATACACATAATTTTTAACTGAAAACATTTTATTGAATTTAAGAAACAATATGGTGCAAACTGAACATAGTGAAGCAGATGTTAAAGAGTAAGTATCGGGGTTCTGAAAAATGTAGCGTTACACGTCCCCACGTGTTGCTCCAACTGTTTAAATAACGTACCATCATTTTTCTTTGCACTGATAACACCCTGGCAACTTTTTACACTTATAACTTTAAAGTCTGTTTTAAAGCATTTTTTTTTTAAATGTCCGCTCTAGTGCACTAATAGTGTAAGGATTATTGCCCACATTGTCAAACAGGTAACACAGCAATAATGATCCGTGAAGTGGTACACTGTTCCTGCAGTGATTTAGAGGACAGATCTCAAACCCAGTGCACTAGAGTGCCCATTTTGAAAAAAAACTTTGAAACTGATTTTAAAATTGTGTGTAAAAAGTTCTAAATGAAAAGAAAAATTACAGGAATCTTATTTAAACAGTTGTAGCATCACGTGAGGATGTATAACACTATATTTTTCAGAACCCCACTACTCTCTTTACCTGCACCACTGGGTTTAGTTATTGCTTATAGGATTTCCCTATACCAGGTAGCTTTGATCCAAATTGGGAGGAGACTCCTGAAGCTATAGACTGGCATGAGCAAGTACAATACAAGCCCTCTCCACAGACCCAGCACATCTGATTCAGTATCGTGTTTTTCAGGTGCTTACTTTGGGCAGCGGGTGGTAGAAACACAGAGAGGCCCTCTTTTCCGCGCAGAAGGCTCTCATGTTACTATGTCATGTAAAGTGAGAGGCTACGAAGGCACTCCAAAACAGAACTTCCATTGGTCCATTTATCGGCCTGCTTCCCCCAGCGTGGAGATCCATATTGTGAGCACAGCAGACCCTCACTTCACGTACGCTCTCTATCGGCACAGAGTGAGAATGCAGGACATTTACATCGAGAGAACCAGCACAGACTCAGTGCTCTTGCACATAACCAATCTACAAGTGCACGACCAAGGAGAGTACGAGTGCTACACTCCCAATACAGATTCTGTCTACTATGGAACCTACAGTGACAAGACAATCCTCACAGGTACGCTGCTGAAATCAAGCCAGATTTTTCCTTGCATAGTTTTAAGTACAACATTTTAAGTACTGTTAAGTACTGTTCTGCTTTAGTCTGCATTCTGCTGTGGTATAAAATTAGCAATTTATAGTACAGTATAGCCAAGCAAGAGAAATCACAGTGAAGTATGGAAAAACAACATGGTAAAGCACTGTAAACTAATGCCAACGTAAGGGAAATCCATGGTACATGTCAGCATTCCTGTGCGTTTACCAAGGTGAGCTTTTTATATAGGGATGATCTTGTTTTTCATGCTGAATTTCCCATTGTTTGCCGTAGCTATGAAGCAAACTGATCTAAACAAACTCTAACTTATGATCCTGGCATTTTTTATTCTGCTCACGAGCTTATGTGATGACAGAATACTGGGGCCATACACCAGCTGCCTGGCACATATTTCATCTACTGTAACTCTGCCCCAACCCACATTCCAACAGACACAGGGATATGATCACTGACTGAGCCCAGAGATGAATATACATAAAAACCTAGTGTCTCAACAGCCATAACCTCTTAGGATGACAGACAGTCAAGCTAAAGAAAAATGAGATCATAAACTTCCAGTGATCCGGGTGCCTCGGTTTAAACAGCCTGACACAGCTGCAATACAGCTGCTCACGATGGAAACAGAGCTTAATTGTGATTATGAATGTATGGGATATTAAATCTCAGTACTCTCAGCTGGCATCTTAAATATTTGAAAACATATGAACAAACATGAAGAAATAAATGCAGTAGTAAAGGCCCTCTTTGATGCAGAAGTCCTCTTCCTGTTTCTGTGTTGGCTTTACAGTGCAATATGCCTGTAGACGAGACGTTTATTTTCAACTCACCAAATACATTGTAGCCCTCTTCCCCCCTTTAACCTCAGCGATCAGCTGCAGCCAAAGTATGAGATCCAAGTCCCAGCATCAATGTAAGAGGCCCATTGCAAACAAGCATCTTTACCACTATGCAAAAGAACCAGGCTGGTCTGCAATCGTGGTTAGAGCTTTTAACCTCATCTCATCTCATCGACAGGGGGCACTGGCCGTTACAGCAGCACCTGTAATGGTGTTGCCTTCCTTACATTATAGGGTCGGAAACCAAGCAAGTTATCGTTGAAATATTTACTCAGTCTAGTAAAGCAGCCAACAGATTTTTCTATCTAAATGATAGCTGTGAACAATGTATGAAAAAGCTCTTACACAAACATCTTTTAAATGGTAGCTTTTAAATGTTTTAAAAAAATTGCAGTATTTTCTTCTAAATAAAGCAAAACAACACTAGCCTGCACCCCCTCTTTTGGTGAAACAAGTGTTTTGTTTTGTTTTTCTTAACACTGCATATGCTGGGATTACATTTTAATTATGGCTTCACTATATATGTATAGTGGCTTTTAAAAAGTGCCAACAAATAATGTATTTATAATGTATTATTGTTTTTTGTAATGCATTATTATTATTAATGTAATAACGATGTATTATGTTCAGTATTATGAACGTTTAAATACTGCACACAAATACACACATTTAGATTGGTAATCAGATGGCTCTGTCTGTTTATTTAGTCATTCCAGATACACTTCAGGCCCGAATCTCAGCTCTATCAATTCGGAGAGCTGCGGGAGAGTCCCTCAGTCTGTCCTGTGACGTCTCGAAGCTAACCTCCCAGCACACGCACCTGTCCATCTCCTGGTTCCTGCAGACAGAAGGGGAGACCCTGGAGATCGTCACTCTCTCAAGAGAATTCATCCTGCAGGCTGGAATGGCTTTTCACCACAGACTTGAATCAGGGCACCTGCGCATGGACAGAAGTGGTCTGACAACATACCTGCTGACCATCTTCCAGCTGCAGCATTCAGACCGGGGCGAGATTTACTGTGAGGCAACTGAGTGGATCCAGGATCCAGATGAGTCCTGGTATCCCCTGCTAATAAAACGGACAGAAAGCACAAAGGTCACTGTGGAGCAGAGACCGCCAACAGCAGATGTCCGAGAGCCAGGTAAATGTATAGTATTGCATTTTCTTTGATTTAATTGCCTACTTCTCTGCATGGTATTAAAATAACAAAAGTGTATAAATGACTGTGATAGTTGGCGCACAAATAAAGAAATACTGTAGCACCGACCAAAAACACTGTAGTTTTCTAAAATATTCTATAGTATGTATTGCAGTATGTTATAGGAAGCTATAGTGTTTTTCGATGGCATATCATTTTTAATTATTATTTTCTTTTTCCAAACCACATTACCAAAACAGTTACTATTGATATGAAATTTAACACATTTTACAATAAACATCTGTCATGTCAGGTAGCCTATTTTTGTTAAGTGTCTGAACCTGTTTGCAATCTCAATTATTCCACATTGTTTTCTCTAGAGTACACCACTGATTCGTCAGTACCCAAAAAAACATTCCAGCCCCTGCATGCACATGGTAAGTCTTTTATAAATATGGTAAACAGGGTTACAACTGGTCCCTTAATGATAGGTCTTCGATCAGATGTTTCACCCATATCTTATTACATTTTTGTCTTTAATAAACATACAAAGTTAAAAACATGATTTCATGAAGTGTCGATTTGATATTATAATTTTTGGATATTGTGATTTGTTTAAAAAAAATAAAAGAAAAAAATAATCGGTGCAATTAATATCATGCATTTTTTCTACACATTTTAATTCAACTTTTTTTTTGCAGGTATTGTTCTTCAAGCTAGCAGTCTTTGTTCAGATGTTGTATCCGTAGCAAGTTCTTGGGCCTACTATATCTTGGTCATCCTGTTCTTTGTGATCTAATACAAGCAGAAACCTGACGAAGACAACTGGCAAAAACAACTAACACTGTGTGCAGCGATCTCACATACATGGATTTAAATAAGACATTCAGTGGAGAGTTTGTTTGTTGTCACAGGATGTGTCCAAGTAATGTTTAGGTTTCTAAGATACTACATTAATGTTCATGGAGTACTGTAGTTAGTCCACCCTCACGAGTGGAGAGTGGAATAAACGCAGACCTCTGTGAACTTTCATGGAGTATTTTTTCATTTTCTAGCAAGTACAATGTTTAAAAAAAGTGTGTCATATTTTCAAAGCGTTACTTTTTAATTAACTCCTATTTTTTTAAAGGAAAAAAAAAAATCACGAGAAATAAACACCTTAAGAGTGCTTCAGAGAACTTATATATAACTTTGTTGTTTGGTTCTAGTTTTGTAACATTAACAGACATTTGACCTCTTTCAAAAAATAGGACTTACTTAAAGACTGGAGTACACTTTATGTTTAAATGTAAATAAACAGTTGAATTCAAGCTCTGCATCAGCTTAGCATGGCAGTGTGTTTTGGAATAGTGTGATTCTGTTGTTAATGTTGAATGAATGCAAGGAAGAATGACAAATGAGACCCGGTGAAAAGCATTGAATACAGTAAGCGTTGAATACTAAAAAAGTTATTCAATGTTAACCCCCCAAATATCACATTAAAAAACATGGAACCATGGGATAGCAAAGCTACTATTTTGTGTTTATGTGCCTACATTGCTAACTCCGTTTCCCCTGTTATCCTGTGGTTACAGTTTCTGTTCAATGTATGTCCACCTGGACTTATATTTTCCAACTCATTTGCACTCCTTCCATAAGTAAGTAAGTAAATAGTATGGCCCTGATGAGGACGAACATAAGCTCTAAGTTATAGGATAAGAAAAACGTTCACTGATGCCATGTGTAACTCGAAAACATCCAGAAGGGTTAAAACTTTTTTTTGTAAGAATAATTTTGTGCAGGTTGTGTTTGTACTCATTAATTACAATTTATTTTTTTATTTTTATATATGTATAATTTTTGTATTAAAAGTTTTTTGAATTGCAGTTTTGTTGCATCTTGCTGCCCTCTTGGTTGTGTGGGCATTGCCTCAAAAAAATCCAAAACACTGCTTTTTTGCTTTTTTGTTTGTTTATTCACATAAAACAATCATTTGCCTCCTCCATTTAGAGATGTTTATTTATTATCCCTGAAGTACTTTTGTATACTCAGTAAATACCACCCACTTTATTGGCAAGGATTACTCAGGGTAATTGCCGGGGTATAAATTAATGTGCGTTGAAGCACATCAGAAAATCATAAAGTTTCCCTATAATACTATATGGCCGACCAAACAATTACACATACTCACAAAACACATGGCATGATACTTACATGATCATTCTTGTGTTCCTCCTTGCAAAAACAGGCCATTAAGAAAACATTTGAATGAGAGCTTCTCTTTGACTGAGTCCTCTCACGCATTTGTTTTTGCTTTTTATAAATCACAAATCAATGTATCCGCCTTTAATGAGCTCATACAGCATCAAGGTAAAATCAAAGCTTTTCGTTACATTCATATATATATATATATATATATATATATATATATATATATATATATATATATATATATATATATACAGTACTGTGCAAAAGTTTTAGGCAGGTGTGAAAAATGCTGTAAAGTAAGAATGCTTTCAAAAATAGACATGTTAATAGATTATATTTATCAATTAACTAAATGCAAAGTGAGTGAACAGAAGAAAAATCTAAATCAAATCCATATTTGGTGTGACCACCCTTTGCCTTCAAAACAGCATCAATTCTTCTAGGTACACTTGCACAAAGTCAGGGATTTTGTAGGCATATAGTCAGGTGTATGATTAAACAATTATACCAAACAGGTGCTAATGATCATCAATTCAATATGTAGGTTGAAACACAATCATTAACTGAAACAGAAACAGCTGTGTAGGAGGAATAAAACTGGGTGAGGAACAGCCAGACTCAGCTAACAAGGTGAGGTTGCTGAAGACAGTTTACTGTCAAAAGTCATACACCATGGCAAGACTGAGCACAGCAACAAGACACAAGGTAGTTATACTGCATCAGCAAGGTCTCTCCCAGGCAGAAATTTCAAGGCAGACAGGGGTTTCCAGATGTGCTGTCCAAGCTCTTTTGAAGAAGCACAAAGAAACGGGCAATGTTGAGGACCGTGAGCGCAGTGGTCGGCCAAGGAAACTTACTGCAGCAGATGAAAGACACATCATGCTTACTTCCCTTCGCAATCGGAAGATGTCCAGCAGTGCCATCAGCTCAGAACTGGCAGAAAACAGTGGGACCCTGGTACACCCATCTACTGTCCGGAGAAGTCTGGTCAGAAGTGGCCTTTATGGAAGACTTGCGGCCAAAAGCCATACCTCCGACATGGAAACAAGGCCAAGCTGACTCAACTATGCACGAAAACACAGGAACTGGGGTGCAGAAAAATGGCAGCAGGTGCTCTGGACTGATGAGTCAAAATCTGAAATATTTGGCTGTAGCAGAAGGCAGTTTGTTCACCGAAGGGCTGGAGAGCGTACACGAATGAGTGTCTGCAGGCAACAGTGAAGCATGGTGGAGGTTCCTTGCAAGTTTGGGGCTGCATTTCTGCAAATGGAGTTGGGGATTTGGTCAGAATTAATGGTCTCCTCAGTGCTGAGAAGTACAGGCAGATACTTATTCATCATGCAATACCATCAGGGAGGCATCTGATTGGCCCCAAATTTATTCTACAGCATGACAACGACCCCAAACACACAGCGAAAGTCATTAAGAACTATCTTCAGCGTAAAGAAGAACAAGGAGTCCTGGAAGTGATGGTATGGCCCCCACAGAGCCCTGATCTCAACATCATCGAGTTTGTCTGGGATTACATAAAGATGGAGAAGCAACTGAGGCTGCCTAAATCCACAGAAGAACTGTGGTTAGTTCTCCAAGATGTTTGGGCCAACCTACATGCCGAGTTCCTTCAAAAACTGTGTGCAAGTGTACCTAGAAGAATTGATGCTTGATGCTGTTTTGAAGGCAAAGGGTGGTCACACCAAATATGGATTTGATTTAGATTTTTCTTCTGTTCACTAACTTTGCATTTAGTTAATTGATAAATATCATCTATTAACATGTCTATTTTTGAAAGCATTCTTACTTTACAGCATTTTTTCACACCTGCCTAAAACTTTTGCACAGTACTGTATATATTTGTCAAGTACATTCTGTTCTTTTTAATTCTCTATTAAATATATTTATTTGCCTTAAAATGCAGTTGTATTATGTTCCCTCATTACTGTTGACTGCCTAGCTCAAATGATCCTTTTGGACCTATTTTTGCCCAGCAGTCTATTTCTGTTTGTCTATAATTATTATTATTTATTAATGATAATGATAATCTGAGCCTTAAAACAGAAGTGATGATTAATGGACAAGTTCTTAAAAATGAGCATAAAATGTGTATGTTCTTTGTACAGTAAACCAGATCCGCACATTGACAAATCCAGAACATGTTTTTTTTTACATTATATATGTTACACAAGAGAAAAAAACTTAGTACTGGACATCTGCTCCCACTGCTATGGGAGGTGAAAGTAACAAAAATTAAATAATGAATGACAATTCATTACATGTTAAATTTATGCAAGTATCGCATTTTGAATTTTAACTTTTTCCACAGGACGGCATGATTTCTTTGTGATGTGTATAATCAGTTATAGTTTGTTTTCATTAAAAAAAAAACGTCTTTGACATGCGCAGCTAAAACATGCTTTAAATAATTAATGCTTAATGTATTAACTATGCGACCTACCTGTTTATAAACAATTGCGCCGATTTCAAAGTAGCCTATTTTAAATACATTTTTGGGATTTAAAAACTTGAAAGTTGAAAGTAAATGATCACGAAAGTTTTCACGAATGTTGTTGCTCTGTGGTTTGTGCTGTTACGTGTGGAATAAACACGAGTCGTGTAAATGACATTAAAAATTCATAATGTATTACATATAACGTTATTGCTTACAGATACCGTATTTGTTTATATATTTCTTTTATATACAGTACACACACAAGATTGGGATTGACAGTGTCCAACACAGGGGATACCAAATTAGACAGGTAACAGGCTATAGCGGTATTATTTGGTATCCCCTGTGCATTTCAGGCAGTGGGGCTCCTAGAAATGTCAAACTTCCACCGTGTCTACCTGTGCCCCATTATCACACGTTATTGCTTACCGTATTTCATTTTGAAAATCAAAGCCTCTCATTGGCTGAACAGGTGAATCGGTAACAAGGAGAAACACCAATCTCTCTGATGTGGAAGGTGTGGGAATGGGCGGGGCGGATGGGATTGATTGACAGTTTGCAAGTGCATGCATCGAATGAATAAAAAGCGCATCGAATGACAAAGTGCACACCGAATGGATAAAAGGCACATTAAATATATAAAGCTCATATTTAATGTTTGATGCTAGTTTTTAACTTTCGACTGTTGCATTTAACATTCGATAGTAGTATTTAACATTCAATACTTGCATTTAATATTCAATTTTGAATTTATTATTTGATGTTAAAATGTAACATTTGATACATGAATTTAATATTTAATGCTAGTATTTATTAATTGATGCTAAAATTCAATATTCGATACTTGTTTAAATTTAACATTTAATGAATTGTCATTCAATATTTAATTGTTGTTACTTTCACCTCCCATACACTGCATTCTGCAGAGAGCAATACCATACCTACAATGTGCCATCAATAAAATAAATTGCTATGTGCTCTCATTGCCTTTCCTTTTTGTGACTCACACTGGGTCATTAAATTCATGTTAGAAGCCAGTTCTGTCCACCCCACGCAATGTTTATTATGAGGCTGAATGGTTTGACAGTGCATTAAATTCAGAGGTCTGCGTCCAGAGTCTCAATTACTCTTCCTCATGTCTAAGGAGATTCCTCTCTGTGCTTGTGCTCATACAGAGTCATGTAACATATGGACAGCAGAGGGCACTGCTGCTTAGACGAAAAGCTTAGACTAACAGCTTCCAAATGTGTTTGGTTGCAGTCTGTTATATTCATCAGATTTGTACATATTCTATATTATCTCATGGATTTTCATAAGTTATAAAAAAAATAAAAAAATAAATGTGGATTACTCTGTGTATAAAATTATATATATATATATATATATATATATATATATATATATATATATATATATATATATATATATATATATATATATATATATATATATATTTAACTTCGATAACTTTGGCAATACAGCTTTTATCCTGGCCAAAAATCACCAGCTGAACTTAAGATCTAAAAATAACCACTCAGAAAGTTTGCTGACTTAGCAAACACTAAAAGCTTTGGCACATGCCACCAGCCACCTCTCGCAACCTCCATAACAGTGTTTATTATCTTAAGACCTCTGCTGCTAGCCATAAATTACATGGGTTGTCGGCTACAATTTAAATGATCACCCTTTCTGTCAATGACTGTTGTGCATGACCATATAAATACTGCCCACTGTCTAAATAGCACTGCAAATATTGCCATATGTCAACATTTTGTTAAACACCCACATTTGGCTAACTATAGGAGTTCAGATATATGGAAATGCCACATTGTTGAGGCAATAATTACAATGATTATGTTAGAGATGCTACATGTTTGTAATTGAGAAACCATACTGTTTTTTGGCAGTTCAATAGAATATGCTTTTTTATTAAAGACTTACAGAGCAGGCTCTCAACTGTGTGTATGCACGGTTTTGGGCAGGATGTGAGTGCCACTGATTACCACACCGTTGTTACCTGACTCACAATGTCAATAAACAAGCACAGGCCTGAGTAACAGTATGGTATTTGGTTATGTAGGATAAGCACAGTTTCCCACCGCTAACATCATTTTCACACGTTTTCTTATGTACTAATACATCAATAAACAGTGGGCTGAGTGTTTATGAGTATTATTAATAAAAAAATAATTTCAATTTCTCTGCCTTCCTGTTTTACAAAGTAATGTTGGACAGGGCAGGCCATTACACATACCAGGAATAATAAAAGTTGGATGGCCAACATAAAAAACAGGTTTGGTCTACAATTGCTATTATTTGTTGTTTATTAATAACCTTGATAATTAATGTATTATTAAGAATCATTTATATAAATACAATGGCACCATGAGTTAAGACTTATGCCTAAAGGTGCTTTGACATTGTCACCACTTTCAGTAATCTCTTTATATTTACTGTAAAACATTTATAAAATCTCTTTGATCACTATTACCACTGTGAAAGGAAATAAAACGTTTTATCTATAACAACCTCTATGAGGCATGCTTGGCTGGTACTGTGATATCTTAAAATAGTTTGGCTTCTCCCTTGGCTGCCCTCCAGCAGGTCACCTTGGTAACAATATTTTTCATTTTAGCATGGCCTTTCATTAGAGCTGAATATGAATAAAAAGCCATCATTATACAGTTATACGCACCTTGTACATCACAGCAAGAAACATTATTTAACATGAAACAATTTAACACAGAGAAATTTGAGTAATTTGTTAAAAAAAAATATTATCACCCTACATTCCATAAGAATCACTATGCATTAAAGTAGTGAGATAAAAAAAAAAAAACAACAGTTTGGAAGATCAGCAGTCAAGTTATTGTGTAAGAAGGAGCTCCCGAGTGGCGCATCCAGTAAAGGTGCTCCACGTGGAGTGCAGGATGTGCCCTATAGTCTGGACGTCACGAGTTTGAGTCCAGGCTATTCCTTTGCCGACTGAGGACGGGAGCTTCCAGGGGCGGCGCTCAATTGGCCGAGTGCCGCCGGGGGGAAGGGAGGGCTAGGTCGGCCAGGGTGTCCTCGGCTCACCGCACAGGTAGTCTGGCTGGGCGCCTGCGGGTTTGCCTGTAAGCTGACCAAGGGCGGCGTTGTCCTCCGACGCTGTAGCTCCGGTCTGCATGGTGAGTCTGCAGTGTGTACAAAAGCGGTCAGCTGACGGCACACGCTTCGGAGGACAGAGTGTGCTCGTCTTCGCCGCTCCCGAGTCAGCACAGGGGTGGTAGCGGTGAGCTGAGCCTAAAAAAATGATTGGACATTACTAAATTGGGGAGAAAACAATAAAAATAATTGATGACCACTAAATTTATTTAAAAAAAAAAAAAAGTTATTGTGTAAGATTATTGGCCTGCCTGTTGGTTGCCATTGGCAGCAAACCAAGATTAAACCAGTCTCAATTGGGACACTGTTAGCCCTAGTTAGCATTGCAATCTGGTTAAATGCAATTCCTTCCAAATGAGCCTGATGCAAAAGCATGTAAGTGGAACACTGTAATTTATGCAAGAGTAATACACACTGGTGATCCTTTGTGTAATGTCTTGTTAAAGACTAGATAGCAGACTACACATTGAACCAGATGCTGCCCCATTTTTGGAGTGTAATGTGATTTCAGTTTTACAGACTGGCTTCATGGTGCAGATGGAAACATTGTATTAAGGCCTCCAGTTCTTCAAAGGGCAGCCTCGCCCATGGTCCCAATCATTTCCACTGCGTTGTCTAATGCTAAACATAGCTCACACTTAGACACTACATACTCTACTTGGTGGACAGCGTATGTCTTACATTAGAACACCTGTTCTTCAACGAACTTGACTGACGGACAACAAGTCTAAGTACCTTGCATTGTAGAGGCAGACTGTGCAGCA
Organism: Acipenser oxyrinchus oxyrinchus; assembly: GCA_030684275.1. Taxonomy (NCBI): domain Eukaryota; kingdom Metazoa; phylum Chordata; class Actinopteri; order Acipenseriformes; family Acipenseridae; genus Acipenser; species Acipenser oxyrinchus. Next base: position 20,298,662 of record CM060255.1, read on the forward strand.
GGTTGATCTTTATTGGTTAACATTATGAAAGGAACTGGCTGAGGCAAACAGCCTCAAAATAATGCATCAACAATTATAATGGGTTATGTTGTTATTGAGAGCAAATTCTACTTTGCAAAAAAAAGGAAGAGTTTCCAAGTACTAATTGTTGTAGCAGTACTCCTCTACAACTGGAAGCACATTCCCACATCAGTGTATTTTTAATACATTTCAGCAAACTCTGTTAAAAGAAATCATAAAATAACCATCAATGTTCTAAAACTATGTGTCCATTTATCCATTGCTTTCTAACAGTGGCATGGAAGTTATTAAAGTGTATGAAGAAACACTTATTTTGTGAATGTTTAACATTGCCACCTGGTATTCATCCAGTGATCACAGGTAATAGGCATGGTTTGTGGGCTGTCAAACTTTTCTGATGGTTTTTATTTAAGTATTGTTATGCTGTAGTTTCATACGTGTTGCTTTAATCCTCCTCAATTCACTTCAAATGGATATTTTTTTACCATCTATATTTTATTAATATTTATGTTCTGTATAATTTATTCATTATTTGCCAGGCTTACTAACTAGTCTAAAAATTGTTTCTGAAAAGAACACTGAAACCTGATTGTGAGGTGTGGTGGGGAAGCCAAGGATTTAGTGCACAATGCTTCAGCTATGGGCTTCAGTGCACAGTGCAGTGCTAAAATGGTCACATATTTGCCCTGTGGCAAAAGATAAGCAAATTATTAAAATCAGAAGGACAATAGAACACTTGTAATGATTTGGGGAGTTTGGAATTTCCCATACATTTCCCATACATTCCGAATATATATATATATATATATATATATATATATATATATATATATATATATATATATATATATATATATATATACAGTACTGTGCAAAAGTTTTAGGCAGGTGTGAAAAAATGCTGTAAAGTAAGAATGCTTTCAAAAATAGACATGTTAATAGATTATATTTATCAATTAACTAAATGCAAAGTGAGTGAACAGAAGAAAAATCTAAATCAAATCCATATTTGGTGTGACCACCCTTTGCCTTCAAAACAGCATCAAGCATCAATTCTTCTAGGTACACTTGCACACAGTTTTTGAAGGAACTCGGCAGGTAGGTTGGCCCAAACATCTTGGAGAACTAACCACAGTTTTCCTGTGGATTTAGGCAGCCTCAATTGCTTCTCTCTCTTCATGTAATCCCAGACAGACTCGATGATGTTGAGATCAGGGCTCTGTGGGGGCCATACCATCACTTCCAGGACTCCTTGTTCTTCTTTACGCTGAAGATAGTTCTTAATGACTTTCGCTGTATGTTTGGGGTCGTTGTCATGCTGCAGAATAAATTTGGGGCCAATCAGATGCCTCCCTGATGGTATTGCCTGATGGATAAGTATCTGCCTGTACTTCTCAGCATTGAGGAGACCATTAACTCTGACCAAATCCCCAACTCCATTTGCAGAAATGCAGCCCCAAACTTGCAAGGAACCTCCACCATGCTTCACTGTTGCCTGCAGACACTCATTCGTGTACGCTCTCCAGCCCTTGTCGAACAAACTGCCTTCTGCTACAGCCAAATATTTCAAATTTTGACTCATCAGTCCAGAGCACCTGCTGCCATTTTTCTGCACCCCAGTTCCTATGTTTTCGTGCATAGTTGAGTCGCTTGGCCTTGTTTCCACGTCGGAGGTATGGCTTTTGGCGCAAGTCTTCCATGAAGGCCACTTCTGACCAGACTTCTCCGGACAGTAGATGGGTGTACCAGGGTCCCACTGTTTTCTGCCAGTTCTGAGCTGATGGCACTGCTGGACATCTTCCGATTGCGAAGGGAAGTAAGCATGATGTGTCTTTCATCTGCTGCAGTAAGTTTCCTTGGCCGACCACTGCGTCTACGGTCCTCAACATTGCCCGTTTCTTTGTGCTTCTTCAAAAGAGCTTGGACAGTGCATCTGGAAACCCCTGTCTGCCTTGAAATTTCTGCCTGGGAGAGACCTTGCTGATGCAGTATAACTACCTTGTGTCTTGTTGCTGTGCTCAGTCTTGCCATGGTGTATGACTTTTGACAGTAAACTGTCTTCAGCAACCTCACCTTGTTGGCTGAGTTTGGCTGTTCCTCACCCAGTTTTATTCCTCCTACACAGCTGTTTCTGTTTCAGTTAATGATTGTGTTTCAACCTACATATTGAATTGATGATCATTAGCACCTGTTTGGTATAATTGTTTAATCATACACCTGAGTATATGCCTACAAAATCCCTGACTTTGTGCAAGTGTACCTAGAAGAATTGATGCTGTTTTGAAGGCAAAGGGTTGTCACACCAAATATGGATTTGATTTAGATTTTTCTTCTGTTCACTCACTTTGCATTTAGTTAATTGACAAATATAATCTATTAACATGTCTATTTTTGAAAGCATTCTTACTTTACAGCATTTTTCACACCTGCCTAAAACTTTTGCACAGTACTGTATATATATATATATATATATATATATATATATATATATATATATACACACACACAAATTCTTAGCCTGCTTTTGTGGGATGTGCTTTGAGAAATCTCATTCAGTCAGACAGCTCTCTGCCACAAAACAAAGCTTGTTAGGGGTATTGTGTCACCATGGCAACTGCAGGAACACCCCCCCCCCCCTCCCCCACTCCAGGGGCTAGTGCCATCTCCTTGACAAAGCCCATACCACCATTTTCTCTGCAGCTCATATACCAGTCCATGAAATTCTAATCCCACTGTAAAATGTTTTGGAGGCAGTTATACTGAATGTCTGCTAATTTTTATCCCAGACACATTTCAGTCACAAAATGTGCCGTTAATGCTTGGGTTTTTACAACTGATAGAGCTTTACCAAATGTGGAGGAACAGACAGACGGGTAATCCAAGTTCCATCTCCATGTCATCTAGGTAAAGTAATACCAATGGAAGCCAAAAAGTACAGCGGTCTTAAAAATAAAATATTATGTTTGGTCATGAGAAAGAGTAAGGGTTTGGGAATCAAGTATTATTATTATTATTATTATTATTATTATTATTATTATTATTATGATGATGATGATTTAGTAAAATATTAAATGCAGTGGTGCCTATTTACTACTTTAGTTGATTTGCTTTTAAGAGTGACACAACTTAAAACCAGCATGCATAAACTTGCAGCAGTAGGATATTTCTTTAAGCTCATTGGTAGTTTGTATAACAAAGCAAAACCAAAATTACAAAATAGGGGATTACCTTTTTTTTTTTTTGCAAATGTTTTTTTTTTGTTCTGCTGACAAACCAGAAACTCCTACGGTTACTGGAAACTCTTACAGATATTTAAAGCAGATGTTATGTTTTTATTTATTTATTTATTTTTAAGAATGGGACATTTGGCAGACCTTTTGAAGCCAGCAGTACATTCCATTTGAAATATAATTTCAACTACAGTATATATGCTGAGAGTGAATCATCTGTGATTAGTCATAATGACCACTGGAGCCCCCTATTAAGGCCTGTCTGTTAATTGGCTTTTCAGAAAGATAAGAAGGTGCTAAGTCTGTGCGTAAGTTTATTTTTCTGAACAATTGCATTCTGATTTAAAACACTGGTTATACCACCGGAGAGACATTTTATTTTGAAAATATTTGTAATAAAGAATTAATAACTGTTTGTTCCCCCCTCCCCCATTTCAAAGCCCCTTTAAAAATAAAAGAAAAAGCATACTTTTTAATAGTTTATAAACATGACTAAAGATAGTTTATTATGTAACCAAATAATGAACATCATTCCCATTAATAAGATATTTGTTAATAGTTAAACTCGACCCTCAAGTCTAACCCCTTGGCGGGCATTATTTTGTATTTTTGCTTAAACATGCTGGTATGCCCGTAGACCTTACAGTTTTCACTAGTCATATATTTGACCGTTTCCATGTTCACTTTTGTCATCAAAGTGGAATTTCCTATCAGACTGGTCCGTCTTGTTTTGGGCTGGTCATTTGCACCACTCTAATCAAGAACCTTGGGTTGTGTCGTCTTTTCTACGTCAGTGTGTCCTACCTGCAGTAACTATCAGCGAAGGAAGAGGAGGAGAACGGGTTTTTTTCAACTAAGCAAAGGAATACCAGCGACTTCCGCACTCGCTTCAGTCCTCTGATCCAAACTGGAATAAAGGAATGATAATGACTTTAGAAACATCTGCCAACAAAACAGTATAGTACAGTACTTTACAACACTGCAACTCACTGAAGGAATTGTTTCAGTTTTTTTAAAGTTTATTTTTAGTATAGAAAGTTTTTAAATCCGCCTGATTGTAATTTGAAACCAAAACGCTGCATTGTCACCTACAGGGTGCTGGGAAACGCTCGGTGATTTTTTTTCAAAGAGAAGAAAAAGAAGAGAAACTTGACAACATGGAACACTTTTTCGACAGCTTTTTTTTCCTATCTACAATTTTTGGTGAGTTTTTTTTTTTTTTTTTAAATCCAGTACCGTAAAAATTAAATACCGACCGTACTTCTGAATATTCCATCCAGTGTATTTCATATATATATATATATATATATATATATATATACATATATATATATATATATATATATGTATATTGTCATGTATGTATGTATGTGTGTGTGTGTATATATATATATATATATATATATATATATATATATATATATATATATATATATATATATATATATATATATATATATATGTATATGTATATGTGTGTGTGTGTGTGTGTGTGATGTTAGTAACCTACGGCTCTTTAGCTACTTGTGTTATTATGCTGAAAAAATGTATTCGTTTTGCTGGAAAGTCCTTATCAAATGCAAAATCTTTCTTGTCTCTAAAGTGACTTGTGTCTTGTCTCTAAAGTGTCTCTTGTCTTCTACTGCATGTTGACCAACAAACAAAAATGCATGTCACATGATATCAAATCTGCTAAAGATTTGAAGTACAATTTGCTCACCAAAAAAAACGTGTTTGTTTACTCCGGTTTTGTGTGAGGTTTGTAAACCAGAATACAGCGAACGAGACAGCGAGCACAGATACTAAATGGCTGAGACTACAACTAGCTTCAAGTTGTTTATGCACATATTAAACACCAATCGCCATGTAGTAAAATTTGAATAGTTTAAACAGAGATATGTCCATTGAGCGCTATTACAACAATTTTGGTGAAACTGGAAGTAATTTAACACAGTACTAGTAACACAACTAGATAACTGGATCTGATTTTTTGGGACTGGGTTTACATTAACAAGATTTTAAAGAGAGCTGAAACAGCACAGCAGTTTTATATATATATATATATATATATATATATATATATATATATATATATATATATATATACACACAGTACCAGTCAAAAGTTTGAGTACACTTGCTGGAAACTAGGTTTTTTTTCATAATTGACAATGTTTTATGTCCTATAGGTTTCTGTAAATACTTGAAAATAAAAAGACATGTTACAATATACAAAACAAAACATAATGAGTATCAAAGCAATGTTCAAGAAAATTGAAAATTGTCTCTATATCTTGGATTCCTCAAAATAGCCACCCTTTGCCTTAATAACAGCCTCACAAACACAAGGCATTTGGTTGTCACCCGACATGTCTTCACAGCTCTTCTGCAGCAATTCCCAGAGATGTAGGGCAGTTGTGGGTAGCTTTGCTTTGACTCTTCTGTCCAGTTCGTCCCATATAAGTTCTATGGGATTGAGGTCTGGAGACTGGGCAGGCCAGGTCATTAGATTGAGTTGTCCTTCACTTTCCTTCTTCGCCAGATAGTTCTTGCACAACTTTGAGGTGTGTTTCGGGTCATTATCTTGCTGAAGAATGAAGGACTGCCCAACTAGCTGTAATCCTGATGGAATGGCATGCCTCTGAAGTATGCTATGATAGCATGCTGGTTGAGTTTGCCATGGACTTGGTAAAGATCACCAAGTCTGTCACCAGCAAAGCAACCCCAGACCATGACACTGCCTTCTCCATGCTTGACAGTGGGAACCACACATGCAGAACTCATGCGCTCACCCTCTCTGCGTCTTACAAATATTTGGCGGTTGGACCCAAATATTTCAAATTTTGACTCATCGGTCCAGAAGACCGACTTCCACTCCTCAAACGTCCAGTTTCTGTGTTTTTTGGCCCAGGCAAGTCTCTTCCTCTTATTCTGCACTCTTAAGAATGGTTTCTTTGCAGCAATCCTTCCAGTTAGGCCAGCTTCACGCAATCTCCTCTGAACAGTTGATGTTGAAACATCTGTACTTCTAGTAGCATTTAGCTGAGCTTGTATCTCAGGGGCAGTTAATCGCCGGTTTCGCAGACTTGTAACTCGAATTAACTTGTTCTCTGATTTCTGAGGTGACCCTTGGCCTGCAGGACCTTGTTCGGTTCTCATGAGTGCCAATTTCTTCAAATCGTTTGATGGTCTTGGCCACAGCAGTTACAGACACTTGCAAAGTTCTTGCGATTTGTCTTAAAGATTGACCTTCATTTCTTAAAGTAATTACAGACTGTCTTTTTTTTTGCTTAACTGAGCTTATTTTGCCATTTTCTGCTCCCTTACATTCAGGAATGACAAACTTGTGCCAATGCTACCTATATTTATAGTAATCATGGACCCTCACCTGTTAACAATAATTGGTGTCAAAAGGTTAATTAGGTAACATTCTAGTTAATTCGGAGAACATCTAACAAAGACACTTTTATACTTACGCCAGTCTTCTAACACCGTGTTATACACATTTCAGACTTTTAACTGACTTGGGCTTCAGACTGAAATCCCCTTGCTTTGGGTGACCATTTCATTGAAATTGACAAGATTTACATTTTCATTTAAAAATAAAATTTTTGAATGCAATTCACTTATGATTATCAGCTTATATAAGTACAGGTATCATATAATGAAATATTAAGTGTATATAGACAAGTTTATACAGTTAAAAGCATAGATAATCATGAAAACCTGGTTTCAAGCAGGTGTACACAAACTTTTGACTGGTACTGTGTGTATATATATATATATATATATATATATATATATATATATATATATATATATATATATATATATATATATATATATTTATTAATATATATATATATATATATATATTAATTTATATAATTTAGCTCAAAGAGCCAGCTGCCCAATGTTTTGATATGTTGTACATATCTTTCTCAAGGTTATTTATAGGTTTTTGACGGCATGACAACTACTTGTTATTGTTTACATTCAAATCCATGATTTATTCTTACGTGATGTAATGGTGTTCTATATATTATAATATATAATATAATATAAAAATATATTTTTATAATATAAAAATATACACAGTATGTTGCAATGCGGAGCACAATATGACAAAATACAAAATTGCGGTAAATATACCACGTTAATCATTTTATAAAGGGTAGCGAGCCAGTTAAGAAATAAAGGGGTAGTTTGTAAACTATAAGGCATGTACAACATTAATAATGGGAAACAGAAGCTGACAATCTGTAGAAGATATTTCATGGAAAGGAGTTCAGTATTCCTTTTACTGTACCAGCTGTTTCTGCGAATGTATGAAATTTCACAAACCTGCAGTACAGTGCACCTGAGGCTGTAGCGTTATGATGTGTCACGAATTATGTTTGTACTTGAAGTAGGTGTTATCCAGAGGGACTTTTAATTAAAAACTTTCCAAATTAAAATGTTTGTGTTGGCTATTGTCTGTGGACTGTGTATCAGACAATGTTAGATCACTATTTCGATACATTTTAATATATATTGACTTTTTACAGTAACAGAGTAATTATACAACGGATTGCTCCTTTGCTGTTGGTATGAATAAACGTTCCACCACGCTTTAAAGTTACTTATAAAATATGTTAATCTGGGACATTAACACATCAATTTTTATTGTATGATGGTTTGTGTGTGTGCATAATTACTTACCCGAAAGATGGAGCACAAGGAGGTTAAGTGACTTGTTTAAGGCCACAGTGAGTCAGTGGCTGAGCTGGGATTTGTACCAGGGACTTCCTGGTTAGAAACCCTTTTCTTTAACCACTGGACCCTCTCCCTGTATCAACAACATAAAAAACAAAACTACCACACCCCCAATATTGTTTAAGATAATTGACTGCTGTACTGTCACGTATCTGTTTGACTTGGTTCAATAAAGAGTATGCATGTTCAACTGTAATATAAAGCTGCTCCCATTGCAAGTTATTGCACAAGGACAAAGCTATAATAGAACACATTTTGGCCTTTTCTCATTTAATGTAACACAGTAACAAGATCCTGAATATGTATTGTCCCAGCTATTGCAAGGGTTCTCCCGCCAAGCAGCTCTACTGACAGGTGCTTGGAGGCACACAAACCCACAGACAAATGCTGGTGCGTGGGAGGATTTGGAGGAACAAAACACTTCAGGCTGGAGGATAATGGGGGGTTTTGTGTGGTGTTTTGTGAGGAGATTCCAGTTAATTGTTAAGTAAGTGAAAACTGGAGAACAGTCTTAAGGGCAAGGCATCTTGGAGATATACCAGGGGGAACAAAGCTGCCTGTTAATTCCTGTTTAAGGCCTTCAATGTTTGTTGAAACTCCCAGTTGGAAACTGTTGGTTGTAACAACAGAACTTGTTTTTGGCATTTATGCTAATTGGCACTTTAAGTTGTTTCATTGATGGGTTTAAATACATAGTGTTGCACTTGCAGTGCTTTAGGAAACCAAGGAGGACATTTATTCCACACTGAACAAGATAAAGTAGCCCACCCTGCTATGGGCTCTAAGTGGATAGATTTTCTACCCAGAGGAGTAGTGGAGAGTATAAAGCTGTGGGATGCACCATCTTTAGTTTGTTTGGGCAGTGTGCCCTGCTGTTGGAGCCTACATTAGGCTGTGTTTGATTACAATGGTTTGAAAATATCACATTCAAGGAGCAGAAAAACAGATTTTGTAAAGGGTAAACAATTTGTTTGAGATTAAAAAACCCTCCCCACCCCCTCTGCTGGAGGCTCCATTGCTGTGAAGTGCAGCTGCCTTGGAGACAAGTAGCAGATACTTTTTATGGATGTGTGACATTTTCTGCCTGACATGTCCAAGTGGACAGGCTACGGACTCTCTTGTATTTAAATAGAGAAATGGCTAACCTTTACCAATGCGGTTTTGCTACATGCCATTTTATTTTGTAATTATTTATTCATGTAGGGACTATGCGTTTTGACCGTATATTGACATTCATTCAAAAACTGCAAGGTAAAACTTAGTTTCTTGTATGTATACCTTATTTATGTGTGCACAAGTCCTTTTTTTTCGGAACTGGAAACATTCTAGACAATGTGGGGAAGCTATAGAAGACAATGTGGGGAAGCTATAAAAAAAGGCCAACAAGATGCTCGGATATATTGTGAGAAGTGTTGAATTTAAATCAAGGGAAGTAATGTTAAAACTTTTTACAATGCATTAGTAAGACCTCACCTAGAATATTGTGTTCAGTTCTGGTCACCTCGTTATAAAAAGGATATTGCTGCTCTAGAAAGAGTGCAAAGAAGAGCAACCAGAATTATTCCGGGCTTAAAAGGCATGTTGTATGCAGACAGGCTAAAAGAATTGAATGTATTCAGTCTTGAACAAAGAAGACTACGCGGCGATCTGATTCAAACATTCAAAATCCTAAAAGGTATAGACAATGTCGACCCAGGGGACTTCTTTGACCTGAAAAAAGAAACAAGGACCAGGGGTCACAAATGGAGAATAGATAAAGGGGCATTCAGAACAGAAAATAGGAGGCACTTTTTTACACAGAGAATTGTGAGGGTCTGGAACCAACTTCCCAGTAATGTTGTTGAAGCTGACACCCTGGGTTCCTTCAAGAAGCTGCTTGATGAGATTCTGGGATCAATAAGCTACTAATAACCAAACGAGCAAGATGGGCTGAATGGCCTCCTCTCGTTTGTAAACTTTCTTATGTTCTTAAACCAATTCTAAGACTAAATCAGCCCTCTCCAAACATCCTTAGTTAAACCTTGTAATGTGTTGCTCAGAATCTCAAAATACAAATACCCAGCCACATGGTTCAGGGAAACTAAAACAACAAAGTGGATTGAGTAAAACACTATCTCCTCCTACTGCTGCTGCACAGCACAGTCCGCTGTATTAACATCTTACTGTATCTGGTCTGTTTTTATTTCAGATATTTTAAATGGCTTTTTTTCCCTCAACTGGTATCCATTGAGGCAATACAGATCTTTATTAACTATATGTAAAATAAAAATGTATTTCCTCCTTGTATCAAAGTTTCCTATTACACATTCTGACTTCCCCAATCTCAAAATTCTCATGAATTCCAAGCCTCTCACATCCCTTCCTGTCACCTTACACCATCTGTTAATATAAGTCTTCTGTTCAGTCCCACGCCTGCAAGGTGTGTCACCAAGAAGTGTCGCCACCAGGATTCTAGATTTTTGCTTAGTATAATTGGGTTAGTATAAGTAAGGAGGTCACAGTGGTTTAAAACAAAGTAGCGTATATTTTGACACCTAATAGATAACTGCTTATCCAATTGTCATTCACATTTATTAGAAGCAGCATCTACCGATGTAAGGAGGCATCTTTCTCTCTTTGCTTACATGCTTATTTCACCCTTACACTTTTACATATTTAGAGAGAACCGCTTATCCCATTGTGATAGTACTATGTAATGCCATTCTTTACCACACATGAGAATATTAGAATGTGGCTATCTTACATGGAGGTTTTGGTGATCTGATTTGCAGATAATTACTGTCTAGCTCTAATTTTGTATTAACAGCTACAGTGGAGTATGTGTGTTAACAGACATGTTAAGTGCATGTTGTTAAGTCCTCACTGTAATTAAATGCTATAAATCACTTTCATAAATGATCACTTGGAATTCTCTTTAGTGACAAAACAGTGAATGAAGAAACTGACTCCATAAAAGGGTAATATTATTTTTATATTCCTTCAGAATCACCTGTTCCAATCTTAGAACAGAGACAACACTCCTGCCTGGGTGGTTTAGTTCTGCCTGGTTGTTCTTCATTTCAGTGAGGTTGCATAATGTCTCGGGGACTGTATCTTATCCAGATAAATAAAGAAATAAATATATCATCTTTGTGACTCTTATAAGAAACATTACCAATCATTTTTTCCCCCTCAGCTCTTTCTCTTGGACGGATAGTAAAGGTCCCTGCTGGTCCCTTGATCCGAGTGGAAGGTAGGGACATTGTCATCCCCTGCAATGTCAGTCACTTTGACGGTCCCCCCGAGCAGGATTTCGACTGGGAGCTGACCCAGGACTCAGGCTCTAAAATGCAGGTGGTCAGCACGCTTGACTCTTCCTTCACTGATAAGTCTTACGAAGACAGAGTGAACAGTGGACAGATTGCTGTGGAGCGAACCAGTGCCAGCTCTGTAGTTCTCAAGATTAAACATGTGAAATTAACCGACAGTGGAAAATACAAGTGCCTCACTCCCAGCACAGACGCCTCAATTAGTGGAAACTACGATGCGGAAGTCGAACTAAGAGGTAGGTTAATGATTTACTTATGACTTACAGTATCTTTCCTCGGAATGCTTGCCAATTCACAGACACAATGGGAGTCGTGTCTGAGTAGTCTTCCGTATTTGTTTTTGTCTGACTGAGACAGTAAACTGAAAATGCCGTAATCAGTTTCTGGTAGATGCACCAGGGTATAAAAGTTGACCAGGGAATAACAGGAGTACCTTACTGACTATTTAAAAAAAAAAAAAAAAGTGGTATCTTTTATACAGACTACAAAATAAATGTACATTTTTACATGACTATAAACAAAGGCAAATTTTCAGAGCTGGAATTACTAATCCCCAAGTAATCTAAAAATAAAAATTAACACTGCGTTGACAGCATTATTTGAACTTGTGACCTACTGGCCCCAGGACAAATATCACTTGAACCGCTGCTATATCATAACAAAAAAATAGAAATTATTCCTTGTTCTTTTTTCTTTTGTTTTCTGTAACAGTTATTTCAGACAGCCTGAAAGTAGCAGCACCACAATCTAGAAGTAAAACAGGAAGTATAACAGAAGGCAGCTCCTTTGACCTGCGTTGCACAGCCTCACAAGATTCCGTGGAAGGCACCCGTCTCTCGGTCACCTGGGAGGTGAGAAGAGGCGCCGCTTCTGAGAACATCCTCTCCCTCAGTCCAGATGGAGGGGTTATGGCTGGAAGTGGCTTCAGCCAGCGATACCAGGCCGGAGGTGTGCGCTTGGAGCTGCTGGGCAACGGGGTATACCGCCTGGTGGTCTCGCAAGCTCTGCCTACAGATGAAGGCACCTATGTCTGTGTGGCCGGCCAATGGGTGAAAGACGAGAGTGGTGCCTGGAAAAACATCCTGGAGAAGAGCACGGACGTGGGAGAGGTTAAAGTGACGCCCATTGGTGAGTGACACAGAGAAAAGGTTTCAAGCTTTATGGTAGAAACAACTTTTTGTGGTTCTGATCAGTAATGCCACTAACACATTTGTACTACTAATACTTAAACCAATATGAGAGAGAAGTCTATAAAGGAAGAGGGAAAAAAAAAAACAGCTTTTTTTTTTTACTTTTGCCACTAGTGTTTGAATGACTCATTTAAAATATCTAGGAGATTTGCTTCAGCTTTCATTTATGGCTATGTAACCCTTCAACTATACTTTGTTTCCCTGGTAAGTTCAGTTTGGGGCTGTTGATAAGATGTAATACAATGGCTTGGTCAAGCTAAGGACTTTGATTGACCGAGACCCATTTACAGTACTAATCCCATCATGACCACACAAGTGGGATCTAAATAAGTTATTTCCACTTCTTTGCCCAACTCAATATCTGTTTTATAAGAGCTATGAACCAGGCAGCATGGATTCTTGTCTACCAGTAATATGCACACTTCCACAACAACCACACTCCAGGGTTCGACATTAACCATGGCCCGACGGCCTGGGGCCGGCAGAGTTCGCAGTTTGGCTGGTAGTTATGAAGCACCACAGGCCCGACTGGGCCGGTTACATTCAACTAGTATAATATATATATATATATATATATATATATATATATATATATATATATATATATATAGTGCACATGGCTTCCGTTTCATGAATCTAGGAAAATGGGCCAGTGTGCCAAAAAGCTGAAAACCCATTTACAAACCATTTTTTAAAAGCATAACTACAAACTAATCTTAACTTTCCCGCCGCACGTCATATTTGTTGTACAGTAAGAATCTGAGACTGCGTACCAAAGTGCTGTGTTGGTTGGTACTCGTTCCTGTGTGTGACAGGATGGCTGCAGGGAGGAACTCAGACCAGAACTAGAAACACACAGAGCAGACAGAGACTTGGGGTTTTGGTGAAGCTGAGCGCGTGATGGCGCTCAGCGTTTAATAATCAAACAGAAAATAAAAGGTTTGTACACAAAACAGAAACAGGACACGGCACTTTCGCCAAAATAAATATATAAACAAAACGGACTAAACAGTAACAAACGGTGGACGGACAGACACACAAACACGGTGAGTAAATAAATAAAACAAGTATCGTGCTGGTACTACCAGCACGCGATAGCAGTGTTATAAATATTTCTCTCTCTCTCTCTCTCTCTCTCTCTCTCTCTCTCTCTCTCTCTCTCTCTCTCTCTCTCTCTCTCTCTCTCTCTCTCTCTCTCTCTCTCTCTCTCTCTCTCTCTCTCACTCTCCACTCACGAACACCCAACCCCAGTGAGTGAAAACATACAGTTTTTATGCACTTGTACCGAGACTCGATTGCTAGTCAATCATTCAATTGGAATCTCGGTACAACTGCACGTGAATTAATTAAAGTGCAATTCCCCGTGCTCACATATTATTACTTTTTACTTGCACGTGATGTGATTTGTGCCCTCCTCGTGCCTAAATACAAATCTACAATTTAAACACATGTGAAACACAGACCCGCTTATATCCCGTGTACCAATGCCTATACACCAACATTTACACACAACACGTAACACAAAATACACACAGGGGGGGCACTTTGCCACACTGTGACATGGCAAATCTTTTACAAGTCGGGTTTTCTACAACTAATCAACCAATAAGCCAAAGGAAAGCACTGAAATCAATAAATCATAAAGAAAGTAATTATGAAAAAAAAAATGAAGACGAATATTTAGAATGGAGGCTTCATGTGGCTTCATTATGACAGTGAAAAAAAGTAACGCACTGCCTTGTTTGGCATCAGTTTCTCAGACTTGTAGATAAAACAGCAGCTTTATTTATTGTGAATTCAACATTCGTTTACATCATATCCAGTCTCGCAGGAAGATGTCCCGATGGATACCCAGATACGCTATCGAATTGTGTAACTTTTTGATTTGGGAAACGATGTGTTCAGGTCAAAAATGTCATTCACAATCTTTCCACGACTATTTGATATCACTCAGCAAGATTGGTGCTGACTTGGGAGAGGATACAAGCGACAACGCTCTGAGAAGGAGTGTTATTTTGTATTTTGAGTTATTATTAGGATTAGGGATGGGAATTTCGAATAGTTTCCTATTTGAATACACAGGGTGCACTACTTTTTGTGTATTCGATTACCCGAACTCTGGTCCCTTACGCTACCAAGAATAAAAGGCAAATGCGTGTGTACAAGCAGACAGCATAACAGTGTAAGCCAGTAAAGTTTAGCTGGGTTCACAAAGTGTACAAACAATGTCCAAGATGGGATTTCTTCATTCAATACCCTATTTCCTTAAGCACAAGTTTTTCCTTTTGTTTACTGAATTAAAATACAGAACTCAATGAGCAGCAACGTCACAGCGCGTATCTCATCCAATTAAAGCAACAGTAGCATAATATTGCACAAACCACCAAATAATAATTTTTGCTGTGGTGTATTCAGAATAAAATAATACCTATCATATAGCAACCTAAATATTCTACATCTGTTTAATTCTAACAAATAATATTTATAAAATAATCTTTATAGTGTCAATATTGTAACCTGGCCAAAACAATAGAAAATACAATACAATAGTTTAACATTACTAATTACAACTAGCCATCAAGTACTGACATCAGATGAATCTAAGTGAAGTTACTTTGTTTATTCAGTAACCTGTAAATAATTCAAAACAAGGATACCTTTTTAATGGTCAGTGCAAATGTTGACGTTACTCCATCTATTCACAGAAAGTCAACAGTAGATGTTTTACATTGAACTGCAGCCCACAGTTAAAAAATAACTCCTTTCCAACTCCAAGTATCTTGCCTTTTCTTATTAGTCACTGCATTGTTCTGCTTAACGTTTAGTATGCCTTTTATATTCATCATAACGTTAAATTACCTTTCTAATTTCAATGTTACCCAAGTTTGGATTACTTCTTTTAGCACTTGTTATGTACATTATTTTATTTCAGTTCACACATTCAAAGTTCACCGGTGCCATGCTCCCAGAAGCTGTTTCACGACTGGCTAGCAACAGCTGCAGAAGCTGCTGTGTACAGTCATTACAGCGGAACTCATGCAGGGATCTGTTAATATTAGCTAAAAACAAGGCAATACAATTGGTAACAATTTCAAACAGAATACGATTACTGTAGAATGTTGCTATTAATAGTATTGCATAATTAATTAGGGTCCTTACATTTAATATGCAAATAACAACGGGGTTAAGACTGACAACACTTGTAAGCATCAGCATTAAAAAAAAAACAAATGACATGTTTGCTTCTATTAGTAGCTAATGTATATGGTTTTTTTTGTGTACTCGAATATGCAATATGCTATTCGAATACTTTTATTTTTTATTTTTGTGTATTTGACTCCACTGACCCATCCCTAATTAGGATTATTGTAATACAGTTTTAGCATTGCTGTGACCATATGGTAACAGCTTGGTTGCGGGTTTGCTTGTGAAAAAATCTGTATCATTTGTACACATACATTTTCAAATCTTGAATACAGTATTTTCATTTTCTGACAAGCACACAAATGTGTGCATGTTAAATGGCTGAAGTAACATATATTGAAAGGCTTTCTTTTGAGACGTGGGCTCTCTTTGGTTACCATACACAGTTAGAAACATACTGAAAATAAAAACCATCACGAAAAAATATATAAATATATTGGGCCAGATAAAATTGCATCCGGGCCAGTAAAAACACTAGCTCAGTGGCCCAAGGGTTAAAAATCTAAACGTAGAGCCCTGCACTCCCCACCAGTGTTATTGCTTCAGTAAGGTGATTCACAGATGCACCTGCATGCTTTGCTCTGTTATCTCTTCCTTGCTTTGTTGCTCTTGAAACCTCAAGTTGCAGTGAAACTAGATTGTAATCGGGAGGGGAGCAGGTACCCTTTAGTTTATAGTTCTGATCAAGTTACAGCGTTTATCTGCAACTTGAGGTTTGGTTTGGTGAAAGTCAGACATTGAGCGCGAGTCAAACCACAGACTTTACGCGCACCCTGCAACTTACAGCTCTTCCACATACAACTCATTTTTAATTTTAAAGGCTTAGAAATGAGAGACAGTAACACGACAGGAAATAATTAACCCAGAGCTTCAATATCTGGGTGACGGCTCTCCTGTCTTTTGTGACATGGGTGAATCGGATATGCAATTCAGTGGTAGAGCATTCTTCTACTGGCTGCACAGGAGGTATCCTCATTCTCATTCTGCGTTTGTGGAATTTAAGTACAGTGGTGCAATGTACTGGTTATAGTCTAACTCATGAACATTAATATCATGATGATGTGAAGGGATATCTTTTAGTATTAAAACAAACAGAATTTTTATATTCTTGAAAATTGAGGCAAAGGAAGCCATTAAAGTGACATTATTTTGTGTTAACTTCTGAAACAGGTTGAAATAGGTGGCGTGGAGTTTGAGTTTGATTTAAACACACACACACACACAAAAATCATAAATAATATTAAAAGACGGTACAATAGCTGTTTTATGACCCTGTTGAAAACATTTGCTTTTAAGTGTTTTTTTTTTTAAGCGATAATCTATTTTGAGTATATACAGATATTCTGCTGAATAAATGTTTGACATTCATCATAGAGTTCTAGGAAAAATCTAGTAGAACAGAAAACACCAGTAAACTAATCTAATATACTTTGTGTATCTGTGTCCAGGTTTATACATTTTTTTAGTACAAGACACTAAAACTATTTAATTAGTTATCCTAGGGTAGTGCATCTATTAAATTATTTGGTGCTGAAAGAGTTAATTCAATATACACACAGAAACATTAGTTCAAGTCATTTTGAATAGAGCCTGTTGGTATTGGAAAGACAAAAGGAAGCATTCAGAGAATTGCATTTTTGAACAAAGCCAACCTTCCAAATGTCTGTTATTAAATTATGAGTACTGTAATTTTCCAGTTACAGCATGCAATTAACTTTGAAACCTAATGAGGTTTTAACAATGCATTGAAAGGACATATCAAATGACTGTCTTTTGAATAAGAGTAAATTTGTGATCAAGTAACTTTACATTTTTTTTATTTTTTATTAAAGTATCTGAAAGAATCTAACTGGGTCAGAACAACAAAAATAAATAGAGAACTGATGATAACATTTGAAGATATTTTAATTGAACCTCGTCAGTTAACAAAAATGCTTGGGAATACAAGGGTCTTTAGTTTAACACCGCAGTCTTGGACTTAGCTTGTTTTTTTTATTGTTGTTTCAGCGCCATCCTTAATGGTTTCAGTTGGAGAAGGCAATGTTACCTTAAATGCAGACTCGACACTTGAATTAACCTGCACTGTTGCAACAGCAAACAGTGACGCCATCCGCATGGAGGTCACATGGTATGTCAGCCCTACTCCCAGCGCAGACCAGGGTAGCTCACGATTGCTGGTGCACATGGACCGTGACTCTGTGGTTAATGGATCAGACGCCATCACTGTCAGCCGTGTAAGTGCTGATGCCACCCGACTGGTGTTCCGAGAAGTTGAAAAGACAGACACAGGGTATTACTTCTGCAAGGTGGTGGGATGGATGCCACAGTCTGGCGGGACATGGTACAAAGCAGCGGAGAAGACCTCGACATCTGTCCGCGTGACAGTTACTTTGTTAGGTAAGTTGCTGTTTTCTTGTCTGTTTTAGCCACTGTATTCATCTGTTCCTGGGGCTTCGTTGGCCAATGTTTATTAAAGTTAATGATGAGATTACGTTTATATGGCGATGGTTGCAAGGAGGTTGTTTACTGTATATTAAACAGTATTTTTCTCAAAGGCACATTATCCTGCTGGCACGTCTCTGAAGACCAAAACATCAAAGCATGCCTGGTACCTCTGGGAAGGGTGTTCCAGAGAGATTGTGTATCTCTAAAAGGGAAGTCCTCCCATTGTAACAATAGGCTTGTTTATACATTAAAACGTATCATATACGATCCTGTGAGACACAATACCCTCTGTTAGCCAATGGAGCTCTGGCATGTGTCATTTACACAGCCTGCTACCAACTGAAGAGTACAGATGGAATCTGAGCAATGCACTTTTTATTATGGGTCTTAATTAAACAGTAAATTCAGCGCTGAGCAGGACAGAATGGATTCAGTTGCAGATAAAAAAAAAAAAATAGATGGTGCATTTGGGAATTCACTTTCACCTTTTTACATGCTGTCACTTCACATAAAACAAACTGCCCAGTTTAACCATGTTCAATAAAAGAAAGCAAGGGATTTAATATAATTGCTGTACTGTTAAAAATCTAAAAGAAGAGTTTTTTCTTCTACATACAAAGCCAGTTTGTGTTGGTGTGCGTGCTTTGCTTGTCAGTAATCTTCATTGTATAGTATATGTGCAGTACCATACTTTGGTATTTTACACACACTGCTGCTCCTGAATGAGCTGTGTTTACTTTGATGGACAGATCTAAGTGTAACATCACTTTTACCAATCTGGTTCAGGTTGCTTCCCGCAAACTGATTTTCTAAATGCACCTCTTAACATGATGAGAGCCATGCTTCAGTACACACAGACAAAGCCTGGGTGTGAACGGTTAAGCCACATCAAAAAAAGAGAAAGAATACTACAAGAGAAGAGAACAGAGAGCTTATACAAGCCAATGCAGCTGTCAGTCAGAGGAAATGAAAGGCCTGGGTACAGTTCCATCGCAATGCAAGACAGCGCAGTTTAGGTATTTGACAATGAAGAGCAGTGCCCTGCCCAAAGCATTTCCTTCATTTCGGGTAAATAACCACAAAACCACCATATTGGTAAGGTATGCAATACTTTACTGCTAATGTTCATTAGTTAGTGCTCTATAAATCATAGTGAATTTGTGACAAGTGATGGAATACCTGAAGAACTGAGACCGTTTCACTTATTCTTCAAGCCTGCTTTCTATCAAGCAAGAACAATTATTTTCTCTATGTTCACCATTAACCGTGGCTGGACCATGACTGATTTAAGTTATTTTAATTGCCTGTGAGACGTTTCTTATTTAGAAAGTGATTCACTGATATTTTTGGGTAGCCTTTCAAATCCCTGAGCTCTGCCAGGATCAGAGTTCAGCTTTTTATTTCCCCCTTACACTTGTTAATGTGTTGCAGTACCTTCCTGTACACTTTGTAGTTTTGAACTATTATAATTAGCACTTGTACTAACCAGCCTGCAACTTTTGGCAGAAATTACAGTAGCTGTGATTATGTATCATTATAATATCTGTGAATACTATAGTCTTCTTGGCTACTAAACGCGTCCCGACCAAATGCGTTTCATGCTCTGTGCTCCCCTGCAAGTATGTTTGGTGTGTGTTATATAACCTCCCTGGAAGTGGTGTTTATGCTGGAGTGAATGTAATGAATTTAGCCATATGGCTCCAACCTTTTGGCTTGGTTTTAGGGAATTTTTAATTAGGTGAGTGCTATTTAATGTCCTAGCTTGTAAAGCAGAGTCACCAGTTCAAACACCACCCCCTGCGTTATTTAATTACAGCAGGGAGGGTTTGAAAGACAACACAAACAAAACTGTTGTCTGAAACTGTAGAATACACCTACTGAAAATGAATGTTTCCATTACAGAATTAGCCTTACAAACTGTACACAAATAAAAAATACTGGAAAAAAAGGGAATCAAAACCTAAGGATTGTTGATTGGGAGCAAGAATGGAGATGGAGGGGTTATAGTCTGGTTTTGTGGTTAAGTGGAAGTGTGGTCTGGTGGTTGAATGGATTTGGGATTGAAGATTGAAACCCAGTTTTGACTCACTTTGACCTAGACTCTAGAGGAAACCACTTGATGTTACGATTGAACTGTGGTTAAGTCTAGATAATTGACAGTGTTTATACAGACAGTGGTGGATTTTTAAATAATATCTGAAGTATATGCAAAATCACATGGCAACACAATGTACAATCCTACGGTAACTGTCAGGCTGGTTTAGGAATTTACTGCTGTGGTGGTGGATGATTCTTTATTATTATTATTATTATTATTATTATTATTATTATTATTATTATTATTATACATTTCCCAATTGATTAACCATTTAAATTATATTGAAGAAACATCCATTGTTGCATTTAATGAAAAATACATATCGTACTGTAGCTGTAAATACACTTCGAACTGATCTGGCTTGGACTATACAAATTTTTTCTTGAAATGCAGGGGTTCTCGTTTGCTGTTTTACCTCACTTGGCTCACTTGGAGTCCAGTGCCTTCCAGCATCTTGCATCCTAAGTTGTGATCTTACAGTGACAAACCCAATTCATAAGTGTCTTTACATTTCCATCTGCTTCATCTAAAATAACTCTGTCTCATAGCTTCTTGGTGTTTCAAAAAATTGCAAAGAGCTGCCACTTTTAGATGTCTTTGGGAAATGCAAATTACAATTTTTGACAGTTCTACAGTTTGTGAGAAGGCATTATGCAGGTTATCTACTGACAGGAAGAAAAGCTAAGAGGAAGAAATGCATGGCGTGGAAGATTAAAACACATGGAATTGCACATTATGTGCTGTCTGGTTCCAGTGCTCTCATATTTCTGTGCCTGGTTTTAAAGAATAGGAATGAGAACAATGGAGCACTTCAAACAATGGCCTCCTGCCCCAAGGGGGAATAGACCCTGTCTATTTGGACATACTTTTACAAACTTGCACATTAATAATGGGCCAGTCATCATGCAGTTAATTCCAATGTCTGTTGCCAGGGTATTTTTCTAATAAGAGATTTACACAGGGATTGGTTTAATTGTTATCTACCTGGCTTGACAAAGGACTATAATCATGTATTAATACATTTCAAATAGTAAGTTGAGAGATACGAGAGATACGTGTATGCCTGTGTACAGCCTTTTTCTGTCATTTGTATGGCGAAGCAATTCAAATGGAATTCTATCATCTATTTTTAAATAGTTTAGCCCTTTTTGTATGCCGCATGGCTTATTGTTTGCAGCTCATAGATATGCTGTACATTTGTGAGCCCTTTTTTTCAATGTAAAAGGAAATGTATGGATTATTTTAGAAACTGTTAAGCATCCTGGAGAGATCTGGTCATTGTCTTCTCATACTGACTGGGAATTTGTTTTAAGTTTATGTTTTATCCATAAGCAAACCGTGATTTGCAACTAAATTAAGATTTTATTTTGATGGCCATGATGATTTGTACATTGATCATTAAACATCTGGCAAGCTGGTGTCGAGCTCTTGATTGAATCTGTACTGCAAAAGGTCTGCTATCGGAGCCCGTCATTCTTGTAACTGACATTAACCACAACAGGCAGACAAGACAAACCGCATGAGAAGGATCACGGAGTACAGTGTGTGGTTTGAAGGGTGAAATGATAATGGGCGGAGTACACTGCTGATCTTCTGTAGACTGTTTTTGTAATATAAAGTACAAACACGTGGCAAGATTCCATTACAGCAGCTCGTGTTTCAGTATATACCACACTTGTCATGAATGATCTAGAAGGTCATTGTGTCAAATTCTCACTGGCTGGAGAGTCAGCCAAGATGCATGCATTTTGACAACACCCCCAATAAGGTTTTCAATGTGTGTTGGATTACGCATTAAATTAGTTCCCTGCTTTGGGAATCCTAAAGCCTCTTATTGTAGGTCAGCATTGATTAAGTGCTTTAGTCATCTTTCCCCTAAAAGCTTCATACCCTGACCCTCAAGAACCAAAAAGGGACTTGTTTGGAAAGATCATGAAAAGCTTGGGACTTCAGCCCTCACCCTGTGTGATCAATGAATCCATTTTAGCTCTGAAGAATGCAAACGGGGAAACTGATGTATAGCATCTTCACAAACAGATTTACCACAGTGTTCTTGCAAAGGAGAACTACACCCAAATAAGAACATGTATATTTGAATGATTTAGTTATCTGCTTATAATTAATAGTAAATTCAGTAATCTGAATAGTAGATGAGACCCACTAAACGTTAAACTATCGCAAAAGAAAGCATTTGTCGTACATCTTGTATGTAGACTAGCATGGAACATTCTACTTTTATCAAAATTAATAAACTTGCTGTACAATCACAGTTGTGTAATGGGACAGTGTACACAATATCAATAATGATTTTTATAATCTCTCTTCCCCAGAACCTACCTACAGTGTTCTCCTTAGCGCCCCCACAACTCCACATTTCTCGGATGACCCAACAGAGCTGGAGTGTAAAGTGACTGATGTTCAGAATGCAAATGGTACCCGCATGACTGTTTCCTGGCACTACAGGAAACCCACACCCGCTGACTTGCCAGTCAGTGACGACCTGATCGCCACCATGGACCAGAACTGGGACCTACAGGCTGGGGAAAAGTACAAGGAGCGGGTGGGGAAGGGACACATTGTTCTCACCAAGCTGGACCCTGCTGTTTTTAAACTTCAAATCCTGCACACCCGAGACTCTGACAGGGGAGAGTATTTCTGTACTGTATCAGCATGGGCCCAAACAAAAGATCACAGCTGGGTGAAGACCAAGGATGTCTCGTCCAGAAATCTCCCTGTATCCTGGGAGCAGGAAGGTATGTGTCTTGAGTAAATTTTTAGGTGTATACCTATTTTGTGTTTTAATGCTTTTATAATTATTAGTCAACTACAGTTCAATATTATTTAAGGACAACTTTTGTATCCATACTGTATTTTACAGAGTACTGCACATCAAAGACATTTAGGAACGCTATATCACGTAAAAATCAGTGTATTACATGGTTTTATATCAGATGGAAATGTTAAATTATCATTAGCTACACTATTTAATTATTCTTGTATAAGGCAAATCATATATGATACTAAAAGCTTCTTATTGAAAAACAGCATATATATTTCAGTTTGTCTGTTTTAGTCTCTTTTTTTTTCATTCTACATTGTTATCTGTAACTTTTTCAAACCATGGCCAGATAATTGTAAGTTCATTTCCAGCCCTTAAAACAATGCAGTTACTGTACTGTACTTAATTCAACCTTGTTTCCTAGACAATGTCTAGAAAGACTGGGGCAAATTTAATTTTAGTTTAAGTAAAACTTTTTTTTTCTTTGAGAAAATAACATCAGTGTAGAGATTTAGGAACATAACACCACTTAAAACAACACAACACTGCTGTCCCAGTCTACTGAAGATCAAAATGCAGACCAGTTGAATTGCCTTTTTCTCTTTATGATCCTACAATTTAGGTATCTTCTGGTTGTCTTTCTTTGTAGTTTGTTGGTCACTGAAGGGGTAAGATAGGGGTGCCAAGTTAGATAGGGGTGCTGACTCTGCAGTTGCTTGGTGAACAGAATAAGCACAAGCTTATTCAAGGGTTATGCAAAGTTTATGGTTCCAGCTGCATATTCTGTATCCTTCATGACATTTGGGTTTGTCAGCACTCAGTGGAGCCTTGGTTACCGTAAACCAGAGGCTATAGTTCATTCAGTCCAGCCAGTCTTGCTACTTTCTTTTATGTTGTAGATAAAATGTGACTCTGTACAGTAAGAACGGAAGGCAGTATTCATGTATATGTATGGAGAATACTGTGTATTCGTGTTCAAGGAAATCTGGTTTAATTATAGGACTCTACTGTTTTAACCAGAGGTGTGCTATTTGACCTTTTGCTGGCTTTCAATATATTTGTGTAACCTCCTCAGCCTGTGCTGTAAATCAGTTAGCAAAGGACAACTTTTACCAGATAAGAGTTCTGGCATTTACAGTACAGCCCAAACGGTTGTTACATATACTTTTATTTAGGATGTTAAACAGGGTTCTTTTAGAAATATCATTCATAGAACACTTTAGAAATATGATTCAAACAAGTCCAATGTATACAGATTGCAAAGCGTAACACGAAAGTGTCTGTCTGACCATTTAATTGACCTGCTCCTACAACAACTTTCTTTTTTTTTTGACCAGCCAGTGAAATAATGTTTTAGGCATTTAAACTAACTCTAAAAATATTCCTTGCATGATCAGCAACTGGAATCTTAAACATTGGATTTATTTCAGCCAAAGAATTCTATCATTTTGCAGGAAAGCAATATTTTATTCAGATGTGTAAATTAAAATAATAAGTTGTGGTAACAGCAAGCTTGGGTATGTTGTGTTTTTTATTTATTTTTTAAAGCCAAAGTTTGACATGTCTAGTAGATGTTTGGTTCACATTGGTGTAATTCAACAGAAACCATGTTACTTTTTACATTTTTTTTTTTTTCATTGAGAATGGTAACCTAGTAAGAGGATGGGGTTGTATTTTTCTACAGGAAATGTGGAAGACAAAATCACTGTCATATTATCCATTGCCTAATCAATAAAAAGGGAATGGTTTATTTAGTATCCTTTTACAAGAGGATTCAGGAAACAAGTTAATCTCTGTATTAAGTGCCATACAGAGTGGTTTTACTTGACCTGTTCAAGGATGGATGAGAGAGAGCGATGAAACTTGTCCGGTAGTAAGAGAAGACACTGGGTAAACAAGACAGTGAGGCAGAAACCTTGCATCATAGGGGGCTCTGTCGTATAGCTCAGTCAGACCACACTCTAGACCTAAAAAGTTCCAGTGCTCTGTGCTGCATGTCCTTGGCATATCTACAAACTGATCAAGTGGCTTTGAACTACACTGAATGTTTTATGCTATTAAGGCAAAGACTGTCGTTGCCAAAGGGGAGTTTTACATGTGTTGAGAAGCCATTAGATGTATTTTAGTTGCAGCCTGGTTGAAATATTTGTATCTGTTCTTTATTTGTCGACTTTAGATCCAAGTCTCATAGTTGTTGCTACGCCTCTTAAAGCCGTTTTTTCTGGGGGAGACACCTTTGAGATGGCTTGCAAGGTTACTGGCAAGAAACTGAAAAATCCAAAGTACTCCGTGCTCATTAATGTGGAGGAGCCTTCCGGCAGGAAGATCAGGAAGATCATGTCTATGAGTCAGGACTCGGTGACTCGTCTGGAGGAGTGGAACGAAAAGGATCGCCTGGACAGCGTAGTCCTGGAGAAATCCAGTGCGGACGAGTTCCGCTTCAGAATGTATGGAACTCAGATCTCAGATGCTGGGTACTACTACTGTGAAGTCACAGCCTGGACGCCTGATGCCGGGAACACATGGAGTGAGGCCACCAGGGGTATTTCAAACAAGGTGAAGATCGACTTTGAAAATACAGGTAATAAAAAAACATTCCTCTTTTCATTTCATTGTTTAATATTAACAGGCCAGAAATAGGGAAGCTGCTTACCTTTCAACAACCTGTTACTCGCACACAGCAGTGTCTCATGTTTTACAAGGACCTGAGGCGATTACACATTTACATAGTAAAGACACTTCTTGAACCATTAATAAAAGTGGCTTGAGTCATAAGTAGCACACAAGCATTGAGTAGTGCTCCACGATGCAGGCTGTGTCTTTCCTAGAACCACAATGACACGGCCCTGTTCAAAAATCTTCTACTCCTGCTCTATTTAAGAAATTATATTATTTATGAAATCAGACAGTGGGGTTTGGGGTGGGGGTTTTCACGATATTCAGGAAACTGTTTGACTTTTCAGAAAGCCAACAAGGGTTTTTCAAAACTTCCATCTGTGGTGTTAGAGGCTCTCAAAAAAGTGTTACGACAGTCAATGGATTATACGGTAATCCGTTGTGTATCCGCCCGTCACATATCTGCCATAACCGTTTATCCGCCATGATCAAGCTCTTCAGCAACGTCACTCATGTGTACTGCTCTAATGCAAAATGGGTACAGGAAAGCAAAAACGAGTTGTGCTTACATTGAAATTTAGTTTCTTTCATAAACCTGTGCATTTTGCTACTGTATAAATTACCCAACACTAATGTAAGTGTATACAGCAATGTGCATGGAGGGGTTTTTGTGTAAATGTATATTGTAAATAGTGTGTGTTTATTGTAATTAATTAATAAAGTACCTAATGCTCCTGGGAGAGCCTGCCTGCTTTTTGTGATTACCAGGTGTGTAATCTAATCGGCAGGTAGGTGTGTTCCAACGGGGCGTCGGGTATAAAAAGATTCAATTTATTCACCTCGGGGCTGCTGCAAAACCAAAGCCAACTGGGCTAAAGAAGCTGAAATTTGTGTGCATGCGTGACAATGAGTGAGAGAGAACCAGGGTTGGATACCAAAGAGTGAGTAAGCAAGTCAAAACCGCCAACAGCTGAGCAAGTAGCCATAGTTCTTTTATTATTGAACAGAGAAGATTAGTTCAGAGATTGTAGGTCCCACCAAAGTTTTCTTGCGTGTTGTATGTACTCCGTGCGCTACCATTACTGATATGTAAATAAATCCTGTTTGCCTGCGGGGCATATCAACTTCAGCCTCCGTCTCGATCTCCTGCCTGTCTCTCAGCAGCGAATGCACGCACCCACACGGCAGACGGCTTCTCTGTCACAAGCATTAATACCTTGTATCTTTCTAAACAAGGGATTTAGGTGAGCTCCCTAATAAAAAATGAATCTCAAAACAATAATTGTGTGAATACAATAATTGTTACAAATGTGTATAATGGTATTAAAACAGGATTAATTTATCCAACTTTTTACATATCCGCCCATGCTCTGGTCCCACCGTAATCGGATATGCAACGGACTGCTGTAGTTGCGAAATGAGATACTATGCAGAACAAACTGGTGCAAATTTAGCACAGTGGTAAATGCTGTGAATATGGTCTCACGCCTTAATAACTTGTGTGCCACAAATCAGAACCTGCTGCACAGCACTTTAAATCTAGTTGCTGGGAAAAAAATAAATAAATAAATTACAAAAGACAATTTAGTCTTTGACAATGGAACTGGAAGTGCGCCCTCACTAAGCTGAGTTATTGAGAGCTTTGCTACTACTGATGAAATGGTCCCCGGACTCTCCCGGGACTAGTTCAGCAAGTTCTTACAAAGAGCCTGCTGTATAACGTTTGAGATGCAGTATCTTATCTGAGAAGCCTTTTGTTTCCAACATGCTCCTTCTTGTTTCAGACACATCTGTGTGAAGCCAAGATGAAGTGACTATTTAACAGCAGGTTCAAACAAGGATTTCTTGAGAGCTGATTCTTTGGCTGTCCTTGACAGTATGCAGTTCACACGAATGATAGGCTAAAGAGCATTGTTCTGGACTAAATGGAAACACTTCTCAGCTCCCTGTCGAAATCAGCTTTATGTTAGCGAACAGGGTGTGGACCTTTTTAAAAACTGTTTCTTTGTAATTGTCTCGAATTCATCTCTAGTATATTGCTGCAGGCTTGCTTTTGTGTCATGAACTGCAGTGTGAACAGAAAGTGAAATAAATCATGTTGCTTCACAAATCCATTCTCACGAAAGAAAACAAAAAGTGGTGTAAAAGAAACCCTTAATCTTCCGGACAAATTGATTTTTTTTTTCTTTTTTCTTTATGCTAATTTTACTTTTTGTCAAAGGGTACACAACAAATGCAGGCTACAGCAAAAGTACAACATGTATAAGCTATGTATTGCAAGGCAAAAAAAAAAGAAAAAGTTAAATGTACTGTATTATGGATCCTGGTTTTCAGATTATAATTTTGATAAAAAAAATGTGGTAAAGGCTTTCTCGGATTCAACCCTGCCAATAAAGCTCTACAGCTAAGGCCAAAAGTTTTGCATCACCTAGAATTTTAGGATTGACACATTTAAAAAACAAAACAAAACAAAAAAAACTATATGAACATAATTTTGATTTTATATTTAACATCACTTAATCTAAGAAACTACAAAATGATATCGCAAAAGTCTGCAAGAAGCCATAATGGTAGTACAGTATTTCATATTAGATTTCAAAATGTCAATTTTGAAATTTGTCAGTTTTTCGCTAAGTATATGGAGTATATATGTATACTACAAAGCGTATGTAATTCAAAGTGTTAACGTAACATTGTTCAGCAGGTTTCGTTCGACTTTACGAAGCAACACTTTAGTAGAGGCACCTACTAATTGAAAATTTTAGATTTGCATTTATGTGTTTTGAACAGAGGTACAACACACACAAATATCCCCACTCCTGATTCTTTTCCACTCTAGGTCCAGCATTCAGCGTGTCCCTTCATTCAGACAGACTGACGGTATACCCTGGGGAGACTGTGAAAATCGAGTGCGTCATCACTGTTCATGGGGCAGCGGCTGATACAGGTACATTCCAGTGGTGTGATATCCATATTGTTTGTTGGGCATTTTAAAGTTCAGTCTCTCGATCTCTAGATTTCTATACTGTTGTTGCTCCCAGACAGTGCTCTGCAGAATACACTCCTGGGTAACAGGCTCCCAGACAGAGGGCCCTCCAGAATACACTCCTGGGTAACAGGCTCCCAGACAGAGGGCCCTCCAGAATACACTCCTGGGTAACAGGCTCCCAGACAGAGGGCCCTCCAGAATACACTCCTGGGTAACAGGCTCCCAGACAGAGGGCCCTCCAGAATACACTTAAGATTTGCCATCAGGAAACACTAAGCTTCCCACTCTGAAATGCAGTTATATACATGATTTACTTCAATTACTTTTCATACCTTGGTATTTTTGTGTTTTAACTGATACTGCAAATATAGCTGGCCAAGGTAAATTCCAGTGGAATTTGATCAGTGAGTGATGCATGTAGAACTTTTTTTCTGCAAGATGTATGGATTAGTGGTGTTCTTATTTTACCCTTTGTAATGACTGGTAGTAGCAGATGCAACTTTTCACCTATAATGAACGATGGTATATAGAATCCATGTTGGGTTAAATCTCCCCATCGACTTATTCTGGTAGTTTCAACTACATCCAAATACATATCTATTTATTTTTGTTGCTACTGTTCTTAATAATACTTATGAAAGTAGCTACAAGGCTGGTGTGTTTCAACTTTAAAACCTGTTTTGTTATACACATTTAGTCTTTCTGAACCAGTTAATTGTTAAATTGCAAGGCTACCAGCACACTGTCTAATTAGGAATGTGGTTGAGGAAAATAGCTGCAGTTTGTCTGCACATTTGAAGGATGAGGTCATTACACTGGAAGAGAGGAAATTGGGGGATCATTTGGTAGTGGAGAAATATAGAATTGTAGTGGTGACGCCTCAGGATCGTATGATAAAGTATGTAACTGACTGGGCTCCATGTGGTGACGTTTGACCAGCTATTGATAATTTTAGCACACAAACAACTGCCATTTACACAAAATGAAAACATGCAGACATTCAACATCACAGGAGCCACCCAGTACACAATTACATTCCCCAATACATACATATTTGGTGCATATTTATGTATGTATGTATGTATGTATGTATGTACAGTACTGTGCAAAAGTTTTAGGCAGGTGTGAAAAAATGCTGTAAAGTAAGAATGCTTTCAAAAATAGACATGTTAATAGATTATATTTATCAATTAACTAAATGCAAAGTGAGTGAACAGAAGAAAAATCTAAATCAAATCCATATTTGGTGTGACCACCCTTTGCCTTCAAAACAGCATCAATTCTTCTAGGTACACTTGCACAAAGTCAGGGATTTTGTATGCATATAGTCAGGTGTATGATTAAACAATTATACCAAACAGGTGCTAATGATCATCGATTCAATATGTAGGTTGAAACACAATCATTAACTGAAACAGAAACAGCTGTGTAGGAGGAATAAAACTGGGTGAGGAACAGCCAAACTCAGCTAACAAGGTGAGGTTGCTGAAGACAGTTTATTGTCAAAAGTCATACACCATGGCAAGACTGAGCACAGCAACAAGACACAAGGTAGTTATACTGCATCAGCAAGGTCTCTCCCAGGCAGAAATTTCAAGGCAGACAGGGGTTTCCAGATGTGCTGTCCAAGCTCTTTTGAAGAAGCACAAAGAAACGGGCAACGTTGAGGACCGTAGACGCAGTGGTCGGCCAAGGAAACTTAATGCAGCAGATGAAAGACACATCATGCTTACTTTCCTTCGCAATCGGAAGATGTCCAGCAGTGCCATCAGCTCAGAATTGGCAGAAAACAGTGGGACCCTGGTACACCCATCTACTGTCCGGAGAAGTCTGGTCAGAAGTGGCCTTCATGGAACACTTGCGCCAAAAGCCATACCTCCGACGTGGAAACAAGGCCAAGTGACTCAACTATGCACGAAACCACATGAACTGGGGTGCAGAAAATGGCAGCAGGTGCTCTGGACTGATGAGTCAAAATTTGAAATATTTGGCTGTAGCAGAAGGCAGTTTGTTCGCCGAAGGGCTGGAGAGCGGTACACGAATGAGTGTCTGCAGGCAACAGTGAAGCATGGTGGAGGTTCCTTGCAAGTTTGGGGCTGCATTTCTGCAAATGGAGTTGGGGATTTGGTCAAAATTAACGGTCTCCTCAATGCTGAGAAGTACAGGCAGATACTTATCCATCATGCAATACCATCAGGGAGGCATCTGATTGGCCCCAAATTTATTCTGCAGCATGACAACGACCCCAAACATACAGCGAAAGTCATTAAGAACTATCTTCAGCGTAAAGAAGAACAAGGAGTCCTGGAAGTGATGGTATGGCCCCCACAGAGCCCTGATCTCAACATCATCGAGTCTGTCTGGGATTACATGAAGAGAGAGAAGCAACTGAGGCTGCCTAAATCCACAGAAGAACTGTGGTTAGTTCTCCAAGATGTTTGGGCCAACCTACCTGCCGAGTTCCTTCAAAAACTGTGTGCAAGTGTACCTAGAAGAATTGCACAGTACTGTATGTATTTATCATGTAGTATTACTCTCAAAGATTGCTTAAAAACTTTCACTATATTCACCTCTGTTGGTTCTATTGTGGAGGCAGGCTATTTTTTTTTATCTCTCTGGAGGCTCATTTTTTAGCTCATCCAAAAATAAATTACTCTGCCAAGACAAGTGGTCTAATTTTAAAGGCAATGGCAATGGTAATAGCATCAATTGGTGTTTAATGTTTTAGCCAGTTTTTTTTTTTTTTTTTTAAACTTGAGAATTTGTTTTCTAAAGACAGCCTGTCTCTGTGCTTTAAGCTCTTGTAAGAACGGCAGTCGAATGACATCATTTCATGGAAATGCAAGCCATGCGCTGTCAATGGGATATAAAGAAAGTGATTGTCCCGCTACATGTCTATAGTCTAAACCACACAAAAGCTTCTCATAATTTAGAATGAGTTGCTTGCTTACTAATTGTGGAATTGTGTCAATACTATAGAGTAGATCCCTACAAACATAAATTGAGAAAAGGGTGCAGTGCCTGGTAATGCCAAGGCATTCAGTATTTGTAATACTGTACATGCTGTGAAGAGGCTTGTTTAAGCTTTTATATTTAGAAAGCTTTATTCCAGCTAAAAGCCTATGTTGTAAGACTTCCTTTGGTTCAGGCAGAAACAATTACACTAAGAAAATGTGCTTTTATGAGATGACACAGAAGTTACTTTTGATAAGGATTGGAAAGAAAAGTTCTTACTCCATGGTATACACAGCACATCATCACTTCAGGGGACTGAGCTGATTCTGATACTCCTGCTTTGTTGTGGACAAAGAACATTGGTCACAAGTTCTTTATAAAGGCCACCACTAAGAACAGGGGTGGCCAAAGTTGCCCCATTCACTCCTGGTCTTTGTTCCAACCCTGTTCTAAATTGTTTAATGGAACCAATTATACCTGCATTCAGACCCTGAAGTAGTTAATTATCTCAGTTTACCTGTTAAACCTGGAGTGCAATGGCCCTCCAGGTCCGTGATTGGACACACTTGACCTAAAAGCATAAAATAAACTCCAAGCCTATAGATTTCATATGTGCTACAGTAAATCTAAACTATACCATAAGATGGATTCTAAACCAACCTCCAGTGTACATTCATCCCTTCACATCGCCCAGAATCTATGGGCCATATTTTCAAAGTGTATCCTCCATTCTTTAATTCATGCCTGTTTTTTTGTTTTGTTTTGTTTTTTTTACAAAGGAGGAAAGAAATCATGTTAATGTTAGAAAATGAAAAACAAAACACCTTTAACTTGAGAGGACTTGAAATACATAACTTATGGTTCTAGTTCTGTAAAATTAACAGGTCTTTTACCTCTCAAAAAATAGGAGTTAATTTAAATAATGGAAATATAGCCCTATAGCATATCTCTTCAGCTGGCCTTTGATGTTAAATACGCTATAAAGTTTACGGACCAGGCGCAGCCTCGAGATGTACTTTAAAAACACATGTATTGTCAGAACATGACAGAAACAACAACTGGACGACAGGTCTAGTTATCTACTCTTCACTAGCAGGCTGCATGGCAGAGCACTCTACCAGAGCTGATGTGCCATGCATGGATGTTCTTTTAGTATATTATTTCTAGCATTTCTGTACAGTATGTGACCAAAAGCACGTACTAAAAAGTAATTTTAAGTTGCTTGGGATTGCATTAGACTATTGCTGCAGAGCAGAAGTCGTATCCCCATAACCAGGATTGTGTTGTAAGCCGAAGTGTCTGTATATCCTGTGATACAGTGCAGAGTGAATGTGCCTTTTTTCACAAAGAATGCTGCTTCTTATGGGCGTGGTTGTCAGTTGTCAATTTCTATCCTGCCTAAATGGCAAACTAAATGACTTGCTGAAATATCTATAAATTTTAATTTTGTCAACACTTTTCTGAATGGAATTAAGCTCTCCAAATCGCTTTGCCTGTCTAGACAGAAAAAGTGCTATGAGCCATAGTTTCTGTTTCTCACACTCCAGCACAAGCACATAATTACCTTACTGGCTGAAACGGGAGTTATTATTTGATGCGCTGTTGGATCAGAAACCAAACTTCAGTAAATTTGAGATTGATTCACCAAATGTTAACAGTAATAGATATAACTCTGCTAATAGTGTGTCTTTTATTGTTTGAGTGTTCTGGGTTTCCAATTAATTTGTCAGGAGATTCTCTTTGACAAATTAATAACAATGCTTTAGTGCCCTGAGGGATAATCTCACACAGAAGCAGCAGCCCAGAATCCACCCATGCACTCTTGTTGTTAATTATGGATGACATTAAAATATGCTATTGTGCTTCAGACACACCAGTAGAGATTTAACAGGACCCGAGGTCAGCAGATCTGGTTATGTGTTAATAAGTTCCACCGTGAGAAAATCCTGGAGAGTAAGGATACTTTTCAAGTTATATTAAGCATTAAAATGGTCTGTCATAGGCAAGGCACTTTATTCTCCATTTGTACCAATTTTGGCTGAAAAAATTTCACAAAAGCTACAGGTCGATATTTATTTACAGTGCTTTTTTTTTTTTTTGCTCCACTCATTGTCCAAAATTATTACCCCTATATTTACCTGAAAAATTGGGAAATTAATTATTTTCACAATTTCTTTCAATTTTTTTCATTTTTGATGTAAAAAACAAAAAAACAAAAAAAAAACACCAATGTAAAGAATTGAAGATTTTCTGCATGCTTGATATTTAATCAACATTAAAAAGCCCCTGATGTATTGTAATCATTTAAAATGTGACTGCTGTTTCCTAATTATGTTTAATTGACTGTTCCACATCTTTCTGTTTCCTGTCACCAATTGACTCTCTTCCTGTTACATACTCGTGGCTGATCACGGTGGTCCCATAATTCCATTCAGGAACCAGTTTTCAAGTTACAGCTGTGGTTTATCAAGTGCCTCAGAAAGTCAGTCGATGCAGATTGCACAAAGTAGCTTTCTAATATTTTTTATTCTATTTTGTTTTTTAAATCAATGTTATGGATTCTTTAAAAAATCACAACCAGTAAAACTGAGTAATTGAAATTTAAGATGACAAACATTTTTAAGTGAAACATGAAAACCGTTTGTGTAAACGGTTGTTTAAATATGTCTAGTGAAAATGAATTCATGTTTTTCACATAGGATATTAGGGTTAGGGTTAGGGTTGGATGGTTTGGGGGCGGAGGGTTAGGGTTAGGGTTGGGGGCGTGGGGGCGGGGCTTCTGTCTGTGTTATCAGAACCTCATCATTTACAGGCACTAAGACTAGCATCAAAGGTTTTTATGTTGTTGTTTTTAAGACTAACACTCTGAGTATTGGCAATGTCTAAGAAAGAACATTAAACTCAACCACAGCTGTCAAGATCCTTTGATCTCTTCAACATTCTTTCACTGTGAATTAAAACAACCGCACAGCTGCTTTGAGGGGCAGGATGTTGAGGAATGCATACATACATTATAAAGTGGCAAATACCAATTGGAAAATATATTACACTCACAATATCAGGTGTTAAAACAAAAATGAAACGCGCTTATAAATGGTTTTGAAAAAATAAGAATGTCATTGTGAATTATTATCCTGTGCTGTGGATGCATACTGTTTCATTTTAGGTTTTACAGCATTTCTGGAGAAACAGTCACTTATCTTGTAGTCATATAAATGAAATTGGAGATTGGTGGTCCATCATCATAGTAGGGAGCTCAGTAACAGACTGTGTAAAAGGTTGTGGGCATTGAGCTTTCTTATTAGTGTACTGGAAATACGATTAACAACTGTGTAGGAGCTGTACAGTTCCGATTCATGCCAAAATGATGAAGGGATTTAAAAACATATCCTATCCGCCTCCCTATTTATTTTTCTTGTATACAGCTGTTGTTTTTTCCCTTATTACTTGGAATTAATATCTATCTGCTTTAAAAACAATGCTGCAGCCGGGTTGGCAGGATTGCCCCTTATTGATGGAATTTGGCAAGGTCACTAGGGTCAGTACTCTTGCTCAAGCACCACTGTCTCTTAAAGACTTGATAAAGTTGGCACATTTAAGGTGTTTGTCCTTGCAAACCTGCAGAACATTGATTTCAATAACCAAACTGTATTTTGGTTGATGTGTTGTATTATAAATTAAATGAGGACAAAACTGCATTTACAGTTTTGAAATGGTGTGGGTGTCGCACAGTTAGTACAACATAACCATTTTTTTTTTAAATAAATATTTAATAGTGCCATGTGCTGTGTACAGAAAAAACAGAAAAGACTTGCACCTTTCAAGTGTTATGGTGTTTGAAAGTCACCCAGGTCACATTGCTGAGGGGTGTAAAACTTGGGACAAGAATGCTGCATGCTTGTGAATCTCGAGTTCAGAGGTCAGGGAGTTGCTGTCTGTCTTGATAACTGGGAACTTGAAAGCCAAAACACACAGCTAATCCAGGAGCAGCATTCTACGGGCTGTGACGGTACTCTTCAAAGCAGATTATGTTGACTGAGAAGTCTAATGGTGGTGAAGATAAGGCAGAATTGTCTGCAAAAAAAAGCCATTAGTTGATAAGCTTCCAGCAGCATGTTGCTCTAATATCTCTCCTACTGCTCTCTCGGGAACTGTCAGGGCTAGAAAAAAAAGATAGTGGTTTGGATTCAGTGAGAGTTTCATTATTACACATTCCAGTGGAAGATAAGTTGTCAGGATTCCAACAAAGACTCTGAACTATTTAACTCATACAAGATAAGGTGAGCCAGCCAGTACTCTTAATTTGTTACTGGTACTGGTAATAAACCTCAATAAACAGAAAATTAGCAAGTTGCCCATTGCACAATTATTTTGTGATGGTTTTAAATGGTTTTGTGAATCTTGTTATACTTTTTTCGATACCATATTTCTGTCATTTATGTTTTAGTGTTATTCTCATGGTTGAATAGTTGGCTTATGGTGTGGAAGTAAATTATATACATTTTTTGCTGGAACAATGCAAAACTATGGGTGTCGTGGGAAATAAGTTGACTGGGAAATAAATTGATCGCGCAAGCTTAGTAATGCAAAAGTAGGCAAAAAGTAAGGCGGGGCAACTATTTGATTGATTAAGGGGAGGTTCACTGCATGGCTTTTTATTTGCAAGACTGTATGTTGGTGTGTGTTCGTGCCACTGTGTTTTCATATGAACTTTAAAATGTGTGATTGTTTTAAACCCCAGTCTTTTTATGTTTCTATTACATCATTGTCAATCAGATGTAGTTTATGTGTGATCGCGGAGATTTATTTATATATTAAATGATTCTACACTTCAAAATCAGAATTTCAAATGTTTCAGTAATATAATCTAAAGACATGCTGCATCCATAATTATTAGTATGACAGGGTCGTATTTTGACATTTTAATATTATTATAGCTGTAACTTTACTACAGTTTAGACGTGGCAAAACGTAGGCATACCACTGCCAGTTAATTAACCACAAATAGCCACAAATAGTTTGCACACAATACATTAACATAATGCCATATTCTTTGTAAATGTGGCAATTGTATTCCTTGCAGTAATATATAGTATTACTAAGGGATAAGATTTTTTACTATGTTAAAAAAGGACCCTGTCAAATCCTCTGTAGATAGGACAAATACAGAAATGAAAAACGTATGCCTACGTAGATATGATTGCTCGTTATATGTCTTACATGGTTGTTGCACAACAGGAATTTACCATTTTACCAAGTGCAGAGCTTGTCTACTTGGAAGCAT
Source organism: Acipenser oxyrinchus oxyrinchus (assembly GCA_030684275.1). NCBI lineage: Eukaryota > Metazoa > Chordata > Actinopteri > Acipenseriformes > Acipenseridae > Acipenser > Acipenser oxyrinchus. The sequence goes on from CM060255.1 coordinate 20,335,536, forward strand.
TCTGCAGCTGCCCAGATTTGGGGATCAGCTGAGGAGAGAACTAAAATTGAATGATTATCAGGTGAGTATTATAATACATGTGGGATCTGCAATGCATGCCGTGGAGTGCAGCTTGTGTGAAATATATATAGTTGTTGATCCATCACAATTTTTGGAAGTCTTTTATTGTCAGAAATGTTCTCTCATAAATACATTAACGCAGAAAATCCTCAGATAACCTCAGATATTGTAGGTGAGACCTCTAACTTATTGGTCTCAAATGCTCATGAGGAACCAAACTCATTATCAAACACTGCATGTCCTATTATGGAAGGGTTACATAGAGAGGATGTTACCTTGAATTGACCATGGGTGACAGCTAGGAAAAGCCATAGAACACCTAAAAATAAACAACCGGTATTGTGTTATCCAACAAATATCAAGTCTTAAGTACCGAAAAAATTAGACATTACAGAAAGCAATGTGGATGTTTTATTGATAGGTGACTCTGTAGTTCGCTATGTTGATCGTGATTTCACTCGTAAAGATCCATTGAACAGGTCTAACCTGCCTTCCAGGAGCAAACATTCAGGACATTGATATTGGAATACACAAACTGGTAAATGGTTCCAATAAAACACAAAAGGGGTCTGTAGTAATTGTGCATGTAGGTACTAATGACATAAAAGATAGAAAATCAGATGAAACAAAGACTTAAATCTCTAACTAAGAAACTGAAAGAGCTAAATTACAAATCCATTCTTTCTGGCCTACTGCCTGTTTTTGGCAGAGGTGATGAACAATATAGTACAATTTTGTCAATAAATAATTGGTTAGCTGGGTGGTGTGCTCAAGAACAGATAGGATACATTAACAACTGGGACTATTTAAAAAAAAAAAAAAAAACCTGTATCATAAAGATGGGCTTCATTTGAACAATACTGGGGCAGGTAGGCTCGCTGCACATTTTGAAAACTACCTAAAAGATTTTTTAAAATAAAAACCAAGGAAGGGCAAGGTACTAGTGAGAAACATTATTCAGCAAAAACAATCCCAATTAATTAATCTCCAGAAAACCTAAAAAAGGCTTACCCCATTGAAGTTGTGTCAGCTTCTCATATCACAGTATTACCTTTTAATAGACCCTGTGGAGTTTGTTATAATGACCTTATAAATATCCCAATTTATTACTGGCCAAATAAAACTACATCAGTCTAATAATCTTCATTTGGCATTATTTAATCTTAGATCACTGTCCCATAAAGCACCTTTAATTCATGATTTTATTGTAGGTCAAAAACTTAATATGTTGTCTCTCACCGAAGCCTGGCTTGGGGTAGATGATAATGTCTCATTGATTGAGTCTTCCCCTGCAGACTACTCCTTTATCCAGAAGGCTTGTACCAGTGGGAAAGGAGGTGGACTTGCTACAATTTATAACTCTGATCTTAATATTAAACAAGGAACTATGGACGATTATTCATCGTTTGAGCCATTATCATTAATTTTACATAATGAAGTTTATTTACATTGGTATTGTATATCGTTCACCGAAGCCACATGTTTCATTTTTTATCTGAATTTGGTGATTTTCTGTCTTTCCTATCTTCCAACTATGATAGAATTCAAGTACTCAATACATTTTTTGAATTTACTCGACTCTTTAGACTATGTCCAGCATATTACAGGTCCTACTCATAATCATGGACACATGTTAGATTTAGTAATTTCTCACGGCCTAAACGCTATGGACTTTAAAATTACCGATCTTACCATTTCAGATCATGTTGCTGTTATTTTTTAGGTTAATTTGCCAGTACTTATAAATAAAGTGATTCACACTTTTACAACTCGGGAACTTAACCCTTCAACTACTTTAAAGTTTTCAGAGGCACTTGGCTCTTTATTACCTTTGCACCCTGAAACTATGGATGAGCTTGTTGATAATTATAATATCTTTCTATCTAGTACCCTTGATGCTATTGCTCCAGCTAAGGTTCGAAATGTTTTGCTAAAAAAATACTCGCCATGATTGACACCACTCGAAAACTTAAACGGGGTGATCCAAAATTAGAACGTAAATGGAGAGGTACTAAACTACATGTGAATGATCTTATATGGAAGGACCATCAAGTAAAGTATAGAGAGGCTTTGGTAGTAGCCAGATCAACATACTACTCAAACTTAATTGAAATGAACAAAGATAATCCTAGATATCTTTCTTCTATTCTGAATAAACTAGTTAATCCTCCGTGTCATCCTTCTGTTGCCACAGTCTCTTGCAACGACTTCATTGACTATTTCCATAGTAAAATTATGAACATCAGAAATCAAATTTCACAGATATCTTGGGTGATGAAAGACTTAACCCCAGTAGAACCTACCAGACCTATTCTGGTTACTTTTCATTCCTTCTCTCTGGTGACTTTAATAGGTTTAAATGATATAGCCATGCATATTAAACCTACTACCTGTATTCTTGATCCTATTCCAACTAAATTATTGAAATAAATATTTTGTTCTCATAATACCTATATTCTTAATTTTATTAATGGTTCACTTTCTTCTGGGCTAGTTCCATCGGCTCTTAAGGTAGCTGTCATAAAGCCAATGATCAAGAAACATAACTTGGATCCAACAATTCTATGTAATTGTAGGCCTATTTCAAACCTTCCTTTTCTTGCAAAGATATTAGAAAGGATAGTTGCAAATCAAATGCATCAATTTTTGACACAAAACAACCTCTATGAAAAATTTCAGTCTGGTTTTCGCCATGCACATAGTACTGAGACAGCTCTTGTTAGAGTATTAAATGATTTATTAATTGGCACTGACTGGTTATTTATCAGTTTTCATTTTATTAGATCTAAGCGCTGCTTTTGATACCGTGGATCACTCCATCTTAATCAATCGTCTGCAAAATTTTGTGGTGTATCTGGAGTTGTTTTATCCTGTTTCAAGTCTTATCTTTCCTATAGGTCTCAATTTGTTTTAATTGGGACTGAAAAATCTGCATTGTCTGAATTAGTTGGTGGTGTTCCACAGGGCTCTATTTTAGGTCCTTTATTATTTTCCATTTATATGCTCCCTCTGGGTGATATTATAAGCAAACATGGAGTACATTTCCATTTTTATGCAGATGACACCCAGCTGTATTTGTCTCTAAAACCTGGTGATGCCTCTTTTGGGACCAATCTTGTCTTACTGACATTAAGGGCTGGATGTCTCAAAATTTCTTAATGTTAAATGCAGAAAAAAACGGAGGTTTTGTTAGTGGGTTCATCAAACCAGCTAGATAAGCCTTGAACCAGGATAAAACAATCATTTGGCCTGGATTTAAGTAGACTACCTTCTGAACCTGTACTAGAAATGAGAAATTTAGGTGTGATCTTCAACCCTACTCTTTTATTCGAGAAATATATAAAAAAGATTACAAAATTGTCTTTTTATCATTTGAGAAATATTGCAAAACTTAGACCTATAATCTCTACATCTGACACTGAAAGACTAGTACATGCCTTTGAATCCTCCAGACTAGTACATGCCTTTGAATCCTCCAGACTAGTACATGCCTTTGAATCCTCCAGACTAGTACATGCCGTTGAATCCTCCAGACTAGTACATGCCTTTGAATCGTCCAGAACTGATTATTGTAATGTCTTATTTTCTGGCATCCCAAATGTTTATTGTCTCGTTTGCAGCTGGTTCAAAATGCTGCTGCTAGAATCATGACTAAAACCAGAAAAAGGGAACATATCACCCCAGTGTTGGCTTCTTTAGCGGTAACTCTTAAATGTGTGTTTTCTATTTTAAGTACATTACACTATTCACTTCAATTCAGTTTACATGGCTTAGTTTGACATAATAGACCCTATTCATGAAACTTCAGTGTAGGGGAAGCATATAGTATCTAACTGTCATAAACTATTTGAGATGCCAACTTCATATTTTTAGTGTAGTAGAATTGACTAGCAAGATCTAACTGCACCTTTCACTTTGACATGTAACCTAAGAATACTGACCTATTTGTGTGTGTGCGGTACACAGCTGTATTCCATGAAACTCAAAGTCAAGTTGGATCTTTGGTACACCGCTGTATTCTATGATTTCTCAGTCGGGTTCCAAAATTAGCTGTTTCCCTTCCACATTGTTTTAACCTCTATGGGTGATATAGAACACACACTTCAAGATTCTGCATTTTGTACTTGGCACACAGCTATTTTCTATGATTTAATTTTTCAGTGAACTGCTTCACTGACGCATTGCTTGAACTAAATACTGGTGCTAAATCAAACTCTTTACAATTTGTAGGTGTTTAATAACTATTCTATCAGATATGCAATTCCTTTGACATAATACCACTGGGGATACTAAGGCTGTGTGGTCCAGTGGTTAAAGAAAAGGGCTTGTAACCAGGAGGTCCCCGGTTCAAATCCCACCTCAGCCACTGACTCATTGTGTGACCCTGAGCAAGTCACTTAACCTCCTTGTGCTCCGTCTTTCGGGTGAGATGTAATTGTAAGTGAATCTGCAGCTGATGCATAGTTTACACACCCTAGTCTCTGTAAGTTGCCTTGGATAAAGGCGTCTGCTAAATAAACAGATAATAATAATTTATTTTTTTTCTCACATACATTTAGTTCGAGTTTATTCCTGTGTTTTAATACCATCAAGTTTACAAACAAATATGGTTTCAAGAGTATGGCTCAGCGAGTCATGAGTTACAAAGATGTAATGTGTATCTCTTCTTCTAGCTGGCTGTGTTGGAAAGTGCATGTAGGAGCATTTCATTGCAACCTGAGAGTAGTACTGACTCATGTGCTAGGTGTGGAGCTGAGGTAATGAAATATGTTGGGGTTCATACTAACTAACTTGGAGAGAGCTTGAGATGACCTTTACTAACTGTTCTGGAACATCTCCAACCTGCGTATGTTGTAACTCTTTTTTTTGGCGTCTTCCAAGGTTGTCGTCTTGTTAGCTGAAACCTTCACCACAGCTTTGAATCCCATTAAAATAACATCAGACTTATCCAACGTTTTAATTAATATTGTACCATTTTTTATGACAACCATTTTTTTTTAATAGCCACTTAATTGTAGTGTTCGTTTTGTTTCTTCAGTGTTTTATCAAGCTGGAAGTAAAAAAAAAAATGGTATAGGAGGCTGTGCTGTCCAGTGGTTAAAGAAACGGGCTTGTAACCAGGAGGTCCCCGGTTCAAATCCCAGCTCAGCCACTGACTCATTGTGTGACCCTGAGCAAGTCACTTAACATCCTTGTGCTCTGTCTTTCGGGTGAGACGCTGTAAGGACTCTGCAGCTGATGCATAGTTCACACACCCTAGTGTCGTATCTTGTAAATCGCTTTGTGATGGTGGTCCACTATGAAAGGCGCTATATAAAAATAGATTATTAATTATTAAACAACACATGCTATTTACATATTGCTAGAATGCTCTGTTCAAAGGTTGTGCTAAAGTCTCTAGATCTGCATAGTCTGGCATACATGGAAGACTATTTACAACATTAACTAATATGTTTCACTTACAGATGACATTTCCTATGATGTGAAATGGTCAATGAGCACAGGGGACAAATCGGTCTTCCTCGTTTCAATGGACCGATGGGGTGTGATGACGCTGGCTCCACGTAATGGCACCAGCGATTGCAGTCTGGAGAGGATCAAACCCAGGACATACCGCCTGAGTATTCACAACACTGAGGACACTGATCGCGGGAACTATCACTGCTCTGTGACGCCCTGGCTCAAAACCTCCGATGGAGCCTGGCAGAAATCGCTGGAGATCCAGTCTGAGCCTGTTCATTTAAAAGTGGACTTTGCAAGTAAGCGAACCAACAGTGCAATAATATGTAATGTTTTAAAAGCCATATGTAAATTTGATTGTTTGCTTTGAATCACTTCATATATTATTTGTAGGTGTCCTTATGACTTTGTATTACCGGTGCTACCTCTTGGATTACTGTGTAGCTGGTGGCACTAGTTGCTGCTGACGCAGTTCATGATCAAGAACGAGCGCTTTATATTGGTTTCATACTCTGTAATATTATGGGAATCTCTTGGTCGAGTTTGATCATGTTTATCATACACACAGTCATAGTGACTGTTTTCAGGGATAAATACACCTTGCATGCTAAATGTGTTGGTGACTTTGACATTGACCTGTGACCTAATATGCCTGTCTGATTTTGAGGTCATATAACTTTTGTTGTTTGGGTATAAACTGTCCACTTTTGAGTTATCTTAATTGTTTGGTGCACAGCTGTATGCATTTCTCAATTCGGTTCCATAGCCCCTGTTGTCCAGTAAAATAAAAACCATTTCAATGGCACATTGTTTGAACTTCTGGCCATCTCAATGTCTTTACTGTTGGTACATTACAGGTGGGTGTCAAGTAGAAATTAACCGTGTTATTGACACATTGTTATAACTTCTGAAGTAAAATGGATATGCAAAAATAGATCTCTGTCTTAGATTTTACAAACCATTATTTCTGATATGACATTCCCGGGGAGCTTTCTTTTGCTCACCGAAACTGTCATTTCTAGTTTTTTAAAACACATCTATACAAAAAGGTTATTCTTGTGGTTAGAGAGATGTGTGTTTTAGTAATTGCAAAAATATTTGCTGTTGAACATAACATTAAAATGTAGGCTGAAAATATGTGTTTCTGTTTTCAGTGTTGGAATCCCTGAAGTACCCCTTGCTGTTTGGAGCTGCTGCTGCACTTTGTGTTGGGCTCCTGGCCATGCTGATTGGTTACATTGGTGCTCGATTCTGCTGTAAGAACCCTTTGCAAGATGACATGAGGGGTAACCGGCGGTTAGTGTCCATGGAAATGGACTGAGCAGGAGAAAAAGAAGCCAAGAACTGGACAATCCGCACAGAGCCCTAGTACCCATCTAAACAAAGTGACGCCTTTAAACTGTAACCCTTTTCTCCAAGACACTGATGCAGAAAAAAGGCTCCTGCAAATACATGTCCTATTTCTGTTGCAGAACTAGAAAGAGACGATATTCCAGTCCTTGTGTGTTGCTTTGCTGACAGCTACAGAAATGCGGATTTAATTAAAGCTGGTCATCAGCCTTCTAATTGCCTGCTGCTCTGCGGCTTTATTAAGGGGGGAAAGAGAACCACTTCTTGATTAAAAGAGACTTCTATCTATGAATGAATGTTGCACAAGACTCAGGAACTGTTTCGATGGGAGTTTTGGAACACCTTCCCTCATTTGAAACAGACTAAAATTACATTTTGTATCCAAAAGATTTATGAGGTTTAGTTGGAAACACAAGATATCTTGTGTCCGGCTCCCCCGTATCGATCTCACAAAGATATTGATACCTACCAAAGGGTATGGATTTGACTTTGGTTACAGTATTTCCAGTCTTTTAGATTGTAACAAAATTGTTCATCTGAGGAGAAAATGCAAAAGCATGACTATGAATGTTGAAGAATATTGTATCAAACGCCTGCTGTTGCAATGCTGTACAAAGTGTGACCTTTAAAAAAAAAAACATACTGAAGACTTTTATCCTGCAGTCTGATCTCCACAGTAAAACATTTTCTTTGTGTTGATATTTAGAGTTATGCCGAGAATGGACCCAAAACAGATATTTTAATAAGATTCTACTTTTTAAGAGTGAAGAAATGTATTTTTTTACAGGCCTTTCTCTGTTTCAAAGGGAGGATGGGGGATGGCCTTGGCCCTGGCCCTGGCCCTGAATGTGATGTAAATTATGTTTTTGTTTTCAGAAGTATCTTTTAATACTAGTGTTTAAAAAGGATACACTGTGATTTTTCTGAGATTGTGTGTGTTTCTTTATTCTTTTAAATGAACATTAGGTATTAATCTGCTACTTGGCATCAGAAGTATAGTTCAATTTTAAACCTGTGACTGTTCAAATAAACAACTGTATTTCTCTTGGAGATTCTGTACATTTAGAGGACAAGTTAGTTTCCAGCTCTTGACAAACAAACAGACAAAACCATGTTGAATTGGACCGGTGAATAAGTATACACGGCCTGCATAAGAGTCCTAGCCAGTGGAAATGAATGCATTGGTACTTTACCTTCAACTGTATGCATGTTTATTGGTTCGTATCATCAGTTGATTAAACCCAGAGATGTAACTTTTCAGTTTTTTTTTGTTTCAAGATTCATCTGTTGGTCTCATTTACAGGGGTCTCTTGTGGAGACTGGCTCAGGGGTTAAACATGGGCCTTAGGGATCCCTGTGATTGTGTCATGATGATGTATGTGTGCTGGAAATCAAACCAAATGCAAATAAAATAAACTTGTTTTTTTTTCCCCCTTCTAATAAGCTTCTTGTTTTCTGTCGTACATCCCCAAATTGAAAGGAATTTAAAAATGTTCATTGCTAACAATGATATGCCCTCACTCTGATCCTGGAGCTGCGATCTCCCAAAACCAATAAGGTTTCTAGAGCACCAAACTTGTAACTGTGCATTAAATACCATCCACTCATTCATGTTTTACAGTATGCCAAAAGAATAGTAGTGGACATCATTGTAGTAGTTTATACATAAGACACATAATCTATCCAGAATATAAGAAGAATGTCAAAATAGACTAAATATAAATATATATACAGTACTGTGCAAAAGTTTTAGGCAGGTGTGAAAAAATGCTGTAAAGTAAGAATGCTTTCAAAAATAGACATGTTAATAGATTATATTTATCAATTAACTAAATGCAAAGTGAGTGAACAGAAGAAAAATCTAAATCAAATCCATATTTGGTGTGACCACCCTTTGCCTTCAAAACAGCATCAAGCATCAATTCTTCTAGGTACACTTGCACCCAGTTTTGAAGGAACTCGGCAGGTAGGTTGACCCAAACTACTTGGAGAACTATGCACAGTTGTTCTGTGGATTTAGGCAGCCTCAGTTGCTTCTCTCTCTTCATGTAATCCCAAACAGACTCGATGATGTTGAGATCAGGGCTCTGTGGGGCCATACCATCACTTCCAGGACTCCTTGTTCTTCTTTACGCTGAAGATAGTTCTTAATGACTTTCGCTGTATGTTTGGGGTCGTTGTCATGCTGCAGAATAAATTTGGGGCCAATCAGATGCCTCCCTGATGGTATTGCATGATGGATAAGTATCTGCCTGTACTTCTCAGCATTGAGGAGACCATTAATTCTGACCAAATCCCCAACTCCATTTGCAGAAATGCAGCCCCAAACTTGCAAGGAACCTCCACCATGCTTCACTGTTGCCTGCAGACACTCATTCGTACGCTCTCCATCCCTTCGGCGAACAAACTGCCTTCTGCTACAGCCAAATATTTCAAATTTTGACTCATCAGTCCAGAGCACCTGCTGCCATTTTTCTGCACCCCAGTTCCTGTGTTTTCATGCATAGTTGAGTCGCTTGGCCTTGTTTCCACGCCGGAGGTATGGCTTTTTGGCGCAAGTCTTCCATGAAGGCCACTTCTGACCAGACTTCTCCGGACAGTAGATGGGTGTACCAGGGTCCCTCTGTTTTCTGCAGTTCTGAGCTGATGGCACTGCTGGACATCTTCCGATTGCGAAGGGAAGTAAGCATGATGTGTCTTTCATCTGCTGCAGTAAGTTTCCTTGGCCGACCACTGCGCCTACAGTCCTCAACGCTGCCCGTTTCTTTGTGCTTCTTCAAAAGAGCTTGGACAGCACATCTGGAAACCCCTGTCTGCCTTGAAATTTCTGCCTGGTAGAGACCTTGCTGATGCAGTATAACTACCTTGTGTCTTGTTGCTGTGCTCAGTCTTGCCATGGTGTATGACTTTTGACAGTAAACTGTCTTCAGCAACCTCACCTTGTTAGCTGAGTTTGGCTGTTCCTCACCCTGTTTTATTCCTCCTACACAGCTGTTTCTGTTTCAGTTAATGATTGTGTTTCAACCTACATATTGAATTGATGATCATTAGCACCTGTTTGGTATAATTGTTTAATCATACACCTGACTATATGCATACAAAATCCCTGACTTTGTGCAAGTGTACCTAGAAGAATTGATGCTGTTTTGAAGGCAAAGGGTTGTCACACCAAATATGGATTTGATTTAGATTTTTCTTCTGTTCACTCACTTTGCATTTAGTTAATTGATAAATATAATCTATTAACATGTCTATTTTTGAAAGCATTCTTACTTTACAGCATTTTTTCACACCTGCCTAAAACTTTTGCACAGTACTGTATATATTCTGAAAAAAATGGCACTGTCCTATACAGGGTTATGTGTGCCTGTGGCAATGATTTGGAATGGCAACATCACATTTTAAATATTGATATAGAAGAGTTTTTTTGTTTTTTTTTTTAAATTGGGACTGTTGCTTTCAATGTGGCTTAAATGTATTTTCCTATCCTAGGGAATGTAAATATTACCAGCCACAGATCAAACCTCAAGTTTTCAGGTAATGCGTTTTGTGTAGAACTGATACATTTCCAGGGAACTTTAAGTAAAACCATCAGATCGAACATGATGTTTCATGCTTTTAATCTCTGTAACCATTTGTGTTAAGATGTGTTTTTGTTACTAATCCTTAAGACTCGTTTAGATGGATTTTTTTTTTTTAAATGTGTTTTTAAGGAAAATGTACTTACATTTTCATAAGTGTAATATAGTGTAAAGTTAAGAAGTAAAATATAAAGTTAGGCATGCACAACATTCAATTTGTCATTTCAGTTACAGATCTACTATTACAGATTTACATTTACTGGTCCTTTCCAAGATTAAAATATCTACCAAGTCCTCATTCTCTCACAATTCAGCTCGGTGTCCTACAGTCCTTCTAATCTTATAAAGAGTTATGAAGAGTACAAAATGGCTTGCTCTGCGTAAGACTGTGAAAGTGGAAACTGCACATTTGAAACTGTGTATCCCTGACTAAACATGTACCGTATTTACTCGGATTTAAGTCGCACTTTTGTGGCCAAAATAAAAGTTCAAATTTGGGAGGGAGCGACTTGGATTCAAGGTTTTTAGTTAGTGTACCAATTTACATTTGCGCATGTCAATTATTTTGGTGCGCTTGAACAAGACCAGCTGTACACAGTACTGCCCACTACAGATATTACTCTCGGTACAGTACCGGTATATTAAAATGGCTGCACAGCGAACTTCATGAACATTTTGTAATGCAGATTTTAAAAGAAAAAAAGAAATTTTGTTTGCGAAGAAAAGAGAAACTGCGGCATCTGAGATGTGTCAAGATGGAGACGCAATCGAAAGGCTATGTAATACTATATTACCAGTATAGTACTTGTTGAAATGATCAACGTGGGTCTGGCTTCAAAATGAACAATCATGTATTTATATATCTTTCTTTCTCTATCTGGGGGAGCACAAGAAACAGGGACACTAAGGTAATGGCGGATTCTCCATCGCTCTCTGATTCTTTAACTTACTCTCTGTTATTATGGTCCGTGCCTGGTTTAACTACAGGAACCCCACTAGTGTAAACTCCAAAGTCCTAACTCAAACCTAAAATGAACTACACATTTCTGTCTTGCACTCATTTTGCTTGCGAACATGACAGAGTCACGTTGGCCAAATTAAACCGTTAATTTAACCGCTAATTATTGTGTTTTTTTTCATTAAGAGTTAAATGTGACTTGCATTCAGTGTCTTTTTACAAACTAGAGCCCTGTAAGTAACAGGTAAAAGTGAGTTGTTTTTTGGCCATTGCTTTTTTTTTGTTTTTTTTGTTTCAATTTATGGTACAAAGTGAGACCAAGTAGTTTGCTGCATATATGTCACTCAAACTGCATTCACACGAGCATTCCGGAATAATGGTATTTTATTATTATTATTATTATTAGTAGTAGTAGTAGTAGTAGATCGTGGAATGTTTTTTAAAAATAAATGGAGATTATATTATAGGAACTGAATTATAATTAAAGTTTTGAGAATGATGCATGTGATCCTTTATTTGATCTTCTTAAAGGCATTTAGGTAACAATAGTCTGTATTTGCTTACGATTGTAAGTCGCCCTGGATAAGGGCGTCTGCTAAGAAATAAATAATAATAGTCACTTGACTGAAGGTCAACATCTGTAATACAGCAACCTTTGTGCCATTCAGCCAACTTAATTTGCAACGAGGGCACTAAATAGTCACTAGTGGAAATCTGATGCTATATTTAAACAGTACTACATTAAGAAGTTAAAGGCTATATTTTTATTATTTCAATATATTTATAACTTAGGATAAAAACCCACTTAAATGGAACATCTCATTTACAGTGGTGTTTTTGGAGTAATTACTTTCCAGTTAGTTTTTACACACTTTACTGTACATCTGCAATGTGCATGATGCATACTTTTAATCATATCCTAGTTTGACGTGGTAGTGTTAGGAGAGTGATCTGACATATTCTCTTCTATTGTTCTGAAGAATATTGTTTCAGTACACCCTAGAGTGCTGGTACGCGGTATGCAGTTTTTTCATTACTGAAGTCTGGAATGGCACAGCAAAATCAACATTGCTTAGGTAAATATTTAAGTAGCTGGACCAAACTACAGCAAGCAGATTGGAAAAGGGAAAACCAAGAAAGAAAGAACAGTCATTTATCTAACACTGTACTTGGTAAGGGCTGCTTATTGATACTATTGTGTATTTAAGTCTGACTAGAATCAGAACTACTTTAGCTCTATACATCCGTCCCAGAGTCGGCTCACACTGGGGCACGGTAGGAGCAACCCCTGAAAACTGAAACCATACAGATGTAAAAAATATATACTGCTGAAAAGTTCAAATATTTGTCATCATAGCTTATTTGCAACACTTTATTCAATTTATATCTTTAGTTATGATGATTATATCTGTGGCTCATTTCAGATTTGGTTTAATTCATAGTGTGAATGATACTTATTCTGTGTGTGGTCTGAATAGTATTACAATGTATTTTATTGAGGCCTGCCACTCGTGGGATTCCAGTGGCATGAGATCAAAGGGCTTATCTTCGTAAAGTTATTCATTTATTGTATCATCCCCGTATCTGAGGAGTGGTAAGGGAATTTAGAATTACACAATTAACATCAGACTAATTGTCCATTTATTTATAATATTATTTCCAATTTAATGTGATTCTGTATATTTTTCTCAACGCAATAGTCTTGCGTTGAACTCGCATGCCAGAACTCCAGACAAGTGTAATAAACACCTCTGAAATGGAGCTGTGAAGTGACGCTTGAGTGATGTTATTACACAAGCCAGTCAATGTGGTATATCAGTATAACACTTGTGGCATTTTAATATCTTACTTCCAAATTTAAAAAGATATGTGTGTGTTTAAAAAAAAACAGGCAAGACAGCAGTGCAATAAATGGTAAGTCACATTTTTTTGAAACTGAGAAAAAAATGTTTGAAGGTCTTGACATTCTGCTATTATAATTTGTTTTATTAGTCTGACAAAGTATCAGAAATCCTGCTTATAGGAGTGTAACACTTTTACACTTGAAACTTCAGTTCTGTACCAACTATTTATTCAATTGTATTTTAATGCACACTTGAATCAGGTGTACAATATAACCCAATATTGAACAAATTCCTGTGGGATACAATGTTAAAAGAAAACTTATTTTCTAAAATAGATTTTTTTGTGTTTTAGTGTTATTATGGCCCGATTAGTAAGTTTCTATTTTGCTAAAAGAATATGGATAGAAAGCACTGCATCAAAAGGCACCATGACAACTGACCCTGATAAAAAGAGTTACCCAGTAAACTTCTGTAATCTGTATTACGCCTCCTTTATGATTAAGTTATTATAGGGTTGCTACCTGTCTGTTTTTTAACCAGCCTGGCTGTTTTTTGTACTGCCCTACCTGTTGCTGGTGAAAAAATTTAATGAGATGTTTTTTTCACTTAGAGCAAACAGTTTAGCACACTGTGGCTGTTTTTGTGTGTGTGTGTGTGTGTGTGTGTGTGTGTGTGTGTGTGTGTGTCTTGGAGGTGGCAATCCTAATTTATGATGCTACCTTAAGACCAAAATGTAACAGTGATTCAAGTTGTGACCTTGTTGTTCTGTTATGCTAAAATTTAGCAGCAACGTCTTGTGTTACCTCAGTACGAGAAGCTGGCTGGGATTTCAATTAAGGTCAGCTGTGCCTCACCCACTGAAGTTACAGTATTTCAAAACCAGACGGCTCAATGAAGTTTTTACACTGTAGACGATAAGAAAAGTGTAAAGGTAAGAATATGCGGTGAATATCAACATTTTTAAGTAATGACCAAAACAATACAGATGGGTGTATATAGTGCACTATATGACTTAATCCTGGACAAGCTTCAGGGAGATGTTAATAGTTTAAAAAGTGGCAAATGCAGCCAAGATGTAATCATTCATTAAAACATAAACTATGAAAAGATAGGGTTAATAATATATCTTGTTTGAATTATAATACTGTACAAAAACTTATAATATTTGGGATCGGTTTGCTTACAAATAATATTGTGTATGTTGGATATAACTTTGAATTGGTATTGGAGTCTGTGTTAGGCTGTGATGTTTTGGCTGAGCTATTTTTAATCCTGTAATGGTTGAAGCAAATCAGTCACTGTATAAAGTGTTTGTTTCTGCAGCTTGGTTCTATTGTAGTAGTTGTTATTGTTGTTGTTTTCTATAGTATTTAAGTGTACCAAAAAAAAAAAAAAAACTAGCTGTTTCTGTATAGTTAAATCTCAAACTGATATGACCAGAGGACAGAATGAATGTGTTTCTTTAAATCATTCAGTTTTACAAATTAAACTGTATACTTTCTACTTACCAGCAGTCAAATTTGAAAGCTGTACATTTTATAGCCAGTTTCCATGGTAACGTGCCAACGTATCGTGGCCTTTATGTTTACTGGCTTCTCAACATGAGAGCTGGAGATTGCGGGAGCTGCTGTACTGCTCCTGCTACTTCTCTTCATTCACTTTAGATTTAAGCTGAGATAAGTGATGTCAACAGCAGGATTTAAGTACCATCATTTTGGCAGGTGAGGCCCTGCTCTGGTTTACAGTTATATCTAAAGATATCCAAAGACCAGATCACTTTTTTAAAAATAAGATCTGCCTCCACATGACTGGTTCATTCCCTTAGAGGCCAAAAAAGAACTTGGCAGTTGCAATGTGTCACGTGTGTGATGATGTAGTGCACTTTCTTATTGTTTGTCTGTGTGTATTATCTTTTTGTTTCACTTATGATTTGTGTGATTTATAATTTGGCACTTTAAATTTAGTGTTTGTTTTTTTTAAAGCACTGCACGTTTGCTGTTTGTATATTTTTATCGTTTTATATCTTTTTTTGATTTGCACATCCTTGTTTGTATTGTCGAAAAGAGACACTACCTGCATTAACATGGACCCGGGATTACTGGAAGGCGAGAGCGGATAGTTTCTCTTGTAGGTAATCTTTTGAGTTGCATACAGCTGAAACTCAGCTGACCAGTAAAAATGCACTCTCAAATTTAAAAGAGGGTGGACCTTTGAAAAAAAGGAAGCAGAGGACGCTGATGGTGAGTATGGGAGCCAAGAGAATACCTGTGCACAGAAAGAATCACAAGAGTTCTATAGGAGGCAGCTGCGACTGGCATGCTGTGGTGATGCTGGAAAGGGAAGCTCGAGAGCCGGGACCTGGAGTGAACGAGATGCCCGGGCCGAGACTGGTAGTAAAGGCGAGTTGCTGTTGTCTGAGGGAGTTAGTCGGGTTATCCACCGCTCCCTTGCAAAAGTTAAGTTTATTCATATTTTAATTCTTCTTTGCCTGATTGCTGGTTTACATTTTCTCCACATTTTCTCCATTACCATTGATTAGTTAGTGTCCCTGCTGGTCATCTGTTTCCTTGTTGTTTCTTTTATTTTGCTGCAAGTTACCATTGTGCTGCTAAATAATTACCACCGCACACCAAGAAGTCTACTGTGTTGGAAAAACCTGCTGTGATTGGAGAATTGAGCCAAGACACGTGGGGCTGGAGTGAAACGATCGGGACTTGGGGTGGTACATTGCTGCCGGGATTGGGTGGCCTGGACTGCAGTGGACAGAAACAAACTTTGGAGAGTTTGGACTTTTTTTGTACTTTTTATTATTTTTTTTGCTACTTTTGTGTGCTAGTTTTTGTGCTGCTGATCAGCTTTATTAAAGCTTTTAACTGCCATCCCCTGTGTTGCCTTCATTTGATTGGAAACTGCCGCTGCTCCCCAGATTTAAAGATCCTATCCTTTAAAACATTTTCAGAAATTCTTTTCTAAATTACTAAATTTAAAGGTACAGATTCAGAGTATAAATTAAGATTAAGTTGATTTTGTTATGGGTGCTTTTAGAGGGGGATGCCAAACGTGAGATTTTAATTTTGGATAGACAGAATAGACGAACCGTAGAACAAATATTTGATCATTTAGATGAACAGTTTGGGAAAAAAAATGCATGCCTTTGCTCTGCATCCTCTTTTTTTAACTGCCAGCAAAAAGCTAACGAAACAAGCAGGTCTTTTATTTTACGTTTGAGTGAATTGTTCCACGGATTGGAACAACGGGAGGCACACAGCCTACAAGACAAGGACGTCCTGCTTAGATATCAGTTCATTACGGGTATGAAGGATAGCAACCTATGGCGTGAACGTCGCACTACGCTACGTCGGGACGACGACATGACGTTTACAGCAGCCAAACGGGAGGTGGTTCTTTGTGAGGAAGAGTGTCAGCCAAAGCTGGGTGGAGGATCCTTGTGCTCTTATGAGAGATATGAGTGAGGCTGTTCTTCAAGAAGTAATGAAACAAATATCAAACCTGAGTAAAGGGTCGTTGAAAGAGTTACGGAATGAAGTGACTGATATGCGTGTGAGGGCACCTTTACCAACAGGCGGACCCCCTGCTGCACGAGGTGATTGTGTACTGGCACCCCCACCTCCTTGGAGAATGAGTTCAACTCACCAGGCTGTGGACCGCTGGGACTCCAGAGGAGAACCCATTTGTCGTCGCTGTAACAAAGCAGGATATATTGAGAGACGATGCCCAAGAACGGCTTACCTACCCCAGGAACCTTTAAACTAGCAAGACCTGCTGCTATTGGGCAAGCGGCAAGTTGAATTGACACTCGTCCCAAAGTACTAGTACAGGCTGTGGTTGGAGATCGTCCCATGGTTGGAGTTATTGTGAATGGGGTTATGGTACAATGCCTTCTGGATACAGGTTACTAAGTCACAATGTTCACTGAAAGTCTGTATAATCAGTATTTTGCAAAGGTTGGTGCAGGGCATACTGAAGATGCTTCTTGGTTACGCTTGAATGCTGCCAATGGGCTTCAGGTTCCTTGTGTAGGGTATGCCATGATGGATTTTGAGGTAGGAGGGGTAAAGATACCTGATCAAGGGGTTGTTATTGTTAAGGACCAGTGCTTGAATTCCTGCAGGGCATTGCTAGGTATGAATGTTATTGCTGCTTGTTGGGAGGGGTTGTTTCAACAAGACAAGATTACGTTTCTCTCTTCACAGCGAGACCCTATCACTTGGCAAGCTTGGGCTAAAGCATTTTCAACCTACCAATGGACAGCTCAACATCTGGGAGGCGATGGGTTCATGGGATTTGTACGTCCCGTCTATCGACAAGCTATAAGAAGTACCAGCTGGTGGTGAGATGTTGGTCTGGGGTCGGGTCCCGAATGAGACAACAGGGAAGTGATATTGTTGTATGATTGAACCAATTGAAGAACAGAGCTCACTAGGTACAGCTAGGACTGTGGGTGTTGTTGATCAAGGGCGTATTCTAATGAGGGTACGAAACCTTAATAGTTACCCAGTTCAGCTACAGAGGTATCAGAAACTGACTGCTCCCTTCTTTGTAGACCCTGCTGACATTGAGGGAGAAAAAGAACTGTGTTTGACCCCTACTAGACCTGGTGTTATTGAGGTAGTTCGTCCAGGAGAAGCGAACAGAAGCTGAGGTGGCGCCCTCCTTTCAGATGCCCGAAGCAGCCGGCCTGGATGCTGCCCAACAACAACAGTTAGATGCACTGTTGGGTAAGTGGATGTCTGACTTTGCAGCCCATGAAGAGGACTACGGCCAGACAGGTGCTTTCCGCCATCGCATCCCGACCAGTGATACAGCGCCAATGCGAGAGAGGTATCGACCTGTTCCCCCAATGCTGTATAAGGAGATGAAGCTGCTCTTATAGGGGATGTTGAATTCTGGGTGATTCGGAACAGTAGCAGTCCTTGGGCTGCCCCTGTCGTATTGGTAAGGAAGAAAGATGGTTTGTTGCGCTTTTGTGTTGACTACCACAAGTTAAATGGGGTAACTCATAAGGAAGCCTACCCTCTTCCGCGTATTGAAGAGTCATTAACCAGCTTAACGAAAGCTGAGTGGTTTTCGACTCTTGACCTGGCCAGTGGTTACTGGCAGGTTGAAGTAGATCCCCAGGATAGGGAGAAGACAGCCTTTACCACCCCATTTGGCTTGTATGAATTTGACAGAATGCCGTTCGGCCTGTGCAACTTTTCAAAGGCTAATGCAACACTGTTTGGGAGATAGAATGTTAGAATCCCTGTTGATCTACCTTGAGAATGTGATTGTTTATTCGGCTGATTTTTCATCCCATCTGAAGGACCTGGATGCAGTTTTTGAAAGGCTGAGCCAATATGGGCTGAAGCTGTGCCCAGACAAGTGCAAGTTCTTCCAGCCGGAAATATAATATCTGGGGCTCATCGTGGGCCGTCAAGGAGTCTCACCCAATCCAAACAAATTTTCTGCTGTACGAGAATGGCCAACTCCTAAAACAGTTAAGCAAGTACGCTCCTTTCTTGGGTTCGCTGGATATTATCGGTGGTTTATACCTGGCTTTGCAGCCATTACCAACTCAATTACTAACCTTTTGACAGGTGTGGCGAGTCGGGGACTGGAAAGGAACCAGTACATTGGACTGAACAATGCAAGGCTGCCTTCCAACTGTTAAAAACTGCTTTACAAGAAGCCACAGTAACTTTTGCAGACTTCTCTCTTTTGGTGTTTATACAGATGCCAATAAGAGCGGGCTGGGTGCTGTGCTAGCCCAGCGGCAAGATGGAGGGGAAAGGGTTGTGGCTTACGCTAGTTGGAGCTTACACCCAACTGAAAGGAATGATGCCAACTATAGTTCTTTCAAGTTCGAACTACCTGCTTTAAAATGGGCTGTGACAGAGAAATTTAAGAATGATTTGTTAGGTGCCAAATTAACGGTATACACTGACAATAACCCTTTGGCCCATTTGTGCACTGCTAACCTGGGAGCTGTAGAACAAAGAAAGGCAGCACAACTAGCCAACTTCCAATTTGACGTTCTGTACAGACCAAGGGAATTATAATGTCAACGCAGATGTACTTTCCAGGTTGCCAGGAGACCTCCTAGAGTGCGCTCGGGTCCTGAGAAGCGTGGTGCCGTGAGTGGTGTGGTGCGGTGCTGTGCTGTGCTGTGCAGGGACGTGCTATATATATTTTGCCGGTCCGCGGCTCACTCCTCCTCCGCTGGCTCTGTAGCTACAGCTCTGCGGTACTTACTCCTCCTCTGTAACACAAAACACACGGCCATCTGTTTACGTTTGTCAGCGCAAGGCAGAGTATTGACATAGCTGCTTCCCCTTTGTACCCACAAAGCCCTCCCAGCAATCAATCCATTGCCATAGTTTTTCCAATAGAGGGCTGTCCCACAGCTGATTGCAACGGAGTCTTTCCGGGTACATGCAACTACGCCAGGTAGTCCATCTAGGAGGCAGCGTACCACCATCCTTACACAGCGTCCTTTCCGATCGGGAGGGAGATTTACAACATCGACTCTTTCTCTCTTTACCACAGCGCCCAGTGAACTTATCCATAACTTCAAAACACTCCATCAAAAATACAAGTGAAAAACTAATAAGAAATGAAGCGGTTGGTTTCATCAACCTACAATATTGTTTACCCCACTGTAATTTTACAGAGCTGAACAATCACCTTGGATTTCATCAGCCACCTATCGGTGGTTATCCCAAGTTAACAATCTTGGGCGAGTCCTTGTTACTGTAAAATGCTCTAAAGAAATACAACTGTAGTTCAGTCAGCAATGATTTAATAACAAATGTCATTAATTGGTATCTTTTTAGCAGTGCTTTATTTGCCATTCCATTATTGAGTAATAACAGAATGGCTGACCTCCTTAGAAAATAATGGGAGGGTAGTGTATGATTCTTATATAATTAAACAATATCACACACATTTATACTAGATAACTGATATAAGTTTACAGACAGGTTATTTGTCTTGCTGGGATGTTTGCTGCAGAAGTAATTAACACTACTATAATTCAACAATTTTCACTATATATCCAAGCCTTTTGTTGGCCTTTCTTATAGCTTCCCCACATTGTCTAGATGAAGACATTTCTGAGTCAACTCCTAGATCTTTTTCATAGATTCCTTCTTAAATTTCAGCAGCTCCCATATGGTACTTATAATGCACATTTTTATTGCCTACGTGCAGTACCTTACACTTTTCTCTATTAAATGTCATTTGCCATGTGTCTGCCCAGTTCTAAATGCTGTCTAGATCATTTTGAATGGTCTTTGCTGCTGCAATGGTGTTTGCCACTGCTCCTATTTTTCTGTTGTCTGCAAATTTAACAAGTCTGCTTACTATACCAGAATCTAAGTCATTAATGTAGATAAGGAAGAGCAGAGGACCTAATACTGATCCCTGTGGTACTCCACTGGTTACCTCTCTCCATTTTGAGGTTTCTCCTCTAATCAGTACTTTCTGTTTTCTACTTGTTAACCACTCCCTAATCCATGTGCATGCATTTGCTCGAATCCCTATGGCAAGCCAAATTATCATTTAGAGATATCTCTAATTCATTTATAGATATCTCTAAATATTTGAAGACATCTCTAAATCATTTCCAGATATCTCTAAATATTTGAAGATATCTTCAAATTTTTAGAGATATCTCTAAATCATTTTAAGATATCTAAAATACATTTAGCGATATCTCAAAATGATTTACAGATATCTTTAAATGGAGCTTTAAATGAGATATCTAAAATGCATTTTCAGATATCTCATTTAAATGAACAGGAAGTTATTTGAAGATATCTTCAAACGATTTAAAGATATCTTTAAATGAGCAGGAAGTTATTTCGAGATATCTTTAAATGATTTAGAGATATCTTTAAAACCCTCATTTTAAGATATCTCTAAATGAGAGTTTGGCGTGCCATGCTAGCACAATCCATATGGTTTCCATAGTATTTAAAAATATCTGTAAATCAATCTTTATTTCATTTTTAGATATCTCAAATTGATTTACAGATATCTTTAAATTAATTTTAGATATCTTAAAAACTGCAGAATTAAAGATATCTGGAATTCAATTTGAGATATCTTGAAATGTTTTACAGATATCTCTAAATATTTCAAGATATCTAAAATGCAATTAGAGATATCCCTAAATGATAATTTGGCTTGCCATAAATCCCTACTGCGCTCAAATTGAGAATTAATCTTTTATGCAGGACTTTGTCAAAAGCTTACTGGAAATCTAATATATAGACCATAGAGCAATAGCAATCACACAGGGTAAAAGGTATTAAACAGTGTGTAAATAATCATATAGTAGATACATTATAATTAGGGCTTCTGTTTTTCTGTTTTTATTAATTGTATTTTTTGGTGCTTATTTTTAGCTATTATCGAGTTTTATGTAAACCGTTTTTTTCTGAGCTTTTGTTTTTGCTATACTGTATGAAATTAGTGTTTTCGGTTACTTTGCAAAATGCTTGAGCATTTATTTTCTGTCAAAATATGTATAGTAGTAACTCGACAGTACTTGCACACTTAAATTGTACCTTAAGTTGTACCTATGGTCACGGCACATTCTTCTGGGGTTTTTGTGTGTAGGCATTTTTGTACATTTTGCCTCAATTCTGTTTTAAATCCTCCGTATCTTAACTGTAATACAGCTTTAAATCCCGCTAACAAGGCTCAATTCCTGATTGTAATCTTGTTTTAAATCTTGCAAGCGGAGCCTCCAATAGAAATGTAGGAATGTGCTGTCACTCAGTATTTGGGGCGGATTTAAAGTATTCAGAACAAATCAATGACAGATACAAGTCAGGAAGTCGGGACATTGCCCATCAGCACTAGGAAATGTATTTATTATTATTTTTGTAGTAGGTTTTATTTTTTAATGAGAAAAGGGTAAAGTCAATGTGATTTGATTAACAATTTCCACAGTTTTTCCAGTGTTTATTGGCTATCCACCAATTCAATTTTTTTGTATCAGGGTGTTTTATCGGGTTTTATCAGTTAAAAAAGAAAATCAGAAGCCCTAATTATAATGCAGATTTCTACGTGTCAGGTCTGGTCAGTACTTAAGAGAACAAAATACACTGAAACCTAAAAGATTCATTCTTTCAGTTGATAGTAGTAGCTACTGTGTTTGAAGTTTGGCAAATGTCTCAATTTCTCTTTAGTAAAGCCTGAGGTGTTTTCTTTGATATTTGAAATACAACTCTCAACTAATGACAACCTCAGTTGCTTTAATCCCTGGTTATCACAACCTCACAATCTACTATTTTATGCACTCACCACATTTTAATATTGAGCAGGCTGCAGCCGTATTTTAGTACAATATTAAAATATCAAGTGCTGCTTGGATAAAACACATGCTCTTCAATAGAACTAAAAAGCTCTATTCAAGGTTCTAAACTGTACAACCTTGTCCTCTAGGGATTCAAACCAAGTTTCCAAGTCAAAATTTGTTATGTACTACAGGTGATATTTTTGCTAAATAGATCAAATCTGAGAAGAAGTCAAGGTTTGTCATGCTTGCAAGGGAGATGGTTGTCTACAAGTACACTTGATGTGTCCTCTTAAGTTATAACTTTTATATGGCAAGTGTTTCCTTTTTCAAGGTCCTGGATTTTAAAGAAAAATGTGATTATTTATCCTCTGACAAACAAACAAATCAGCAAGTCGGCTTGGCAACAGGCTGTTGTCAATAGGACGTTTGTTTATCCAAACTGTTGTGTTGTTGCAGGACAACACATTTTGAAATCCCACTGAAAGCCAATGGCAGATAAATTCTACTTATCACATAATATACAATAAACACCCAAACGTCTGATATTTAGAGTGATGCCAATTCACAGTAGTTCCTGGGAGGAACTGACACAAAAACAGTTCACTCGCTGCTTGGCAAAAGATGAAAAGTACTCACTGACTATTGTAGAATGATATATCTGAAAAACAGTTCACTAATACTATCCATATACATACAGTACTTTGTAACACACCAAACAATTGGACATGTTCCTACTTCTAGCTGGTAAAATTGATTGCATTTAGTGTTTTTAAAGGTTACAGAAGTTCCATAAAGTTTCTTAACAGCTTCAGTAGAAAATAAGCTTGAATCCATTGCAGAAAACAAACAGCTGCCCCAAAGCCGCACCCATTTTTAATGATGGAAAAACAGTGTGTTTCCTAGGTAACCAAGGCAGTTGCTAGGAACATGCCTTGAGTCCCTCCTAGTGGGAGTTAAGTTCTGGTAATGCTTTATTTGCATAAATAATTACTATGCATAATGAATATGCAATTACTCATGAAGTTCAGCACAAGGGGTGCTTGTGTGTATCCACCATTAGTCTGCATGTAACTAATATTTAGTTACATATTTCCACTTCAATGAGGTACTTATTCTGTCACACAAAATAAAGTGTTACCTCTGGTTCTATATTCTGTGACCTGTTCTAAATATTTAGCAGTAGTGTAGATGTGTATGTAAGCTTCATGTCAATGATTTAATCTACCAAACACTCCTAAACTGTACGTTTGTAATACATTTGTATACTTGTCTTTCTCAGCTGAAATAAAACATGTATTTGTCATATATGAAAATGCTATGGGTCCATGAGTGGCTCACCTGGTAAAGAGGCGTGCATACAGTCAGGGGAGTACAGGGTGTATACAGTCAGTTGACTTGGTCGAATTACCCATTTATACAGTTGGGTTTTTACTGGAGCAATCCAGGTAAAGTTCCTTTATGTTCATAGCACATAAATACTAAAGCACATTAGATCTTCATTAGCAAGGTGAAATGTAACAAAACAAGTTTTTTCACTTCACAATGTCACCATGGAAATGAGCTAGGTAGCAAAAACAGTCAAAAACAATCATAGTACTGTGTCCATAAATGTACGCCCATTCTTGTTTAAATTGCATTAAAAATGATAGAACAAAAGGAACAAAAAACAGTACGGGACCAATAGGAAGATAAGTTGTTTTTTTTAATACACAATGAATTTAATTAAATACAAGATAATTACAGATAATTGCTGAAGGCTAGACTGAAGGCGGGGGAGGTGTGCTTGTCATATTGCATTCACACTTTGATCTGCATGAGAATAGTTTTTAAAAGGCTGAGTAAGTTTCACTTCTCCAGTGCAGAATGGAAACTTTTTACTTCTCTCTATGTTGGTCGTCCTGGAAAAAAGAGGGGTAAATTCCGTCTACCTGGCCTGGCTTCAACACATGGTAAAGTTGAGAATGTTCTATAAAACTGAATAGCTGAATAAATGTTGACGATTGTATGATTTAGTATCTCTATACAGGAAGTTATTATAAAATGTGGTCGGTAATTTTATATCGTCTCGTATTACGTGGAGTCAGTCTAAAATAGAGCTACAGATTATACAGATTGTTGTAACTTCTATAAACAGGAATATGTGAGTGACCAAAGGATTTAATCAATGAGATATGGCCTTTACTGTAAGAAGGCAGTTGTATTATAGACACTCAAATACAAAACATAAACATGTATTATAGTAATGATTTTTGTATAATATAATAAACTAAAGGATGCTTTCTTTATGAACATTCATTTTCAAAAACAATAATATATTTTATTCATAAAAAAGAGCTAGAGATGAAGAGCTCTGTGTTGTAGTTTTTCTTGTTAAAAGTAGCAAGACATTCAAAATGTACAAAAAGCAGTTTAGCTTAAGTAGGTTATTTAATAAGGATTTTCTTTTGCACATAAAACTATAGCATGTTTAATTTTTACAGATACACAATAGATTTTGTGTACAAAGCAATAACACTGATAAACATAAGGGGTGGCATTATTATAGGATATCATTGAACCTTTTAGCTGCTATAAGCTTAAGGGCACCATAGTTAAAATGTAATTGTAAGGAATGTAATAAATAAATTAAATAAATAAATACTAGTCCTTACATATACAGGTAGTGGACAAAAAAAATGGAAACACCTGGGTAAATGAGGGACACCAAGTATATTGAAAGCAAGGGCTTCCACACAGGTATGGCTCATGCGTTAATTAAGCAAATAACATCCAGGCATGCTTAGGGTCATGTATAAAAATGCTGGACAGGCCTGGTTGTCTATAATTATGGCTAGCATGGCTGCAAGAGGAGACCTCAGTGACTTTGAAAGAGGGGTGATTGTTGGGGCACATTTGGCAGGAGCTTCAGTGACCAAGACAGCTCAACTTGCTGATGTTTCACGAGCAGACATCATCAGCAAAGGGCAACAGTGGGCCGAAGCGCATACTCCAGGATCGTGATATCGGTGCATTAATTCGAAGTGCAAGGCAAAACAGGGGAGCAACTACAGATCAATTGACTGCAAATTTCAACCTGGGGCGCGAGCAGGCAGTTTCATCAAAATGGTCCGCCAAGAACTCCACAGAGCGGGATACCATAGTGGCGCAACGTCCTATTAAGTGACTTTACATTGGTGTTTCCATTTCTTTGTCCACTATATATATATACAGTATATATATATATATATATATATATATATATATATATATATAGTACATGTGAAGCTTTTTGAAAATTCAGTATGGTGTATTATAATTTTAATGGTAATACTTTTTTTTCACCAGATGGTGCTAATTGTACAAGGTAGGATTTAGACATGATTTACTTTCCCTATAGAAAGTCTACACCCCCTTTCAAAATGTTCACCTTTTGCTGCCTTATAGCCTGGAATTAAAATGCATTAAAATATATATTTTTTCATTTATCTACACATCCTACCCCACAACTTCAAAGTGAAAAAAATATTCTAGAAATTTGTAGAAAATTAATTAAAAATAAAAACTGAAATAGCTTGGTTGGATAAGTGTCCACCCTCCTTGTAAAAGCAATCCTAAATTAACTCAGGTGTAACCAATCACCTTCAAAATCACACACCAAGTTAAGTGGCCTCCATCTGTGTTAAACTGTACTGATTCACATGATTTCAGGATAAATTCAGCAGTTCCCGTAGGTTCCCTCTGCTGAGCAGTGCATTTCAAAGCAAAGACTCAACCATGAGCACCAAGGTGCTTTCAAAAGAACTCCGGGAGAAAGTTGTTGAAAGGCACAGATCAGGGGATGGGTATAAAAAAATATCAAAGGCCTTGAATATCCCTTGGAGCACGGTCAAGATGATTATTAAGAAGTGGAAGGTGTATGGCACCACCAAGACCCTGCCTAGATCAGGCCGTCCCTCCAAACTGAATGACCGAGCAAGAAGGAGACTGATCAGAGAGGCTACTAAGAGGCCAATGGCAGCTTTCCAAGAGCTACAGGCTTTTATGGCCAAGACTGGTCAAAGTGTGCATGTGACAACAATATCCCAAGCACTCCACAAATCTGGCCTGTATGGTAGGGTGGCAAGAAGGAAGCCATTACTCAAGAAAGCCCACCTTGAATCCCGTTTGAAGTATGCAAAAAAACACTGTAGTCATGTGGCAAAAAGTTTTGTGGTCTGACTAAACTAAAATTGAACTTTTTGGCCTAAATGCAAAGCGGTATGTTTGGTGCAAACCCAACACAGTGCATCACCCAAAGAACACCATCCCTACTGTGAAGCATGGTGGTGGCAACATCATGTTATGGGGATGTTTCTCATCAGCAGGGACTGGGGCACTTGTCAGGGTAGAAGGGAAAATGAATGGAGCAAAGTACAGAGAAGTCCTTGAGGAAAACCTGCTGCCCTCTGCAAGAAAGCTGAAACTGGGATGGAAGTTCACCTTTCAGCATGACAATGACCCAAAACCCACAGCCAAAGCTACACTGGAGTGGCTAAGGAACAAAAAAGGTAAATTTCCTTGAGTGGCCCAGTCAGAGCCCCGACCTAAATCTAATCGAAAATTTGTGGCATGACTTGAAGACTGATGTCCATCAATGCTCCCCAAGGAACTTGACAGCTTGAACAGTTTTGTAAAGAAAATTGGTCAATATTGCCAAATCTAGGTGTGCAAAGTTGGTAGAAACCTATCCCAACAGACTCACAGCTGTAATTGTTGCCAAAGGTGCTTCCACCAAGTATTAACTCAGGGTGTGGAGACTTATCCAATTATGATCTTTCAGTTTTGTATTTTTAATATATAATTTTTTTCTCAATAAAAACTTTTTTTCCCCCTTAACAGTGTGGAGTATGGTGTGTAGATAAGTGGGGGAAAAAATCCTCATTTAAATGCATGAAACTCTGAGGCACTGACACAACAAAATGTGAAAAAAAGTTCAAGGGGGTGTAGACTTTCCATAGGCACTGTACATTTTAAGGTTGTTATACAGACTTGCCCTCATTGAATGTTTAGAGCTGAATTGTTGAAATTTATTGGGATGCAGTGCAAAAAGCACTCAAGGTGATGACAAGGTACGGTAGAAAGCTAAAGAAATGAATAATAATAATAATAATAATAATAATAATAATAATAATAATAATAATACTTCTTCAAACCTGGATTTAAACCTGCTGATCATATTGGGTCTCTAGTGTGCACTTTTGTTTTGCAATCTTTGAACTGGAACAAAAAGGAAACAGTGGGCTTTAATTGTTCAATCTCAAGTTACCCACAGTTTCAAGACAATCAGAAAGTTATCATGTTGATAATACAAAACAAACACTTTATGAATAGGTGAAGTGGGTGTAGATCAGTGCCAGCTCTGTCATTATGTCCTATTTTGATATTCTGTAAGTGCCAAGGTCAAGGCAACAATTTCCCTAGGGAGAAAGAAAAGCATTAGCATAGCATTGGTTACCTAATATCATTTTAACAAGGGCACACACTGCTGAATTAGGGGATTAGCCAGCAGAGAATGTAGGGCAATTCATTGCCTTTCCAGTCTTAAAAGCCTTAACAGGTAGATTTTAGGCAGTGGTGTGTGGTAAAATGGGAAAGAGAATAAAACAAGAAAAACTGGCTGGCTGTGAGCACAGCCCACATTCTGTCTGTTCTGCATTGCAAACCATGCATCTGCTTACTGGCAGTTACTGATTTGCTGCAATGGAAAACCACACTTTGTCATTTCCTCTTGCAGCTAAAAGACACTGGTCTGTCTCACATGTTGGTGTGAAGTGTAGACACTTTGAGGTGTCAGGATGGTACGGTTCAATATCGCCATGAATCATCAGAGAAACTCTCTGCTGTGTTTCCTTACTTTCCTTCTACTATGGGGTAAGTCCTAGCCCTTTGTTTTTAAGTTAGACTATCTTATTGGATTGGTATCCACTAAACGTAAACGCACGTCGACATTTTTTTGTCACCATGGTTACCATTTGCTTTCATAGATATGGCACAGAGATAAGCTGTAGTCATAAAGAAGTGAGTTGCCCTTCCTCTGAGGGTTCACCACACTGTTCTACTCATATATCAAAAGCCAATAAATCGGTACAGAAAATATCACAGCTTGGATGACAGACTGCAATTCTAGTAGCGATTTTAGCTGTATAACACCAATATTGTAACTTCCATTTGACATGATTACCATACTGCAATACAATGTATCTATGCTAGTTTTGTACCAAGTGAATGACCTTTTACATCTATTTACCTGAAGCTATTTTTTTTTTTTTTTTACTATGAGGTGAATCAATCCACTTGTTTGGTTTGACATTGTACTTTCATTTGCTGCCTTTTATTGGACTAACTAAACAATAATTAATCACAAGCTTTCATCTGAAGAAGAGACCTTTGTGGTCTTGAAAGCTTGTGATTAATAATTGTTTAGTTAGTCCAATAAAAGGTATTGTATCTCCTTCTCTTTGTCTAAACATATTTTAAAATCAGTAATACATGATGAGGTAAATTATTCCAGGAAGAAGCAACTCTAACTGCAAGACACCTTTTCAAAATTGGTTTAACATAAAGGAGTTGCCAGAACAGTCTCAGCACTAATCTTAGTAGATCATTTTCAGTTCCCTTTGTCATTAGAACAGCTAACCAATGGAGATCTCTCTGGTTTTTTGAACAGTCTAATCTTAAAAGCATTTCGCAGTGTTGTGTCTTTACTAAAATGTTGTGTCTTTACTAAAATATAGAGATATTGAACAACTCTTCATTGGTTATATTGAAATAGACCAAATTAATATGGTAACAAAAATATTGTTTGCAAGGATTGTTTTAGTGTAAAATCACTATTGGATTTGCCTACAGTCTATCTTTCTTTTTTGATATTATCAGTATGCTCTTGCAATATTTCCTTAAATACCAACTAGGCAATCTACTAGCACTGTTCTTGGATTTGGATGTTTTAACTTTCATCACTTGTCCCTCAGTGTCTCTATAGTTTTGGACCTCAATACATGGATGCTAGATTTCTTAGATTAAATCTAGATACTTTTATTTTGGTGCAAAAAGATAATATGGGATCTGTCCTCGTTAACACACAAATAATCAAGTCATATGATTCACAATATTTGTGATTTGCTGATTTTCACACATACTGGTTTGTAAGAAGGATTATTTAGCAGGTTTTTCTGATTTCCAAGTTTGATTTTTGAGCTATGTTTTGTTTTAACAGATTACTCTGCTAGCCAGAGAACAGTCCAAATACAACAAGGACGGCTTTACAGAGCAAAGGGCTATCCAGTGACCGTATCGTGTAATGTGAGTGGATATGAAACAAACACACAACAGGAGTTTGAGTTCTCTTTCTTCAGCCCTGACAATCCACAACAAGAAATAAACATAATCAGCACGAAGGACACCAACTTTGCCTATGCTAAATATGGAGGAAGAGTTAGGCAAAACGACATTTTTATTGAGAGACGCTCCAGAGACTCAGTTTTGCTCCACATCAGAAAACTAGCAGATGGCGATACAGGAGAGTATGAATGTCATACTCCAAACACAGATTCAAAATATTTTGGAACCTACAATGACAAAATGAACCTTACAGGTAGGACAGTAACTTTCTACAGTATTCGTAATCCCCAAAATGACCTTGTCCCATTGACAGATAACTTGTTTAGTTTTCTATGATTCTTCTTGTGTCTTCTAAACCTGCTTTCCGTTTAGGAATAGGTGTATGACGTCTCATTTTGTCAAACTCATATATTGGTCAAGGAAGGGTTTACTACCGGAATTAATAATAATAATAATAATAATAATAATAATAATAATAATAATAATAATAATATAATTATCTTGCTAATATATATTTTTCTTTATGCAGTTTATCTTATTTAAAGCAATAGTCTCAGGCCATTCTTTCTTACGGGTTCTGGACATTTATTTCAATCATAATCTTAAACCTATAGTTGTTGCTTCTGTTAATTACTATTTTATTTCTAGGATATTAGACAACAGGTTGCCTTCTAAAACAATATTTGCATGTTAATCTGCTGCTGATGTCTGGAAATTTTGCGATATGCATCATATCCAGTGTCTGCAACTCCAGTAAGAACACTGTTTTGGCAGGATTCTTTGGCTCTCATTCATTCCTGTCTCTGAATGCAGGGCTGTACACCAGAGGTAGCACTGGAGAGTCGACCTCATAAATTGGTGGTTGACTAATCACACACTTCAAATTATCAAATTAAACTTCAGTATCTGGCTGTTTGAATTAAACAAAGCCATTGTGAAGTGTGTGATTTCAGATGGATGGAATCACAGTTGCGGTTGCAATCCATTACATAATAATGACATTTTGGAACATTCATAGTTTAAAAAAAAAAAGAATCCAAGCAGTAGACATTATACAGTATATATTAAAGTGGTGAAATAAATAGTCGTTCTACCCCTACTGTGCACAACAGGTTCTCTGTATATGACAATGTAAAGGGCTATCCTGTAACAGTGTTGGTAACTTTCTTTCCAGATTATATACAGTATAACATATCCATCACGGAGGAATTGTTCTAAATTACAATGCAGTTATAAGGTCATTATAGTCCAATATGTACTGTACGTAGTTATCATAACATTGCTTGTAATTCTCATTGAATTCACAATGTGGTCTAATGTAGTTATGCTGCTGCTGCATGGTAATGTATGTGTATGTACCCTGAAATAGAAGGCTTGATTACACAGTTACACTGAGCACTAAGCTGTTACCGAGTTATACTAAAATAATAGTTACGTTAATAAAACTTTATTTATGTGCTCACTAACTGATAGTTTTGTCTTTTATTAATAAGCACGGTCAAATAGATCCATACAACACTATTGCATCTCTGACTATATGTAACATTCATAAGCCGATTTGAGAAATGCTAAAAATATCTCAGTTATCTTTTTTAATGTGATTTTTTTTTATTATTATGCATATACAATTAAACAGGTACTATATTTGTTGAGGAATTTGACCTTATACAGCGTTAATAATCCAATCTTTTTGCAGTCATCGAAGACACACTTGATGCAACACTGGGTAAAGAGACTCTTAATAAATTTGAAGGGGACCCTCTGCAGTTGAAATGTGAGGTATCAAAACAAACCCTCCAGCACACACACATATCAGTGACCTGGTACCTTAATAAAACAGAGGATCTGAGAGTTCCAATCATCTCACTGATGAGAGATTTTGTCTTGAATCCTGGAAGTGAATACAAAGCCAGGTATGAAGCAGGACACATTGGATTGGATAAGATCGGGGAGACAACCTACAGGCTGAGTATCTCCCAGCTGCAGCAATCAGACCAGGGGCAGATCTACTGTGAAGCCAGCGAGTGGATCCAGGATCCAGACAGATCCTGGTTCCAAATTGCTTCAAAAACAACAGCAGCCACTAATGTTAATGTTCAGAGTGTGGGTGAGTTTCTTTATATATGTACTGTATGTTATATATTCATGGGACAGGAGCAAGGGCTGAGTGGAAGAAGAACCTCATGAATTGAAATAGGAGAGAAGTGCTTGTGACTTAGAAAAGAGGACGGAAGTGAGGGTGTTTTACCTGAAGTAAACGCTTTGAAAATATGACTCAATAAGTCTTAAGGACTCAGTTGGTAATGCTACTGGCTTGGTGTTGACCAAGTGTATTATTCAAGCAAATTGCTTATTAGATGTTGGTTAGCATTTTAAATTGCCAAAGACTGGTATAAGCTAGGTGATTTGAAAATGTAGAAATAATGTAATTTCAAATGAAATAATATGTATTATTCTGTTCCAGGGAAAGATTTCAGTACACAGATTGTGCCCAACCAAGGACCACTTAAAGAAGGAGACACTTTAGAGATAAAATGCACAGTGGAAGCCCAAAATATTCCAGACCGCTACTTCTCAGTGGTTTGGTTAAGAAACAATGAGAAAATGGCCAGCTTCGGACCTACTGGTGTACCGGACATTGGGGATAGCTACAGAACCAGAGAGAGCAATAGGCAGGTGAAAGTCATCAAAAAAAGTAACAGCGACTACTTATTTATAGCCTACCATGTCAGCAAAGAGGACAGTGGAACATATCAATGCAGAGTTACCGAAATGGAGAAAGGATCAGGTGAAAATTTCATAGGCAAGACACCAAAATCCTCATCTGAAGTAGTGCTTGATATCCACCCTTTACGTAAGTATTGCATGACTCCTTTTCACGAAGTGATAAACAATCAATAATTGAAATCAATAGTTTGTCCTGAACTTCTTAAGGTGTTTGTGATAGCCATGGAAATGTCTGAATATATTCGTCACAACAACAAGTTACAGCAGACTAAGAATAAATAACAAAAAATGGGGCCAGTCCTAACTTTCGAGGTGTATGTAATTGTATTTACCTATGATAATAATAATGATGATGATTATGATGATGATGATGATGATGATGATGATGATGCATGAAAAGGACACGTAGTAGCAACTGTAGCGAACCGCCCTTAAGGTACTTTTTCGTGTTATAAACTGCTGAAAACTGATGAAGTTGCTACTAATTTTTTTTTCCGGTTATTGTTTGACAAAAACAAGGAGATCAGAGAGGGTTCAAAAAAATCATAACAATAATAAATGACATCTTCAGGGTGTTATAATGCATTGTTTGTGTTAATCCAGCACATCAAAGCATATTATGCCTGTCTTAGGTTACATAATAATTTACCTTTTAGGGTAAAACTACACTACCATGATATACAGTAATTGATATTACTTCACAAAGGAGAAACCTTTGCACTCCTGTTCTGTTTTTAATGTGTGAATATAATCTGTCTGATTATATCCCAAATATGGGCCCTATTCACCAAAACAAAAACTAAAAAATGTTATTCAAACAGTATTTATACTTTTTTCAATAAATGAAATACTATTTTATATTCATTATCCTTTAAGATAAGGGCACTATATGTCTTATCTCTTGTCAATACAGTATATGCTGGATTTTACGCAGGGGTCAATCTTCAAATCACAGTTTTTTGCCTGTTAAAATGATGTTGTTTGGTTATTGGCAGCTGTTTTGAAGAGTTATTAAAACCGTGCTTTAAAGAAGATATTGTATTTGTAAACCTTTTTAAAACAGCATGTCTCTGAATCTTTTTTTTCAAAATGAAACTCTAAATAAATGTAAAAATTAAGTGTTGGGCAAGTGGAAATCTCTCTACCTTAATATCTGTTTGAGTGTTAGACTGTAATATAAGTTGTGGTTTTGTGGTTCCATAAAGCGTGTCAGGCTATGTGGATGAGGTAGAAGCAGAGATAAACAGAGCTTGAGCCCTGATTTCTTGCAAAAAGTAACATTCAAAAGCAATCCCATTAAATCACTCCTTTTTTGTCTTCCAATCTTCCCTTGGGAGGTAAAGAAGCTGAAAATGGATCTGTTGCTATGCATTCTGATTTGCATATCAACTGCATGCTGTTGTATATCAGATACATAAAAGTGGATAAAAGAATATTTTTTGGGTCTACTCAATTGTCTACTCAACCTATGTGTGTAGATATTTAGATATTTAAAACAGAGGCCCTTAGAGTTCCAAGGTTAGGAATTTCAAACTTGGGCATGTGAGTCTCTTCAGTGAATTATTTTGGTGTGAAGAAATCATGCAAAGTTTTTAGCTTTATGTTGCAGGTGCTTCACTGTGTTTGATCTTGGAGTGTGAATAAAGTTTACTTTGGTTGGCAGTACAAATCTGTTTGTCTGATTTCCAAATCAGTGCTAGAAAATCTGTGCTAGAAAATGTACAATTTAATTGCTCACGGTCCCAAAATTAGCAATTTAAAGATTACAAAGGCTGTAAATGAGCTATTTAAAGATTACAAAGAAGCTGCAAAAAAAAACATGCTAAAGACCAAAAGTTATAATGCAAATGAGGGGTAAGCCTTTGTTATAATAATAATAATAATAATAATAATAATAATAATAATAATAATAATAATAATAATAATAATAATACATTATGGGTTATAACTCCTTTAAAGTAGACGTCTCCAACCCTGGTCCTGGACAGTCCCATATCCTCAGGTTTTATAGGTGTCTACGTCATCAATGACTAAAGATCTGGAACACATGTTAATCTTGACTAATTAGCCAATAATTGCTGCAATTAAGTAACTGAGAGCTCAGTTGAAACGAAAACCAGAAGACCCTGTAGCTCTCCAGGACCATGGTTGGAGACCACTGCTTTAAAGCAATCCTGAACACCTGTGCATATTTGTCATTTAACCAAAAATGAAATAAATATGAACGGAGGAACACAAAGGGCCTGAGCTGAGAAGAATAATTTAGCAGCCAGTAAATAAATTCATACAATAAACTGTGAAACAATATTTGTTTGGAGTGAACTATGCTATTGATAACCTTTCCAAAACCAAAATTGCTCCTAGACCAAACCAAAGTATAAAAGGTTAAGATGCAAATTATAGTATTTTGATCACCAATTGAAAAATAACTGTTTTTTCTTCACACAGTGAGCAACTTAAGTGTTGTTGTTTCAAGTAACACAGTTGATATTACTGAAGGAGATTCTCTTCATTTTGACTGCAAGGTGACTGGTTCACAAGGGCATCTGTCAGTCACCTGGCGACTCAGCCAGGGTCGTGATATCATTACCCTGAACCAGATTGGTGTGCTACAGCCTGGCAGCTCATACCGGGAGCGCATTAGGAGTGGAGACATCCGCGTGGACAGAGTAAGCCAGGAACTATTCACCCTGGAGATTTCCAGCTCCCTGGCTTCAGACCAGGGCACATACATGTGCGTTGTGACAGAGTGGACTATCGAGGCCAATGGCAAGTGGAAGCAAGAGGAAAACAAGTTCCACGAAGTTGCTGTTACAATAACCTTGCTAAGTAAGAGGATTACAAACTTGAAATCATACCCATATCCAAATATGAAATGCAGGACAACCCTCTAATAGCTCTGTTAACAGTGCATTATTTTACTTTGCCTGCCTTTTAGACATCCGTGATGGCCCATTACTTCTCCTCTGCCACGCTTTGTGCACCCAGATTTCTCATTAAAAACAGTGTTATTTATTTATTTATTTATTTATTTATTTCATTTTCATAAAATGGCAGATACTAAAAAATATCTAAAACCCATTAAGACAATAATAGATTTAACATGACAAGATGAAAAATCCAATCTTTCTCTAATGAGCTTGGTTGTGACATAAATTTACATAAAAAATGTGCATTTGCCCTGAGGTGCAAGGGAAATACATTGTGTATCATCCTTAGTTAAGCTTCTTTTTCATCTTTCATAAACTAGCTGGGATATTGCTACTAAAACAGTGTAAAAGTCAGTCAAAGTAACAGAAATCACTGCTAGCTAGGAGAAATGATGCAAATTAACATGTTCTTTAAAATGTAACATCCACACAGAATTTATTAATAAATATGTGTTTGCATTTAACCAACCAAATATATAGTATGTAATATATGTATATATATACAGTATTAGAGTCACAGGTCCATTATATAATAATACTTTCCAAAGTCTTTAGTCCTGTAAATCTTTAGTATGATATTGTTACAAAATTAGATATTGTACTGAAGAAACTTTTAAATATATTACTTGTGTTATATTATTTTTTTTTCAATATCCAACCACAGAATGATTTTAAACTGATATTATAGTTTGTTTGTTTTTTTTCTTATTCCTTAGCCCTGGAATGTATTATTTGAAATGATCACTGGATGTAACCACTGAAGTTTGCAGTGCTGTATGATATATTTTAAGCATGCATGAAGACACTTTGCATTTGATTAACAATTTTATATAACCTTCCACACAGATTGTCAGTGTTTGACAACTGAAGGTGTGTTAGATCATTTATGTTTCAATTCCAGTTGGTTCCAGTTGGTTGGAGAAGAACATTGACATATATGTTGACTGAGAGTCGACCAACAAAATGATAGAGAATCGCTATAATGCTTTACTAAGAAGTAGTGATGTGATTTTAAAAAAAAGGGCATACAGTAAACAAAGTAACTGTGTTGTCATTCAGCATCATAAAAAGGGCTGAATAAAGAGCAAATGTCCCGCCCAGTCCTTATGCATTTTGCAAATGTGAGCAGAGGAACTCATGGTTTATACAGGGCAGCAAATTCCTTAACCCCAGTCATTCTCCATTTATTAATTTTTATTCCATTTTTTTCAGGGTCACTCCTAACTGCAGAGCTGAAGAGTCGCACAATAAATATCAAAGACAATGAAAGTATAATTCTGCAATGCAAAGTCAAAGGACCCAAGGTTCCACTAACCATTACCTGGACATTCATGGCCAAGGGGTCACAAGCAGAGAACATAGTGGTGATCCACTATGATGGTAAAATCACCTGGGGGGAAAAAACCAGTAACTTTAAATTCAAAACTACAGTGGAGAAGACAGAAAGTGACTCTAATTTAAAAATCACCAGGGCCAGCTCGACAGAAATGGGGAAATATCAATGTGTGGCAGAGGCGTGGATAAATGAAGTACAGTTGGCAAATGTTTCTTCCAATGAATTAGAAGTGATTGTCAGTAAACCAGGTATGATACAAAAGGTTTAACCCTAATAAAACATGTTACATTTTCCAATCCAGAGTGCAGGTGGAGTATGCATTTGTTTTCATTAGTTAATTGAATGTTAACATGAGTTTGAAACTTAGGTGTTTAGATGCACACTATGGAGAGCCAAGAACAATGTGGTAGAATCCTTTTGCAAAGCTGTAGACAGTTGCTGAGGATTTGGGAGAAAACTATTTCCTAGAAAAATGTATTTTCTTTATTCTATTATGATTTATATGGTATGTGTTTTCATTGATCCATAAGATACTATATATGTGTCAGTTTAAAATTGGTCAATTTTTCTCTAAAGCATGACAGGAAGCTTGAAGTTTAAGCTGCGTCAATAAATTGCACCCCCCCTGTGGCATTAAACTGTGCTTTTTTGTTCCATGCTGCCTCAGTGTTATCTGTAGCTGCCTGATAACTGTGAAACTGAAGTAAAATGTTAAAACATTTTAATTATAAACCATCAAGGAGAGGAAATGCTTGATGTTAGGTCATAAATGTAAGGCTACTAAAATGCTGTAGAATCATTTAAACCATTAAACACAATTACCCCTTTTTTCATTTTTAGTCAGCAAGCTGTCCATCTCCAGTGAGCCTTTGACTATTAAAAGTAAAGCGAATGCTAATGTGGAGATAGAATGTAAGATTACAGCCAGTACCTATGAGGACTCCCAGTTTGAAGTGTCCTGGTACGCCAGTAAGTATGACAAGGAGCTCAGCAATAAAACAATTCTGAACACCGACCGCAACAATATCTTAATGCCAGGAGAACTGATGAACTCACACGAGATGAAGAATAAATACCAAAGCAAGAGGTGCTCCAGAAGTTCCTACAAGCTGAGCATTCTGCAGACTGATCTCACTGACTCTGGAAAATACTACTGTGTTGTAGAAGAGTGGTTGCAGGACGCCAACAACATCTGGTACTCTCAGGATAAAAAGAGCGTTGAAATAGAAGTCGACATTGCATCTATAGGTATGTTTCTTGCTTCGTGCACACTGTTTTTTCATTGATTTACCTTCTCGAAAAAGAACAATCAACAATTAAAATGGAAAGCTTAAAGAAATATAACACACCAAGGTCCATTTCCGTTTTGCAAGGCTACATTGTTTTCTGAAAGGACCCCTTTCATCAGACTTTCACCAGAGAAGTATTTTTCACTTTGAAACTTGATTGAAATCTTCAAAATTGTAAATGGTATAGATAAAGTTAACCCAAGACACTACTTCAAAAGTAGCACAGAGAGATGAACAAGAGGGCATAAGAGGAAGCTGAGTAAAAGTAAGTTTAGAACAGAAGATATAAATGCATGGAATAGCCTCCCAAGTGAAGTAGTGGGTTCTAAAATACTGGCAACCTTTAAAAAACGTCTAGATTATGTGCTTTTAAATAAGTTCCCCCCAGTAGGGGAGAATGGTGTGCTAACAAGGGACATGTCCTGATGGGCCAAATGGCAGTTTCCAAAAGAGGAAGTAAATGAAGAAGACGACAAAGCTTTTGTTGTTGTTTTATTAAATGTATTATATTGTCCATGGCTTCCCTTTTTCAAAATTTGAATTTGTTCCTGTTTTTGTATTTTCAGTGATGACAAGGTGTAGTTTAATTTTTTTTTTTTTACTAGAAAAAAAAACAGCCTGATAAAAATAATATAATAACCTGCTCGTCAAATATTATGACACAATAAATCATACCGAATTATGCAAGGGGTAACACATGACAGGGTGCATGTTGTGCTTCAATAACCCATGCCTCATGCTTTTTGAGGCTTATGTCCTTGTGCTTTTACCCACCTATAATGCAGATCTGGGCTACAGCAGTCAAGCCACAAACACTGGAGTGTGTTATCGTGGTCATAACATGTCCCAGTAACAATTCTTTGCCCATTACAAAATGGCTACCTGTAGGTCACATGGTAAATGGGATGTGTTGCATTATGTTTGTGACAAGACTGAGGAGGACCTGATGTCTTCTTTGAAACATATCATCTTTGCTTAACAACATTGTGGACAAATACTGCTTAATGAAAGCCTTCCATTAAATAAAAAAAAATAAATAAAAAAAAAATATATATATATATATAAAAATCTAAATCAAATCCATATTTGGTGTGACCACCCTTTGCCTTCAAAACAGCATCAAGCATCAATTCTTCTAGGTACACTTGCACACAGTTTTTGAAGGAACTTCGGCAGGTAGGTTGGCCCAAACATCTTGGAGAACTAACCACAGTTCTTCTGTGGATTTAGGCAGCCTCAGTTGCTTCTCTCTCTTCATGTAATCCCAGACAGACTTCGATGATGTTGAGATCAGGGCTCTGTGGGGCCATACCATCACTTCCAGGACTCCTTGTTCTTCTTTACGCTGAAGATAGTTCTTAATGACTTTCGCTGTATGTTTGGGGTTGTTGTCATGCTGCAGAATAAATTTGGGGCCAATCAGATGCCTCCCTGATGGTATTGCATGATGGATAAGTATCTGCCTGTACTTCTTAGCATTGAGGGAGACCATTAATTCTGACCAAATCCCCAACTCCATTTGCAGAAATGCAGCCCCAAACTTGCAAGGAACCTCCACCATGCTTCACTGTTGCCTGCAGACACTCATTCATGTACGCTCTCCAGCCCTTCGGCGAACAAACTGCCTTCTGCTACAGCCAAATATTTCACATTTTGACTCATCAGTCCAGAGCACCTGCTGCCATTTTTCTGCACCCCAGTTCCTGTGTTTTCGTGCATAGTTGAGTCGCTTGGCCTTGTTTCCACGTCGGAGGTATGGCTTTTTGGCCGCAAGTCTTCCATGAAGGCCACTTCTGACCAGACTTCTCCGGACAGTAGATGGGTGTACCAGGGTCCCACTGTTTTCTGAGTTCTGAGCTGATGGCACTGCTGGACATCTTCCGATTGCGAAGGGAAGTAAGCATAATGTGTCTTTCATCTGCTGCAGTAAGTTTCCTTGGCCGACCACTGCGTCTACGGTCCTCAAGGTTGCCCGTTTCTTTGTGCTTCTTCAAAAGTGCTTGGACAGCACATCTGGAAACCCCTGTCTGCCTTGAAATTTCTGCCTGGGAGAGACTTTGCTGATGCAGTATAACTACCTTGTGCCTTGTTGCTGTGCTCAGTCTTGCCATGGTGTATGACTTTTGACAGTAAACTGTCTTCAACAACCTCACCTTGTTAGCTGAGTTTGGCTGTTCCTCACCCAGTTTTATTCCTCCTACACAGCTGTTTCTGTTTCAGTTAATGATTGTGTTTCAACCTACATATTGAATTGATGATCATTAGCACCTGTTTGGTATAATTGTTTAATCATACACCTGACTATATGCCTACAAAATCCTGACTTTGTGCAAGTGCACCTAGAAGAATTGATGCTGTTTTGAAGGCAAAGGGTGGTCACACCAAATATGGATTTGATTTAGATTTTTCTTCTGTTCACTCGCTTTGCATTTAGTTAATTGATAAATATAATATATTAACATGTCTATTTTTGAAAGCATTCTTACTTTACAGCATTTTTTCACACCTGCCTAAAACTTTTGCACAGTACTGTATATATATATATATATATATATATATATATATATATATATGAGTATATATATATACTCAATTGTAAGTGTTAAAAGGCAGTTATCCCTTAATCCTACTGGCATCCTTATCCATATAATTGTGCTGAGATAATTACAGGAATACAATGTTAGACTGACCAAATGGATAGCAGCAAAATCCTTAGCATGTTATAATGTATTTTAATAAAATAATAAACCATAAAATAAGTATGACAAGGTAGATATTACACAGCATTAATAACATCTTAATCTTGTGACACTGATTATAACCCTCCTCTTCCCACAGAAAATAAGTATGACAAGGTAGATATTACACAGCATTAATAAC
This sequence comes from Acipenser oxyrinchus oxyrinchus, assembly GCA_030684275.1. Taxonomy (NCBI): domain Eukaryota; kingdom Metazoa; phylum Chordata; class Actinopteri; order Acipenseriformes; family Acipenseridae; genus Acipenser; species Acipenser oxyrinchus. Next base: position 20,376,617 of record CM060255.1, read on the forward strand.
ATCTTAATCTTGTGACACTGATTATAGCTCTCCTCTTCCCACAGAAAATAAGTTACAAGTCTTAAAAACCAACACCACCATGACAGTCCATGAAAACAAGGAATTCAAGGTTAACTGCACCTTCAGCAATGAAGTTCAGTCAGCTTCGCAGTTCTCTGTTACTTGGTATTATCAGAATTCCAGTTATACCAAGAAACCCCTTCTGAAACTTAAGCACAATTCTATGTTTGAATTTCTGGGAGGAGACAAAGAACTGATGAAGAGAATGCAGTTCTACAGTCCTTCTGTTGGGACTTACAGTTTGGTGATACAGAAGGCTGATGTTGGTGACAGTGGCATTTACTCATGCCAGGTAGATGAGTGGATAATGAACTCCAAGAATCAATTGCATTTACAATCTAGTGATGTATCGGGCTTCACTAATGTTGAAGTACATCATCCAGGTAAGGTGCCTCTTTTCTTATTTTTTTCTGTATCTGCGCATTCGGGTTTCTTTTTTTTCCTGTTCCCAAACTAATAATAATAGGAATGATCACAATTCCACTGGGTGCTACAGGCTAACATCATGTTCTAAAATATCTTTTTTTATAACCCAAATATGTAATTCCTTTGGAAATGTGTATCTCTGTTATCATCTACCATATTATTTTTTTTATAGAGAGAAAATAGAAAAATATACACGGTCCATTATTTTCCTACCTATTGCTACAGGCAGGGTCTTCTGGGTATCCTGTAGGATTAGAGGAGATGAAAAAGTCCTATCATTGGTATTGCTATGTTTCAGATTTACTGGTATTGATACTAAATCCAGATCAGAGATGGACATTTCTAAAGTAATAACACATTTGTTTAGAACCAACAATCACTCAGGTAAATGAGTCTCCTATTATATTAAATTAACCATTTATCATACCAAATATTTAATAAAGCCAATTTAATAATGCTACCAAAGATTTAAATGAAATACTAAATAAGATTTCTCCATAATAACAAGACACGGGCCACAAGTAACCAGTTTTATACAAAAATTATACATTTAATCAATTGGTTCATAATAACAACATTCTAACTTCAACAACTGAATGTTAACTATGCATGTTGTGTAGTATGTGTTTGCATGCAGGCAGATCTAATAATCTGCTAACAGAAACCTTATTTAGGATAAACCCTGTCAATATTGGCCTTGCATGTTGTTGCATTGTATTTTATCTTTATTATGGAATTGTACACAATTATTTGTCACTTAACCTGGAGTTTACGTAAAGTAGATGTGTAGGATTGCATGATACTAACCTTACAATTATATTTTTATTCATCCAGAGAAGAAACTGCATGTGCATAAAAGTGATGTAAGCATCTCCTTAGTGGAGAAGCAGGGTAGCTTTAAATTGAAGTGCAGCATTGACTCCATCTCAAGCAGAGAGTCCACGTTTGAGGTAACCTGGTGGAAGAGGACTGAGCAAGGAGAGAACCAGGCCATTTTTATAGCACAGCGTAATTCTACATTACATTTCCTAAATGGGACCAAGAGCATCTTACTGTTCGAAAAACCCACTGCCAAGCTGTATACCCTAACTGTGCAAAGGGCAGTAGTTACGGACAGTGGGAGCTATTACTGCCGCGTGAAGGAGTTGCTGCTCTCCCCAAGAAACCAGTGGCATGAAATTGCAGCAGATACTTCTGGAACTTCAACAGTTGACATTAAGCAAGAAGGTAGATAAACTACTTAATAATCTTATTCCGGAAAACAGGAACTGCTGCTAATAGGGGGTTACGGCTTTTCATGTTTGCATAAGGCAATGAAAAGCGTGATAATTTATCTATAATGTACGACTCCAGTCTGTTATTTACTCCAGTGTTTTTAAAGGAGAAGAGTACCTTAATGTTACAAAACTAAAGTCAAAGAAATAAATAATATACTATGATTCAGGTCTGTTTCTCTTTGTGTTACATGGAAATAAAGCTTACAACCTGAACTGGCCACTGCACAACTTATGTAAAATACAGTATAACATAGCCCCTGTATGGTTTATAATGAGACCTGACTCCCTGAGATCAAAGTCTATGTGTGAAGTAGGACAGATAAGTATGAGCTACCCTGCTTTGCAGTTTAATTCATTTTAAAAAATGGGCATTAACTTGCTTTGCGCCTGCCTTTGAATGTTTCATGCACTCAGCACTGCAAATACATAAGTACTGTAGCTAAGTACAGTCAATTTCAGCTACACTTGATATTCTTGCCATCTAAAATATGATTAACTCCGATAAAATAGTGAACTATTTTCCACTCTAGATGTGTGAAAACTAGGTGTGAAATGTAACACTGACAGTTGGGTAGCATTAAAACATAAATAACATAAATACCCGCTGATTGTATGAATATATCCAAAAATATGTATTACAAACGTATTTCTTAAAAAAAAAAAAAGTTATTGAACAGTTTTACTAAAATTTTTGAACACAAACTCCCCTGTTCTGTTGAAATGGTTCAGTCAAGTTGCACAAAAGAAGATGGATATCCTCAAAGCAACTGTCATAACCATGTTTACTACTCCTGTTCCTTTGTTTATGGATATTAGTTACAGAAGTACTGAAGCACAGGCAGACTTATGTTCTTTCAGTTTATTTATTTATTTGTTTGTTTGTTTTGGGAGTGTGATTTAACTGCATCTGTTAGTTTGTAAGAAACACATTTTACATAAATGATCGAAATGCATACTTAAGATATGAAAGCTATAAAGCGAAGGCAAGTAGATTCGATATTATCTTTGGGGGAAGCACTGTTTGCAACGGCTATATCGGACTCTTTCTCCTGTCAGCAGAGACTAGAAAACAAGATTACAGATTTCTGTATTTCAGTGTTAACGAGATATGCATGTGTTAGCAAAGGTAGGCAAATGCAATTAGCTTGTGATGGAAACTTTTTAAAAGCACTGATTTTTATTCTATTCTATTTAGAAAGGTCTGTAATATTGTTTCTCGGAATAAACAGCTGGTGCATGTCTAAATACAGTCAAACCCACATATTATCACTCCTGTTAATGCCACCCTTCACTTATTAGCACCATATTGAAATGTCAGAATATAAAATGGGAGTCGATAGGACAAGCTCTCGATTAATCACTTTGGTTATTATCACAGTCTTGTTAAAATGACTCACATTTAAGCACATGTGATCACACTGATCCCCACGCCTAGTCATAAGAAGAAGAAGAAGAAGAAGAAGAAGAAGAAGAAGAAGAAGAAGAAGAAGAAGAAGAAGAATATTAGATTGTGTACATGTAGTTAAATTGCTGTACAGTATTGAAATGCTTAGAATATGAAGTACGATACAGCATACAGAACGCTGCAGCTCTCTTATTATTATTAGGCTTTGTGCATGTACAGAATTGAAAAGACATTTTAATAGTCAGCACAATAATCAGAGCAATACCCAGTTGTGAGTAGAACAGTCCACACCGCTGTGTCTTAATGCTTAACTGTTAACTTGTGTGACTTTGAATCCCTGCAGCACCTGACTCTCTTTTTTTTAAATTCTTTTGTTTTCCAGAGCACAGCATCTTCTCTACAGTCTGCACCTCACAGTCTCTGTTCAGCTTTGTCTTCATCTACCCCTTCATTGTTATTGTGCTTCTGATAATGGTCATATTATATTTATATTACAAGTTATGGAAAGCGGGGGGCATTCACAAGCCATGCAAGGAAAATGGCCCGTCTCTCTGGCCGGAAGGGGATCCACTTAAATTATTGAAGGAGATAGACGCCCAAGATGAAAATCCAAACGGTGGTGATGTAGAAATTAACAGTGGCACACGAGAATTAACTAACTTCCTCAGCTTTGATTTGGAAAGGAGTAACAATTCACAAAAAGTGTCCTAAAAAACATGCATCAAGTTATTGTAGTATTTGTTTCTGATATACAGCACATGAAGACTACACAAGGGACTGATACGTTTAGAAAAAAAAGAAAGAAAAAGAAAAAGAACTTGGACAGTGTACTGCATTGTGATCTCTGAATTGATCCCTAACTTTATTTGTTTACAGCTGGTTTCACAGGCCCTGATGAGCTCAAACCTTGGATTACTTTACCTAAATTTACATTGGCTAGTCAACGATTAGTGCAAACCGGGGTCTGTGAAAATAGTCGTAGATTATTAAATATTCAGTATACCAAAAAGTGTATTATTCCCTTTTCTTTTATACAAGTGAATTGTATTTGTATATTTAATAGAGCCAAAGCATTAAGACAAAAATAGATTTAAAAAAAGCTTTTGGGTCACCTTAAGTGTGTCACTGTATTTATATTACCTTATACGAGCAAATACTGTTAACTACGTCCTGTCAGAAACTCCAAACAAGGTTTTGTTTGCTTTCAATGAAGGGGAATTTTACAGGTTTAATATATAATGTACTGTATATTAATAAATGGTGGTTTGTGTCAAAATGTACTTCTTATGTACATGGTTTAAAGGTACTTAACTTTTCAAGATAGATCAAAATGCTTTCATATTGAGGCCTTTGAAAACTGTTGTTTTGTTCCTTTTGATAACTTTTTGAAGTACTTTTCATTTATATTTTTATAAAATGTCTTTTTTTAAAATTTTAATTAATTTAGTAGTAGCCAATTGCTTTTATCATTTTCTCCCCAATTTGCAAAGCTAATTATTTTTAGGCTCAGCTCACCGCTACCACCCCCGTGCTGACTCAGGAGCGGTGAAGACAAACACACGCTGTCCTCCGAAACGTGTGCGTCAGCCGACCGCTTCATTTACACCATGCAGCCCCCTCAGAGCTACAGCGTCGGAGGACAACGCAGCTCTGGGCAGCTTACAGGCAAGCCCACAGGCGCCCGGCCAGACCACAGGGGTCGCTGGTGTGCGGTGAGCCGAGGACATCCTGGCCGACCTAAGCCCCCCCCCCGGGCGGCGCTCCGCCAATTGTGTTCACCCCCTGGGAGCTCCCATCCACGGTCGGCAGTGGAATCGAACTGGCGACGTCCAGGCTATAGGGCGCATCCTGCACTCCACGCAGAGCACCCTTACCTGGATGTTCCACTCCGGTAAACCAGATGCCCTGATTGTGTAATGAATGTAAACTCCATGACATTGTTTATCAACATGTCATTTTAGCTTAAAATTATTTGAATCATTCTTGTGATAACTTGCACCATATTGTTTCACTAGTTTACATTGTAGGTTCTTAAGATATATTAGCCAGTTTTTAATTAATATTATTTTGATTAAAAGTTTTATGTTTTGTATTTTTTGTAATATGCCATTTTTTTCTCTTAATAAAGTCAGGTGTTTTTTCCTTGTAATATACTTGCACTTGCACTTTTTTTTAAAGTTTTTTTTTAAGATGGCTAGAAAAATGTAATTGAGGTGAATTGTCTTGTTTTGAAGAGCATCCTGGATATTAAGCAATTATGACAAAACATACCCCACCTCTTGCCTTGCAATACATTTGTATTCAGTAGGTTTAAGCTGTGGTTAAATGAGCAGTTTGTTTAGACTGGGAAATAAACTGCACAACATTTCTAACATTTCCAACAGATGGGGTTTCAAGATGCAGCTTAAATTCATACCAATTTTCCATCTTCATAATTGTTTAATACATCTGGTAAGCCTTAACTAGTACCAACTGTTCTAATTACAAACTAGATGTACAGTAAATAAATGACTGGAGGTAGAGTAAAATGGAAAGAGTGTTAGTGTGAAACATTTAAAATGATCTTACTGTGGAGCAGCAGGTTTAACCTCACGTCACTTCCAATGCAAGCTAAATTGCTTTAATTCTTCAATATCTTTAAAGACTTGTCAATTAAACATATATTAAACATATTTGCATTATTTTTTTCTGACATTTAAATTGGAACGTTGCAGAACCTCTTGGGTGTTGTGTGCGGTTTACTGTGGGTTAAAGACAAGTAGAAGGAGAAGCTTGCATTAGAACTTCCTTTTCTTAACATGTTATCTTGAATATTTCTCATAACCATGGTGACAGGGCAAAACTGCCTGTCAACACTTAAAGGAAATCACGTCATGGGTTGTGGTTGGCAGACTAGACAAGAGTGTGCTAGAGACAGATTTTATAATAGATTAATTGCAGAGTAATTGCCTAAAAGGTCAGTTTTAATCAAGTTTGTACTTTTTTCATCAAGTTTGTACTTTTTTTGTACAGTTCTTCTTTTAACCCTAGTTAAACCTGCAATTGTACAATGAGTTATAAAGCCGTTGCTACTTCATGTAATCATGTTTAACATATGAATTGTTTCTGACCAGCAGAATTAAACATGTGCCCCTTTGAGTAGGGGGCGGTGTTGAAGGAAGCAATTATTAGAGCAGGCACATCTCAGACAGTCCTTTCAAAAACTAGACATATAGAAGCAACTGTAAACTTCAATATCCAAACAGTTCATATTTAAAATTAAAAGTGTCTGGTTGATTAAACAATTAACATATCTAAAATTATTGGTAATGTTTTTTGTCCTGAAAATAATTAATAGATCATACATGGATATATATATATATATATATATATATATATATATATATATATATATATATATATATATATATATATATTCCTTTGTGACAACTTATATAATTCTGTGTTAAAAACTGTTTTTCTTTAACATTAAATTTTTTCTGAGTTGTTTTATTTTATATTTAGGAGAAGTGGGTTTTGCAAGATGCTGTCTTGTACATTTGAAACCCACTACCACAGCCATTTCCTGAACAGATACAAATGCAAATGTACATTGCTCATGAAACCCATGTGTATCAAACCAGAAGCCACTGCAGAGTTGCTCATTGTATTGTCAGAACACAGATAAACAGATCATTTAGAATGTCATGCTGGCTACCTTATTCTGAGGTCTTCTTGAAATCTAACCCAGTTACCCAGAGGACAGATTGGCCTGGTTAAAAAGAATTGGTTTTAGCAGCCCAAGGCTGAAACCTGTTTCAACCATACCGATACTGAGAATAAAACGTAAAGTAAGCCTGGTATCTCAGCCACTGAACGGTATACAGTGAAAATGCAGATGGACTTCATAAAAGTTTGTTATGAACAGAAACAATTAGAGTTAGATTTGGTAAGTTGCATGCATAAAATAAAGTAGTATATAATTGAGTTATATCCCAATTGAGTATGGGTTATATCAACACCTGTAGAATGTAAACTGATAGTTCACTTCTTCCAGTGCCTATATTCCCTCTTAGTTCATAACCCTTCAGTACAACTAACTGAGACGATATTTGCATGGGACTAATAATAAGAATATATTTTATTATTAGTCCGATGGAAATATGTGTCTCAGTTACAGTATATAACAGGGATTGTACATGTTTTGTACTTAGCAAAATCCCTCAGGTACCAGAACCAAGCATTTCCCTTCAGGGAGCCCGGGCGGGGCCTTAGGGAGGTTTAATCACCTTAGACCTACAGGAAAGGAATAATTCTGGATTGTGGTCACTTGTCTGGCGAGTGTCTAGGCCTACAAATTGCACATCTAAAACCATCAAATACTTTATCACAGAGCCCCTGTTACCAAATTACTGAAGCAATTACCAAAGGCAACTACCAGACTCTAGTAGTTGATGAAAAAAGTAATTGTCCTTTTTAATGCAAGTTAATTAAGTACACAGCAGAGAAAAGGCACTACCTCTCTGTGCACAAATTAACTATATTCACTCTTGTGGGACTCGAGAACTTCACCTACTACAGTTCCCAAATGTATTAGCAATGTTTTTCATTATTCTACTGCTTCAGTTATGAAATATCCTACTGTATACGGCTACTTCTGAAATAGTTTGGCTATAAATCTTAAGCCGTTTGGGTAATGTAGAGCACTTTGCTCCTGTAACATACGTAACAGAAAGAATGACTCACATAATTGTCATGTTTCTTTTACTGTGCTAATTATTTGTTTTAATCTAAAAAGGTGTTCTCAACAACCCTCCCCCACAATGTTTTAAATCATACTGTGGACCACATGCATTACTTCAGGTCACACCACAGGATACAGCCAACAATCCTTTAAACAGACATACCATATTTTTATAATGGTATACCACTGTAAATTTAAAAGGGGTAAGTGGTCTAAACAAATGTTCCACCACTGTCACTATACCTTTATTGATCTGTCACCAATACTTGTTAAATTCATATATATTTTCTTATTTATTTTCTTTACATTTTTTATTGGAAAAAGGCCATATTTAAAACTGTACACCTCATACACATACGCAGGACTTCTTCAGATAGTGGTCCGTCAGATAATTAATAATTGCAATTCATTAATTAATGAATTGCACAATTACAATTGTAATTGAGTCTGGGTCTGAGATACAGTATATACACACAATCGTTTCTACATTGGAAATGTTAATCTGAGATAACAAGCACTGCTGCTTGTTTATTGCCAGTTATGCAGCATTCTGTTGTCTTGGATAATTCTGCGTGTTGTGTGTGATGGTGTGGGAATCAACTGCAGTTGTGGAGTGTGGGCTGCATGTAGCCTGTTAGATTTCCCCTAATGGAAAGCAGAGGTTGTATCTGATATCGGTTCTTTTTTAAATTGCTGGAAGCTGGAGTCGTTAACGATATGCAGCTCAGTGTTTTGATTACTTTGTGTGTGTTGCCTAACCTCCATTGTTGATGTTTAATTTCAATACAAAATAAAATATATCTCAGTATTACCCTTAATGACTGAAGTTATAGTCTAAATAATACATCAAATAAACAAAAGCCTTCAAATACAAGTGAAAACGTGCCTGTGCTGTAGTGTAATGTTTGCGTGAGGCTCCATATAGAGCTCCAGTGCAGTTATTCAATCAGTAAAAGTTTCATTGAGACTTGCAAAATAAAAGCCATAGTGACCAATAATCCATTAATTGTTCCATTTCTATATTGTAGCTTAGAAATTTAGGTGAGACACGTGTCTACTTGACTTTGGGCCATAGTCACAAAATGTTCTAGATTGTTTTCAGGAATATTTTGTAAAGACTCCTTAAAACAGTCCATAAAGCTTTGTGAATATGGCCCATTGTGGAGTTGAATTCAATAAATGTAATCAGAGCTGAGGAGTATGTCAGACCTCTCTTCTACTCCCTCAAGTTTAAGATATTGCCACATTTTAATGGTTTCTCATTCAAACCTACAGGTCAAATCTAACCATATTTGATAAATTGCTTCATTTGTGGTGGTATATTTTTATTTTTGTTACAAAGCATGTTTAAAATGCCCTTGAATACGACTTTTCCATTGGCTGTAAAGATTAATGTTCATTTTGTGATTGCCACGGTTGCAATTAAAATGAGGCAGAGCCGTTTCATAGTTTGTTGATCTGTTTATTTTTTAAGTAAAGAAACCACTTTATTATGCAATGTCATCTCAACTCTTCTGTGAATTGCTCCACGGAATATAGGTCTGCAGAGCTGAAAGAGCAGAAAGACAGCAGGAGGTGTCATAGCACCGGGGGCATTTCAACAGCAACTCATAAAACCTCATAAAGACTCATTTCAAGTGCTGAAACTAATCTTAATAAAATAAAATTAATACCGCAATTACCAGTATAAGCTTCATGCTTAAAGATATTTATGACAAATCACCGGTCGCACATTTTTGTCCTAATGGTGTAAAAAAAGAGATCTATTTGCAATTCTTAAAAGCTCTCTTTTCGGAGGCTCTGTCTACAGTGGTGGAGATTTGGGAAGTAGCTGCTGCCCTGGACATTTTATGTCTGTCTCTGTGAACTGCTATGTTGCAATGGACTGAAATCAGCTGGATGCGTTCACATTATTACTGTATAAGATTAGTGAAACTACCTTGTCAGCTCACTCACATGCGTGTAGCTGGAGCCAAAAGCTTTGTCTGCTGAGCCAGCATGCAGTCTTGTAGTAAGAGTCTTGTGTTTTTGTAGTTGTTATAAAGCCAGTTTGTTTTACAATAATTGTAATTATTTCGTGTTCTTCCTTTGGCATTTTCTGGGGGCCCAGTAAAGACATATACCTAAAACAGTGGTGCACAGGATTCTATCCATATACTATAGTACTGTTGATAGAGACAGACCTTTGCATGTTTTTTTCTTACTTGGCTATGGTACTTTAATATACTTACCTCAGCGCTAGAAAACTCTCCAGTCCTGCCTCCTGATCATTTTAATACTTAATTGTGTGAAGTTCTGAAACCCAGGACTGGGTGCTGGAAGAGTGTGAGTTTCTAACCCTGCCAATCTACAGTATGATTACATTATATTACCCTATTATTAAACTAATGTAAAACCTAGCAATACTATCTTAAATAAGCTCAGCATCTTAAAGCAACATTCGCTGTAGGTTAACTCTGTTGCATCTTGTGGTCAGGTCTGCTGCAACAGGATGCTCTCTCAGTGTCCTGTATACCGATGCTTGAAAGAGCTCCCTGCACTCTAACTGTATGTATTGAATGTATTCATTAAGAAAGACTGCACTGGTGTAGTGGGGTACTGAATTAGAGGCTGTTGGACAGAGTCAAATGCTGCAGTGCATCCACACCCCAACATCAATTAACACATGTAGCATACATAATTCAATTACAAGAAACAGGACAGTGGGGTGTTCTTCAGGATGTGGATGGCTTTATACAGGTAGAACATTCCAAATGAAGAATCACTTGCAAAACATGAGCTGTAGGCATACTGACCGTGAAAGCTAAATGGAGTAGAATACCATATGTCAAAGTCTTCTATGGTATTAAGGCAAATTGAATTTGTGATTTAAGTTCAGTTTGTTTTTTGTGTGGTTGAAAAGCTTTCTGTAGAATTGACTTGAGCAAAAGGTCATCCCGGTAGTTACTGCATTTGTTTCAATCAAACAGCTCCCTCTGGTGGTGTCAAGATGAAGTTAATAGAGCCACGCAGACTGCCTGTTAAATAAAAGGCAAAAAAGGCTGCCACTTAATAAACAGTAAATACATAAATGTGGCATTATACATAAGATGTAACACCCTGTTCAAAGTAGTAAATACACAGTGCCGTGACCCATAAGGTTTTTAAAATAATTGTTATAAGAAGGTTGTCACAATGATGTAAATGAAAGGTTATAGATGTTTTTTGTAAATAAAGAATACAAACAATGTAAACCACAATAAAAGGGGCCTCCTTGTGTTCATTTGTTTGCATTATGTTTTGCTTCCTTGAGCTAGACCTTACCTATGGTATTCATACCCACAATGCTTCAGCAGGAGGATATCTGTTTATTCCACAGAGTAACAGAGTGGCCTGAAAGCTTTAACGAGTGTGCCAGCAGCTCAAACTCCTGACAGTACATGACTTCTGATGAAGTGTAGAGAAGCAATGGAAGAACATAGCAGCCAATCGACCAGGAATCATGTTTTAATATAACATTGAACATGATTGCAGCTGTGCTCATTTGTTAGATCGCAATCGCATTCTTCTGAGAATTTGTTTTCCATACAAGGCTGCTGTGGCAGTGTGGCAGGGTGAAAGCCCTGCCAGGGCCCGGGTGTGTGTTTGTATGGGCAATATCGGTGTACAGGTACAGTATCCATATTGCTTAAGGAGAACATATTATTTTAGCAGGTTTAGCACATCAAGTCAACAGTGGTATATGGAAACAACTGTGTGGTGGTCACAATGACTCTATAATGAACATTAATATAAAATAGAGTGCCGATAAGGTCTTTGGCTATAACGTATTGGTAATGCTGTCGCCGGGAGGACTGACTCTATGCAAACATCCCCTTTATGAGTTCAGTGCCTTCATTATTATGTCGACCCTGTTATTCTCAGCCCTACACTGACAGGGAATTAACCACTCCTATACTGGAAATGTTTTCTAACATTTGCCAGCTCATTTTCAGTATCCTCTATATCCTCTATCTCCAACAGAGGTCTCAATTGACTTCTACAGTAAGTGTCAAACCGCCTGGAAGCTCCTGTCCCACTGTGGTCCTCAGGTTTGCACTGCACAGCGGCTCCCCCCATGGTAGAAGCATGTAACCCCTTGTGGCAATGTACCCCGTGTATTTTTGTGTTTTATGTTGTATGTTGCGTGTGTTAATGTTGTTGTATTGTAGTTGGTACACGGGATATAATGTGGGTAATGAGCATGTGTATTTAAAATGTATAATTGTATTTGGGCACAGGGATTACACTTCACTTCACGTGCATATAAAGTACTTAATATGTGAGCACGGAGTTTTCACAGATTAGTTCACATGCTGGGATTCAAGTGAATAATTAATTGGTAATTGAATCCCTGCACAATTGTATATATAGATGCACATTTTACTCACTGGGGGTTGTGTGTTCAGGGCGAAGGAACGGGAGAGAGTGAGGAGAAAAATAATTATAGTGAGCAATTGCTACGTGGTGCTGGAGGACCAGCACGGTACGTGTTTGTTTAGTGTTCGTCCGTCCGTCCCTGTTTGTTAGTTTTGTTTGTCTGTTTATTTTGGCCGCAAGTGCCGTGTCCTGTGTTGTGTTTTGTTCAAACCTTTTATTTACAATAAACCGGCGCAAGCAAGCGCATTTAATATTTCATCCATCCTGTCTGTCTTGTTCATTTCCTGGTTCTGACGTCACCACTCAGCCAGCCTTGTGACATCCCTCTTCTCCAGGTATCACAAGGAACCGCAGCAAAACAGCACATGAAGATAAAAGTATCACCTTGGGCTCAACATACAACATAAAGTTATATATGGACAGAACTTTTGGATTCGTAGATATCTGGGATCAGTTGCCATGGAGGCAGGAAAGTACACACATAAATAACAATAGTTCCAGGATAGTGGGGGGCAACACAAAAATCCAAATAATGACTAATCCTTCACGCCCCTGTGTAGACTAGCTAGTTAGCATTTGCTGACTGTGCTGATATCATGTTTAGTGTGATACAAGAAGCCATGCAATGCAAGAGTAATATATTTTCCACATCAGCATCTCTCCCCCAATTAACCAGTAACCATACATTTCTGATTCATTCTAGTTGTGGGCCTTGCCCCAAACTATATTTTCCAGCTGTGAAGTATCTGATGAATTAACCACTGTGGTTGTAACTGAAACTACTGTCAGCTGGTTTCACAGACTCTGATCAGCACAACTAGTGTACTATGAGGTAATCCAGACAAGATGGAATATGTCACACACTTTTTCTGGCTGTTTTGGCTTGATAAACAGTGTACTGGACCATTCACTTCATAATATGGTAGGAACAACTCAGATTCATCATATAACTTGAGTTGTGTAATGACAGGTGTTTTTCAGTCATACATGATGTGTTAAATGTATTCTAATACCCTGAGGGTCCACTTCATAAAATCAATATTTAGAGGAGATAACTGCATTGCTGCTTCTACTGTTTTCATTGTTGTAGTGGCTGAATCTGACAACTGGACTTCTCTGAAAAAACAAAAGTTTTCAATGGTTTCATTTGCATCTGTTAAGCTCCCATTAATTGGAGCCTTCTCTTTAAAATATTAATGGAGCAGGATTTGACAATCTGCTGTTGGCTACATAATATATATATATATATATATATATATATATATATATATATATATATATATATATATATATATATATATATATATATTTGTGTTTCAGTTTTAAAAGATTGCCTGCCTAAAATGCATTTAGATATATAATCTGAAACTTAAACATTCCTTCATTAGGAAAATGAATTGGCCAAAAGTTTTGCATCACCTATAATTTTAGGATTGAGACATAATAAAAAAATTTAAAAAATAAACCATATGAACATAATTTAGATATTTTATTTAACATCATGTAATCAAAGAAACTACCAAATGATATTGCAAAAGTCTAGTGGAAGCCATAATAGTAGCACAGTATTTCATTTTAGATTTAAAAATGTCACATTTAAAAATGTCACATATGGAAAATTGCAAAGCGGTATGTAATTCAATATGTTAGCGTAACATTAACGTAAACCTTTGGCCATAGCTGTACATATTGCGTGCAAAAATATTTACACATTTAGTACATTGTAATAACTATGCATAATAACATTGTAATTATGTGTAAGTGCACATGTATTTACTAAGTAACTATTATGTAAATACACAGTAATTCGAGACACTTAATGTAAAGTGTTACCAGGGGGTCTTTAGTTTTGAATAGCTGCTGTCACCATGTGGGATTCTAGAATAATATATATATATATATATATATATATATAGGTTATGTGGATTTTTTTTTTTTTGGTTTTGAGGGAAACTAAGTCATCTTGTGCTGTTGGTGCAAGTGAAGCTGAGCATGGCTGCTCAGACTTTGAAATGACACATTTTATGATGAGACACTTTACACACAATGTAATACTCTAATAGATATAAGCATGTGCCTAGGGCCTGACCTCAAGGGGGAGAAAAAAACTTTTTTTTTTTTACATATAGATTTGCGTCTAAACTAGTTTATATTGTGGAACATGGGTAGGAGAGTTGTTTTAACCAATGTTTACCTGTTTCATGGTCCTGAATTTTTTGTTGTTGTTGTTGTTTTTTTTAATGCTGAAAATCCGGAAGCCCTAAATATAATGTACAAAAAAAATAAAATAAAGATTGTTCAAAGTGTTATATACGGTATGTTTGCATCAAAGACCCCAAAAAAATCCATTCTCAGTTCTTGTGCATTATATTTTGCTATTAAACTCTTTCATGGATTGACATTGTTCTGTGAAAATGTGTTACATTTACTGAAATAAAAACACTTTTAAAATGACCGTATTCCCATTGGGCTTATTTTATTTTAGATTCTATTTATTTTTTATGTATTACTATGCAGGACAGCCACTATAGCCATGTGTGACAGGGTGGCTGAGTCGGTGACGTCACGGCAGAAGCAGGAAGGTAAAGCACTGACACCGGGCATTGCAGTTTAAAGTAAATAATAAAGACGTGGTGCGCCGTTTTATTTTTAAATAACAAAAATAAAATAAATATTTAAACAGAAAACACTGCTCACAGAGCAAAAATAAATAATTAAACAAAACAAATCACGAACACTACAACCGGTCAGGCTGGGCAATCGCCTTCACTGACCCTATCCTTGGTTTAGTTTTGCTTTTTAAAGAAAATTCTCTCGCTCTCTCTACGCTCCTCTCGTACACCCACCACCAGTGCCGAGAGCTGCAGGCTCTTATATTCAGGTGACCATCTCCCGATTAGCAACAAAATTAATCACTTAATTCGGGAGATGGCCACCTTCTGCACGAGTTTATTAATTATTGTGTGGATGGGGCTTCCCATCCACGCTACTAAATAATAACAAACAAACGGCTATGCCGTCACTTCTATAAACAAAACAATAACAAAATACGCGGCGCTTCGCCGTCATATAAATACACTAACTAAATCATAATAATAATAATAATAATAATAATAATAATAATAATAATAATAATAATAATAATAATAATAATCAAATAGAAAATAACACGGGCTGAGGGGGAGACCCCGTTCTAAAATAAACAAATAAATAAATAACACGTACAGGGCTCTCTACCGCCCTACTACACCATGTTACCTTTATTAAAAATGTGCAGGGATGAATCTATCGATTAAACTAATGCCCAAAAATTATTATTTATTTCTTAACAGATGCCCTTATCCAGGGTGACTTACAATTGTTACAAGATATCACATTTTTACATACAATTACATTATTTTTTTACACATTATTTTTACATACAATTACCCATTTATACAGTTGGGTTTTTACTGGAGCAATCTAGGTAAATTACAGCAGCAATGTCCCCCACCTGGGACTGAACCCACGACCCTCCGGTCAAGTCCAGAGCCCTAACCACTACTCCACACTGCTGCCCTATAAATTAACCAATTAACCAAATTACCTAATCAAAAATTTTAATCGGTGACAGCCCTAATATATATATATATATATATATATATATATATATATATATATATATATATATATATATATATATATATAATCCCTCTCAACACAGTGAAGTCCATCATTAAGAAGTGGAAGATGCATCATACCACCCAGACACTACCCAGATCAGGTCATCCTCCCAAACTGAGCAGCGGGCAAGCAGGAAAGTGGTTCAGGATGTCACTCTGAAATAACAATGACCTTGAGAGATCTGCAAAGTTCTGTGTCTGAGATGGGAGTCAGTGTTCACACATCAACAATAAGCCGGTCCCTACACAAAGCTGGCCTGTATGGACAGGTGGCAAGAAAGAAGCCATTACTCAAAAAGCCTCATCTTAAAGCACATATGGAGTTTGTGAAGAAGCGTGTAGATGATACTGCAGACATGTGGAAAAAGGTTTTGTGGTCAGACAAGACAAAAATTTAACTTTTCGGTCTAAATTCCAAGTGTTACGTCTGGCGCAAGCCCAACACTGCACATCACCCAGTCAACACCATCCCAACTGTCAAGCATGGTGGTGGCAGCATCATGTTACGAGGATGCTTCTCTTCAGCAGGGACTGGGAAGCTTGTCAGGATAGAGTGGAGAACGGGTGGTGCAAAGTACAGGTGAATCCTTGAGGAAAACCTGTTTCAGTTAGCCAAGACTCTGAAACTGGGGAGGAAATTCACATTTCAGCAGGACAATGACCCGAAGCACAAAGCCAAAGCCACACTAGAGTGGTTGAAAAGAATTAATGTTCTTGAGTGGCCCAGTCAAAGTCCTGACTTGAATCCAATCAAAAATTTTTGGCAAGACTTGAAGATTGCAGTCCATCGACGATCCCCAACAGACTTATCAGAACTGGAGCAATTTTCCCATGAGAATGGGCAAAAATGTCACCATCCTACTGTGCAAAGCTAGTAGAGACCTATCCAAAAAGACTCATAATAGTAATTGCTGCAAAAGGTTCTACCAAGTACTGACTTAAGGGACATTTTCTTTGCAAGTTTTGTTAACATTTAACCTCCTACTCATATAACAGTGTTCAGTTTAACCACTGCAGCTTTGAATAAAAAAAAGCTGTTGACTTAATTAACAGAAAGTTAGAATGAATTCCAAACTTTCATTAATTTACATGACACTGGGGAGAACACTTTAACAAAATCAGTCTTTACAATAACTCACACATTAAAGCTTTGTGAATTGGACCCACTGACACAGAAATGCCCCCAACAGAAGGTTTGAAATAATTCCCAGATATGAGTTAATGTTCCTGCAATTTTTCAAATGAGCAAAATACCTGGCAGCTACTTCAGGGGGAATTTATCTGTACTGAAATGTGTTTAGGCATTGTGATGCATGCATATATGATAATGCATATATCTCATGGACACGCACCACACTCAGAATACATTATATTGACTTTATTATTTACATACTGGAATAGATTTTTTAATAGATGTCATTATCACATTAGCCACACATGGTTGAAAAAGCTATAATTTGAAATGATACAGGCTATGGGTCGAGTGCATTTAATTTCTGGGTGTGAGTAACCTGGTAACCCATACACACCTCAATGAGTCATGTGGAAGCCTCACTCAAGTGAGTAACTGAATTGCCACTCCCATGCTTCAGTGATTTCATTTCCCTTAAATTGGTATCATTCCTTTTTCTCTGCGCATTGGAAGTCTAGTCCACTGCTCTTTCAAGAGAAAATATGGGTCCTATTTTGAAGCAAATTGCAAATGATCTGAGAGGAATAAAACATTTGTAACTTCCTATTTATGGCCTTTCCTTTTCATCTGGCATATGTCAGCAGTTACCCAAGGCAACGTTTGTTTATTTTGTTAATTTTGTCTGTATTACAGTTAAGTGTAACTTCTTGAACATGGGGTGCATTTTTATTTTCTGGTTTAAAAAATATATAAATAAATAAATAAATAAATAAATAAATAAATAATGGAGACGATTAAGTTAAGGTTAATATGGTAATACCAGGGGCATTCTTCCAGGACTCTAGTCAAATAGCAGGGGACTTACACAGGTGTACACAAAAGATGAAGCCTTTTTTTAATGTTGTGCATTTATTGTCTATGAAAGGTAAGGGGCAATAGCACTGCTGAGTCAGACATGGGGCTGAAATGTGTGGTGGTGTTAACCTATATCCATCTTGAGGAGAGCTTAGGGTGACCAGATTTTCAAAGCTTAAAACCAGGCTACATTGTTAAATAATTGATGACTAATTCAACTGGTTATTTAAATAGTCCTCTCACTCAGTATTATTATTATTTTTATTGTTTTTATGCCGCTAGCTAATTTCTGTTCACTCCCAGGTGTATCATTTGTGGCTAATTAGTTTAACTTGCCATATTGTGTTATATATGTTTTGCTACTTTTTTATGGAATTTATTATACAGGAAGCTTGGTGGTTAGAGAAAGGGGCTTGTTACCAGGATGTTCCACATTCAATCCCAGCTCAGCCACTGACTGACTCACTGTGTGTGATCCTGAGCAAGTCATTTACAGACGTAAAACCGAGGTCCTACTGCAAGCAGCAGTTGTTGTTGATGCATAGTTCACCCCCTAGTCTGTAAGTCACTTTTAGATAAAAGTGTCTGCTAAATGACTAAATAATAATAATAATAATAATAATAATAATAATAATAATAATATTATTATTATTATTTCTGTAGATTGACGTTAAAAATACAATTACGTTTTAGCATTTTTCTTGGGCTAAATCCCGCCAGAACTGAACAGCTACAAAATTACCAGCTTACACAATTGTAGATTCATATTTAATATAAACCATTTGAAAACGCATGGCGCATTGAGGAATAAGCATGTATGTCTGTGTTGCTCACTTTATAAAAATAAAGTGCTTGGTTACCCTAGTACATTTTTTTATTTTATTTTCACTGCAGGTGCCATAAGCTACGTTATAGGAAGCGGTTGTTTACGTGTCGCACTAAAGGAAGTGGCTGAAAACTGGAAATTTTTAAAGATTTTGAGAAAAATGTCGGGACACCTAACCTTTAATGAAAAACTGGGGCTTGTGGTCACCCTACCTGAGCTAGATTGGAACCCAAGCCTCCAGAGGTGAAAGGCACATGAGACTTGTGAATTACTGCGCATCCTAGCTTCCTAATCCTCAGCTGTTTGGTGCCTGATTATGTCTTCTTGGTTTTCACTTGTATTTCTTCTTCAGGCACTAAATGAGTTCTCTGATCCCCTTTAATCTAGCTGATTTTCTCTCATTGTGCACCCACTACAGCATTTACGAAATCTCTGTTTTCTGCTTAAATAAATAAACAAAAAAAAATTACATTTTTTATTTTCCTTTTCTGCAGGTTGTGTCTCTGATGAGGATTACAGAGGTGTTGTATGGATGGAGCGTGGAGGATTTAATGGCCTTTCATGCAAAGATATGAAACTTATGTAAAATGACAAAAGCCAGCAGTAAACAAAGTGGGCTCAGTTTCCAATGATATGTCTGCACACATGCCCACCAGGTTGCTGTGCATTCATTCCTTCGAAGATCAAACCCAGTGAGTTCAAAACAGACGTCGTAAGAGAACTATATATTTCTTGGGGGTGCAACACTGGCTGAACTAAGTGTTATTATTTATTTATTTCTTAGCAGACGCCCTTATCCGGGGCGACTTACAATTGGTACAAGATATCACTTTTTTTTTTTTTGTACATACAATTACATTATTTTTTACACTCAATTACCCATTTATACAGTTGAGTTTTTACTGGAGCAATCTAGGTAAAGTACCTTGCTAAGTGTTGGGGTATGTGTGCGAATAAATATGTTTTTTTTTATTGGAGGGTAGGGTGTAGCCATATCAAAACCACCATGAAAATCTTCAATGGTTTGAAAAAAGAAAGGGATTTGATGAGTTTTGAGTCTGAACTTCTTTTTTTTGTTTGTCAGTGAGATTCCTTTCAAGAACTGTTTTACTCTATCTATTATTATTTATTCCTTAGCAGATGCCCTTATCCAGGGCAACTTACAATTGTTACAAGGTATCACATTATATAGATATCATATTATTATTTTTTTATTATTTATTTTATTTTACATACAATTACCCATTTATACAGTTTTTTTTTTTTACTGGAGCAATCTAGGTAAAGTACCTTGCTCAAGGGTACAGCAGCAGTGTTCCCTATCAGGGATTGAACCCACACCCCTCCTGTCAAGAGTCCAAAGCCTTAACCACTACTCCACACTGCTGCTCTAGGAGATAGGAAGGAGAGATTTGATTATCAAACAGGGTAAACAAATCGCCCCAAAAATTGCGGTCTTGTCATCGGAACAGATGCTCTTGGGCGACGGACACGGTTTCCCATAAGCAATCTCAGCACCTGGCAGTATCTCTGATGTCAGTGGACTTGGAGTGTGGGGGAGCGTGAGGCCTACACTAATTCTCTTACAGATAATAGCATCAATGCCTTTTTCAGAGGATGGGTAATTGGTAATGTACATTTTGTAAATGCTGTAGTTATCATAACTGAGATGCAACGATCTTACAAATTCACCCTCATATCCATTACACAACAGGGGTGGCAGCTTTTGCAAGTGCCATCTTAGCTGGCCAAACTACAACCAAAGTGCTTTATAAATTGTAGAATTACACAGAACAAATTAGAAAGATGTAGTTTTTCGATAACATCCACAGCAAAAAAGCTAATCTAATAAGTGGTGTTTAATTTGATAGATAGAAATGATTGAGCTTTGTTGGAATGTTTCTTTGTGCATACAGTGCATACTGTTCATCCTAGGAAAAATATAATATAATATCATTTTTTATCTAGAAAATCTAAATACAGTATATGTCTGTGCAACTATCTGTAGAGAATTTGCGGTATTACACGCAGTTTTTATCTTTATAATAATAATCTTTATTTTATATAGCACCTTTAATTTACAAACATCACAAAGCACTGTACAGTTCAATAAAAGAAACATTACAATTTAGAAATATAAACATTAGGAAATGCAAGTGTATAAAAGTGCATTTTAAAATGTCACTTAAAAACACCCAGAGTCTCAGAGCCCTTGATCACCCCAGGAAGAAGACAATCTTGGTTTAGATTTTGTTAAAACCCGAGCATCCGAATTCTGAACATACTGCAGCCTGTTGAGAACACTCACCAACAAGCAGAGTATTGCAGTAATCAAGTCTAGAAGAGACAAAGGCATGCACTAACTTCTCAACATCAGGTAAAGACAGACTATTACGTAAATGGAAAAATCACACCCTGGCGACATTCCACACATGGGACTCAAATGCTAGACTAGGGTCAAAAATAATACCAAGATTTCTTATTTCAGAGTTAGACCTAATCTCAAGCCCATCAATAACCATAGTAAATTTGTCAAATTTATGCAATTGATGCTGAGAGCCAAGTATAATTACCTCAGTCTTATCACCATTCAAATGCAAAAAGTTATCTTGCATCCATAGTTTAATTTCTGTCAAGCAATTTCTAAGTACAGAGACAGTGAAATCAGTGTCAGGTTTAGTCTGAAGATAAATTTGAGTATAAGAATGAAAAGTGACGCCATGACGACAGATTATCTGGCCAAGTGGTATCATATAAATGCAAAATAAAAGAGGCCCCAATAGAGCCCTGAGGGACACCACAGGAAACCAAAGTAGTATTGGACTCGAAACCTCCCATTATCGATACAGACTAATACTGATTTCATTTCTTTAAAACGCCAGCCCATCTTCTGGAAGTTGTCTGGGCCAAACGCACATTCCATTATATGAAAATGTTGGCTTGACTCATCAATTTGTATTCAGATACAGATGCACTTCAGTGTGGCATGGATTTCTTTAGCAAAAGAGCCCCCCTCCCCATCTACCTGAACTTTGTGCCTTCTGAAAATCATAAATGATCCCAAATATCTGTTGAAAAGAGGGACAGCTGTATGCAGATATTCCCTAGAACAGGGGTGGCCAAAATTGGCCCTTCACTCCTGAACTTTTTTCCAACCCTGTTCTAAATTGTTTATTAAACCTCCATCCAGACCCTGAAGTGGTACATTTTGCCTGTTAAACACGGAGTGGAATGGCCTTTCAGGCCTGATTGGACACCTCTGCCCTGGAATACAAGAGGGGAAGCAATAGCAGCTGTCCCATGACTTAGTCAGTCTGTCAAATGCACCTTCCAGATAAAATACATATTAGAGAGGCTGTGTGGTCCAGTGGTTAAAGAAAAGGGCTTATAACCAGGAGGTCCCCGGTTCAAATCCCACCTCAGCCGCTGACTCATTGTGTGACCCTGAGCAAGTCACTTAACCTCCTTGTGCTCCGTCTTTTGGGTGAGATGTAGTTGTAAGTGACTCTGCAGCTGATGCATAGTTCACACACCCTAGTCTCTGTAAGTCGCCTTGGATAAAGGCATCTGCTAAATAAAAAATAATAAATCTTGCCTAGTTACAGTGCCATGTTGGTTTTATGAATATTCTTTACTTTCTGCATGATTTCCGAGGGATATTTTGATATGTTTTTTACATAGCAGAGTAGGATCCAAATCCAAACACCCCTCCCTCCTCCCAGCTGCTATATAAGTACAAAACTGCTCTGCTTCAGGGCTTTGTTAAATGAAAGTTGCTCTTTCTTGTTCTTTAAAGAAGTGCTAACAATGGCTTTAAAATACATTTTCTTGCCTTGAACAATACTACCACTAGTCCCCCTTTCTTCTGTAAAATATATTTTGTTTTTGTGTTTGTATCTAATATTTCAATTTGGTCTTACTCCAGTGGTCTAATCAGATCATGTGACTTACAGCAAAGTTATTGGGATGCAGTAATATATTTATAGCTTTGTAATTGAAATATTAAATATATACTGTATTTATATAAGTGAAGAAACAAAAGATTATTGGCACAAAAATAGAGGACCAGTAAAATAAATATAAATTTATAGTATTGGTTAGCATTTCTTTCATAGAAGTGAAGGTAGGGGAGCTTTGCTTAATTTATGCTAGCAAAGTAACATTATATTGTAAAGAAATTACACACAGCACTTAACATTAGAAGCTATCAGTATTCAAACAGGCATAACTACTAAAACTTAATAATAATAATAATAATAATAATAATAATAATAATAATAATAATAATAATAATAATAATAATAATAATAATCTTTGTAAAGTGTAAAAACAATTTGCACAGTATTTGTAATTTTAAAAATTTTTTTTTCCACCAGCTGCCTCTGGTGGAAAAAAAGTTGGAAGAGTAATTAACTATTATAAACACACATTCTCAAAAATGCATTTGTAGGCAAAATGTGTTTGGCCGTCATAGTTAGAAAACATGTACCTGTTATGTGTTCTTTATATAACTGAATATGTTTAGGTATTTGTGAGTTGTGTGTCTTGTATATTTTCTTGTTGAATGGATTTGAGTTAAAGCCACAGAAAACCCCCAGAATACTGATAGTGTCAGTTGAAGTAGATGTAATGGTAATTGTTCCCACATTGATTTGGGTACACAAGGTTCAGGGAAGCATTGTCTGTACACAGTTTTAATCTATCGGCGAAACTGCAGACATGTAATATATCAGATATAATCTGCACCAAAGCAACGAGAGACTGAGGTGAAATCGATTCACGCTCAGGATAAATACCGTAAAAGATAAATCAAATTCCCCTCCAATGGACTGACAAGGTTTTTTAATTGTTATTATTAGTATGTCTCTCATCACAGTCACTGTTGTACTGTACATTATATTATTATGTTAACATTAAAAAAGCTCATCGCAATACTATATAGAAGATGAATAAAGGGGGTAAATTGCCAGAATTTGAGGAAACATCTGCGTCATTATCGTCTCTGTTGTGTTTCAAAAGAGGACTGAGTTCAGATCAGAGTGAACTGTTGCAGCACAAGAGCATAGATTAAATATTAGTAGTGCATATTGGACAAGTGATGCAGAAATATGAAATCCTGCTCATTCTAGTGTCATGTATGCAGTAACTGCAAGAATGCTGGGAATTCAGTTACCTGTCAGTTCATCCTAATAATTACAGTTTAAATATACAGCAATTCTAACTCCTGTACTTTCTAAAATATACAAAAAAGGATGGCTGCTAGGCAAAATCTAAATCTTATGCATTTCCTTTGTGTGAAAAGGGCAGATTTTCCCCTTCAAGCCCCCAAATGATGAGGACAGCGACATAATTAGGCTGTGGAAATCTCCTTTGCCTTTATCAAAGCAGATGCTAAAATAACAGTAAATGAGACATCAGGGAGGTTTGGGAAATAGATTCCAGTGGGAAGTGTATGTGTTCTTTGAAGAAATTTACACCAAGGGCTTGATTGGTATCCAACTTCTAATTTCAAATAGCATCCAGCTTCTGCCCAGTTGTATTGCCTGCGGCCCATACTAGTGCCAGCCTTGACCAGTGTGTTTACTGGTGCGGCAGTGTTACCATTGGCCTTCACTATGTGTTAATAACATTGAATATACATGACTTTCAGGCATCCTCGTTCAGAGTCAGCCTATAGAGTCAGCCTATATAGCCTATGTATATTATACAAACTCTTTAAGAATTCATGCCATAGTCAACAGCATGTATAATCTGATTTATCTAAGTGACTATACATGCATGCATGAAACGGTTTTCACAAGTTTTCTGTGTTTGCCCCCTTGTTTCTATTTGTTTTATGAAACAAACAAAAATAGAAGATTCCTCTATTTAAGTCACCTGTTTGGCTTCCAGCATCACAGACCTTCTGCCTTTTGATGTATTGCTTTATTTTAGAAAGCAGCAGTTAAACTAGATTCAGATTATAGAATGATGTCCTGGAGTGAAATTTGCAAGGCACTGACAGTCATTGCAGACATTCATGAAAGTAGAAACCATTTTACATTAACATATTCATATTTATCAGCATCGTGTAACCAGTAAACGTACATGCAGCAGAGCGATGAAGTGGTGATAAATAATGTTAGATTTCTGTTCCTCTGCTTTCCATTTCCAAGATGGATTTTAAGAGTAAACAAGGTAGTTAAATCGGCAGAAATGCCTGATCAGTGGTGCTCAGCAGTCAGGAAAAGTCTGTTTAATTCAATGAAACAAAAGTGGGAAACAAAATTCATTACCACTTACAGAACATCTTCATCTAAATTGGTTGGATGTTTAATGCATGCTGACTCCTGTTTCCCCATATTATCTTTTTCGTATCATTAGCATACAATTTTGGTAGATCTAGTGTGCAGTATTAAATATTATAATTCAAAAATCAAAAAGGTTACTGTAGAATTCAGCCATGTCTTACAACATCTCACCTCCCACATCTAAAGGTCTACACCATACATGTAAAAATGTAAATGTAAAAATATTATACTGTGTATTGTTACATTGACATTTTAGGATATGTAGGGCTTAGAGAAGATTTCCAACCAGCAGTCAGGTAAGACTTTGAAGTTAAAAAAGAAAAAACAACACTGCGCTGCTGAATCTGAGTGTTTTTTTTGTTTTCAGGGAATACCAGATTTCTATGGAATGCATTGACTGCAAAATGTCAGTATTTGTCACAGTTTTTAATTGGCACTGGTATCTCTGCCCTTTCATAGGCGTTGAACCACCATAACTCTCTTTATTGTTTTGTTGATTTGGATGTTTTGATGTTGTTATGCATCATTAAGAATCACTGAAGTGGATCAAAACTGCCTCATTTGAGCTAGCATCTCTTGTAGAGTGCCAACTAGTTAAACAGTTTCTCTGGATGGGTGTTCTAAATCAGATTTTGAAAATCATAAAATGTTGGAAAAAAAAAATGCAGCGACACATTAAACATTCCAGCTGCATCAACATATTGCTTTGGCTACAGGTGAGGCAGTTGCAATAAAGAACACATCTGTATAAAATTTAAGCTTCTGCCCCAAGCTGTGACCGAAAGCTCTCATTCTAGGACAGAAAATACAAATACAATGAATCAAAATATCAGTCAGAAAGAGATCACAGGATGAATCGGTGTCTGACATAAGCACATAAACCAAGTAGACCCAAGGGCTTAAATAAGCAGTATGTGTTACTCTTGGCTCTGTAGCACAGAACACTGGTTTCTAGAAACCCTGTGGTATTCACATATATTCCATCCACAATACCTAAACGATCTCCTATAATCATGTGTAAAAAGGGGGGTTTTGAATGAAGTGAATGGCAATCATATGCTTTCAATGTGTGTTTATCTGACAATACTTAGTTAGGTAATTGGAAGATTGCTATGACCTGGAGTTACTGATAACATAACCCAGTGGATTAGACGTCACAGACAGTTTAAACTATACTACATTTTGGGACACATTTCTCCTGGTGCTTCAATTTGGCACTACACTGATTCACATACATTCACATATGCAGCAGCATTATGTTAAACATAATTAATCACTGTTTAAACATACAATTATAGACCATGTCTCTGAAAGGGATCATGTGGGAGGAGTAATTTGACACTGTCGAGTTACAATTAAACGCTCATATTAACCATGAAGCTTGGGGAGGAATCGGGATCCTTAAATAGAGTAACCACTAATGGTAAAAAATAAAGTGAAATTGAGAAGATGTATTTGAATATGTGTACCACATTTTCACAGATCCAAAGATTCCAAAAAGATAAAAAAGGATTCTGAAAGCTGTCCATACCATGTCAGCTCAACATTAAGACAACATACCCTAAACATCATTCCTCATATTTTACAAATCACAGAGCTCTTGTACTGTATGGTGTCTCTGAGTGGATGAAGATGAATGAACATCTTCACAAAAAAGAGCAAGCCACTTTAAGGAATTTGTTTTAGGATTTTATAGGAACAGTTGTTGGACGTTGAAATGAGAGCTTGTGTGCTTTGGATACAGTGTGTGAAAATGTTGCCATGTTAAATAACCACAACTGCACCCAACTGCAGAGGAAATAAGAGACGTGGTTTCAATTTGATACCTGCCACCTGTTCTAGCTGCTAGGAACAGGAAGCTTACATCAACAAGGAGTTAATTGCATCACCACCTGTCTTGGATTTGAATGCACGTCCTTTCATTTGAGCACATGTTCCATTTCCAAAGCCTTGGGGGTTAAAGGGCTTTTAAAATCACACTTTCAGGAGTGCCATTTCCCACCACTGGGAACTTCACTTATCTTTTCTCTGTTCCCATGACACTCATACAGCTGACACATTCTTCCTTCTTCACTTGTATTAATAAAAAATAGTAGCTGGAACTAAAATGGCACATTAAGTCAAATAAGATCCCCTATCACAAATGTTTTGCTTCAATTTGATAAAGTACTCCCTCTTTATAAGGCAGCCCTTTATACCACAGGATCGGTTATAAGGTGTCATGGTTGTGGCTCTGTGAAGAGGCTGGCTTCGTGGTGATGTCAGGCCAGGAAGAGAACAGCACACACACACACACACACACACACACACACACACACACACACACACACACACACACACACACACACACACACACTGCAGGGTATGAATGCGCTACGGCGCGTTTTAATTATAAATAAAAAGATTTAACAAAACAGAAACACTTTACAAAACAAAACGACTCACTGGCCAAATCAAACGGACAAAACACAAAACAAAGTGTACACTAAATCAAACAAGTATCATGCTGGTTTAAAGCCAGCATGAGTAGCAATTGTTTCCTTTCAGTATCTGTTCTTATCTGTTCTTACTTACTGTTCTTACTCTACCTTCTCCTCCCTCTTAAACCCTCCCCCCCTCCTCCTCCCTCCTCTATCTCCCCTGATGACTTTGCCTCCTTCTTCTCTTCTAAAATCTCAGATATCCGCAAACTCTTTAACACCTCTCCCTCCCCCGCACCCCCTCCTGCTCCAACCCCTACACCCACTGCATCCCCTACTAACTCACCCTCCTTCTCCACCTTCTCGCCCCTCTCAGACTCTGACCTCTCCTCCCTGCTCCAGGGTCACAAACCCACCACGTGTGCCCTGGACCCCTCCCCACCCACCTCTTTCAAGCTGCTGCTCCTGCTCTTCTTCCCTTCATCTCCTCCCTTCTCAACACCTCTCTCCTTTCTGGTCTCTTTCCTCTGCCTTCAAAAAGCCTCTATCACTCCCATCCTCAAAAACCTACCCTCTACCCCACCTCCCTCCAGAGCTACCATCCTGTGTCCCTCCTACCCTTCCTCTCCAAAACCCTCGAGCGGACTGTACACCGCCAGCTCTCTGCTTTCCTGTCCAACCACTCTCTCCTCGACCCTCTCCAATCTGGCTTCCGCTCTGCTCACTCCACTGAAACCGCCCTCCTGTCTGTCACCAACTCACTAAAGTCTGCCCGAGCTGCCTCTCTCTCCTCTGTCCTAATTCTCCTCGACCTCTCTGCTGCCTTTGACACTGTCGATCACTCTATTCTACTATCCTCTCTCGCTGACCTTGGAATCTCTGGCACTGCTCTGGCCTGGTTCTCCTCCTACCTCTCCAACCACACTTACCAGGTAACGTGGCGTGGAGCAACCTCCACACCTCGCCCTCTCTCAACAGGAGACCCTCAAGGGTCAGTCTTGGGTCCTCTCCTGTTCTCTCTCTACACCCGCTCCCTGGGCCCCATAATCGCATCCTATGGTTTCTCATACCATTTCTATGCTGATGATGCTCAGATTTTCCTCTCCTTCCCCACCTCTGACTCCACCATCCCCTCCCGTATCTCTACCTGTCTGTCTGCTATCTCCTCCTGGATGCACTCGCATCACCTCAAACTTAACCTCTCTAAATCTGACCTCCTTTTCTTTCCCTCCTCCTCCTCCCCCTCCTGATCTCTCTATCTCTGTTCCTCTGGAATCTTCCACACTCTCTCCCTCTTCCTCCGCTAAGAACCTCGGAGTCACCCTGGACCCCTGCCTCTCTTATTCCCAGCACATCTCCACTCTGGCACGCACTTGTCATCCGAAGAATCCGACATTTCCTCACCAACTGCGCCTCCCAGCTCCTGGTCCAGGCCTTGGTACTCTCTCGCCTAGACTACTGCAACTCCCTCCTGGCTGGCCTCCCTGCGTCCGCCACCCGTCCGCTCCAGCTCATCCAGAACTCCGCTGCCCGCCTGGTGTTCTCTCTGCCTCGCTTCTCCCACGCAACTCCACTACTCCGCTCACTCCACTGGCTCCCGATCACCGCTCGCATCCAGTTCAGGACTCTTGTACTAGCCTACAGATGCCTTGACCAGACTGGCTCTACCTCCTCTACGCTCCCCTGCCTCCAGAGCCTGCTCCTTTTCCACCCTCGCCCCGCAGTGGTGGAATGACCTTCCTACAGATGTCAGGACTGCCCAGTCCCTGACCACATTCCGGCGCCTCCTCAAGACTCACCTCTTCAGAAAGCACCTGTAGAACTCCTCTGTTCTTCCCCTGGGACACTTATCACCCTTCCTTAAATGCGCTTTACTTGCTCTTATCTGCCCCCTATTTTACTGCATTTAATCCTGTACTTCAGAGTACTGTAATCTGCCAAGTGTTTAATCTGTAGTATTTTGTATTTAATCATATCCTGATGTAACTATCACTGACGCTCATCTGCTGTATTATTGAATTGTATTTTGTCACACTTGTACTTGCTTGAACCAAAGTCATTGTATTTATCTTGCTCTTAATTGTATTATTACTTGTACTATGATACTTAAAATGTATTTGCTTACGATTGTAAGTCACCCTGGATAAGGGCGTCTGCTAAGAAATAAATAATAATAATAATAATACTTGTCTCTTTCCTCCTCTGGACAACCGACCCCATTCAGCCAAAGCTGCAGGTCTTTTATATTGTGGCCGAGGGGTCAACTGGCTATCAATGACCTAATTTACCCCTGAACCACATTCAGCACGGGTTTTATCATATGCATGGTCAACAGCCAATTTATCAATAAGCACTCGCTATTGGCCATGCATTCTCATGATTTTATCTGGATGGGGCATTTTAACCCCATCCAGGCTGTAAACAATAATAACAAAACATTGTGTTTTATACAAATTAAACAAAATGTTTTAAATATTAATACAACAAATACAAAATAATACACACACACAGGGGCGGGGTGTACCCAGTCACAGGCTCCTATTCGCCCCATAATGCCATTAAAGTAGCAATCTATCCTCGTTATACGGTGGCTCCTGACTCCAGCGTTTAAAGTTCAATGTTTAGAAGGTGTCAGCAGCATCTATTTAGAAGTTACATGTTTGTTTACACTACATTGACTTATTTAGAAGTTATTTCACATTTTAATGCATTTTAATGTTCTGTAAAGTGCTTTGATTTTAGACACCATGCTACAAAAAATGTGATAAATGATTGGACAAAAAAGTGATAAATTGTTCTGGAGAGGGGACCATTCCTCAATGGTTACCATCTCTAATTCCTTCAGAGAATTCAGGGTGGATATCTGCAGTAAAATCTATTTTCTAAAATGTTCCATACACTGCTCCTTCTGAAACATCAGTCATTTGTGCAGACAGATTCAGAAAAGCGTGTAAACACAGATTTAGCTTCAATATACTGTATGCCAGGGATTCCATTTGTATATTAAATGACTGCTTATTCAACATTACTCTTGTAGCAAAGTCTTCAGATGATTCAGCTGATGCAGGCTGTACTGGGTCAAGTGCATTAAAATGCAATCATCAGGAATTCTTGATCACAGAGTCTCTATCAAACATGGAAAAAATAAATAATTAAGTCTTGTCCCTCTGGTAAACTTTCCAATGCTTTAAGTTCATTTGGTTTTATTAGAAAAAAAAAAAATACTGGTTCAATTGCTGCTGCAGCCATCGTTGTATCACATCTGCTTGTGAACCTCAAATCCACAGAGCAGTCCAACCCTTGTACATCAAGCCAAGAAGTGTAAATGGATTTGTAATACTGTACTATGAATTCATTGTACAAAAAAGAAAGTTTAGTAGCCTGTCTTGACATATAGTAGCCTTGAGCTGCAATAAACCTTAAATTAAGGCTTTTATGTTCTCTGTCCTCAGGACAAGCTGAGACGCCCAAATCCTCTAAAACATGTCTTGTCAGTTAGGGATTTCAAAATGTATGAATTGCACGTCTGTCAATAACTAGATCTAAGATTGGTGCTGCTAAAGAGGCCCTTGCATTACCTTCAGAGTCGTTTAAGCCTGTGCAGAGCTCCAAGAGAAATCCCCTTGAGAATGATTGAAAAGATAAGAGATTAATCCTAAAAATCCCTAAGGATAACAGATACCAAACATTAAAGAAACAAAGGCCACTGTCAATAATGTCTCACAGTTGCTGCCCTTTATTGAATATAATATAAAATGGACACATTTGTAAGGATGGATTCCTACTTGAACATGCAAGTAACGTGCTTTTGTTTTTTTCTTTCTTCTATGAGTGATAAGTAAAGAGTTGTCACAGCATGGTTTTCAAAAAGGTCCAAGTGTAAGAACTGGGTCCAAACCTGATTTAGGTCACTAACAGGAAGTCTGGTTTATGACCACTTTTTATTTGGGTAGCGATTTAGCAACCTCTATCTGTTTTGCTTTAAGTTCTTATATTGCCCCTTATTACAGGTTAAAAAAATGCTCAAAACTAGGGAAAAAAAAAAACATTATAATTTTACTCTCCCATATTTTGTAGGGTTCAACAATCTAAAAATATTTCTCCTACCTCACAATTGGCTTGCTTGTCAATAAAGGACACAATTTCAGTAACTTCAGTGACTTGTTCTGATGTTTGGCCGCTGATGAAAAGTATTGGGTTGGCCGTTTGGAGGTTGCGTTCCTGACTGTTTATCCACAGAGAAGGACTGGCACCAACTTGACAAAAGTTGATTATGTCAAATTGACCTCAGCTGAATGCAAACCGCGGTTAAATGCATTTATCCACCTAGCCCAATATCATTTAAACAATTCTTATAGCCTGTGGCAGGGCAGAAGAAAAGCCCTGCTTGTAAATAAACATATTGTGTTTATTGTATTATTATTTAAAAGGAATGTATTGTTTGGTGTTTATTCGGAATGGGAGAATTTATTAGGATCTGTTGTATTTAAATGCATTGTGTGGTTTGTGTATTGGTGGTGGTTGGCAGGGATAGGGTTAATTCCTATCCCTGCCAAAAACATGTTAAAATGTGGCTGGTGCAGTTTATTGAATTATTGTTTGAGTGTTGTAATTATTGTTAGATGGTCACCTGTATAAAAACCTGCAGCTCTCGTTGTTCAGGTGGGTGTTCAAGAGGAGGAATGTGTGGGTGAGACAGCAAGGTAAAGAGAAAGAATTCTAAAGCAAAAGTAAAAACAAACAGAAAGCAAGCAAGTAAGCAATTGCTACTCATGCTAGGCAGTTTTTTTTGTCTACACTTTTTGTTTTATTTTTGTTTTGGATAAAAACAGCGCACCAGAGCGCTTTCACCTGTACTACCTGCCTTTGTGTGTCTCTGTCAACTGTCTGGTCTGGGGACGTCATCACTCGGCCGTCCTGTCACATAGCCATTGCTGATAATGACAGTAACATTGTCATTCCAAAGGGATTCAATCTGCAGTGAACGTAAGGGCCTTGAATTAAAAACAAAACACAGATCCTATAACCAGAAACACTCTGGGCAAGTTCCCATTTATTTTGTTCAGAGAGCAGCTTCTGAATAAAACAATCCAGGAATGTTGAATACCTCCAAGACTTGCAGGACAATATTTAATTTTCAGATGTAATACAATATACATGCCCCTGCTTGAGCGTGGTGCATTTAATGTAATGTATGATACTTTTTTTTTTTTTTTAATTTAGTCGTTGCCAATTATTTTTTTTTATTATTTTCTCCCAATTTGGAATAGCCAATTATTTTATTATGCTCAGCTCACCGCTACCACCCCTGCGCTGATTCGGGAGGGCGAAGACGAACACACGCTGTCCTCCGAAGCGTGTGCCGTCAGCCGCCTGCTTTGTTTCACACTGCGGACTCACCATGCAGCCACCCAAGAGCTACAGCGTCGGTGGACAACGCAGCTCTCGGGCAGCTTACAGGCAAGCCCGCAGGCGCCCGGCCAGACTACAGGGGTCGCTGGTGTGCGGTGAGCCGAGAACACCCCGGCCGACCTAACCCTCCCTCCCCCCAGGTGGCGCTCGGCCAATTGAATAGGAATAGCCATGGAATAGCCTGGATTCGAACTTGCGATGTCCAGACTATAGGACACATCCTGCACTCTCTGGAGCTTTTACTGGATGTGCCATGTATGATTCATTTTGACAGCGCATTCTGTTGTTTACAAGACTTTGTCCCATGAAAGGCAGTAGACATATACATTTTTTGAAAGATTTGAAAACAAAGAGTATTTCTTTGACAACTAAAGAAATATTGATATATCTGTGGGAATGTTATTATATTTGTTTTTTGTGGTTTTGTATAAAAAAAGCTTGAGTTTGAAGACAGGAATTATTATGTGGGCAATATTTGAAACAAACCATTTTGTAAGGTTCAAGATTAGTGAGTAGGGCACTTATGTGGTTGTGTTGACATTTCATATTCTAGATGTGCTGATTCTGAGGTAGAATTCTACCTCTTGGGTCAAGTTATGATAAAAAGGGTGGGTTTTAGAAGGCAGCTAATAACCAACCCTAAGACAAGTTCATTAACACACAGGTTATGTTCAGCGATTGTGATTTGCTCATGAAAAACTGGAGACATCTTCCTCATTTTGAATATGCTTCTCAAACGATAGCAAGGTGCTTTGTTTAAAGTATAAACATGGTTATAAGTCTATAAATATAGCAAATTAAAGATGGTATTTCTTCAGGAAAGGAATTACAAAAAGTCTGGAAAACATCATCAAAAATGACCCTTTATGACTAAACCTATCAAAAATGATCTACAGTTCTGCTTCAAGGAAAACATTCTATTATTTTATCAACTCACTGATTTTGAATGTAAGATAACTTTTTAAGTAACCATTATCATTTACTTAGTGTCTCTAATTACTGTGTATTTACATGTTATTATTCATAGTTACAATGTACTTAATGTGTAATTTTTTGCATGATGCAACCCTAACCTCTCTAACACTAACTTGAATGCTAACCCTAACATGTGTACTCATGTCATGCAAAAAGATTTGCACAGTACATTGTAACTATATATAATAACACTGTAGTTATGTGTAAGTACACATGTATTTACTATGTAACTACTAAGTAAATACACAGTAATTAGAGACAAAATGTAAAGTGTTACCGAAAACAGAACAAAACAGAAAAAACCTATAGCCACCAGTTCAAGGGTTATCAAGGCCCATCAATCCCTTGCTTACTGGTCTAATTAATTTAAAACAATAAAAAAAAAATTAAACAAACACACTTTAACCCACTGATGAGGATAGCATGTTGGCAGCATCAGTAACACACTGTCAGAGTACAGCAAGCTAACATGACAACCAAACGAGCATTTAATAAATAACTCATGAAGTTAAAAAGAAGAACAGCAGGATTTAAAACATAATCCATAACTATAAAACACTCAAGATACTGAAACAAACAAGTACATTCTTCAGAAGTTTCTTCTTGGTATTTTATAATCCTTATTCTAAAGACTTGGAATGTGATGGAAACAGACAGTGAAAAGGTAATGTTTGTGTGTGACCCTAAATCATATATACTTCAAATAAAATGATTTACACTCCTTTTAAAAACTGGAGCGAGGCGGCTTATCTCATAGTACAAATGGTATATGTTTTTTATATTGCTATGCATAAACTTGATATGAAACTAAGCCTGTTTTTTTTAAATATATAAAATAATGTGATTTCTGAAACGATGCTCTATACTAGTACTTCAAGTGCCTTTGTTATGGAGAACCCAAGGGAGAAAATGACGTTGAAAGAGTGGAGCCTATTATTCTTGCATTTTCTGGTTGCTTCATGAGAGTAATAAATGTAAGGTATAGTTTACCAGGTGAAGTAGTAACAACTAAATCTAGGAACATTACCATTAGATTAAATTCGATTCTGCCCTGGGGCAAATGGTGTGTTAGGAAGGGAAGAGCCACAACGGGCTGAATAAAGAAATATATGCGATATATACTGTAAAAGATATGTAGAAACTGAAGGCTATAGGCCCATGTGAATGTGTGGGTTGCAGTGCGTAGGTGTAGGGGTGATGCAGACAACGACAAACACAAAGTTCATGGTTCAAGTTCTTTTTATTTTCTTTAGTGGTCGGCTTGACCATTGAAATAATAATGCTGGCTCTACCCAATTATGGGTATGGCCAGTGTATAAACCAAGGGGTTGCAGTCCCAAAATAATAATACAAAAACACAGACACACAACACAGATACAGACATGTCTCCGGACAGTGAGTGCTCTAGATGCAGGTGTGGTGATTTAACAGTGGTGTTTGTTTAAACACAGATGCAGTGCAGTCCAGGTTTATCACTGGCTTGAAGCGGCAGCTCCCGGATTCGTATTAGCCGACTGACAAAGACAAATACACAGTTACACAAAACAAACAAAACACTTCACTCACAATTTACAAATTGATCACTTCCTTTCTTGGTCCTATTGGTAACCACATCAAAAGGAACAGATTGTTGGGGCCACTTCCCCTAAATACCCTCCGTCACATCCTCTTTCGGTGGTGCGGCCAATCACGTCTCCTCCAATCCGTGACTGACACTTCTGGTATCGTGGCCCCGCCCCCTTCCTGGATAGCCGGCTTCCGACTGACGCTTGAATTAACTGCCAAACCATCCATTACGGGGCGCTCTGCTCCAATTATACAGTGCCCTCACAGATCGGGAGGGAGATTGTTGACTCAGTCATCCACTCTCTGTCACAGCCCAGTTCTGTTCACTGTTAATACACTAATATTTTGGGGCTCCCAAGTGGCGCATCCAGTAAAGGCACTCCACATGAAGTGCAGGATGCGCCCTATAGCCTGGAGGTCGCCGGTTCAAGTCCAGGCTATTCCACTGCTGACCGTGGACATGAGTTCCCAGGGGGTGGTGCACAATTGGCCGAGTGCCACCCGGGTGGGGAGGGCTTAGGTTGGCCAGGGTGTCCTCGGCTTACCGCACACCAGCGATCCCTGTAGACTGGCCAGGCACCTGTGGGCCTGTCTGTAAGTTGCCCAGAGCTGTGTGGTCCTCCAACGCTGCAGCTCCGAGGTGGCTGCATGGCGGGCCTGCAGAGTCAAAAGAAGTGAACGGCTGACAGCACACGTTTCGGAGGGCGCGTGTGTCTGTTATCGTCTATCCCGAGTCAGTGCAGGGGTGGCAGCAGTGACCCGGGTTGAAATAAAAATAATTGGGCTTTCCAAATTGGGTAGAAAATGAGAAAAAATAATTGCTGATTCCAAATTTAAAAATACACTAATATTTTACAGTACTGTGCAAAAGTTTTAGGCAGGTGTGAAAAAATGCTGTAAAGTAAGAATGCTTTCAAAAATAGACATGGTAATAGATTATATTTATCAATTAACTAAATGCAAAGTGAGTGAACAGAAGAAAAATCTAAATCAAATCCATATTTGGTGTGATCACCCTTTGCCTTCAAAACAGCATCAATTCTTCTAGGTACACTTGCACAAAGTCAGGGATTTTGTAGGCATATAGTCAGGTGTATGATTAAACAATTATACCAAACAGGTGCTAATGATCATCAATTCAATATGTAGGCTGAAACACAATCATTAACTGAAACAGAAACAGCTGTGTAGGAGGAATAAAACTGGGTGAGGAACAGCCAAACTCAGCTAACAAGGTGAGGTTGCTGAAGACAGTTTACTGTCAAAAGTCATACACCATGGCAAGACTGAGCACAGCAACAAGACACAAGGTAGTTATACTGCATCAGCAAGGTCTCTCCCAGGCAGAAATTTCAAGGCAGACAGGGTTTCCAGATGTGCTGTCCAAGCTCTTTTGAAGAAGCACAAAGAAACGGACAACGTTGAGGACCGTGAGACGCAGTGGTCGGCCAAGGAAACTTACTGCAGCAGATGAAAGACACATCATGCTTACTTCCCTTCGCAATCGGAAGATGTCCAGCAGTGCCATCAGCTCAGAACTGGCAGAAAACAGTGGGACCCTGGTACACCCATCTACTGTCCTGAGAAGTCTGGTCAGAAGTGGCCTTCATGGAAGACTTGCGCCAAAAGCCATACCTCCGACGTGGAAACAAGGCCAAGCGACTCAACTATGTACGAAAACACAGGAACTGGGGTGCAGAAAAATGGCAGCAGGTGCTCTGGACTGATGAGTCAAAATTTGAAATATTTGGCTGTAGCAGAAGGCAGTTTGTTCGCCGAAGGGCTGGAGATCGTACACGAATGAGTGTCTGCAGGCAACAGTGAAGCATGGTGGAGGTTCCTTGCAAGTTTGGGGCTGCATTTCCGCAAATGGAGTTGGGGATTTGGTCAGAATTAATGGTCTCCTCAATGCTGAGAAGTGCAGGCAGATACTTATCCATCATGCAATACCATCAGGGAGGCATCTGATTGGCCCCAAATTTATTCTGCATCATGACAACGACCCCAAACATACAGCAAAAGTCATTAAGAACTATCTTCAGCGTAAAGAAGAACAAGGAGTCCTGGAAGTGATGGTATGGCCCCCACAGAGCCCTGATCTCAACATCATCGAGTCTGTCTGGGATTACATGAAGAGAGAGAAGCAACTGAGGCTGCCTAAATCCACAGAAGAACTGTGGTTAGTTCTCCAAGATGTTTGGGCCAACCTACCTGCCGAAGTTCCTTCAAAAACTGTGTGCAAGTGTACCTAGAAGAATTGATGCTTGATGCTGTTTTGAAGGCAAAGGGTGGTCACACCAAATATGGATTTGATTTAGATTTTTCTTCTGTTCACTCACTTTGCATTTTGTTAATTGATAAATATAATCTATTAACATGTCTATTTTTGAAAGCATTCTTACTTTACAGCATTTTTTCACACCTGCCTAAAACTTTTGCACAGTACTGTATGTTTGTGGTTATTTATTAAATGTATGGTGTTTAAATGGACCCCTATTATGTGTAACAATTAGTTTGTGACTGTCGGTAGAGTCAAATCACTAAAAAAAAAAAAAAAAAAAGTATTCTAAATTGCATTAGTGATCTATGTTCTTTCAATATGATTTACATCTAAAAGTTTACATAAGGCATAATGGGGAACACTGTGGAAACATTCGATGCTATTTTGGTGTGATGCTATATTTTATTTCATTGGGGAAAGTTTGTGTAGAGAAAATCTGTTGCAGGCATGGACTATTTGACCTGAATGAGATTTCAAATATCAGGACCAGCCAGTAGATAAGTGATTTAAGTTGTCTAAATGAAAGGTGTGGTGGCATGATGGTTCAAGGGAAGTGTTTTTGGAGAAATATTGAGTACATTTTGTTCAATGTTAGTGGTACACACTGTTTTATTGTTTTGCTGTCATATGGCAACTGAAATACTGTGTATACAGTATATTGCCATTAAAAAAAGGATGTCTCTGTCATAAGCGGAAATTAGTATTTGTGCCGTTTTTCACTTTCCCCTTGGAACAAACTTTCATAAGATGTTCGAAGTGTATTGCACACGTGACTGACAAGACAATAGGGCAGAAGTCTGTATCTGAAATGTCATTGATGAGAATACAGTAATATTATTTTAAACTGGAAAATAATAGAATGTGTCTTGTAGAACAATCTTATAACAGACATCATTTCATATTGCCTTAATTCTAGTTTTAAAATTAGTAAAATCTGTCCATAGCCTAATGCATTGTGCCTCCTTATCTGATAGGGGTCACAAATGGAGAATAGATAAAGGGGCATTCAAAATAGAAAAGAGGAGGCACTTTTTTACACAGAGAATTGTGGGAGTCTGGAACCAACTCCCCATTAATGTTGTTGAAACTGACACCCTGGGATCCTTCAAGAAGCTGCTTGATGAGAGTCTGGGATCAATAAGCTACTAACAACCAAACAAGCAAGATGGGCCAAATGGCTTCCTCTCATTTGTAACCTTTCTTATGTTCTTATATGGAGGAAATAGCTTTTTAAACAGAAGCAATTTTTCTTCTAATCCACTCACCAATATAATGTATTGTAAAACAATGTGTTTGAACAAACTAAACATTGTATTCAGGACTAATAAATAAAGGGTTTATAGATCTCCTATGACATTCTCATGAATAATACTGCTGTACACTGCAAAAAAATTCAGATTAAAAAAAACAACTAAAAACAACTAAAAACTGCAAATTGAATGGTGTTCATAGTAGAATATTTACTTACCTGAAGGGTTCTTCCAAACAGCAGGATTGTTACAGCAGAATATCAATATGGCATTGTCAAGGTATTCTTGAGATTGTATTGCAATTATAATATATTTAAACTAACAAATTGCAAAAATCTTAATAGTCTAATAGGAAAATAATAATAATCGTGAATAAAATCCAATGAAGGATACTAATCTTAAAGTACCAATGTACCTGGTATCAATCAATGCAGTGGTGTCAGTATTGTAGACAGCCTAGATCAGAATTCATTGATACCCGTATAAATAAATCGGCTTAATAAAATAATTTAACAAAAAGAAATAACTATTTAAAATACAGAAATTCACACTTAAACGTTAGGATCAATTGAATATGATCCATGGTCTCGAAACATGCTACTGCAGACCTGTCAACTGGACCCTTCTTCCAGACGTCTCCTGGGAAAGATTTTCTCCCCTATTCTACTGTTAAACCCCGTTAAAGCAAACCTTTAATGCCTACAAAATTCGTGGCCGGTGTACGATTACTGCTTTCCCTGTTTGTACATAGCAGGGTTTAGGACCCAGGGGAGTCCTGTGGCAAGCATGCATTCAGTGCGAGAGGCAAGTTCACATACTTAACCACGCACCTGCCCTCGATTTTGTTTTTTCAAAAGTTGACAGGTATGAGATTTCAGTTTACAAAAGCTCCCGGATTTTGAAAACTCAGTGTTGACAGGTATGCTACTGTATTCCATAGCACCAAACTTTCTGAAGGAAGCGATACAGAAACATTTTGACTAGCAGATATTTGTAATGTTCACAATTATTTTTTAACATTTTATTTATCCAGGTAAACAAGTAATTACAAAATATACCACCTACAAATAAAGAGCCTGATCCTTGGAACAGATTTAACCTAGAATAAAATTATGTGAAAATGAGTTTGTTTTGAATTATTCATATGTATTATGAGCCTTCATTTATTTATACAGGCACAACTTGCAAGAGATACATTTTCACAATTTTTTTTCAATTTTCTTTGTAAAAAAAAATATATATACACCAGTGTAAAGTATTGAAGATTTTCTGCATGCTTGATATTTAATCAACCTTAAAAAGCCCCTTATGTACTGTAATCATTTAAAATGTGACTGCTGTTTCCTAAGTATGTTTAATTGACTGATTCACATCTTCCCGTTTCCTTTTACAGCAAAGCCATTATGTGTATTATTATTTAATTGATTATTATAAAATACTTTAAGAATACATATATATATATATATAGAGAGAGAGAGAGAGAGAGAGAGAGAGAGAGAGAGAGAGAGAGAGAGAGAGAGAGGTGACAGGTGTGCAGGCCGGTGATCTGGCAGGGGCAGCAGCAGACAGAGGTTCTCGGCTTGGCCACGGTGGTGAGCTGTCTGAGCCACCAGGGGGAGCACAGAAAAAGGCGGGGGGAGCCCAAGCAACGTCTGATGACTGCGACGTGACCTCTGGGGCTTCAGGAAGAGCGGAGCAAAGGACCGGGCAAGGAACTGTGTCTGGTGGTGCACCGGCTTGATCTCTAGCCCCAGCGGCTGGAGGTCCGGCATATATATATATATATATATATATATATATATATATATATATATATATATATATATATATATATATATGCAAGCGGTGTATCTGTATTTTTTAACTGGTACAAAAGACCACTTGCATAACACATAAAATCACATTCAGGAATCATCTGATACAGTTTCTGATTTATTTGAATCACTTGCACACTGTTATTATTATTATTATTTATTTCTTAGCAGACACCCTTATCCAGGGTGACTTACAATTGTTACAAGATATCAAATTATACATTATACAGATATCACATTATTTTTATTTATTTTATTACATACAATTACCCATTTATACAGTTGGGTTTTTACTGGAGCAATTTAGGTAAAGTACCTTGCTCAAGGGTACAGCAGCAGTGCCTCCCACCTGGGATTGAACCCACGACCCTCCAGTCAAGAGTCCAGATCCCTAACCACTACTCCACACTGTTGCTGTTATTCAAATGTACTGTTATTCAAATTAAATGTCCAAGCCTCTCACTTTTCCCATAATGGTGGTGCACAACAAGCGAGAAACTCACATGGATTTTGAGCTGGTAAGTAACTGGTATTTGTTGTCTGTTCTGGATTTTTAGGGTTGTAATTGTTGAGTTTTGTTTCTAACACTTTCTTTATATTTGCAGGATTACCAGTTGTAGTGGTTCTTCTACAAAGCTACACCTTCCACTGTGTAACAAAATAAACATCTTACTATACAGCATTGAGGTTTGTTTTAAATGGAAATCCATATCTGTTTATGTTGGTTTGGTCTCCTTAGCAACCAGCAGACGTATACATGGGGTTTCACTTTGTCCATAATGTAATACCATGTACAGTAAAGTATATTAACTGCTGCTTGTTAAAAGCCTGTATAAATAAATAAAGAATCATAATACATATGAACAATTGAAAACAAACTCATTTTCACTGCATTTTGTTCTAGGTTAAATCTGTCTGATGATCAGGCTCTTTATTTGTAGGTGGTATATTTTATAATTACTTGTTTACCTGGATAAATAAAATGTTAAAAAAAGAATTGTGAAAATTCCAAATTTCTGATAGTAAAAATACCAGTTATAATACCACAGTATTGTTAGTTAGTACATAACAAATAATATCGTCAGCACCCTTAGAAGGCATAAATTGAATTTTGCATTTGACAAGAATTAGGGTTATTATTAATGCAATGTATTTATCTGAATTGACTTTATGTCAAAAGTGAAGACGGTTTTACAAATATGGGAGCCTTGACAACATGGTTCGCGGAAATGAAAAATTGACATATCTATACTTCTGCTATCTTAGAGATATTCTGATACTAAACATCACTTTCTTGTCCTACAACTACAGATTTTCTGTCACTTTGAAGGCAAATCACTCAAACAACACATATATTCTATATTTCACAAAGACCTTTAATCAGATGGCACTGAGTGACATTGTTAATACAGAAAACGACTTTGCATTATCAACCTGAACCATACCATACGTGTTAATGGATCATGACAGGCCTACTTCCAATTCATTGTGAAAGATTTGATTAGTTCATAAAACCTGTTAACTACTGTAATGAATTAGCTGTCTTGCAGTCTCCCTGACTTTCATTAAGAAGATGGACAAGTTAAATTATAAACCTTTGAGTCTTAATTAAAACTCTTTGAAAACTCTTTAAAACTCATCATTTTTATATCATAAGTCTTGCACAATATTGTTTTTTTTATTTCAGATTGAT
The DNA here is from genome assembly GCA_030684275.1 of Acipenser oxyrinchus oxyrinchus. Lineage (NCBI taxonomy): Eukaryota > Metazoa > Chordata > Actinopteri > Acipenseriformes > Acipenseridae > Acipenser > Acipenser oxyrinchus. The sequence goes on from CM060255.1 coordinate 20,419,082, forward strand.
TCTCAGAAGCTGTGATTATGAGCAAACAAGGATGAATGAAGGACTGATTGCTATACTATAAAAACAATCCGTATTCCAATGGCAAATAATTATGTGTTACAACAGCTTCCATTATTAACGTTTTTAATATTGTATACTAGCGTAAGATATGAATGTAGAGGTTGCAATCCAGCAAAAGTGACCCGTAAATGTGTAAATTCACAACAAACAGTTTGGCAATAGAATTACCTGCATATTGCATAGTGCATGAAAGAACAGTCTAGTAAGGACAAGCTCCTATCTACTTTCTCATGTCGATCTAGCTAGATGAGAGGCTGAGTGATACTGATGACAGCATTACACCAGTCACTGCTGCCTCTAATGCAGTGATGAATCTGGAAACAGCCTCATGAATGTGAATCTGTCACTTTAAGTTAAAGAACACTAAGCTGTAAAATGTTCTAAATGGGTCGTTGAAAGTGTTGAAGGACACAAAGTAAGTGTGAAATGTCCACAGTGCCTGCAAATCTTTACATAGTGATGAAAGTTAATCGTCTTATTGCCAAATCCCAGTGGTGGCTCTCTTAATGTTTGGATGTGGCCAAAAACCCTTTTAGATGTTGTTGATAGCTCACAATATTAGTTATAGTGCTGATATGTAGGACTAAAACAGACTCAAGAAGGTGAATGAAGAAGGAAGGGTCATTCCAACCCAGCCACATTTTAACCAACAGATGTCAAGTACAGTACTTAGCAGATCTCATAAAGCACAACACTCAAGTGGATGACATACTAGAAACAATACCAAAACTGTCTTATTTATATTTAGAAACATATCTAAACACACAATAAGGCAGCTCAAATGAACAACAGTATGATTACTTAAATAAAGTACATGTAAAGTACATTTTTACATGGAGATCATCCAAATGAGGAACGTTTAAATATTGCCAACTGCTTACAAGTGTAAAAAAAATGGGGGGAATGTAATAATTATTAATTCTAGTCAATCTGCTTATGAGTTTAATCACTTTGTTGCTGTCAGCCAACACAATTATGGGATGCATGTCTCAGCAGATCCTCCTTTGTAAAAAAAAAAAAAAAGTTTACAATGAAACAATATGATTTTCAGATACATGCAGACACACTAGAAGGAGAGAGGCATATACAAGTAACTAACGGGCAGGAGTAGGTATATAGCTTTGGGAATCCAAGAAATGGAAAATCAAACAGTTCTCTATGTCGTCAGAGAGTCCTGTCTTTTTTTAATATTTTATTTTAAATATATGACATAATTAAAATAATGCTGATATAAAAAGCCTAAACCTTAATTATGTATGCATTTAACTGTCCTTAGAGAGAATTAAGTCCTTTGAAATGAAAATTGCATTTTTTTCAAAAATGTTACGCTGTATTAACATTAAAAAAAGACCAAATAGGATGTATGTCAAGTCAAGACTTTCAACGTTGTACAGTATATGTAATCTGTAATACTGCCTCTGCGATATGGTTGACTCATTCTAATCATTTATCTAAATAGGTGATGTTTACCTGGGAAAAATATAATCAGTTCATAATCAGATTGGAAACGATCTGTTTCAGTTTTGTTGTAAGGCAGACACTGAAATCATGAGATTACAAACCTGGAAACCAGAAACACAAGCACACAAGTTGAATGTATTCTGGAACAGTGCTAATGGCTTGTTGTGTCATTTTAGGTTACTGTTTGTGGAACCAAGTCGACTCACTGGGCCAAACACGACCCACCAGTTCTCTTTTGTAGGTTGGCTGATTCAGATAACTAAAACGCTTATAAAAACATACTCAGAAACCTGAGGAGCCAGTACTATCTTACTAAAAAATGATTGGCTACTATAAACACAGGGGGTGGGGAGGGATGGGGGGTCAAAGCTGGTCCTTCCACTCCTGGTCTTTGTTCCAACCCTGTTCTGAATTGTTCAACTGAACCAAAAACTCCGTCCAGACCCGGAAATACTTCATTATAGCATTTTACCTGTTAAACCAGGAGCGGAAACGCCCCCCAGGAGCCTGACTGGACACCCCTGCATAAAGAAGATAAAAATGTCTGGGGGTATTCCACCGGAACAGTGTTTAATATTGAGGATTTCACAGCATGTAAACTGCAATGCTTACTAAAAAACAAAACAAAAAAAAACAACATGAACATGAGAATTTGTAAAGAGACCTGCGTACAAGTACTGGCTTTTTGCTTTGAACCAGGTATTTACTTACCCGAAACAAACACAAAAAAACACAAATAAATTACTATTAAGATTAATGGACATCACAGCGATAAAAATGCAATACAATACAAACAAGATAATTTCGGTGACATGGCAGGCTTCATTTGCATTAAACACAATGATATCCCCAAAGGGAATACATTTCTTTCAGTGTACAAGTTTTACTTCCTGGTAATTATTTGATTTAATTAGGGTGTGGTCTTTGTATGATGCGTCAATCCTGTTAGGCTTTCAAACTGGGTAGAGATGGTGTCATTTTCCTTTCTACCTTAATGCCAGGTGTAATATATATATATATATATATATATATATATATATATATATATATATATATATATATATATATATATATATATATAGTTTCATCCCTGTCTTCCCCCTTTAAATACAAACGACAAATTAGTATTCACATTTCATATTAATGACCAGTATAAAATGGTGCTGTAGTTTAATTTTTAATCTGCAGCAATATGTGGCCATGATCATGCTGGTTTAGGTGGAGAGGAAACCATACAATTAGATCAAGGAAGCAATAAAATAGTTAAAATATGATCGTACATCTGGGAATATGTTACAAGTCATACAGATTTCACATCTTTAATAACACTGCATTGTGAGAAAAGCCTCTTTTCTCTTACAACACCCCTCTCCTCCCTCCTCTCTCCTCTCTCCCTCTTGCCAGCCCTCTTTCAGACATTATCCAGACAAAAGGCCTGAATTACATGAATAGTTTTGTGTGAGGTGCCTGTTTACACATTTTTTTCTGTGTATGCAGAAGCTGAAAAGCAGCACAAAGAAAAATCAATGTGCTTGGGCGCCTTATGAAATAATCACATTATAATTGAGGTTTAATCGATGATAATGTAAAATAACGGCCAAAGCATTCAACAAATGATATATTATGTAAATTAACCTTTAAAATGTGCTGACACATTTTATAATTTTATCCCAGCAGCCAAATCCTGTTTTCCTGTTTACTTTTTTAATTATAGTCACTTTGTTAAAGGCCTACCGGTATATTTTAAAATATTTCAATCAATACTGAAAATGTTACAAAAAAAAAAAGAAAAACAGCAAAATCTGCAGGATTTACCTTATCTATTTATTTTTAGTTACATATTTATAAATCAATGCATGAATTATTTTCAAGGGCATATGATTATCATTAGAAAATTACAGACTATGTATTAAGAAATTGAATTACAATGTACTTAATATATTTCATAATGCACCGACAGCCTTGTTTTTTTAAAAAAATTCAATTTAAGCACCTGTTCTTCTACTGCTTTAAATGAGGATTAACTCTTTCAATATTGCAGACTTCCAGGTCTAGGAAAGCTAACTCTACAAAGCCGCAAAGTGTTCTAGTAGTACATAATAATGGATTATAAATTCACTGCAAGTTAAAGGTATGTGTGCTGACTGCTTTCTGTGTTTTGCTACAGGGGAACAGGTTAATGGTGTGGTGTACCAGCTTTAATTAGAGAGAAGACATGTTCTACAGAGGCCACAGAGTTAGAAATAAAGTTTTGGGGTATGATGATCGTCCATGTTTACCCTTTGAATGCTCTTTTGTGTAGACCACTGTGATGAAGTGCCCTTAGCCTACATCTATGTTTAGCGTGCCTGTTTACTGTAACAACCATAGCTGCTAAAGCTGTCTGTCATAAAACTTCCATACACTGTTAAAATACCTTAAGTGTAAAGCTTTTTTTTGTTTATTTTATTCATAAAAAGCTTTGTGAAAAGGGGGCATGATTTATACAGCTAGAAATGATGCCTTTGTGGAATGTACTGTAAGCACAGAATGATAAAAACTTTCCAGTTTCCATTACAATATATCTAACATTTTCTCCTTTCAGATTAAACTGGCATAAAACAATGCCTAGCTTGATCTCTTTTCTTTTGCTTTGCTGCGCTGTTATGAGATTACCACACACATTGTTGTCCTATACATTGACCACACAATGGGGGGCAGCAGTGTGGTGTAGTGGTTAGGGCTCTGGACTCTTGACCGGAGGGTCGTGGGTTCAATCCCAGGTGGTGGACACTGCTGCTATACCCTTGAGCAAGGTAATTTACCTAGATTGCTCCAGTAAAAACCCAACTGTATAAATGGGTAATTGTATGTAGAAAAAAATAATAATAATGTGATATCTTGTAACAATTGTAAGTCACCCTAGATAAGGGCATCTGCTAATAAATAAATAATAATAAAAATAAATTCTTCTCTAATCCCAATCTTAAAATGCCTTAAGGTTAAATACTTAATAATGACAAACAATACCTCTGTCTAAAACTAATCAAAGCTTCAAGACATACCTTCAAAGGGTATTGGCAGTCTTGAACACATTTACTTTGATCATAAATTATTACCTTTTTCAACAAAAGATCTAAAAGACACTGAAAAAGTAATTGAAACATTTACTTTTAATTTAGTTTTTAGTACTATAATTACATGGTAATACCAGTATCTGGGTATTACTGTATATCTTATAGCTTTTTAAAGTTCTGCATGATACAACCAACTAACTAATTAAATACACAAATCAGGCTTTTGGCATACATGGATTGTTATACAAATACTTACCACAAACTGTTCGCTTCCTTTTGTTGTAAGTGAATAAAAATGCAGTGTCTAATAATTAAATCCGATAAATTAAAGCCACCGTACGGAGCTAAAGGGACTCCGACAAATTCAAATAAACTCAGCTCGCCATCCTATTGGAAAGAAATGTGCGTTAAGCCCTCCTCTCTGTTTGGAACAAAACCACTGTGCTCCTCCTGCTCGAATGACTCGAGGGGATGTGTTTTAGTCAAGCAGAAGAAAGGAAGCGGTCTAGTTAGTTTTAAAACTGGAGTAATACACATTTTGTAAGAAATATAACAACGAAGAGCAACAAATACAAAGGACACACTATTCTCACATTTTAAACATCTGGAAAGAAACGCACACCTGCTTCAATTTCGGTGCAGGATTACGCCCGAGATATCATCACAACACACAGGTATATATATAATCTACACGCCTGGATTTGGTTGCGTTGTCCACTGTGTATATATAAATAAAAAAAGCAAGTGCTGTAAGAAATTGATTGGAAATTTAAAGGGACACAAAAACAACATATATATATATGAGTTATACATTAGAAAACATACTGGGCTACAGAGATTTTATAGCTTTTATGAGGTGTGGATAGCGTTGAAAATGCATTACATCTGCCGCCTGCTGCTGCTATTGTGATGTGCGACATTTATGACTTTAACCAATGGTGCTAAGGATTTTACAGATAGTAGCATACAGCTGTTGTATTTTAAAGAACATCCACAAGCCTGCACCTCTCTAGGGAAGTATTGCTGTACTTTGATCGAATAAGGTATCAGGGCACTTTTACACGTTAGTAAATTCAGGGTGAATGCAAATTTAGCACTGCACATAAACAAAGACCGCGGTTGCAATTGAAAGTTTGTTACGGTTTTGCCCTTTAAATATGTTTCACCGACCCCTTTGAAAAGACATAAACGTGGACAGGATTTGTTGATGAGTGGAATTTAGGGGCAAATTAGCATATGGCAGTACCTGACATCATTGCGTCCTCATAAACACCCCAACCACAGTATAAAACCTTGTGTTCCACAGATAATGCAAGTCCAGAAGTTAATGCATTAATGTAGAAATATCCTTTTTGAATATCCTGACAACAAATCGATTCCCTTGCCAAGGATTACGACAAGAGGCACAAGAGATCATCTCAGCCTTCTGCCTCAAGTGCTTGCATGTACAGCACTGCTCAGTGAATAGGTGCATCCTATTGAAATGACAACACAAGGTTTCGTGTATCATAGCCTCAGCTGATACATCAGGAGGAAGGCTCTTCAAGCACAGCCCACAGTGAGGCTACAATCACAGCAGTCACAAGGGTAATTGGGTAAAGTTGTCTTTTGGAGCATTCGCGGTGGCTTTCATCATTACACTTAAAGACTGAAAATTGGATCCCCATCAAAGATACTCTTGATCACACAGGCAAACTTGTTAAAATAACCCTTTAACCTTCAAAGAATATCTGTTTCTACAGCAAGAAAGTAACACCTTGGAAGGATAGAAACAGCGTCGCCTAAAACACGTTTTCAGAAAGCTTGTTCAATTTTCAACAGTACAGCTGAAGCAGGTGTGCTTAACTTTACATCATCGTTGATTTGAAGGGACATACTTCATCTCAAACTGAAAAACTGACTGAAATCGAAGTGACGACAGTAGTTCGAAATATTACCAAGAAGCTACTGAGAAACAGTTTCAATGGGATCTAATATGACCATGGAGTGTGCTGTGGTTTTCCTTGCACTACTGTTATTTGGTAAGTCGCTTTTGGTTTATGTTTTTTTATTCATGTGTCAGCCAGTCTGAGAAACCTATCCAGACTTAGGCTGGCCATTTGTCATGTAGCCCTATTGTAACTGTAGTGGACAACACCGAGCATTGTTTGTGCTAGTAAATAAGATGTCTTGAAAAAAAAAAATCAGCCATCAGGGTAGTATGAAATACTGTACTTGAGCCGCAGGTTAAATGTAGACAGACAAGCTTCTGTTGCCGAATCAGTAGATCCTTCTCCCTAGATTGACTAATGTTACTTTTTTTTTTTTTTTTGGACTAATGTTCCTGGTGAGGGTTTAGTCGGTCCCGCTCTTGGCAGGTACAAACACTGATATTGAACATATCACGCATTTAACGTGGGAAGCCAGCATTTCCTTCAAATACAATATTGACCATATTTGCCGTTTTCAAGCTGTGGGGGGAAAAAACAAAAAAACAAACAAAAAAAGACACATTCACCAAGATGGTAATTTTGAGAGTTTTCATTTCTACTGATAGTAGCAAACTAAAAGTTACAGTTTAGCTGTAGTAATGAAAATGTACAACTATGAAGTTAAGTAATACGTTTCTACACTTTAATAATGGTATGCATCGGATTGGTTTCTTATAAATTACAGCTGGACAGTGAAACAGTTTTATGGTGTGGCACACAGGTGTTGCCCAGGCAAATGGAATCGAGAACGTCTGGCGGTAAAATTATAGTCTGTGCTAGATTGAGAGGAGAGTGAAAACACAGCTTTGTTCCTCCAATAATGACCACCTGTTTGTGGGCTGTTTGAAACATTAGCGTGGGGTGTACATGGCTCCTGAGTGTAAAGATTTTGGTGTAGAGCAGTAAACATTCCAATATTTAATATAATCTGTTTATGTTGTTTACAAATCAGTGCTTGGTTAATTCGGTAAGAATGTGCAGTTAAAGTAATATTAATGACAGAATTTATGTTAACATTATTTGAAGAAGAGTTTTTGTTTTGTAGTCTATGTTAAGTAAAAGTTAAGTACAAAGTGAAAGTACTTTTGACATGCACAAAATATGTCATACTTTGTTATCTGATAAACTGGGTTGGGCAAAAAAAACCCCAAAAAAACACCTCCAGGTAAACTATAAATATAATGTCTTGAGGCTTGATGTTATACATAATATCTCCCCTGTCATACATGTATATAATTAATTCAATTCAATTCCATATGTTGTGATATTTTAAATTTGGGCAGTTTCTTGGAAGCTGTACATTTCCTCCGTAGAGATGTTTTAAGAAAGACAGCAATCTGAAGTGAGCCACATGGTTTCTCTTGTTCTTGAATGGTCATCCTTTTTCTCCTTGGTTCTCTTCTCGGCACCCTGCTGCTTTGGCAGGCATTACTGTTTAGGCAACTGTGTATACAGAGTGACAGTGTAAACCAAACTGGTAAACATGACACCCCCAATAAACAAATAAGAACCTGAATAATTCAGGTCCACACCCACACTATCAGCAAAATTCTACAAAGAATGGCCGTGTTCTCAGGGGTTTCTTGGCTTATTGTGTTCCATTTCACACCATGAGACAGAAACAAAGGACCTTGACCACCAAACATCCCTGCATAAGAAAACAGACAGTATTAAGGGCTGCTTTATTCCTCAAGGAAATATATGCATTAAATTGACTTGACTCCCGAGGTCAGATTATGTGTTATTTTACTGCCAGCTTAAACTGCTGAAGAAATCTAATGGAGTAGAATGGAAGGTGTTGCCAGTTACGCAATGGCATTTCAATAGTATCCGAAGAAAAAGGAGTGTTGCTAAATTAAATTACTTCTAATGTACTACAATACTTCAACTGAAAATGAAAATGTTTGCCAGTTACAGTGTATTTTTTCACATAGTTCAATAAGATCAAGCTTTTTATTCATGAGCATCCTTGCAGCCTGCTCTACCAGTGAACCGTCCATAAAAAAACATAAAACTGCTGCAAATGGATAGGAATGTCAGCTGTTCTACTGGGTATTTGTGGTGCCACGTTCCTTATGAAAACTATGCTTTACATTCAAGGAAGCCAACTTGATATGTGCCACAGTGACAGATAGCATTGACATTTGCCAGCTGGTACAGTAAGCTGAACTCTCTAAGTATTGTACTGCAATAGTGGGGGTCTATGGAATACCACTTACAGGATCCTCATTTTGCCTGAATTCCCTGTATTTCTGTGTGTTTTCGTCCAGCCAAAACATCGATTTATATCAAAATCCTGTTCTCATTTATTTCTCAAATTCAATGCCTGTCTTCAAATGTAGTGGATTAGGAGCTATGAGATCACATATAGTGCCTGCCAACACTGATAAAAAAAAAAGCATGTTCAAAACATGACGCACATAGAATCAACAACGGTATCCAGTTTAATTCAAGCCTGAGTGGGTATGAAAAATCGTGATTTGACTGGTTACATTTTAATCAATTAAAAATGTTAATACTAAAAATAGAAAGCTGTGGAGCCCAAGATTATTGCTTAGATACAATGTATGAAAAAGATTTAATCCCCAGTATCACCTCGGGGCAGGTTGTTTAACCTGTGCTTTGGCCCCACCCGTAACCAAAACTAGTACAAGCAGGCCCGTAGTTGGAGAGGGGATTCATGTGTTAGTCATTAGCAGGAACGGATGTGAAACAAACATGTTTAATGTTAAGAAACAGACATGAAACTCTCTTTTGTAATCTGCCTGTGTTAAGTCACCTTTTGCATAAAAGAGTGACACATAATTTTTCATGGAGAACATACAGTCCTACAGCAGGTGAGAAACTCATTGATGTTACTCACTGGTTTGAGTTTTGCATTACATGAATGGCATTCCTGAGAACTTAATGGGCTCGTCAAAGCCATGTACCTACAGCATTTCAACTGCAGTGGCAATGAGCTTATTTCATTATGTTTGCTGCATTAATTCCTAAGTGGGGAAGCTGGGTTTGGCTGTGAGAAGAACTCGTAGTTTATTTATTCATGACCTTAATGTAAATTTGCAAGCCAAACTCCCGACAGTGCTTTCCTTTTTATTCCCCTAGACTTCTTCATGAGGTGTTCTCGGACAGATTTAGCCATTGGCTTCACAGCGCTGTAAAATTTCTGTTAAACAGAAACCAGGTACTGTAGTTTCTGATATGCACCTAAAAACCCCAGTCCTATGTGGTAGGTGCTTTCAAATATACATTGTAAAGTTTTTCTTAATCTGCAACTCTGTGACATGACAGAACCCCATTTCAAATGTAGCCATAGCTTAAATGTTACTACACTAGGTTTGCTTTCGGAACATTTTGCACTTCCTCTGTCATTTCCCATGGAGAGAATTGTCCCTGCTTCTTCAGGCCAGTGAGATTCTTTGACCTACAAGACACTGCTGTGGTTACATGACCTAGGTAGTAAATGCTGGCAAGGCAAGACAACTAAGGTAGCTGCAACCACGAACATATGGCACTGAAGACTCTACTGTATGTTGTAAAAGACTGCTGTAAATAGAAAGTCGAAAATTATTGTTAAACACTAATATTTTTATTTATTTATTTGGTTGATTTATTTACAGGGACAATGTTGTTACCCCCCGACCTCCCCCTTCAGTGCAGCAGTGGCTAACTGCATATCCATGTTGCAGCCCTCTGCTGATTCTGGATCTATCAGGAGCAGCTGAGAGTGAGCAAGCTCCAGCTGCTCCATCCCTGCCTGTCCTAGCAGGGATCACCAGAAAGTGCAGTGAAAATTGGAACAGTGATAAGATGGGCGGGATGTAAATACTACATTTTTAAAGAGAACAGTGTTTAAAAAAAAAAGGATCCTGTTAAAAAGGGTGAATAATTCACAAGAGAAGATCCAAAATAAATAAGATAGAAACTTTTGACTTGATGTTTGCTCCAGACAGCACAGCAAGTTGAAACCAGAGAGAGCTAGTTAGAGTGGTCCCTGTGTGGTTCGCTCCCATCCTGGAATATTTACGCCGGGCTTCACTGGGTGAGACATTCACACTACTTCTCACAAGCCCCGGTTGACAATCTCTGCTGTACAAACCAGTGGTTCTGAAACAATTGCATATATATATTGTCACATTGACAAGTAAAGGCTATCATTCTGGAAATTCTAATTGAATGTATGCTGTTGGTCAAGGTTCATGTTCAGGGCCAGTAGCAATCTATAACTAGCACAGATTTTAGAAAACATTATAAAAGTGTATATATAATATATTGTCAGTTGGGTGTCTTGGACTCCAGTGGATTCTACATCGCAGGGTTAAATAAGCAGTGCAGACTGCTGTATATTCAATGTCAGTGGAAGATGCTGTTCAGCAGAGTTTAGTGTACAGTTTATTTGAGCACCAGTGCGTCCAAGGTTGAACTTAACTGTCTTTGCCAGAATTAGACGAACCGTACGTGAATTGCTTGTTCATATTTTAGAAGATTAGAGTAGAGCTACGAGCAAGTAAAACATTTATCAGCAAGGCCGTAGATTATGTTTAAATGGCTGGTTTCATAAACACTAGTTACAAATCTTGGACGACCTTGTATTTCCTTAAAACCATCTGATGGTCTGTCTGTAACTTCGGTAGAGTTGTTGGGGATGCCATGCTTGTACATGACCGAATTATTTTCTTTGCTATTAAAATGTATGTTAAAATTGTTGGTTGTCAAGGGAGACGGGGTGAGTCGCAGCAGAAGTTAATGGAGAATCACAAATCCCATCCTCTTCACTCCTTTGTTGTGGAGTGTGCTGTGCTGTGCCTATATCTACTGTAATCAGAGGTTCCAGATAAGCTGCATGCCTGCCGTTTTTACGCATTAAAAAAAAAAATCAAAAATACGCACTCAATTTAAATTGAATGCGTAAAAATACGCATAGCAATTTTGCTGCACAGCTTGTCTGTCTCCCCTAAAATTTCCACCAACAACTGCACCTCCCAAAATACAATGTTATTATTATTATTATTTGTTTATTTAGCAGACGCCTTTATCCAAGGCGACTTACAGAGACTAGGGTGTGTGAACTATGCATCAGCTGCAGAGTCACTAACAACTACGTCTCACCTGAAAGACAGAGCACAAGGAGGTTAAGTGACTTGCTCAGGGTCACACAATAAGTCAGTGGCTGAGGTGGGATTTGAACCGGGGGCCTCCTGGTTACAAGCCTAACCACTGGACCACTCAGCATCCTAATGTCTTCAGTTACTAGAAAACTGTACACAAGAAAAACCAACCCAACAAACATTGTCCAGTCTCTGGCTAGCCCTGTTGTCTTTGCAGCTAATCACAGTAAGAATAAGAAATTCGACGCTACATAGGTTGAAGCGTAAAATACCGCAGTCCAGCTATAAATCCAACTGGAACCATCGTCAGAGGCAGCCACTAAAAAAAGGTGCCTATAATATTAAACAAACTGTTTTTATAACTTATTAATGTATTCCCTTATTTTATTTATCTGTATGGCTTTATATAGAAGATTTAACATGTTCACTGAGTTTAAGAATTTAATGTTAAAATATAAGTTCTGTTTCTGTGCTTATCTTCATATATGTGTTCTGTTTCTGTGCTTATCTTCAAAGTCATATTGGCTGTGGTCAATAAATGCCTACCCCATTCCCATTAAAGATTGTACAGTATTTATTGAGTTTACTCCTGACTTCAAGGTAATGTTGCATGTTACCCCCTGAAAATACATTTTACTCTCTGTGTTAAAATTAGAGGGGAAGTTACTCCCAGACCCAAAACCTTTTCTGGTGTGCTGACTGTACCTATACCCCTAAATGTGTGGATAAAGGCAGGCTCATTTATTTTCCACATATCAATAGTGTGCGCATGGGAGAAAAGTTAACTGTTTATTGCAATCACCCGCTCTCCTCAAACCACCTACTTATCCACCCCCAAAAAAACAAAACCAAAAAATACCTTTTCTTTAATCGACTTTTTCACGGATAGCGTTGGCATATTGAACAAACAGGGATTAGAAGCTTGTGCAAGGGGGTGGGAGATTATATTTACCCCGAAGCCTGAATGCAAGTAAATGCAGGAAGGGAAACACAGGTGTTACCATTTCTTAAATGTATCTCCCACTGGCATAGCACAAACTAACTAATTTAAGATTTGCACTTTAAGGCTACACTTAATGAAGTATTTTCTTTTCTAAGGGTGGTATTTTTCAGTTAATGTCATTTTTTTGGGTTCGTTTCCTGGTTGGTACTCTTCATCATATATCTTTTTTTTTCTGTTGGGAAAACGATACAGTAAGGGAAGGTGTACAATTCTTCAATATTGAAGTCTGTTGTGAAAGAGTACAATCCAAAATCAGTCAGTCCTAAATAGTTGAACTGTTGAACTTTTGTTTCGGTATTATTTTAAGGTAAAATGAATTCCTCCTTCTGTGTTATCTGCCGTCAGAACAATTGTAAGTAAATAAGGCATGTAGGACAAGAGACTTCAGTTTTAAAGTTCATTCAACAAAAATCTTGAAATAAGCTGTAGGATTTTCTATCTTTTTTATGTTGCACTTTTTGAAGCTTAAATTTGAAGTTTGGTTTAAGCCACCTATGTGCAGGTATAGTGAAAGCAGCTTTAAAGATTATAATAAAGACGATTATGGTAATCATCTTGGATGCTGATGAATCTATGGAAGTACTTTGCATTGAAGAAGATGTACAGTATGTGCAATGGTTGATTGGATTAACTCTTTTGTATAATCGGATTTAGGACTCCCAACAGCTTGTGTTCACTTTCTTTTAATGAAGTGTGTTTGCAGATCCTTGTTAAAACTTGCAAGTAACTGCTTAAAACTGTTTTTGTAGTGTAGTGTATTGTCCAGTACTGTGGAACCCGTTTCTTCCATGCAAACAACATGACATCTCAACGCTGCCCTCTGGTGACCACATTTTGTAATAACATGATTGAAAAAACAGTTTCACTATGGGCATTGGCTACTTCAAGTTTGGCTCAACGGTGTGTCCTTTGTTTTTTTGTTTGGTACTGTGGCAGTGTTCTCCGCCCCTGTGTGTATTTTATGTTTATATGTTGCGTGTGCTGTATTAATGTTGGTGTATGTTGGTGCACGGGATATAATGTGGGGTTGTGTGTCACAAGTGATTTAAAATGTATATTTGTATTTAGAAACAAGGATAGCACAATCACTTCACGTGCAGAGTAAAAGAGGTATTTGTATGGAAGCATGGGAAGTGCACAAAGTAGTTCGCGTGCAGATGTACCGAGATTCAAATTGAATAATTGATTAGCAATCCAATCTCAGTACAGCTGCATAAAAGGGTGAATGTTTCACTCACTCTGGGTTGTGTGTGGAGAGGAGAAAATAATTTAAAAAAGAAATAACAATTGCTAAGCGTGCTGGCTTTTAACAAGCACGATACTTGTTTTTTAGTCCACTGTTTGTTTAGGGTTAGTCCGTTTTGTTTGTCTATTTAATTTGGCCAAAGTGCTTTTTGCACTGAACTCAGCTGTGTCCTGCCTCGTTTCTGGTCTGACGTCACCCCTACAGCCAGCTGTGACAGGTACGTTTTGTTGCTTTTATAGGAAAATGTGAGACCCACAACATGATGGCGATACATATTAGGTAACATTTACATTTTTTTGTTAGCTCAATACACACTTTAAACTACAGTAGCACCAGGTTTTTCAACAAGACCTACAGTATGTATATTTTTTTTTATAAAATGTTCTATACAGCTGATTCTTTTAGTATAACTTGGACATACAAAAGACATGGCAACGTGTTGGTCGTTGTCTGTTTGACTGCTTCATTCAGTATATTAGACAGGTAGAGGTGACCAGCAATGGCATGAACATGCTGCAGCTCATGCGGAGGAATTCAAATTTCTCCGACAGGCTTTGCAGACAGCTGAAGAGCATCCATCCTTTTGAAGTCACTCCAGGCTTTAAATCCTCATTGAAAATGTTCAGATCTCTGAAAATGAAAGACGACATGTGCATGAGTTCTTTTATGTCTTTGCTAATGTTGTGCATACTGTCTGGCAGAGACCGCAAGAGCCTTTGATACAGGTACTGGTTTAGAGGATATAAAAAAAAGCACTTTACCTACTGCAAGAGGAGCGCTCACCTCCGATCTCATGCTTTTAAACAGCTGGAGGAGATATTTCGAGATTTAGGTTTAATGTGGGTTTTTTTTTCTCTTCTGTCTGGGTCTTGAGAAAAGCTACCAGTTTTGTCTGACTGTCTTTTAAAATAGTTACAGAGATGTAACCATGATGCAGTACACTACTTTTCATATCTTCCCCTTTTGGAAAGTTGTGTTTTGATTGAAATGCAACCTATTTCGCTAGAAAGAATTGCAGACCAAAACTCCACAAAATTTGTTGCCATGAGTGTAATTTTGCAGTCTGATAGCAGTATGCACAATATGCCATTTACGTATGCGTGCTAACCGACAGTCAGTCATTTTTAGTAGAAGTTTTGCATCTGCCGTTGCATTCTCTGAGAGCCTTAATACAGTGCAGAATGGAACACAACTCTACTGGAGTGTGTGGTCTCTTTTTCTAATTTTCCACCTTCCTCCCCTCCTCCTCCTCCAAAATGCAGCGCTACCTCTGCAAAGATTTCCTTCTGGGGGAAAGTGTCGTTCACTTCGCAACCTTAGGCCCAGCCGAGCTGGCCTCGACCTCTGAGGAAGGTTCTCAGAGAGCCAGAGGGGACCCCCGGCCAAATGTTAACAATCTCTGTATCATTCTAGGGGCAGCATACATGCTCCCCAGCCTTGGAGGCGGATTGGTTCAGTATCACCTCTGAGATGGGTCTCTCCTCTGAAAGGGCGGCTCTCCCCGAGCCAGGGGGAAACCCTGTATTCTTTACTAACAGCTTGTATCTATGCCAGTGTTCCTCTCTGGCTCCTTTGCATGCTCATTTCCTTCTCTCTTTCAGAATTCCTGTCCCCCCACGTCTTGGAGGTCTGGACGTGCCAATCTCCCGAAGCATAGGTGTTCCTTGTTAGTCGGGGTGACTTCTTCTAGTCTTCTCAAATGTATCCTCTATCCTTCTTCATTTTGCCCTTGAAGTAACGCTTGCTTTCCAGCCTTGGAGGTCGATCGGTTCGGTCTCACCTTCGTGAGAGAGGCTCAAGCACATAGTTCCTTTCAAATCCCAGGGCTTATTCCTCGCACACCTTGCTCCTGTTCTGTGAACAACAGTGTTGGCAAGTGTTTTATAACAGGAGTTTTGTGTTTTATATGTACAGTACTCTGAGGTGTCTGACACAAAAAGCGATTTAAGTCAAAATACGTTGTTTTAGCACTGTAGGTTGTCTAGGCCATATAAAGTATTAATGGCGCTACAAGTAATTCATTGAAACGTTTACTAATATATATATAAAAAAAATGTTTACTAATTGTCCAAAGAAGGGTTTTTGTAAGTGTCAGGTTTATCTTCAGTTTATCTTCAGTATGAGAACTGACATTCTGAAAAAGATTGAACCCAACACTGAATTTGGAAAATTTAAAACAAAGTACTAAACTAGAAAACTAAGAGAAAATAACAGAACTACTAATGTATACGCTCTGAAATTAGTTCTATATACTTATTCAATTCAAAGCTTGGATAATATATTAAAAGCTAATCCATCAAGAACTGAGTGTATTACAGTGTGTGCTAATGCAGGAGAATGCAATTTAAGATTTTATACAAATTGCATTACCAGTATTATGCATGCAACACAAATGTTTAAGAAGAAGTTTAGAGATACACTTACATATGTTTGTATAGTAGGCATATTTTATATTAATATAGTATAGTAGACACATTTTATATTAATCTTCTCGCCCGGATACTCGGACGGCCTGTTCTAGACAGATTCACAATTGTGCCATATTCTCTCCATTTCTTAATAATGGACTTTACTGTGCTCCGGGGGATATTCAATGCCTTGGAAATGTTCTTATATTCTACCCCTGATTGGTGCTTTTGAAGAACCTTATTCCGAATTTGCTTTGAATGTTCCTTCGTCTTCATGATGTAGTTTTTGTTAGGAAATGTACTAACCAACTGTGGGACCTCCCAGAGGTGTATTTAACCTAAAATCTTGTGAAACACCTTACTTGCACAGGTGGACTCCATTCAACTAATTATGTGACTTCTAAAGGCAATTGGTTGCACCAGAGCTTATGTAGGTGTGGCATAGCAAAGGGGGTGAATACTTATGCAATCAATTATTTTCTGTTTTATATTTGTAGTTAATTTGTAGATTTTATTTTTCACTTTTCACTTTTTTGTGTTGATCAGTGGCAAAAACTCCTAATTAAATCCATTTTGATTCCATGTTGTAACACAATAAAATGTGGAAAAGTCCAAGGGGGGTGAATACTTTTGAGAGCCACTGTATATGTTTTGTAATCCGCATAAAATAACAGTTTATTCATATTTTTGGAGAATGAAGGAAAGCTTCCACACTAAACAAATCCTTTCTCATGTCCATTGGCACACCAGTCCTAATTCCAAGCCTTGAGTGAAGCATGTTGGTTAATGTAGTTTACACAAATGAGACCGGCTGTCCATATGCTGATGAATTTCAAATTGAATTATAATGCCTGACGCACAGGGAGCATTACCAGATCGATAATTGACCCGGCAGTGACAGTTAAGCAATTTAAGTACTGACAAGGACTTGAATCTAATCTCCTGCAAGAGTAGTTAAGCTTACAAAAAGAAAAGATACAATAATGGAAATGCTCTTTTCTCCAATGGTTGAAACCATCCATTTTGTATGTAAACAAAAATAACTTCTACATTTTAATGTACGATCAAATACAAAATGTTGGCATGATCCACGTGTTAGAAACAGTGGCGCCCCAAGAATAGGACTTGGAGAAAGCTGTTAATGTTCTGACTAAATTGACAGTGCCCTCAGCACAGAAATTGCAATCTCACTGTTTTCTTGTAACCTTGAGCTGTGGTTTAGGGAGCAGGAGCTAGGGCTCCTCCAGTGTTGTTCTGCCCAGACCAAAATGCTTGTCAAACTCCCTATTTAAACCCTGAGTCGCGACCTGATTCTCTGTATTGTTTTACGTGGTTAAATGTTGCAATCGCTTTGTTTTCTCAGCAGTTCTACCCTATTGTAGATAACATTACAGAAGGCTCTAGCAGTAGGTACATTTTCAATTCAGACACCCAACAAGAAGATTTTTGTTTTGGGTTGTCCTTGAAGAATAAATGCAGTGAACTAAAAATTAAAAGAATAGGTGCAAAAACCAGATATTACACATCTCTGAATGTGTTGTATTTCGACAGCTTGGAGAGTGGTAAGTGTGTCACTGAGGAACTTAGCTAGTTATTTATTTTAGGCTGCTGACAGTCAGCTGACAGAACATACTTTTGGATTTTTTTTTTCCATGAATCATAACTGTTAAGTCTTAAAAGTGAAGTAGTGCAGCCTGTGAAGTGGTCTGTCTGTTTTTAGATAATGAGACTTAATGCCGTCTGTAACTATGTGTTCCCCATGCCAAGCTTTCAATTGGTCTGTTAGTCATCCTGAAATAATGATATGTTGTCATCAGATATTGTCATGATGTGTTGTCATCAGACAGTCCTGCATAAGGGATACCTTTATTATAGATCCTTTTATTGCATTTTTTGTTGTTGTTTCTTTGTCTTTTGCTGGGGCAGCAGTGTGGAGTAGTGGTTAGAGCTCTGGACTCTAGACTGGAGGGTTGTGGGTTCAATCCCAGGTGGGGGACACTGCTGCTGTACCCTTGAGCAAGGTACTTAACCTAGATTGCTCCAGTAAAAACCCAACTGTATAAATGGGTAATTGTATGTAAAAATAATGTGATATCTTGTAACAATTGTAAGTCACCCTGGATAAGGGCGTCGGCTAAGGAATAAATAATAATAATACTATATTTTTATAATAGCTGACCATTTTGAGAGAAGATGAGCTGCAGCCCACTTCTTGAATTTATCTCATCTGTTGGCCAACACAAAATGAGTTAATCTTACTGAATTTTCTACTGTGAGTTAGAGTCCAAATCACAAAAACATTAGCCGTCCCAACAATAATGTTGTACAGTAATACAAGCAAATAATCAACAGATCTTCAACAAAAGAAGAGTGTGTCCATGATATTCGAGTTCTAATGTAAGGTTATAATGGATTTTAAAACCTTGTGTTCATTTAAAGTATATAGAACATGTGTATATAATAAACACTTTTTTGTGACTTTTTCAGGACTCGGGACAGATATAGAGTTACAATAGCTTTAATCTACTGGGAAACTGCCTGGTAAATGTTAACATGTAACAGGGCGGATGCTGGGTATGAACCAGCGACCCCACACACAGAAAGGTAGCGTCAACCAAAATGCAAAAGAGACTGAGGTTGTGGTTGTAGAGCTTTTAACCTCAGCTCATCTCACCGACGGGACGGAATCTGTAACTGCAGTGTATCACACATCACTAGCCGTTACAATCACAGTCCCTGTGTAAAGGTGGATTTTACCTGCTTCAAAATATTGTTTGGATCCAGTATAAAATCAGTTTCTGAGTGAATGTGCTGATTCAAATAGGCTCCTCAAAAACCCAGGACTTGCCCAACATCTCCGGCTAGCTGTTGCCTGAAGGGTTTCATCAGTGTAGCCTTTCAGAATGTTTATTTTTTTCAGAGTACTTGATATAGTTTGCCCTTCAGTGCCAAACCCTAGACTGCAATCTTTGGAAGCTCCCTTTTTATAGCAGCCCCTACCCCACCCCACTCCACCTCATTCCACCCCAAGTCCACCCCACTCCACCCCACCCTACCCCACTCCACCCTACCCCACTCCACCCCCACCCTTTCACAGCTGTTGGAGGTGATGCTTAATGGCTCTTGTCACTGGAATGTGCTTCCTAAGGAGACCCTCAGAGCTCGGCTGCATTCAGTAGGCAGAGCGCTCTGCTGTGCGAGAGTCCAGTACAGATTGAAAACTACGTTGAGAGCATTGTTCCTCAGTACTGTAATTGTTGCATATTGCATGCTATTATTTACAGGTGGCTACAGTGCAGTTTACACTTGCAATTAAGATGTTTCTATTATGTGTAAGTATTGTTGTACAGCATAATAAAATTAAAAAAATGAAAAAACTGTCCGAAAATAGAACAATTTATTTTTTCAACAATTGCTCAACCCAGTGATATTTTTATACTGCAAATAAAAAAAATAAAATAAATAGCACAACTATTAAAATAAATAAATAAATAAAACAGCGTTACATGCAGTTCACCTTTAACACATCGCTATTCATCCATTATTTTTCTTTTTAAATGCAGTTTAGAAAATATTCCTTAATGTAAGGCCGAACAAACAAAAACAAGTTGAGCGTTTTGAATGTTGCATGCGATGCTGCAGATTCACTTTGTTTAAAAAGGAAAATAGTCAAATAATTATGCTGTTAATTTAAATAAAGATTTTTTTTAATGAAAAAGAATGCATACAGATATGTTGGTCAATATGTGGGGAAATGACACCACAGTCGTCACGCTGATATTGTGCTGTTCAATAGAAAGTGCCACCGAGCGCTCTGCTAATTGAACACACCCCTGGCTTCAGTGGAAATGTTTTACTAAAGCTATTTAAGCACTATTTTTTAACCCTGGCCTATTTTTGATGTACATCACTTTGGCATGTAATAAAGTCTCATTTTGTTTTTGCTGCTGCTACTGTTTTTAGACAGCAGGATCAGGACTTGATTGGTCCATGTCTATCAATGTTGACTGGCTCAGCCACTGGGATATGCTGTATTTAAACAAAAAACGTGTGTGTGTGTATATCTATCTATAAATATCTATCTATAAATAGATTTATATATATATATATATACATATATATATATATATATATATATATATATATATATATATATATATATATATATATATATATATATATATATATCTATTATTATTATCTATCTATATATATATATATATATATATATATATATATATATATATATATATATATATATATATATATATATATATATATATATATATATATATATATATATATAATCTCTGATTCATGGTGGTTCTAACTTGGTAATGCAAAAGTAATTGAGCAACAAATTCATTATTGCTGCATTACCGATGCTCAGAAACAAGCATATTATTTTTTTGTAAACCAAGCTTTTTCTGCAGTATCTTGCATGCTGCAGTGTTTCGATTCGATTCGAGCGTCAATACATTTAGTGAATGAACAACTAGCAATATAATGTGAAGATGGTAGGAGATAATGAAGGGAGGTATGTTTGGTCCCAGAAGCTAGATATACTATATTGGCTGTTAAAGCTCTGTATTGGTTCTGGGAAGCAGCAGAGCAGGAAACAGTGGGAGGTTTTCAGCCATCGTCGACAATAAATCTGGGGACCACACTCGTATAAATACTGGTTTAATGTGACCTCATGTAGAGACAAAGCCAATTTGTTTTCTTAATTAGTCTATACTTAGTTGATGTATGAGAGGTATTTATGAAACAACCCATTTTATTGTTAAAACAAAACACTGAAATGAATATCCCAAGCAAAAGAAAACTGTAGTCTTTCTTTGAAAGTACTGCTCACCCCCTCCCTAGTGCAGACATGGTAGCTGAGCACAGAAAGAGCACAATGCTGTAGCGTAGGATTAAAATAATTTAGAGAGTCAGAAATAAAGATAAATATTTGTTTTTCACAGATCTAAACAGATGTTTAATTATGAACAGCCTTTTGCTTGAGAAGAAAGCGCCATACAATAAAATAATGTCATGTCACTTTCATACACTGCTTTTATATACAATAGTAGTTTTCTTCTAGTGTACATTATGGTTGATGCAAACCTTGTTTTAATTTGTTTTAAAAATACAATCAAGTGTTGTGGCATGGTTATTATAGATACATTATATCTCTTATTATGTATACAACTCTCTAATTTCAAGACAAAACAAATACATTGCATTGACTTCAGAGAATACATTTATTTTAAAAGAGAACTAGATTTCTGCTGACAGTGGCTAAAAATTTCCTTTTCCTGCTCTGTTTGTTGTGTTGCACAGTACAGTATATATGCTTCATTCTTGCATCACACCCCACTGCTGAGCATGAACGACAGATACAGGGCCTATGGGGGGTGCACGCGAGTCTCTCAAAGTTTTTTCCAATATATATGAAATGAATTCTCTGATAATAAAATGGTTTTATTTTTGCATGATGCACTGTTTTTGGTATGTACCTACTGTAACATGTTTACTTACATGTTTACGTAAAGACTACAGTATGATGAACCATAGCAAAGAATAGAGGGTCAGGACAAGAAATTGCATTTTATACAACACGGAGTGAGAGAGACAACATGCTGTCTGTGCTCAGAATGAATTCATTGTGATTCTGTCGTTTCTCAGTCAAGAACTTGAGAGAAGCAGAGATGCTTTGTAAAGCAAGTCAAGCGAAACTTCTCTTCCAGAAGTAAAATCTTGGCAAGTCTGTTATACCTTAATTATACCTTCTGAAATTGAAAAGGAATGGTGGAACAAAGCTGAGAAACAAGTATTGATTTGTTTTTAAATAAAAGCTATACTTAGGGGACACACTGAGTTAAAAATATAAAAAAGCTACCTGAACACAAATGGGTTATTGTATTCTATGAAAACCCCAGTGCGCGTCCATGAGCTATGCCTCAGATACTGCATAATTATTTTAAACCAAATAAATAAATGTGATTTTTCAGGAGAAGACCGTGTTTTATAGAGATGGCTTTCTTTCCAGATAGTGAGAGATGCTGTGATAGAAGGGAGCATAAAGGAAAGTCGTGTAAGGGACTCAACCAAAGCTCTTTATTTATACAACAACGTCTGAGCTAAATTTTGTGGTTTTAAATGTGGATGTTATTTTCATATCTTAATGTTGGTCTCTTAAAATAAATGACAATGTCTTGTATGTTTTAACACATACAGTAAAATCAAAATGACTAGAAGGAGAGGGGAAAAAAATTCCCCATAGTCAGATAGGCAGTCCTTGAAATCAAGAAACCAATGAGTAAAACAAGGACCAGTCTCATTGTAAGAGATCCATGAAATTCACCTCTCGGGTTCAGTGCCATGTTTTTTTTTCCCCCCTCCCTAAAGGCGCATTTGATTTTGAACTGAAAGCAGAACTAATCTTAACAATGAAATCGCATGTACTTGGATTGTTTTGAAATGCGGACATCTTACAGTGCTGGAGATCTTATGTCAGACTTGGGGCCCTTTTTGCCAAAGCAAAGGCACTTTTAAAGAGGAACAAAATGCGTTAACATCTAATTTGTTTCTTGTGAGTTTAATACCATCAAGGTTACTCTCAGAAAATGGGTCTTTTGCATTTAGATGAGCTCCAGTGGCACGGTTGTAATTATTATTATTTTTTTTTTTTTAAATAACGTTAAAGTAGTTGATAAAAGCTATTATAACTTTTCAGTGGCCTTTTTCTATAGAGGACCTTAACCTACCGGAACTAGTTAAAAAAACAATACCAATAAACTTGTAACCCATAGAATATTATTGGTTTCTTCTATTTTTAAATATCAATCCAAAAGAATTTCTGAAAAAAAGGGAAACCATAATAATCAAACATAAAAGAATTATAATGTAATTGTTGACATCTTGTGGGCATGGTAACTCAATGGGTTTTATTATTTTTTTTTTTTCTCTCAGCAGGCACAAGTTCAGCCAAGCGTGTGGTGACAGTTCAGAGTGGCACTCTGTACCGGACAGTGGACTCCCACATTACAATCTGGTGCAATGTTAGTGGCTACCAGGGCACTATGGAGCAAGACTTCCAATGGTCTATCTACCTGACCTCTGCCCCTGAGCGGGAGATCCAGATCATCAGCACCAAGGACCCCAACTACGCCTACGCCCTGTATGGCGAGCGAGTGCGTAGTAAGGAAATCTACATCGAGAGGGTGAGCGGGGACTCGGTACTGCTGCACATCACAAAACTCCAACAGCAGGACCAGGGGGAGTACGAGTGCTACACCCCCAACACTGACGCTCACTACCTGGGAGTGTACAGTGCCAAAATGAACCTCACCGGTAAGGACGCTCATGGTTTTCTCATGTTTATTTTGGCATGCTCAGTCAACAAATTCAGCTAATTAAAATTATTTATTTATTTATTTTGTAATTCCATGGAAGTGTAAATGTCTTAACTTTTATAGTGTGCAGCTTTCTTCTTTGCTTTAAGCCATTGAATAATTGAAAATAAAGTACCCTTGACATTTCAAAAAGATAAGCTGTTCACACTTGTGATAACAATGACGCCAGCTGTACCCTTTGAGGAAGGGATCATAACAGTGAACGTTGTAAGGCACTTCATGTTCCTTCAAGGCATTGAGACACATCTACAGGGTAGTGGATGACCAGAGAAGCGCAATGCTCACAGTAGGGAGTGTATTAAGATAATGCCTTCACAACCAATTGCATGAATATGAGCACACTGACATTTCATATTCCTTGTAATAGATCCCTCCAAAAAGACATTCATCAGCTTATACCAGCTGCAGATATCTTGCTATATAATGTGAAGACCGAAGCTGCATTGTACAACATATGGTGAACATACAGTATTATACCCCCACCCGCCACAAAAAACAATTCAGAATATTTAGAACCAGGAGATTCTGATTATATTACTGAAACTGTAGAAGTTTGTAGAAGTGCCATATAATTCATTCTTCACATAACACCAAACATATGTCTAAAGCCAGGCTATTCCATTTGATATACAGTACATGTGCATGTGGGTGGGAGTGATTTAAACCAACAAAAACCAGTAGCTCACAATAAATATATATAATCGGTCTGATGCCATAATGATTTGAGCTTGATCTTGTAAACAACATTGTCCCAGTCTGACCAGAAATCATCACTTTAAACTTTGAATATGCATACCCTTTATCTAAAAGGAGATCCACCACAACCATTTAGAGGCAAGTGCTAAAGATTTTTAAACCCTTGGGTTTCTCGGACATCTGAGTCGCTGTACAGCACTGGAGATTGCAAACTGGCAGTAATATGGGGCTTGTTTTCAAGCTGTTATTTTTGTAGTAAGTGTATGGTGTGCCTTGTAAGAATTAGCAGTGAATGAACCTGCTCTGCTTTCTGTTATCAAGTAGGACAATTCTGGAATCGCTGAC
This sequence comes from Acipenser oxyrinchus oxyrinchus, assembly GCA_030684275.1. NCBI lineage: Eukaryota > Metazoa > Chordata > Actinopteri > Acipenseriformes > Acipenseridae > Acipenser > Acipenser oxyrinchus. The sequence goes on from CM060255.1 coordinate 20,443,835, forward strand.
GTCCAGAGAGCCATCTGCACCTCTGTTTTATGTCTCTTCTGAAGGAGCATTACTGAGAACATTGCTGACAGTTGCAAAGGTTTACACCCATCTCAATGTTGAACATCTACAGTTTTATTGTTGAAAAACACGGAGAGAAATTACAGAACAGAACACCCTTCTACTGTAACAGCCCACACGGGCATCAAATGAATGCTTTGATACCGGGCAGCACTTCATCAACAACACAGAAAGGCAATACTGTACAAATGGTGTTGTATGTCTTTTGCCACCACTGCTTATGGGTAAAATTGAATTTACTGGATCTCACTCAACTTGCTGCTGTATCTTGACCAACTCCATATGTTAACTCATGCTATTTATTTTAGCTCCAGTTGTCTAAGATAAAATAAAGAATAAAAATTATCATCTGCAAAGCCTCCTGTATGATACAGTATCTGTCCAACACATTGATTTTATACTGATTAATGGCAGTATTAATTACTTAACAACTGGATTCCGGATGCAAGAAACTCGGTCAATAAGTTATTTGCAACTTAGTTTTTCAAGTTCTGGATACATTTGTAGTATTTCATGGAAGCTAAATGTTTGCACTCTTACATTTATTATTTCAAATGGTTTCTCTGCTGGATAATTAATGTATTTAGTTTGTTTCATTTATAATGGAGGTGGCCATCCACCCATACTGTATGTATGTCACACTGCCTCTTTATTGACGCTTTATAAGAACAGACTTGAGTATAAGTTATTGAGAGTATCTGGGTCTGCGGGTATATAGTGTTCCACAGTATCAGCAACACAAAAAAACAGATATATATTAAAACTTGTATATTTACGAAACTTAAATAAAGCAGAAACAAATATTCCTGTTGAGCAAACTGTTCAAATGCTCTTTTGAAGCTGAGTTAAGTCAGCAATGTGAATACAGAGTGGAAGATCATTGCACAGAGTAGGTGTCAAGCAGAAAGCTGCCATTGATGCTGCTGAAATCTGTTCTTCCAATTTACATAGATGATGTCTGTTTTTTCTTTGGTTGCCATGGTTATATGCCCATCAATTTACAACATCTCTGTGCTAATTCATACAAATTCCTGCTCTTTTAAAGCCACTTCTATAGTGCACCAGTGCGCAACATTCGTTTGTTGGTCATCTATTCTATTTCACCGACAATGTCCACTTGGTGGGTTGTTAAATATGAGTAAATCCACACCCAAAAGATCCCAAGCTTTCAAAATTTCCACAAAATAAGATTTATTTTTACATGTTAGAACAAGTTCAGAAGTGGTCCTGTTGCCAATTGTTTTATTATTATTGCAAAAAAATGATTTTCAGATAGAAGTTGTGGGTTTCATATAGTACTCCAATTGTAGAAGAGAAAATTAACGATAACAAAAAATGATAAGCCAACGTCCATAAATAAAGTTTCCCTGGAGCAGTTTTGATGAAAGAGATCATACAGTACAATATGAATGGGGGGGAGCTTATTTATAAATGCCAGCACTTAACATGCATTGAATGCCCCTATGACTCGGCTCTCCTCTTACAGCATTAAGAGCCTGTTGTTGTGTGCTGACAATGAGCAACAAGCATTTTGCCTCCAGAAAAGTGCAAGTTCCCTGAATCAGTGCATATTGAATAAAATACAGTACTGACTGCAATCTGCCGATCATGAGCAGTCTCTTTCTGTCACAGCCATTTCAAAGGGGAAAGCTAAGCTTCACCTGAATCGCTAGGATATTCGGATCATTTATCTACAGCACTCTAACTTATTGGACAGTGATTTATCTGCTGCACTTAAACTGCAAAGTTAACGTTTTCAAAAGCATTGCTTCTACCAGTGGTAATGTAGAGGCCCATTCACCTTTATTGGATTTTAATGTTTTACTTCCCATGTGTCACAGACAGGAATTGGAGTTGACAGCCATTTTATCTTGACTGGCAGCTCTCCAGGTCGTCGGGTTGCCAGGTAACAAACAAAACAAGATTTTCATCTGTTACTGACCATAGTGCCAGCCCTCCTCTGAAAACCCTGCTGCATTAGTGAACTCTATAAGAAAGATATAATAACAGAAAGTAGCCTTTTAATTACTGCGTTTTTAACCCTTTCTTCCCTGCTGTCTGCATTTGATATAGGCAGGCAACAACAACAACCCATAATAATGTCTATGTGCATGTGTGACAAAAAGACAATGATTCTTGGTGGTAAATCTCCCTCCTGACCTCTGAGGGTGCTAAGTAACGGGAACAGAGTACCCTGGACTGCTTGGCCTGACACTTCGTTCCTAGGGTTAAAAGGGAGTTGGTCATTTAGAAAAGGGGCGGAGCTTCGGTACAGTAACTCATCAACCCAGAAGGGAATTGATGTGGCAGCCGCGGATTGGAGGAGCAGCTGCAAGGGGTCATGAGTGACGGTATAAGTAGCGATCGAAGCGACGTAATCTGTTCCTTTGTTTTGGTTGATGGAAAATAACCCGGAAGGACCTGTGTTTTGTGTGTCCGTATCGTGAGTTTGTTTCTTGTTATCATTAGACAGCTAACATGTTCCGGAACTGTCGCCAGAGGCCAGCACAAATAACTGTATTCGCACCACGAGCACAAATTCACGCACTAACGGACTTGTGTATGTGTTTTGTGTTTTGTGTTTTGTGTTTTGCGTGGGTGTATAATAAAAACGGGACTATACAAATTAAGTAATACGTGCCGCTGTATTATTTAACATCATTTACTGTTTACTGTTTATTTTGCATCAGGCACTGGACATAAAAATATTATTAAACAAACTTTGCATCTGGATTATAATTACCTGTCTGTTCATTGATCACCTGCACACTATTAAGCACTTTGCCACAGCATGTCAAAGTGTCATTCCATCCAATACGGTTGAGGTGGCCGGGCACAGTGGTTGTGTTTAATGAGAAAGCTCCTGATTTATGCCAGTTATGTCAATTTATTTAAGATGGCAACTGTAACAACCGAGAGACCTGCAGGGGAGGGTCAATTCACACTATTATTTCTTCAAAGCCACTCCGAAGAATGACTGAAATATTATATTTCTTAGGATAAAAGCCAATTTATGTAAAACCTTAAAACAGTGGTATACAGAAGTTAAATGTTAACTGAAGGGATGAATCTGTCTTGTGATTATACAGTGTTAATCTAAACATTGTTTTATTTAGTGGGGTGTTCTGCATTACTAGGTAGTGGGCTCAGCCTCTCAAGCAGTGGTGTGGGTGTCTGCAATAGCTCAACCTCACTGCTTTACTCCTTTTGCACTGCTTATGCTAGTATTGCTTAGCAGATACTCTTCAAATACAGCTGTGGCCAACAGTTTTGCATCACCTAGAATTGTAGAATTAAGATATTTAAAATAAATAAATAAATAAATAAATCCTATATGAACATAATGTTATATGTTTTATTTAACATCATATAATCAAAGAAACTATAAAATGATATTGCAAAAATCTACCAGAAGCCATAATAGTAGTACAGTATTTCATATTAGATTTTGAAATGTCAACATTTTCAAATTTGTCAGTTTTTCGTTACGTGTATAGAAAACTACAAAGCGGTATGCAATTCAATATGTTAACGTGACATTATTTAGCAGGTTTAATTCGACTTCATGAAGCAAAATTAGTTAATTCTATTGTGTGATGCAAAACTTGCGGCCATGGCTGTATACTGTAATAGCTGTTAAAGTCCAGGTCGCACAGGGTAGGAGGTACTGCTGTTTAAAAGCAAAGCCTCGACAAGTGGTGGGTAGACTGTTGGACTTGGAATGAAACATTTTCACCAAGGCTGTCGTATCACTTGCTCAGGAAGACACCAGATGCCCTGAGCAACTGCCTGGCTCGTCTCCTGAGAGAGAGAGAGAGAGAGAGAGAGAGAGAGAGAGAGAGAGAGAGAGAGAGAGAGAGAGAGAGAGAGAGAGAGAGAGAGAGAGAGAGAGAGAGAGAGAGAGAGAGAGAGAGAGAGAGAGAGAGAGAGAGAGAGAGAGAGAGAGAGAGAGAGAGAGATTGTACTGCCCATAGCACTGCATCTTGTTGATAAATAGAAAACGTGGTAATTAGGCACAAGTGGTAACATATGGCACTCTTCCCCTTTTCTTAAACACTCACTCGCTGAGCTATGAAACTGGAAGATCCCCTGTAGTAGAAGTCAAATGTCGCTGCTGGAACTGTCTGATCGAGAACCAAGTGGATTAAAAGAGCAAAAGTACAGAATATTTGCTGTTCATTGCCTGGAGGTTATAATCGAATTGCTTCCCTTTTAAGCACAGAGATATTCATTTAAAGTTTAAGATAGTGAGTAAAACAACATAGCTACAGTACGTAAGGTCAATGATACCATTTCCTTTGCTTGTTTGGGTCAATTTAACCTTTTCTGGCTTGCATGACTGAGTAATGAAACGTGACCACTAGACTTTTTGGTTCGTCATTCCATATCCGGGCATCTAAATCCTGTGCCCCGTGATGACGTGCACAGTCACATTTGCGGTTAATGAATTTTTTAAGTGTTTCTAAATTTCATTAACTTTGCTTTTTTGCACAACCAAAAAAAAAATTTTAAAAAAAAGCTTTGACATAAACAAGGCCAAAAGCCTAAAGCAAACATTAGTTAATTGATAAGTTCAGTGACCTGCCCATTCCTGTTTATTTGGGATCATATTTAGGTCAGTAATTTTGAGATTCCCTGAAGCAGACTGTAGGGTGTCCAGCTGGTGGTAATGGTAACCTTTACAAATAGGGAAGAAAATGTGCAAAACAGCATAAACATGTCAATGGATACAGTCCAAATAGCTTGCCTAGAAAACAGACGACAGATGGACAAAGCAGACCACAGAATGGCAACCAAGAGGTGGACGGGGGGAAAGGGTGGTAGAAATGGGACTGAAGGTTAAAGAAAATGACTTCTAACATACAGATTACTGTACCTTGGTATTCTTAATTTCAGGAATGATGAACCTAGCTTAGCTTTGTCACAAGAGTATTGATTAAATGGTAGAAATAACAATATTTGTAACAGAGGAATGAGGTGAAATAGAGAGCAGCCCTCGTTTCTACAGGCATCTACAGTACATACAGAACCTAAGTAACAAACATGAAAAAGGTCAGAGCCCCCTTTCAAATCGTATTGCAACCATTGCAAGGTTTTAATTTGATCTGCCCTGAATAATTTGTAACCTTACGGTTCAAGACACCAAGAGTTGTTGCTTTACTTTGAGATGACATTCATTTTTCATCTTTGTTCTGTAAAGAAGCTGTAATGAATGATGTGACTTCTTGACACCATTCATAACCCTTTTTGTTTGTTTTCTAATGTGGTTACTTCCATTATAGTCTATCATCTGTATTGAAAAAGAGCTTACAATTTTTTTGGTGTTTTGAGGATAGACTAGGTCCTAATACATCCATCTACGGTGGGTACGTCATTGGCAGTGTGAAAAAATAAAAAATACAGGCCATATTCCATGTAATTACCTGAAATTAATATTTTAAAAAGTATAAGGAGGTTGTAATACCAATGACAATAACTGGCGTTTTACTCACTGAATTAACACAAAAGTGATATCAATGCATTCAGCAAGATCTATGTTTTGGTTTAATATGTCACAGTTATGAGAAATATAATCATGTGCTGTTGTTAGGGGTCAAAGGTTACATAAAGTCAATGATCTCTTCTGCAACAAACTTGTCCAGTTCAGCCACCAGAGTGCTCTTGTCTGTTTTGTGGTATGAACCATCGGGTGAGAACAGTGAGAGAGGAACAGCAGACAGCTCGTGTGTAAACATGTGAGGCAGAGGAATCTTTCTTTTTCATTTGATGGTTAATATTGGCAAACGTAGGCAACTTCATCTTCTTGATGGGATCAAACACAGACAGTGACTTGTTCTGAAACTGAAACAGCTGCTATACTCCTTTTTGAATTGTTGCAGCAGCTGCATAACTGGATTTAGTTTGCTTACAAAATTGTTAACTGCAACTCGTTGGGAAGAAAATTTGCCCTCTTTGAATATCCTTATTGCTTCGTCATACTCTAGACCAGTGACCTGATCCTTAACAACTTTTTGGATATCTTGGAAATCGCACCATTTGCAAAATGACTGCCAGGACAACCGTTCTGTTACCTCCATGACCAACTTGTGAGCACGAATGCCTCGGTTATACACTTTGCCTTTTAAGAATACTTGCGGTGGTGTTTGGTGCATAAACACCCGATTCAACAAGAATATCTTCCAAGCCAGAAAAATCAAACATCTTTCCTATTACACATGTGAAATTAAGAGTTATGTGCATACCTCCAAGACATAGAACCATGTGTGGCCTTCTCCAGATAATTTCCTTTGCCTTGCAACAGATTGCTTCATCCAGTGTCAGGATTTCATTCTTCTGCCCTAAAACCTTCATCATCTTTTTCACTGTACACAAGGTGGTATAAACTGTACTGTATTCGGTTGGTGAGGCAGGCAGTATTGGGCAGTAACCAATGACTGATTTTTCAAGTTTGTTGCAGAAGAGATCATTGACTTTATGTAACCTTTGACCCCTAACAACAGCACATGATTATATTTCTCATAACTGTGACATATTAAACCAAAACACAGATCTTGCTGAATGCATTGATACCACTTTTGTGTTAATTCAGTGAGTAAAACGCCAGTTATTGTCATTTGTATTACAACCTCCTTATACTTTTAAAAATATTAATTTTAGGTAATTACATGGAATATGGCCTGTATTTTTTTATTTTTTCCACATTGCCAATGACGTACCCACCCTGGATGGATGTATTAGGACAGAGTCTTTCCCAAAAACATCACAAGATTTGGTGCTCAGATGATAGTCTATTAGTAGAGCACTGAGCATGAATGTTTGTTTCAAGAGAGTGGCAGTAGTTTAGCGCTGTTGTTTAGAGCTCCTAGATGTATCATCCATAACTATTAAACACTCAGTAATGCTACATTTAGATAGAAGCTGTCATGTTCAATTTAATTGGTTCAAGGGGTCTGTCGGAAATATGAAAATACCAGTATCCCATCTCACAGGGAGTCATTGTATTACACTGTAGTTGCTTTTTTAATGTCGGGGTGGTGATGGGCATTTCCGTATTTTAATAATTGAATACACATAATTAACTAAATGATTGCACCATTATACGTTGCATTAAAGTGCCACTGGCTAAAAAATAATGCTTCCATAATACAAAAATGTAAGTAATAGGTAAAGAAATAAGCATTGTGGTGGTATTTGACAATGCTTCTTTCAACGCTTTTTTATTACAGGAAGTGTAATACAAGTACAGTATGCATAAAGCACAGCTTATGAATCATTTCCAAACAACATTAAAAGCAACATAATAAAGCACCGATTAGAATTAATCAATAAATTATATCTTCATTGGACAACTATACAATATAAATAAATGTTTATATTAAGTAACATATCAAATTAACTACAGTAACTCAAAACCCATGTTTCATGTGAAGTGTCAGCATGTAAAAAGTGAAACTGAATTCCAAAACACGGCCTTTAAAAAAATTTAAAAAAAAATAAATGTGCAACTGAATCCATTCTGTACGCTAAGAGCTGAATTTATTAAGACCCATAATAAAATGTGGATTGATCCATTTCCATCTTTACCGTTCAGTTACTAGCATGTGTAAATTACACATGCCAGAGGTCCATCATCTGTTAATAGAGGGTAACGTATCTTACAGGATCAGATACAAGTTACAGCTTGAAGACATAGAGTATTTCTATGTTTAGAGCCCCTCAACCCCAAATTGTTATCCAATGTATTAGCCATTTCCATCAACACAGCTTCCCACAGCTTCTACAGCTTATCTATGTCTCTTCAGTGCATGTTGGCAGGAAGGGGTTAATGCAGCATATTCTTTTACAGTTTGGTTCCTTGGCACCCCATGTGAAAAATTACTCCTGCGCACAGTACCGTAATATTTTTTTTCCGTAAAAGACTGTGACAAGTACCAGGGTGCTGAAACAGTGATGAAGCACAGTACTGGAAATGTAGCCATGGAGGGTTAGAATTACAATTGTAAAAGAGCCACACAGAACTTCCTTTGTGGTGGTGTGTGCATTTTTTTCTGGTGCCTTATAAGAAATCTCAGATCTATTGTCGTGCTTTTTATTTATTTAAATATGGATAATCCTTAATGGGTTTTAAGTATTTGATATTGTTTCAGGCCTTCCTGAAACCAGAATAAATATTGATTTGGATGAAGGATTTTTAATTTTCAAAATCCTCATTCAAACATTCAAAACAAAAATGTGAAAGATGAAATGGAATTGTTGCCTTTTTTAAATGTTTGTTTAAAAAAAAAAAAGATAACTGACATATACACTTCAAATCTTGGTTAATAGTAAAATAAAATTAAGACCATGACTATCTGCATCTTTTGCCTGAACGTTCTTTAATGCAAGCAGTTGAGGATCCTAGCAGTTGAAATAGATGTAAATTGATAATGCTTGTGGAGCACTTGGGAGCAAAATGGTTAAAATAATGCTGACAGTAATTCCTCCTTCTCTTCTCATTGCTGTTGCCTTTATGCTGAAATCAGCAATATGGTGGCAGGCAAAGCAGACTGCATGCAGAGACCAAAGATAAGCCCTCCAGACTGGTTTACGTTTGTGTTTTGGAAGCAAATGCAGATTTCAGGTACGGAATGAAAGAAAGTGACATGCAATTAAATAGCCACTCACTAACCCAGTCCGCCACTCTCCTGGGGAGTTGTTAGTAGTGTGGCTGTTTTACTAGGGATTTGCTACTTTCTTTGTCTGTGTGTAATTAAACAGTATTGCCGTGGTAATGCACTGAGGGTTACACAAAGGCTAGATTTGAACAATCCATCGGGGTGACACAAAGAAAATTGATTTGCTTGTCAAATAAACATACAAGTACATAGAACATACAACTTAGCACTCAGATATTTGATGTGCAGCAGTTGGTGTTTCTTTTTTCATTTTGGAAATAAATAGCAGTCTGCTTGCCATAAATCTTCTTGTCTTCCAATAGGAGTGACCTTTACAGATGATTACAAACTAATGGACCATACTTTTATATTGGCACCCTTCTCTTCAGATCAGTGTTTTTGACCCTAGTTAGAGTGGATGTATGTCTGAAATATTGCAGTGGGCTGGGTTGTAGGCAGTACTAGACAGCTGTTTGACTTCAGCAAAGTTTGATTTCAACAGAATCAGTTAATTGGCTCTGTGACAAGCAGCTATTGATATTAACTTTTTGACGTTTGTTTTTTCCAAACTGTGTTGCTTTATCACAGTATAACAGGCTTTTCACTGCCAATTATTTGAATTAATGTATTTTTGAAAACGTTATCTTTGAATTCATACGTGAAAATCTCAAAACACATGTGCAAAACAGCAGTGGGAGGCAGCGCCGTTATTTCAAACCATACACTACCTTCCATTACTTAATCTTTGGTAGCCAAACTAAAGACTTGGTTCCAAAAGTTGCCTTTGATGGGAAAGACTGATCACATGATGATGGGAAAAAAGGTCATAGTTGACGCCTCTGTGCCAAAGGATTAAAAATAAGGTAAGGCTGGCCTAGAAAGTGTGTGTTAATGACACTGCTGTGTTATTGTGGATTCACTGAACTGCTGTTCACCAGTCTTACTGTAGCCTGTCTACTTCACTGTCTAAATTACTTCTAATATTCACGACTCACAACCCTGGATTACCTCCACGTATTCTCATCAGTTAATTGCCATATACAGTAGACATGGGTCTAATAAATGGACAGATTTTAATTAGTGGCCCTGAATAACATCATCTGAAGTGGCATATTCAGCATTGATGGAGGATATTGACTGGCTGTGACCTAGAGAGGAAAGACAGCTGTGCTGACGGAGTACTTGGTGGTAGGGATCAAAGGTCATTAAATCGCAACTAGGCTTCTCTGTATGAAATGGAAACCCTTTTTTGTGTAAATGTGGGTCAGAATGGCTTATCCTACTTTACGTGTGAAAGGTTTTCTGAAATCTCCCTGAAATTTGCTCCTCACACGGTCATGTATTGTCCATTGATACCATTTAGTGTTAAGATATATGTCTTGATTGCCGCTCATCCATGAGTGATGGAACATGTGACCATGAGTTCTGATGTTTTTGGTTGGCTGTATTTTAGAACTGCTTGTACAGGTTTGGTAATTTGTTTCAAGAAGTTGCGTTAATCCACACATTGCTAACGAAGGGCGTGGTGAGCTTCTTTATAATAGACTACTGATGTCTAATTGGCTGAACTACTGTATTGAAGATCTTGGAAACCACTTGTCAGGTTTTGACGAAAATATGCCTGGGCATTTGTTAATGACTATTTTTGGTGCTGTGGGGTTTTTCTTTTGTCCTTTTATTCAGATTTTATGATTGAGTATATTAGCGAGGATGTTGCTGACAAACTGTATGTATAGATGTTCTGTTAAACACAGTGGTGATTATCTACATTTAGGATTTAATTTCTCTTGTTCTGTAAATCAGTCTAGGATGCTCTATAGTGCAGACCGTGCTAAGCTATTTTCACTCTCTAGTATTGAGTAATTGGGATCCAAAGCAAAGATACGATTGTCCTTCTCAGTTTGCTGTGTTTTTCTTTTAAAGGGCTGTGGATGTTGTTAGGAGGAAACGGGGACATACTGTCCATGCAAACAATAATAAACCAGAGATATCACTTTGCGTTGGTGTTACAGGATGCATGTAAAAACACAGGCAGTATTCAAGCACAGACTTTGTCATTGTTTTAGAGGTCATTCATTTTTCTAAAAGAAATGAGCGTGCAAAGTAGCTGTCAGGTGGCTACCAGATGTTGTGTACAGTAGGTATATGCACTAGATTGACCCAAGCATCAATACAAATAAAAAAATGAAAAACAATGATGTCTGTTTTAAAACTTCATTATGACAACAAGATACCACATCTTGGAGAAACAGGTACTTTACAAACCAACTAGGATGAGCACAGTCACTGCCTGGTTTAGTCTGATGGCATAGAATAGAAAATGTTATTTCTTATATCTGAGCTTTTTATCTGAGAGCACCAGTGGCCTGAACCAAAACCAAAGCTTACTGGGTGATGTACAGTATTTCATGACAATAAAAAAAGCAGCTATTCTTGTCTGCGAAACACATGGCTTATTTTGTGGGAACACATCTGATTATCAGAGGAATCGATTTTGGAGAGTCCTACAGATGTTCTCATCCATCCAGGCTTTCCACATTTGCATTGTTAGTATTTGTTATAAAAACATCTCTGTCGCACCTGTTGTGTGTAAATAATTTATTTATGTCTGTTTGATGTAATCACTGTGCCTGAAGCACTGAGGAATAATGAGACTGTCTGTCTGTCTGGCTCGTCAGGTACAATTGATTTTACAGGTGATGTTTATTTTACACGTGCTGTTTTAAAAGTGATTTTATTCAAAGTAAAATGGGTTTAAAATGCACCGCATGTCAATATGACACTCAGTGCTGCATCTCCAGCCCTGCCACACCACGTGTTCGCTGTATTTATCACATACCTCTTCTGAGTTGTACATACTGATAAATCATCTCCTGATCACTCGATTTATCACCAAACTCTTCAATAATGCGATCCAAGTATTTTAAAACTAAAACCTCTCAAAAAGCTTTGCAAATGTCTGCGATTTTCTTTGAGTGCTGGCTGCGGAAGCAGCTGTCTTGGTTGTTTTATGTCTGTGGTGAAGGGACTATGCGTTTGGCTCAGATCCACCTCCCTTTTTCCTGGTTTTCCCGGCTTCTCTCAGCTGCTCTCGGCCATTGAAAGTTTTTTTTCGGAGAAAAACAACTAGGGACCTGTGAATGACACCATTTTGATGGACCAGAACAGGAATTTTGGAATGTTGGACCTGGTCCGACATAGGACCGCAAAGAGTTAATGCTTTGTGTGTAAGATTGACCTAGTTTCGACCTGAGCAGTATCGCTAGTAACAATAAATGAATCGTGGTTATAGCAGCAGTTTATAATTATTCTTTAAATATTTAGACTAATAGTTAAAAAGTACAATGCGGGGCTGTCGAGTCTTGCTTTCAAAAAATATTGGCACAGACATTACCTACAAACCAATGGAATACCGTGTGTGTGTGTGTGTGTGTGTGTGTGTGTGTGTTTTAATAGAGAGGGAGAATACATGCATGTCTCCAGTCATGTGGTTTTCACAATCATGTCGCCTTAAGGTCTATCCAAAATTATAGATATTTTACTGCCATAGCCTTATCTTTTCGCCTATTGATTCGCCCCATTGCCACTGTATTTTATGCATCCGTGCATCCCTTCCTGCGATGTCATCGGGCAGTGTGTTCCGGGCTTAAGGTTACAAATTTTTAAAAGAAGTGAACTAACCACAAGTCCTATAAAAGTCTAAAATATTTTCATAACTACAAATATTTAATTATGTAGGTAGTCTCTGTATCGTCGGCGTCACAGCCGTGGTCTGTTAAATTTCTGTTTCAAGGGGAGGTATAGTCTTTAGTTAATTAAAACCCTCCTTTTCCAAGTGCAAATTAACTCCTGATAAATTATGACAATTAACACGGATTTGCTTTTAAATTCCCACACAAACAAATAGTTGCAGAAGCACTGCTAGTTAAGATATTAACATTGTTTCATAAATCAACATCATTTCGTAAATCACATTAGCATGATTATTTAATAACGAGATAGCCATAACCTCTTGAAAATCAATGCTACATAACGATTTGTTGATTAACACTCGAGTTATCATTTACAAACTTTTGAAAATCCTGCCCATGGTAGCATGCTGTTTTGTAATCCATATAAGTAGCTCTACCCAGAGACTAAAACCACCCCATGCATGATTTCTAGTTTAACCAGTATGGGGACAAAGGAGGCAAACAATATGGGTGCCATTAATGTAACTGTAGCTTAAATGACTCAAGACAATGCATTAAAAAGGAGGGAGGGAATGGGCTAATAACAGTCCCAGTTAATCGATGATCTGCAAGCTTATGGATGATGTTCTGCTTGAATTTTTAAAGATCTTTGAGGACTCTTGTTCATTAGCAGCTTCTTGTTCAATAAACCTTACCGATGAGTATTGAGTGCTGGGATGCCAGTGGAAGCTCATTTGTCGCGCCGCTTTGTGAAGTGATATATAGCCTGACAATTTGCATGATGGCAGGTCAGCGGTTTGGCGATTTGTGGATTTTCTCGAAATGATTTCAATTCAAAGCAAAGCAGGTGCAAATGCATGATAACAGTTTTGGCTAAATTTCCTGTCACAATTTAACACTGGTTTGAATTCGAATTGGCTACTTTAATAACTAAACGTGTGTTGAGTGAAATCAGATGGAGGAGAACCAGAATAACCAAACAGTAAAAACAAAAAGTAACCAGACAAGAAGTGAATGGAAATGTTGGGATCCAGGTGGGTGGTAATGTGTGTGACTGATGCAGTATGTGTAGGGATGTGTTGAACCATTTAACTGTGGAGAATGTCTCAAGAAATGAACAAATACTTATATTAATTATTATTTCTTTGAGAAAATATCAACAATTAAGGCATCTAGAGCCTAGCATTACCAGTAGCATTACTACTAATCAACAACAATGCACTGAACTGATGCTGTCATTAAGCTTGTCATCAACCAGATGATTGTATCAAAGGAGTCACACACCACAGTACTTCAAGCAAACAATTGTTTTGCTAAACAACGTATTTCTAATTAAAAAATATAACAATTAAGATTGAAGAGAAACCCTCTGTGACATTTATCTCAGTTATAATATACCAGGTTGTTCTTGAAAATTATACAGTTTTATAGAAAATTGTACTTTTCCATAGGGAGAGGATGCATGCAAATGCATGCAGTTAATTTTCTGCAAACATTTATATGTAAAAACAAATTCTAAATTGGCACAGAATTATGTGTCCTATTCATTAGACATTTAAATATTCTTTGTTGCACATGCTAAGTGTGCATCTGTTCCATGGTGATTAGAAGAAATCTACCAGAATGCATGAAGTATGTCAAAGATTAAAAATACATTTATATCCTTGCAGTTGTTGTTGTAGTGATTTAATGGGTCTCTTCATAGTGTAGAAACAAACATGTGGCATTTTAGCACACCCCTGTTAAATCCTGTATACTGAACAGCACATCGTTACCTAGTTGCAGAGCCAAGCAAACCAGTGCTCCAAAGCCCTAGCTGTACAATGTTGCTATTAGGAGCTTTTCCAGTCCAAAATGTGTATATACAGCAAATAAAATGTACTCTAGAAATATACATTCGTGGTTCAATTCCCATTTTAACTTGTTCAAGTTCTTATCCATATTATTTCAAAGAGAGATTTTATTCACAGCTTTTTCTTTAAATAAATTGTGTGTGTCTCAGTTCTATTTTTATCTACACAGTGCTGAAATCCTTCCACAAAGAAGGTGTAAATGTGATTCTGTGCTGTTCACCGCACCTTGACAGGCCTTAACAGTGAGATGTCAGCTGGTGATGAGCTATCTTTTAAGTAATCACGAACTGCAGCTGTCTTTCGCAGTACCAGAGCAAGCACAGGTATTTTTAGCCGCTGTGAAAATGTAAGCAAAATGAATAAGGAAATTGCTGTGCCATGCAGCATACTTGCACCGCCAAGTTTATGAGCAGCCTCCTATGTCATGCTTTCATTGCATGAGATTGATGGTGTCGTTTTGACACTGCGAAAGCTGTTACTTTCGTCGTTCACAGGTTATGCTTTTAAAATCTCAAAGTTGCTATGAGTTTCATGGTTGAATGGTAGATTGTCACTCCCTTACTGATCATTGGGTTAATTTATAAAACAATGTGACTCTGCCATCCAAACTTGACAATGTCAAGTAATAGAGAAACATGATTTGTTATAAACTATTCATTTTATTTGCACCACTGCCAAATGCTTAAATCCAAAAAAACTAATTCTATTAAAGGGATACTTTAGACAACCCACATTTTAAGTGGTCATTTAAAAAAAAAAAATCCTCTTCTTCTGAAGTAATTTTTTAACTAATGTAAATTACTATCTCCATGAAGCATTGAGATGTGCCAGGGTTACCTCTACCTTTTGACAATGTGATTTGCATACATTATCCCCATGCAGTTACTGGGAATAACCTTGACTTTTGGATCTCTGAGATCCACCAACACTGCTTGCACCTTTAAGCTTGAAGGTTGCAGAACAAATACATAGTTTTTGTTTTTTGTATGCTTAAGGCCTTATAACTACTTGTTTACCATCTGCTGCTTAAAGGGCAGCCCTAAGAATGAGGTGACATATTATAATTAAAGTGTTTCTATAAATAAATAATACAGATAATCTGACCAATGATGGATACATTCACATGCCCTAGCTGAATTATGCATGTTTCAGACGATTTTGTGAAATGTAATGTTTTATTTTTATTTTTATTTAATTTTTTACATTTTAGTTGTAAATGTGTGCAGCCAGGAGTGAGCATGGCTTTAGTGAATAATGTTTGTGGCGCTACTAACCCTTGCTAGGAAACCATGTAGTACATTCTACTGTGTGTATTTCATCTTTTAAATAATTGTACAGAAACTGGATAGAATTTAGGTTAGGTATTGTATTTATGTATATAGGTTTATATGATTGGTTAAACTTTGTTTGACCTGTTAGAACAATAAAGCAAAATAAAATTGAGCAAAACACCAGATTTTCATCTCCAGTTTTTATTACTAGGAGGGCCTGGGAATTAAGATCCAGTTCAGAGTTGAGAGGGGAAGCTGTATTTTTTAAAATTAGAAACCCTGGCTTTGTTATGGAAATACATGACAAAAAGTAGACATGAATATGCCTTTTTTTCATGTGATATACTTCGTATTTTTAGGAAATAATGTGTAGTGTGGCCACCAGTGAGTGTTGGTGGCTGCATTTCGAGGTCACCAAACAAATGTGTTTGAGAACTGCTGAACTAACACATAACATTCTAAATTTATCTCAACCTTCTCAACAGACCTGACATTATCTTGCTTTGTCTTTCAGTAATTGTGCATCACAAGCACTTCTAATTAGCTTTTACATGCTTGGTACCAACCTTATTGGAGTAATTGGCTTTGGAACTGTTGCCATTTTAATGAGTTTTAGTTTTCTGACTTTTGAACTCAGATGAATTAATGACCTTATTGAACCACAATTAAAACTGGTATTATTTTTAACTAATCTATTTTAGTCTGTTATAAATGAAAGGACTGGATTAAATAAAGTTCTTCAATTTAGGACTCAAAGTTGGTTTTGATTAGTTTGGTGTTTTGCACAATTTTTTCACAGTTTTTGATGGATGTGCAGTTGGTTTTCAGTTATACCTCTAAGAATGTAAACCTCCCAAAATTGTCACTGGTGTAAGGTTTGTATTTCCAATGTGATAAAAATGTTTCTGTCCTTCTATGCACTGTGTCATAAAATGTGCTCACAGCAGGCAGGCCGTTGGGTCAATGTGTAGTGGAGTAGTTTTCTAAGAGACGGGGATCTGTGTCTGAGGCAGGCCCATGCATGTGTTTCTGCGTAGAGTAAAATCACGGTAGCTGCAAACCAAAGAGATGGTGCAGGGGTATTAATCACATTGATTTTTTTTCTGCAAGTGCAAATGGAAGAACAACTCCATTGATTTGGAGCGGGTGTAGCAAGTAAGTTCCCTTGCTGCTGCAGGTGATGTCCAGGAGACTGCTGCTGAAATCTGCCAGCACAGCTTTCCCAGGGGACCTAGAACATCCATATGAAGTTTAAAACTTCATATTGTATTTTTGGTTTGCTTCCCTGAGCTACATGTACAGCAGTGCTTGCAGGTGACATGTATAAAGTCAAGCTAAGCCAGCTGTTTGTACTATGGTATGTCTGTTTTAGTCTACAGAGTGACACAATGGCAAAAAGAGTTGAGTGTCTGCAGCTTTAGGGAACTTTTAAAATGGCATGAGGGGAAAATGTGGAGGACACACAAGAATCACATAATATGGTGTATAGTGGAACATTATTAACCATTATTATAACATTTCAACATATTTTGCATTAAATGTAACTATTGTGACAGGAGTGGCTTGATAAACAGTCCACAATGTGTTTTAGACCTTTTTCTACAACAGTTACAAGACTGCATTCTGCTAAGGAAGGGACCTGCCCCTATGCTGTATTAAAAGTGTCCACTAGTTCATATAGCCTATATGTTGAGATCCATGTTATTATCTATGAGCTTCAATTGGATTTGAAAATACTGATGCATAATGTGCCTGATCATGGCTCTCTATTTCCAAAGAAATGTTTTACTTACTGGTGCTTGGCTGACAAGTGCATTCCTTGGTGGTATTTTTTTCCAGGAAGCCATTAAGTTAATAACACACACACACACACACACACACATACACACAAGTTATATGATACTCCCAACTCCACATAGCTTGTTTATCCACCTCTTTTAGCACAGTGCATTAGATCAAGGTTATTCTACTGAAGGAGCAGAAACCACAACCTTCGCATAGGAAGCCATGGTTGTGCTGTTATCTCCACTCATTATTCCATTAGCCCAATCAGAAGCACTGCACTTTACACTTAAGTTAAAGCTGACCATTTAGCAATGCTTTCCAGTGCCTATATCGGCCAGATTGGAGTTGTCTTCTACACTGATTGCAGTATAAGGCATGTGACCTAGTGTTGCATTTCATTCTTGAGGGAGGTGAAAAGGTTCATTCTGATCAGACTGGAACATTAATGATATCAAGAGGTAAATGCATGTAAAACTGTTGAATGAGTGCAACTTTAATAAAGAATAGGACTACAGTAGCTTACCATAATTAACTTGTAGTGACATTTATAATTAAGAGTTCACTCACTGCTATGCAAAGCAGCTGATAGGAATGTATTTTTTTACTTTTTTTTTGGTATCTGAGGGAAATTATTGAAGTACTTTATTCCTACTGCAGCAATTACAAAATAATTACATTAAATCGATTCTACTCAGAAGGTGAAGAATTCCAATATATGCCCTTTGGTCATGTGTAATTGTACCACGTTATCTTTTACTATCTATACTTTGTTTTGCGTATTTCTTTTTTTTCAGTAACCATTAGAGTTCACATAAAAGGTTTTAAATATTTCTAAAAAAATTACATAGAAAAAATTGTGGCTGAGGGGGATGTTAATGTTGGTTTGTTTCATCAAGTGTTTTTAAACCTTACTTTCTTTTATAATTAGAAGCTGATCAATAAACCATAGAACATCGATCATGTGATTTTTATTTCCTTTCCTTGTGCAAGATGTTAAAAATGAAAGGACTGACTGCTGCAGCACAGTATATATTGTGAAATCAATTGCTTTTTTGATCGCTCAGAAGATAAAAATTACATTTGAATATACTTTTACATGAAACAAACTATTAATAAATTGGACTTTATCTCTGGTAGAATCGATTGAACGGGTATTCATTTCTTAAGAACATAAGAAAGTTTACAAACGAAAGAAGGCCATTCGGCCCATCTTTGGTTGTTTAGTAGCTCATTGATCCCAGAATCTCATCAAGCAGCTTCTTGAAGGATCCCAGGGTGTCAGCTTCAACAACATTACTGGGGAGTTGATTCCAGACACTCACAATTCTCTGTGTAAAAAAGTGCCTCCTATTTTCTGTTCTGAATGCCCCTTTATCTAATCTCCATTTGTGACCCCTGGTCCTTGTTTCTTTTTTCAGGTTGAAAGTCCCCTGGGTTGACATTGTCTTGATTTACCTTCACTAGGAATACATGCTCTAAAGCAGTTTAAGACAGCATGATGTGTTTATTCTGATTCTTATTACTTTCTAATTGAACTTGTTTTCAGTAAGTTTTCTCCTGGTTAGAATTTTTATTTTAATCTTATGTTGTGCAAGAGGGTTAAAAATCATTATCGAAATATCTTCACTTTTTGAATCTTCAAAAATTCACCAAGTAACAGCTGCAGATTATAGTGTAGATTATAGGTATGATTATGCATAATATTCATTCAATATTAGAATTATTAAATCTTGTTTATATCAATCTTAGAAATGATGTTCTGTGTGGAAATGTGTTCCTTTTTAGAATGTTAAGAAACAAAAGCATATCCGTTAATGTCATGTGTTCTATTTAAGTTACTATTCTCTTATCTTTTTTTTTTTTTTTTTTGTTGGCTCACAATGTCATTGAGGCAGAAGGACATAACAACAGTAGGCCTGGAGCTTTCTAAGAAGAAAACTTAACACTCGAACCGCCATGCGGGTCAATTTGGCCCATTTTGGATTTAAAATGTTAATTACTCTTCCGTTGTAAATCATATGTATATGTCAGTTTTTGACTTTTCCTAAATATATGAATTAAATATCCAGACGGCGTTTGATAGCCAGAATTGCAAAAGTTATAAAGTTATAGTTCTACCTAGAACCGCCATGTGGGTCAATGTGACCCATGCATTACAATACATGTCTTTTTTTTTTTTAATATAACGTAAGATATTCTATTTTTTTTGTAAATGCAGCAAACCTGACACGCCCCCTCCTCCTAGCACACATGTTTTTTTTTTATTTCAAGCCTTTCTTTGTTTGTAGACTGACTACGAGACAGAGATTGCTATGATTGTGGATTTGTCAAGATGCAAACTCAGTGAAAGCCTAGTTGCTTATTTTTCAATGTACCTGTAGAAAACAGTCCATCGTTTTGTTCCACAAATGCAACTGGGAATATATCGGAAGGAAATATTTAATCTTGAAAGTAGTCATTTTGATTGGAATACGGCAAGCTGCACTCAGATGCATACAGCAAACTAAAATGACAGGTAGGTGTGACAGGCTGGTTGCAGGGAGGAACTCAGACCAGAGAGAGAAACACACAGACAGACGGTGATGATGAAACTGAGTGCGATGGTTGCACTCAGCGTTTAATAACAAATAAATAAACAAAACGAGAGGTGGAGTTTGGTGGAGCTGAGCGAATGCTTCCGCTCAGCATTTAATAAATAAACAGAACACAAAAAACAGGACACGGCACTTGCGGCCAAAATAAACAGGTAAACAAAAAACGGACTACACAGACAAACACGGTGAGCTTCTAAACAAACAAGTATCGTGCTGGTCCTACCAGCACGCGATAGCAATTATTTATATCTCCTCTCTCTCCCGTTCTCCACTCACCGAACACACCACCCCGAGTGAGTGAATGCAGTTGTACCAAGACTCGATTGCTAGTCAATCATTCAATTGGAATCTCGGTACAACTGCACGTGAATTAATTAAGTGCACTCCCGTGACCACACATTACATTTTAACCAGCACGTGAAATGATTTGTGCCATCCTCGTGCCTAAATACAAATCTACATTTTTAAATACACGTGAAATACAGACCCGTTTATATCCCGTGTACCAATGCCTATACACCAACATTTACACACAACACGTAACATATAATATACTCGGGGGCACTTTGCCACAGTAGGATAACAACTTATGTGCCTAATATGAAACGTATGTTATATATTCTTTTTTTATATTGCTATTAGAAAAAAAAATGTTAGTTTTACAGGTTTGTACGTACCACTTTACACGTGTTCGGTTCTAGGTCGTTCGAAAATCCTGCGGTTCTAGTGTTAAACAGTTCTGCGTCTGCCTTTATGAACTGTGTCATAGTAGTTTATATAGTACTGCGCCATTGAAAATTATGTTATTTGGTAGAAGCACAGGGCCCAATCTATTAAGGATCATATGACCTTTGTTGAAAAAAAATAGAAGCAAATCAATTAGTTTTAATGTACACTGTACAAGTACGCTGAAGATTTTTTTTTTTCTTGGTTAGACTTTACCTCTGCTGGTTATTTTTTTTGTACAATCCTTTCTACCAGATAAACAAGCAAACAAAATACACTTCAGAAGAGCACTTTTCACTCCAGTAGTTTAACAGGAGATCTATATAAAGGATTACCAGATGTCTCGGTTCAACCGGGACAGTCCCGGTTTTCCGACATTTTTCTCAAAATCTTAAAAATGTCACGGTTTTCAGCCACTTCCTGTAGCGCGACACTCTCTAAATAACGTTTGCCAAAATAACGGAAACAACCCCTTTACTTAGTTTATTGCACCTGCAGTGAAAACTAAATGAAATAAAAAAGGTAGCAGTGTAATCAAGAACATTATTTTTATATACTGATGAACACAGATATGCATGCATATGCCTCAGTCCGCAATGCGTTTTCTTTTCATTTATATTCAATATGAATCTACAAGTATGCGTAGTATACAGCGATTTTGTAGTTGTTCATATCTGGCGGAATTTAGCCCAGACAGTGAGAGGTTGCACTTGCAGGAATCCGAATCCACCAGGTAAACCACATCATCAGCAACATCAATAAATAGCCATTCTGAAGCAGTGAGTAAAAAAAATATATATATTATTATTATTATAATACTACTAATAATAATAAGAATACATATTAAAGTAGCAATACGTATAACACAATATGGCAAGTTAAACTAATTAGCCACAAATTAGACACCCAGGAGTGTACTGAAATTAGCTAGCTGCTTAAAAAACAAACAGATAATACTGAGAATGAGAGGATGGCTATTTAAATAACCATTAAATAACCTATTTTTAAATGGTTTCATTAGGGATATTAATTATTTAACAATGTGTCCTGGTTTTGATCTTTGAAAATCTGGTCACCCTATCTATGTATGATGGCTTTATTGAATCTTTAATGCACTACACATTCCCAGAAGGCAGGAAACAGGAGATTAAAACGAAGCAGTTCTCGTGGGAAACAGCCTTTGCTGATACAGTAAGCGAGCAGCACAAAGACCTCTCCTCTCGGCAGTTGCCTTTTACAGCATTAATTGGATTCCAAAAATGTTTTTAGGTGTTTAATGGTTTAGAGTCCACTGCTGGCTATCGAGGGCTATTTATTTATTGAGATATATTTTTGTTTAGCCCTCCCATGCAATCCACAAATGCTGCAATTTTTTTAAACTGTTGAGTAGTGCAAAATCCTTACTAGTATCTCATGTTTCGGTTGAATAGGAAACCTAAACCCTCTCCTAAATAGAGACACACCATGGGTAAATGTCAACTTTTCACTGACTTAGCCTACTATTGTGGTACTAAACTGAGGTCTGGTTCAACCCCAGGTACACCATTATATTGGTCTAAATTTAAACCCTACTTCAACATTCCAAACACTTGAGCCAATTTATTGGTTTACAAGACTGGCTTACTTACTTATGAACTTGTATAGTATATACAGTTGACACACTGCCCTTGTGTATACAGTTGACACACTGCCCTTGTGTGTGTTTGTACAAAATGTATACCGGTACAGTAGTTTGGTATTTTAAGCTACTCCTGGTACAGTGAAGTTGAAAGAGGTTTTTGACACTTTGTGGTTGAAGTTGGTACGTAGATATTTAGCCCATAAATCAGTCTTTCTTAAGACTTTTAAATCTAAAAAAATATAGTGTTATACGTCCTCACATGTTGCTACAACTGTTTAAATAAAGTACCTGTAATTTTTTTTTTCATATAACATCCTGACAACTTTTTACACTTCTAATTTCAAAGTCTGTTTCAAAGCTCTTTTCAAAATGTCCGCTCTAGTGCACAGGGTTTGAGATCTGTCCTCTAAATCACTGGTGCACAAAGGATAGAACATTTTAAATAGATACATGACAGCTAATTAGTCCAAGATCTTACATTTCAAATGAGCCGTTGGCGATCACTCTAGGACTTGTAGAACCAGAGAAATGATGTTTGAAGTGGCGAGTGTCTGTGAAACTTTAGTGAACAAAGCCGAAATGGCAGCTTCCATGTATTGGGTGCTAAGTGTAAAAAAAAATCTGGCAAAATAAATATTTATTTTGTGCAAATGCAGATTTATTTTTTCATATTTAATTGCAGAACGATAATTTTTTTCTGCTCTGTTAGCTCAATGTTGAATCGCCAAGTTACATGTATTTGTTCACTGATTTATTTGTTAGAAATGTCAGCTAAATCTTGACTCGCCAAATGTAAAAAAAAAAAGAAATGTATAGACTTAAGCATTACATTTCCAGATATAATTGTTCTACATGTTGAATTTGTGATACGTGTTTTCAACATTTTATAAATTTTATCTGAAAGTACACATTTTTAAAAAAACGTTTAAGAATGTGTTTAACATGTATGTATTTACTTTTTGTAAATCTAGGAAAAAAGAAGCGAGTTACAATAAATCCATGAAAAAAAAATACAAAAAAAAACCAGCTGTTAAAATATAAACTTAAGTTCTAATGCTTTAATATGTGTTTCAATCCTTACACTCTCAGCGCAGTAGAGGGGACATTTTGAAAAGAGTGTAAAACGTGGTCAGGATGTTCACAAGGAAAAGGAAAATTACATGTACTTATTTAAACGGTTGTAGTAACACGTGGGGGACATGTAACGTTATATTTTTCGGAAACCCTCTACTTACTCCAAATGCAACATTGCAGTTGACCCCATGGTGTCGTATAATTTTACCTGGTAAATAATCTGGTTTAAATGAGGCTGCTTTGTCTCAGGCACATTCGAACTGCTTAAACTACAGCATTTGTTTGCCATTCTACTCATCTGTTAAATTAGTACATTGTTAAGCATTCAGATCACCCTCCATGCCAGCATTGTCCTGGTGAATATGTTTAGGAACATATTTGGGATTTTGATTGATTGTTCAGAGCATGTGAGAATTCTTTAATGGCAGTAACAGGCTAAGGCAGCTTTTTCAGTAAATACATTAAGATTGTGTTTCATGTTAGCTTGTATTTAATTTCCGATTTAACAATTTTAATAAATAAAAGTCCATTTCTACAAATTAAGTGATTTAATTATTATGATTGATTGATTTAAAGGTCCTAAATTGCCCGAATATCTTCTGAATTGAACATCGGCTTATTTTGACTGGAGAGAAGATACAAAAAGAGTAGAGTTTTGTTCACCGCTTTCCATGCCTAAAGCAAGTTATCTCTGTCCAGCACTGAATCTAATTTAGAATGCAAAGCCTAAACTTGTGTTAAATCTATTTCAATTAACTGTGGCTAATGTCCCTCAGTGGGCTTCAAGACTTCCACTATAAGAGCATAATTAGTTTATTTCACTATAGTGTACAGTATACTTTATAGGTCACTTGCCTATTCTTAGGAGAAAGACCCTGACCCAGTTTATATACAGCAGTAAGTATGACGTGTATGTTCAGGAATAGCGGGGTTTTTATTGCAAGAAACACAAATTACTAATGAATCAGCCTCACAAAACCGTGATTGCAACCTGACTAGTTTTATAATGGCAGTAGGTTCCACTGTGAATGTATTGTGTGTATTATTTACCTGTTAATGGAAATCCCCCATACACACATTTAGTCTTAGCAGTACGCCTTTATCTCACAAGTATTTTCATGTTTCGAAGCAACATTATTTTTCCCACCGAATTCTTACTGACAAAGATCAAAGTGGTCAGGTCTGAATTTGCCAGTAAAGCACCTATCGGAACTAGACTACAATTGCCTGCTTATCCTAAGCCCTGTGTCTGTATCTCATTAGGACTGATAACAGAAACAAATCGTAAAGAGGCAGTTAGTATATTTTTAACATCAGATCAAACAGTTATGCTCCATCTGGCTTAGGTACTGTAGATTTAAAGATGTATTGTACCATTATATTTTCCATGTGTTGAATCCGTTTTGGAAAATAAGTGTATAAGGGATACAATTTAAAATTCTAAATGAGACAAAGGAAAGTAAGATTCTTTGCCTATATATATATATATATATATATATATATATATATATATATATATATATATATATATATAGTGACAAAGTGGGGGTGCCTTGCCACAATTCGGGACCTTTCCACCTTCTAAAAATACTGACCCAGACACTGAACTGTACAATAAAGCACTTTCATGCACTTTTATTTCAATGAACAAATAAACAAAACAAACAAAAGCCTAACTCCTCAAAGGAGTACTAACTAAACAGAGTCCAGTCCCTGACTGACCATCGGGCAGCTAAGCTGCTTACCGATACAACTACAACACACAGTTGTTCCACCCGAAACACAGTACTCACTTTATATGACTGTTTGGTAGCAGCGCACACAGCTTTCTGCTCCCTCCAACTCAGCAGCCCAGAACAGACTGGCTGCTCTCTCTAAATACCCTGCACCTGGCTCTGATTTACAATGATCACCAGGTGCAGGGGATAATTAAATTAATAAAACAATTAACAAATATAATTAAACAACACAATTACATCACCCCACTGTGCATTTGCACATGTTTTATGCAGGGAGGATATTAACCCCCTCCCTGCTGTGTTATATATATATATATACAGTACTGTGCAAAAGTTTTAGGCAGGTGTGAAAAAATGCTGTAAAGTAAGAATGCTTTCAAAAATAGACATGTTAATAGATTATATTTATCAATTAACTAAATGCAAAGTGAGTGAACAGAAGAAAAATCTAAATCAAATCCATATTTGGTGTGACCACCCTTTGCCTTCAAAACAGCATCAAGCATCAATTCTTCTAGGTACACTTGCACACAGTTTTTGAAGGAACTTCGGCAGGTAGGTTGGCCCAAACATCTTGGAGAACTAACCACAGTTCTTCTGTGGATTTAGGCAGCCTCAGTTGCTTCTCTCTCTTCATGTAATCCCAGACAGACTCGATGATGTTGAGATCAGGGCTCTGTGGGGGCCATACCATCACTTCCAGGACTCCTTGTTCTTCTTTACGCTAAAGATAGCTCTTAATGACTTTCGCTGTATGTTTTGGGTCGTTGTCATGCTGCAGAATAAATTTGGGGCCAATCAGATGCCTCCCTGATGATATTGCATGATGGATAAGTATCTGCCTGTACTTCTCAGCATTGAGGAGACCATTAATTCTGACCAAATCCCCAACTCC
The DNA here is from genome assembly GCA_030684275.1 of Acipenser oxyrinchus oxyrinchus. NCBI lineage: Eukaryota > Metazoa > Chordata > Actinopteri > Acipenseriformes > Acipenseridae > Acipenser > Acipenser oxyrinchus. Next base: position 20,469,799 of record CM060255.1, read on the forward strand.
ATTTGCAGAAATGCAGCCCCAAACTTGCAAGGAACCTCCACCATGCTTCACTGTTGCCTGCAGACACTCATTCTGTACGCTCTCCAGCCCTTCGGCGAACAAACTGCCTTCTGCTACAGCCAAATATTTCAAATTTTGACTCATCAGTCCAGAGCACCTGCTGCCATTTTTCTGCACCCCAGTTCCTGTGTTTTCGTGCATAGTTGAGTCACTTGGCCTTGTTTCCACGCCAGAGGTATGGCTTTTGGCCGCAAGTCTTCCATGAAGGCCACTTCTGACCAGACTTCTCCGGACAGTAGATGGGTGTACCAGGGTCCCACTGTTTTCTGCCAGTTCTGAGCTGATGGCGCTGCTGGACATCTTCCGATTGCGAAGGGAAGTAAGCATGATGTGTCTTTCATCTGCTGCAGTAAGTTTCCTTGGCTGACCACTGCGTCTACGGTCCTCAACGTTGCTCGTTTCTTTGTGCTTCTTCAAAAGAGCTTGGACAGCACATCTGGAAACCCCTGTCTGCCTTGAAATTTCTGCCTGGGAGAGACCTTGCTGATGCAGTATAACTACCTTGTGTCTTGTTGCTGTGCTCAGTCTTGCCATGGTGTATGACTTTTGACAGTAAACTGTCTTCAGCAACCTCACCTTGTTAGCTGAGTTTGGCTGTTCCTCACCCAGTTTTATTCCTCCTACACAGCTGTTTCTGTTTCAGTTAATGATTGTGTTTCAATATACATATTGAATTGATGATCATTAGCACCTGTTTGGTATAATTGTTTAATCATACACCTGACTATATGCCTACAAAATCCCTGACTTTGTGCAAGTGTACCTAGAAGAATTGATGCTGTTTTGAAGGCAAAGGGTTGTCACACCAAATATGGATTTGATTTAGATTTTTCTTCTGTTCACTCACTTTGCATTTAGTTAATTGATAAATATAATCTATTAACATGTCTATTTTTGAAAGCATTCTTACTTTACAGCATTTTTTCACACCTGCCTAAAACTTTTGCACAGTACTGTATATATATATATATATATATATAGTGGTTTGCAGAAGTATTCACCCCCCTGCAAAGTTTTCACATTTTGTTGGCACTTGAGTGTACTCCATGACGCTGACGCTTTCAAATTAGACTTTACATGTAGAATCTACTACAGAATATAAGCAAGTATAATATATATATATATATATATATATATATATATATATATATATATATATATATATATATATATATATATATATATATATATATATAGGCCATTAGTAAATAAGGTCAGTTATCTTAAAACAAGCATTGACAGCATGTTGGCATGCTGTATGATAATGTACTATAAGCCATGTTGTGGACTGCATGGTACAGCCACAGCATGGAGATTTGATTAGTAGGTTAACATGCACCATGGATTGATGGGGTACCGTATTGGTCACATTTTCCAATGTCGATGGTGAAAAGTTAGACAGGCTTTTTAGAACAGCCATTATTTGTTGTACCTACCCTAAGGCAAGTGCTGTAATTTGTACATCATTAGTCTTCCGTGTCACTTTTTATTTGTATTATTAGGCTTCCAAGCCCATGGCTGGGAAGCCTTTTGTTGTTGTTAAGATTATTATTATTATTTTTCTTTCTGCCAACAAAACTTTACAGTTGCATAAAATGAAAACCGTTGCACGAAAACTCTTGAAATTTCACAGTTATAAACGCCAATGGGAACTAATGTCCACAACTGAATGAACGTGATTGGTTACATGGTTTGGCAGCCATATTGGATTTTATAACAAATTTTGGACATTTTACAAACATCTTCTTGTCAGAACCCAGAGTTCTGAAACTTGGTATACATGGTTAGCGATTGTCCAAGATGATTGGTTCAGTGGTATGGCAGCCATGTTGGATAACCTAATTAACACAGAAATGTCTTCTTCTCCAAAACCGCTAATCTGATCGAAGCAAAACTTGGCATACGTGATCCAAGCATGGTTTTCTTTAAAGTTTGCACAAATTACGTTGCTACAGTAAAAAAACATCCAATTTCAGCATTGCTCTAGTTGCATATATTGCGCATAAAATGAACACTGTTGAACAAAAACTCTCGAAACTTCACAGAGTAGTGTCTACAACTGAGTGAATGGCAACCAATTAAAATGCTTAAATTTCACAATAACTCCTTGGAAGCCGTAAAGTTGCTTGCAACATCTAGTTATAGTTAGAATTGTCATATTTTTTTGGCCTAAAGGGAAATAACATCAAAGTAAATGCCACATTATCACGCTGTTAACAAAATAAAATGTTCTCTATTTGCAGAAAAGACGCTCTGTATCTCGATTCCCATATTATATGCATAGTGGCTGGATCTCTTTCTCAATTTAGAATTTGTTTTTATTTTCTTTTTTTTTTTTTTATTCCAATGTGCATTTTTTTATTCCAATAGCATGGCTGGGATGGATTTTTTCAGTCTAAGAAAATTTAAACGAAAACCACAGCCTTGCATGGATTGACTGCAGCTGTAGATTATTCCATCTCAGATTTCTGTATTACTTTGTAATAGCATGGATTGTCAGGCTGAGATTTATTGCAAGCTCATCCACAGACCGTGTTTTTTGGCTCAAGCTGAGATTACCTAAATGTTATGCTGATTTAAGAGTATATAAAGTACGGTTATTGTGATAATGTGGTATGGACAAGTAGAGAAAGTCTAAACTTTGATCCTAGGCTCTAATTTCTATCCCAAATAACTGAATCTGAATCTGAAAGGTTGTGTATGTGAGAGCCACAGATTTCACTAATAATTCCACTGACTTCCAGAAAAGCAAAGAATGTGCTCATTGTATTAGTTTAGAAACTGTTGCATTTAAACTTAAATCAGAATGTCTTTCATTAAAATAAAAAATAAATAAATAAATAAAAAAAATATATATATATATATATATATATATATATATATAAAATCAGGCAATGATATGAAGGGAGTGTATGTGGGTTGCTTTTTGTTTGTTTGTTTTTATAAGAATGGCAAATTTAATGTTAAAGAAATTCTCCACAGATTTCAGATGAACTGCTTCTTCAGTTTCCAGATATTCAGCAGACCGTTTTCTGACTGTTGAAACAAAAACTGACCACATCACCAATCATGATTTTAGTCTCACAGACTTCCTGCGCATTAACATTGATTTTAAGAACATGCTTTTATACTAAGACTGCTGGTAAATGGATCCAGTCTTCTGCTTTGTTTGTATCTGACTTCACCTTGTGGCCTTCTCATGCAGGGTTCCTGTTCCACCATTCTAGCAGTAACTTTCAGTCAGTAATCAGTGCTATAGAAACAATAAGCACTCATGTGTGAAAATGTTAGACCACTTTGTGCTTTAATGAGGCATCTTAAGCCCGATTTTTTACCGACATCGGTGAAATGTAGTCCTGTGCGAACCCTCCATTTCTTTTTTTATCCCAGCTAATTCTCAGAGGTGCTCCCAATATTTTTTTTTTTACATTTAGACCACAACTACTACATTTCTGCTGTTTGTTTGTTGAATTTAATTTGGGAAGCATTACAATTTGCAGATAATAATAGATTTACTTCACAAATTCCTTGAAGGCATATCCAGAAGAATTGTGGTAAAAAAAAACATAAAATAAAAGCAAAAAAATAAACAAATGCCAGAGCCAAAAGATTCTGGTTTCAAATCTCTTTTAACTTCACTTGACCTTGAATCCCTCCTTTAAGTGTGGGGGCCACACCAATACATGTATTGCATCTCAGCTGGGCTATCTTTGTAAATAAATAAAATAAATAAATTACATACGTACTGCAAATGTTTCCGATATTGCCCTCGTAGCCGGGCTTTTTCATTTCTACAGTTTATTGAGGATGCTTAATAATTTTAAAACCTAATGGCTTCCCTTACCAGCCAAATGCCTCAGCATAAGTGCAACAGGAACATGAAGGGCTAAATAGCTGCTTAGTATATGTAGAGAAGTAACCCCAACCCCCACTTTCCCCAGCTGAACACCAAGTATTCCTCCTTAAAGGGGACGGAGAAGCTTGCTAAACTTAACCATAGTCTAATTGTTATATTCCATAGCTTTGACCCCATGCAATAGGAAGGGTGCATTTCTAGGTAACCCAGAATTTAATTAACCAAAAATGCACGGCACTTCTGCAGAAAAGAGCTATGCAGTTTGTCAGTCAGATCCACAGAATTTATTTTGCAGAATGTGATTTTCATTTTTCAGTTTGTTCTTGCAGTTGAAACATGGTGTAAGGGGGGGTGTAAGAGTAGATAAAGTTCTGTTTTTCTTTTTAGTCTCTATGCGTGTTTTTTTTAGAGTGCTTCAATAAATACACTAATAACCTTGAAGGGTGGTGTGGTGGATAATGAATTCATCAACATCTTGTTTTTTTTTCTTTTTTTTTTCTTCTATAGTGCAATTGACTTGCTATGAATTTGACCTTCCATAGAATGGGCCTTTGGATTCTTATTTGGTTCAGTGACTGTGGCTGTTCTTTCATTAACCTTCCTTCCAAACACGAAAGCACAGTAACAAAAAAACAAAATAAAAAAAAAGAATTCGGAAGAATGTGTCTGACTGAACAGCATGACTTTGTTGTTAGAGCCTGTATATGTTCTGAGAGATTATAAAATTGACTTCTTGTACAAAGACCACATTCTCCAAGGATCTGATCCCAGTAATCTGGTTGAGAAAGGCAAAGCAAAAATAATGAAAACATGAAATACAAAGGCCAGGCTTGAATTGAATATCGGGTCATGAAAGTCAGGAACGTTTGAAGCAGAGTTTAAATCTTTAATTATGTGGCTCCACAGTCTGTCACAAGAGCATTTAGTAGTTTAATAGACACCACAGTAATACCTGCTGTGTGATATTTGACAGTTTAAATGATCAGAGCAAGATTAAACTGAACATACCTGCTTACTGATAAGCAGCTCTGTTCAGCAGTCATGACAGGTGCTTAATGAATTCAAATGTCCTGGCAGCCCCAAATATCGAATATTTAACATTGAAAAAGAACATTAAAAATGTTTATCATATCTTCATTGATCCAACTCAGCGGATCAGTTAAGAACACAGGGTTTAAGAATTGTAGTTTTAATTTAAAACACAGACAGGTCACTGTTGGAGATGCAGGACATGCTGCTGTATCAATATAAAGGGACATCTTTTTGTCAGATATTATTCTTCTTCTTATTAATAATAATAATAATAATAATAATAATAATAATAATAATAATAATAATAATAATAATTCAGAAGGTTAATCAGTCTTGCATCTTGTATGCCAGGCAACACCTCTAAAACAAAGGCTCCCACAACCCATAACACATACAAACTTACCCTTCCCATGTTGCGTGCTTGGTATTCCCAAGTGAAAGAGTTAATAGTAGCTGACTTTAAAGGAGATTTAAAAGCAATGAATTATGTTTTAGGTTTGATTAGCAAATGTAGCAGCCATAGTTATTTTAATATGGAAATGGACTGACTAATCCATTAAATCTCATTTGCAATGCCCTATATTCAGGGGGAAAAAAAGATCTAATCCAGGTATTTCTTCCCTTGATTTTTACACATTACTGGTATGCTAAAAAAACTTTTATCTGTAATGCAGTTCTTGTTAAGGGGATACTGAACGTTGTACAAAATGCCTGCCAGGAAGGTATTGCAAGTAGCCATGCCAGTGACAGTGTCTCCAAACTGCTAGTAAACAAGTCCGTGCACTCCTTCATATTATTAGCATGTGCGTTTTTTAGCCTGTGTGCAAGCATTTAACATTGACATGCTGACATTCAGATGCTCCGACTTGCCTCCCAGTGTTTATGATCTGAACCAATAAGGCCAAGGTTGAGAGCACCAAACTCCTTTTCAGTTCTGACTTTCCAACATGACTAGAACCCAGGCTTCCAAATGTAGGCAAGTGTAGAAACCCATTTCCACAACTTCCATGCCCCAAACTTGGCATGTCTGATATAAAACAATAACAACCTTCAGTTGAGCTTACGATCCTGGTTTCCGTTGGCTAGCTGAGCACTGAGAGCCATTGTGCTTCCACATACAGAACCTCAATCCTCATGCCATCTGTCTTCTATAACTTCTTAACAACAAAATGTCAGCGTTCCCAAACAGGATGTCATTTCTTTGACTAGAAACATCAGGAGACGTTATCTCTTGCACAGACGCTGTATTCAGTCACTGGCAAAGTTTCAAAAAGTATTAGAGTATTACATTTTTAATATATATACAGTATGCATAATTCAGATGTTTATTAATGTACACTGTTAAGAACAATATAAATATTGCATATGGGTGTATCGGATTAAGAATTTTTTTTATTATTATTTTTTGTTTTACTGGTTCATTGTATTGCATATGGTTAGTTAGCTACAATTTACTTTAACTGCATAGTGGGGAGGGGCAAGGGTACCATGAAACAGTTTATCCTCCTTGGGTTGTTCTGTGATGCCAAACCCCAATAATAAAAAGCAGTGCAGTGTGCTAGTTCTAGTTCGGTTCTAGAAAGTATGAGGTGTACATTATATAAACGACGTAACCCTAGGCAGCTAAGCCGTGCATGTAATACATGGAGAGGCAGGTTATATTACCAACATTACTGTACTGGAGATACCCACTCCTGCTCAGTAGTGTGCAATTATCTCAAGCTCATTTTTTATTTATTTTTTCATCTCTCAGCACACCATGTAAGAATGCCCTCCTACCCTTTCCTCTTTAACTTTGTAGTCTGACTGCATTGCTAGGTTAAGATCAAACAGTCTAGCCAGTTATTGAAGTGGTGGCTGCCAGCTGAGGAACTGTAGATGAAGGCATAAGCCACTGAAGCAAAAACTGAAGCCATTAAAAATCAAACCAGTGGCCAGATTGGTGCTGCGTGATGCTAAGTACCCAGTTTCTAATCAATTGCAAAACCCACTTTGCAGGGAAAATAAGGGATTGCACACATCTATTATATAAGGGAAAATGTGAGTTAACTACAAATGAGCAGGTCCGGGAGGGGGGGGACGGGGGGACAGATAACCTATTGTAGTGTCTGCAATACTCGCTTCAAAGCTAATGCATTTATTCACAGCTAACCTAGATTTATTTATTTATTTATTTATGTAAACTGTTTATCGGTACAATACACTTCCCATCAAGGAGCCAACAGAGCCTCTCACATTTCTGACAGTCTGAATCGATCAGTACAGCGGGATAGACATGGCAATAAAAAGGGTAAATTGAACCGCAAGTCACAGAGTGGAGGACAGGGTCCAAAGTCAGTGCACTAGCCTGGGATGGGAAGGAAAGATGGGGGAAGTACAAGGACCATGTAGCTATTAAGCAGGGAATTGGGAAGATGGGACTAGGATACTGTAATGGAGAATGACATACTGTATACAGACATTCCTGCATATAGACATACAGTACCTGCTCTTCCCAAAAAAACCTAAATCTGTTATCCACAATATTCCCTAAACTACTTACGTGTGCCAGGTGGAGGCTGAGGGCTAACATAAGCATCTTCACCACTGTCCTGCTGCTGTTGAAAATGATTGATCCACATTTAAAAATACCAATCTTGTGCCTCCTCCACAAATCCACCTACAGTACAGGATGAGTCCCAAGGCATGACAGGTTAACCCTTAAACAGGCAGCTTCTTGGGGTATCCTAAAGTGTAGAAGAGAATATTCTTTCATCCTTCACTCCTACACGTAACCACCATGGAGCCTTTAGGTGTCTCTAAGGGTGGAACTGCAGGAAGGTTGTGTACTGTCTTGTTGCAGATGTTTGATTTATTTTCATTTATTGTTCATTCATTTATCTTATGTCATCAGAGTGAAACAACACAGTCATTTTTACACTTCTGTGCCGTTTCTCCAACTGTTCCCAAGTCAGCGGATTAACATGGACCATTCTCCCAAATGTTTCTCTACCATCTCAATAAATTGTCTTGTACTCCAGACAGCTTCCCAGCTGTGGCGTAACAGCTTTTCCACCTCAGCTTTGGATCCTCCTGGGTATCTTGCTTTTATTCTGTAATGTTTCAGCACTTGGCTACTATCCTTTTCAAGGCTTCATTAACCTACTGTGTAATACAATTTTGATAAGAGCCCTATACTCCAAACATTTTTTACCAAGATTGTACAAATCTATGTTCGTTTTAGAAAATGTTTTTGTGAAATTCCACTGGCATTTTTCAAAAATGCTGTAGTAGTAAAACAAAGACTCAAGAAAAACCCTAACTAAGATTGAGCCCTTCTCAGAATTGATACTGTAGACTCCTGGCCTTCTCTAGACGTTTTGGATTGTATAGAATTGGATAAACTTGATTTTTATGCAGCTATTTTGAACCTTTCCAGTACTTTGTGGTTTTTTGCACTGCAAAAATTTGACTTTGAGAATATGTTCCTCTGTAGACATGCTGTGAGCTTCTGTACCTCATTTGAATCTGGCCATCAGGAGGGCTCGGGGCCCTCAATTAAAACCAGAGGTCGTCGTTGAACTGCAAGCTGGTCCAGCATTTTATATCTTGTGGTTTTCTGAAAATGTACTGCACTTTGACAGGCCCTCAATTAAATACAAAAGTAATTTGCTATGAAGTCTGTCTATCAATATATATTCATACTTCATTCATACTGTGCTTTAGATAAAAGAAAGACACTGTTCTTGTGAAGTCTTTAGGAGAATGTACATACAATAAATCCAGATATCCCTGGCTATGATTTACAGCAAGATGTAGGTTACAATAATGATGTCTCAACCTCATTGAGATTCAAAATTGCATTTCCACTCTTAGCCACCTGGAAGAATGGAACAAAAATGGAAAGCACAGATTTACTACCAATATAATAGATTACAATTAAGATCAGATGAACCATTGATATTTTCTCATTGATTTTAAGAGCAAAATTTATTTTTATTTTTCTACTAACTATGTAGAAACTAGTGAGTGGAATTAATAAGCAAAAAAAAGTTAAATAGGAGACATGAATAAATAAATATGCACACAATGGCCACCTAGAGTAATCACAGAATCAATCGTCTCGTCCTAGTCACCATGGTCATTTTAATTTGGATTTGGAGAGACCAATAAACAAGTATGCAGCCTGACTATCCACAGGTAGAAGGTAAATGTCTTCTAAGCAAAGCTCCACTGTATGGTGATTGTGGTTATCTGCTGGCTCCCATAGTCCTTGTTTGAAAAGCAGGCAGGTGAAAGCATTGTTTTTGACCCATGACCCCATGTGGGCCGATAAAGCCCTTTCCACAGAACAGCTGCTTTAGCCTTCTGTTGCCACATGGCTGATGAACAGAGACAGGACAGGAACAGAGATGGATAGAAAAGCTCTGCAATAAGTGCATCCCACAGAGCTGATCTGGGAGTAGCACTGTAGAGTCAAACCCCTGCAGACTGAAACTGGTGTTCATAATACATGAGAATGCAGGGCATCTCTTCCATCCTTCAGGGTGACATTGTTAAGGAAGAAAAATCAATATTGGTTACTGGAGCACTTATTTACTCATTGGTAACAAATCAAACAAAAAACATATTTTTGTTGAGATTATAGAATCTGATAGAAAGAGACTTCCTGCTTACATCTACTGTATTAAAAGCTTGAGAGTGCACCACACAGTCACGGCTCTGTCACAGGCAGGGGCGCAGGCATTGCTGAAGGAGAGATTGCACTCACTGTAGTATATTATTATTATTTGTTTATTTAGCAGACACCTTTATCCAAAGCGACTTACAGAGACTAGGGTGTGTGAACTATGCATCAGCTGCAGAGTCACTTACAACTACGTCTCACCCGAAAGACGGAGCACAAGGAGGTTAAGTGACTTGCTCAGGGTCAAACAATGAGTCAGTGGCTGAGCTTGGATTTGAACCGGGGACCTCCAGGTTACAAGCCCTTTTCTTTAACCACTGGACCACACAGCCTCCTAGACTGGACCACACAGCCTCCTAGTATAGTGTTTGCTTTACTGGCCCTATTGCTACAGGAAATGAGCTGCTTGCTGTGGGTCAGTATTGCCCACTGGCGGACCGTGATGCTTGAGGATGAGCCTACAGATATAGGTCATTTTAAAGTAATGTGTCCACCATTTTACTGAACTTGCTACAAAACCAAATCTCTCATTCTGTGGAACATTTTACCTGTCTGCTTTGCGGCTGTCAGTCCTGAGTGTAAACTTTGGTAATATAAGAAATCAGTTTCGTGAAAATTGCTACACATTCATTGTGGAGTGTAATGGACTGACAACTGGGAGCAGGGAGATCATTTAAAAAGTAAAATCTGCCCACCTAAATGTAAAACTAAATACACGTTGTGTATCCATGTAAATTACTATATTTTTAAAAATGGATTGTATTTGTTTAATGGGCAAGTACCTTTAAAAATGCTATACGTCCTTGTCAAGGTTTTATTGATTTAACCAGGTCAAGCGTCTAACTGTCTAATAGATGCATATAACAGTACTGCATGTCATTTGATTTCCAAGGCTTTCCTAGACTTATTCAATTAGGAACACCAATTGAAGTATAACAGAATCTTGCTCTGTGGTTTGTAGTTTGTGGTAATGATGTTATTTTCCAGCTGTATACTTAGTAGGGATGTCAGCCTTTTCTCTCTACAATATAATTACGCCCACTTTTGCAGATGCTGCATTAAAACACCTGTATGGTCTGTTTTTCCCCTCCTGTTTCTTTAAAATGAAACAGCAGTCCTCACTGTCTAGGGTGTGTGATGACACTGGTATTCTAGGGCAGGGGTTCCCAAATTTTTTTTTACCCGAGGCCCACCTGTTCAGCTGCATTAGGCACTGCGGCCCACTATTAGCACTCCTTGGGAAAATGTCAAATTTAAAACATTTTATATATTTAAACCTGTAACATTATACAATAAACCTAATCTAAACTCATTTTATTCATTAGAATAAATATTGTGAAAGATGGAAATCACATAGAATATGCACTGAGTGAAAATCATTTTTGAAACACTTTAATTTTAGTAAATAAAATAATTTGCAAAAACTAAACAGAAGTTTTTATCAAACCTTTAAATTGGGTACCTTTGTGTAATTGAAAATTTTAGAAATGCAGTTATTTTTCTTTGGTAGCGGATTAGACATATTGTAATTGTATTAATACCGAACACACTTCTTACATCTGCCAGCAGAGCGATCACATGACCTTAACACTGCACTATTGTCAGAGCTCTCACTTTACATCCCGCCTTCAGGTAGGCAGTCTGTTAGCTCTGATTTGTGAATTTCTGCTTTGATTGACAGTCCACCAATATTCCCTTGCTACACTTTATTTTTCTATAGTTACAGCTGCCGCCGGTGCCTGCTTTTCACTATTAATAGAAAAATTACATAGAATGCCATTGCTCCCACCACCCACCCGGGACTGTGTCGCGACCCACCTTTGGGCGGCGGACCACAGTTTGTGAACCCCTGTTCTAGGGTGTTTTAGGAATTGGTCCATGTCTGTATTTCTGGGAAACAGAAGATACAAATGAACAAGTGGCGTGAGGTCAGACCTGATAACAGCCCTAAGGGAGAATAGATTGCTGGAGTGATGAAGTCTGAGTCACAGGTGACTTTGTTTCCAAAACCACTGGCTTCTTGTTGTATCACAGATCTGGATAAAGTTCACTGAATAACTAAAGGAACATAGTCTGAATCTGGTCATTTCCTGTTTTTAAACTGCGTTGAATCATGCTATCTCAGTATACTGATAAATATATATTATACAGTAGCTAGGCCCACACCCTCTTGAAAAAACAAGAGGACTTACTGACTTACTCTCAACCATATTCTCGAGCCGTTTTTTGTATCACTTTGAAAAAAAAAGAAAAAATTGGCACAGAAATGATAAAAAATCTATTGTAATGTTTATATCGCTTGACTTTTTTCAGCCATCGTAGCACAAAATTAAGCATGATGACCCCCCCCTCCAACCTTCCGTTTGTAATTTATTCTCTTCATTCTCAGACCCTGCACTTTCAAAATAAACTCTTTGAAAACAATCATAATATATTGGTATTCACCATCACCTCTGCTTCAGCAGGGTTGAATATATTTGTAATGAATAATAACCCTTTTGTCTTGCAGTTATACCAGACACTCTGAGTGTGTCCTCGGCTGGCCAGACTCTCAGCAAAGTGGAGGGGGACCCTCTGAGTCTTACCTGCGAGGTTTCAAAGCAAACATCCCAGCACAGCCACCTCTCTGTGGGCTGGTTCCTGCACACAGCCGGCCAGGCAGCTGCCCAGGAGATCATCACTCTGTCCAGGGACTTTGTGCTGCGCCCGGGGGGCCCCTATAGGCAGCGGTACTCCTCGGGGGACGTGCGGCTCGATAAGACTGGCAGCACCTCCTACAAGCTGACTATCTACATGCTGCAGCCCTCCGACCAGGGCGAGATCTACTGCGAGGCCACCGAGTGGATTCAGGACCCTGACAGGTCGTGGTTCGCCATGACCAGGAAACAGGCTGACAAGAATGTGGTTAACATACAGGCCACAGGTACTGAAGGGACTTTTTTGGGGGGGGGGGGGGGGTATTAGAGTAAATGAAACACTATGCAAAACTATAGTTTGCCAAAGAAATGGCACAAGTTGGTTATGCCTTTTTTTTTTTTGTATATTTGCCCATTCTGAATCAGTAATTTGTAGTTTTAACTGATGTCTGGTATTAGAAACTTGAAACCCTCACTGTTGCATTCAAGACACCCTCCCTCGACACCTACTCCCACTCAATTTTCTATTCCAATAAACCAGAGCTGCAGTTGCTACATTGCTGGAGAGATGTGTTTTGATATTAAAACCATAATTTGTAGACCTATATTCATTTCCACTGACTATAAAAATGCAGCATACAGTATTTGTTTTCAGTATACGGTATTCTATGAAACGAAAACACTAAAATAAATACATTATTACAAATATATTACAAATATTGCTTGTTGTTTTATTTATGTTATGAGTTTTAAAGTTGTGTATTGTAAAATATAGACTATTGTATGCCAATTAAATAGCCATTGTTTGTTTAAATAGCTTATCCCCGGTGAACATAGACCTTTTTTATTATGCATGTATTTCAATGGAACATTCAGCCCCCTTGTTTTATAGATCTAAACCTAATAGATCAGTTACAGGCCGTACTTATGAAATAAACATTATTAACAGGGGCAATGACATACTTGAAGGCTGTAGCTTGCCTTTTGAAAGGTAAATGTTGAAATAGTTCAGAAACTAACCACAGTAAAAAATAAATTATTTTAAAATAAATCAATAATTCTTTTATATATGTATATTAATGAGGATTTTTTAGATGTATAATTTAATTGTATTTTATTTGTGATTTGCTGAAAAGGGTTGATGTCGTAAGACGTATGTGTATGTTTTTGCCGCCTACCTGCAATCAAGTTAAGTGGTTTCTTGCACATTATGTATGAGGAAGCAGGCTCAACATGATTAAAGGCATCTATAAACATTTGAGTCATCGGCTTGTAACCCGTGGAATTAATAAGAAAGAAGGCCGTGCTCATAAACAGTACGTAATTTTAATGTTCCCTTTTTAAACAACTAGGGCAAAAGTTTGCTTACTTGACCTAGTTTCTTGTCATTTTACCTCGCATGATGGACCTAATGAGTAGGGTACTGAAGTTTTGAAATGGTAATCGAAGATTGTTGTCATTGAAGTCGTTATTTTCTTTTTTTTTTTTTTTTTTTTTTTTTTATTAAGACAAGGAATTCAACATCCAGATTAACACAGAGAGACGGGCCTACACGGCTGGAGAGCCTGCGGAGCTCAGGTGCATCATTGATGCTCAGAGCATCCCTGAACGCTTCTTCTCTGTGTCCTGGGTGTTCAGCAGCACCCAGGTGGCTGTCATGGGTCCCAACGCCGTGCCCGTCCTAAACGGGGACTACGCCCTGAGGGAGGGGGCCGGCAAGCTGACCTTCCGCAAGGAGAGTGATGCCATCTACCTACTGAAGATCCACCAGCTGCGCCAGGAGGACACTGGGAAGTACATCTGCCGAGTCACAGAGAGAGAGAAAACTGCGACTGGAGACTTTGTTGACAAAAACAAGAGGTCCAGGAATGTTCAAATCTCCGTTCAGCCACTGAGTAAGACATTGTATCTGTGTGTGTGTGTGTGTACAGCTATGGCCACAGGATTTGCATCACCTAGAATTTTAGGATTGAGACATTAATTTAAAAAAAAATAAAAATAATAATAATAATAATAATAATAATAATAATAATAATAATAATAATAATAATGGAAGGCCTCGAAATGACACATAGATAGTTCAGGTTTCAGGTGAAGGGGTAACCAAAGTTTATTTACAACCAAACAAACAAAAAAATACTGGTTCAAATTAAATGGGTACTGCCCCTTTTAAATACAGACGACTATTTACACAGGTCCCAGGTGGAACCGCACGTATGTGCAAAATTATTTGAACCGAGTTCTGGTCGGTGGCAGGATGCAGGATCCTTGCTGCCCAAAGGTATTTAATAATAATAATTTTATTTATAGAGTGCTTTTCTCAGACCCAAAGCACTGCACAAGAACAACAATACAAACATACAATGTACAAAGGTACATATAAAATAGCAGTTCAATAAAAACAAATCAAAAGTTCACCATAAATCAGCAAAAGATATCTTAAAAAGGCGTGTCTTTAAGCGAAATTTAAGATGTCCACAGACTCAGAATCTCAAATAAATCTGGGCAGCATGTTCCATAGTCGCTGGGCAGCACTACAAAAAGCTTAGTCTCCCCTAGTACGGAGCCTAGTCCAAGGTTGAATAAGACATCCGACATCCACGGATCTTAAATTGCGCTCTGGAATGTACTCTTGCAATAGATCTCTCAAATAAACGGGGGGCAGCACCATTTAAGGCCTTATAGGTATTTGCTCTGTGATCTTCTGAAGCAATATGTACCTGCTTAGGCTACAGGAGATAAAAACAAAAAAGTTTACTTAAGACATACATGGCTGCGCTTCCCCGGTCCCAGGAACACTGCCCCGACCGATGGAGAGGCTGCTCCTTTTGTACACCTGGACACCATTACCTGGGCTTGGAACCAGGTGCACCTCGTTCCCCTCTGCCAGCCTCCTAACAGGCCTACTCCTACGGAATGTTAACCCTATAGTTGCCAGAGCCTGCTGGATGGACAGGTTCTTCCTGTTCCCCCTGCTAGTGGAATGTGAACATTACAGTGCAGGAATTACATCTATCCTGTCACAGAACTTAATATTGCAAAAGTCTACCGGAAGCCATAATAGTAGTGCAGTATTTAATGTTCAATTTTGAAATGTCACATTTTTTAATTTGCCAGTTTTCCATTAAGTATATGGAAAACTACAAAGCGGTATGTAATTCAATATGTTAACGTAACATTATTCAGGATTTCATTCGACTTAAAATGTGTTAATTCTATACGGTGATGCAAAACCTTTGGCCATAGCTGTATGTGTGTGTTTTTTTGTTTTTTTTTACTCTAAACAGCATGATTTATTCAGCAGCTGTTTGTCAACTGGGTCTAAATTTCCCTTACTAGTTGAATCTAAAGCACAGTGCTCTTTTGACTTACAGAAGTAAATCTCAGCACCAATTATATTTTTTTTCACCAGGAGGCTAAACAAATCCATGTATCTAGAAGTATAAGGAACAGAATAAGGTTTTGCTCACCTTATTAACATAAATAAGCAATAAAATGTCTTGCTTTGCTAAAGAGTTTCGGCATTATTATATATTTTTAGTTTTTTACTAGGTTAGAAAAACAATTGTTTTTTTAATGACTGAACAGAAGTTTTATGTAATCATGTCAATAGAATCCCACCTGTTTTAAGTTTTAAGCTAGGGGATGTGCTTTTGCTACGGATTTTACCTTGTGGGTAAGATGAGGTCATGGACAGTTATATGGCAGAAAGTGAGTGAACATAATACTGAGGAAATACAATCCTCCTAACCTCTCAAACCAACAAAAGCATATTGCACCAGTTCCAAATGACACTATATTTACATAACTCAATGCTGACTTCTATTTTTTCTCTGAAATGCTACTGCTTCAGAAGTGTAAATTATGAAATGTAATATGTATTAAAGATGATGCATTTTAAATAGTGGTTACACCACTGCCTGTAGCTATTAGAAAAGCGATTTTGCAGTTTGAATGAATCCTGTGACTGGGATAATGCATTCAGTCTCAATGAAGTGTCAGCGGACGTGACCTGGATGAAAGCGCCCAGATAAGCATAAAATTAATGTCATCTCATCTAGCTTCTCACTTAATCCTTCCAGCGGCCAGTGGACCATGAACAAATTCTGCTGCTGCCAGCAACATCTACTGTTGGATTTGTTATAAAAAGCACTTTTTTCCTATTTTTTTTTTTATTATGGCCAACCAAAAGCATTATATCTAATAACCCTAAGTTGCAGGCTTCACAACAAACATTTCAAATATTTAGAACAATTAATTCTGCCTCTAGTGTCACTGTCTGGGATACACAGGCAGTCAAAATGTACACACACTTGTCTCCCACAATTTCGTTACTGTCCTAAATTTTGCAAAAGTAACCTAAAAGAAAATGACTTAGCTTGCAACAGTTTACACAGCCGCTGTAATAGTTTTGTTCAACAGGCACGCGTCTTTCTTTCTCCTTGTATAACTTTATATTTTTTCAATTCTTTGTTCGCTATCAGTTCTTTCTCTGTCAGTTTCTTTCGTTTTCAGTTCCCTATCTTACCTTGCAAAGTCCGTTCGCCATTCACTCTCTCATCGCTGTTTGTTTCCTTTCTCTGTGTCTCTCTGTCCTCTTTCATCTTTTTTGTTCTTGTTCTTTCTCATTCCCTTCTCATTTCTTTTTCTCCTTCTGTTGTCCAGTTCCTCCTATTTAAGGCGGTCGCCGCTGCATATCTGTAATTACATCGATAGTCTGCCGTTGTGTAGTTTCACCGTCCCAAATGCCAACAAACTCAAATAGTGTACGTGAAAAATAATCAAATAATTTCAAAATAATCAAACACAAGTGAAAACACACACACACACAATATTCAGTGCTCAACAATAAATCATACATGATAGAAAAAAATATATACATAACTAAAAAAAAACACACAACACTTCAGTAAATAAATTAAATCACATATATATATATATTCAAACTAAAAAAAAATGTCAGCAGTATTAGAACATTAGTCACTATGTGACATGAATAACTCTACTGCATACATGCAGTTCTATATTTCATAATAAGCATTTGTCTTAGCATTCTGTATGATGGACTTGACAATACTGCAAATATTCTGGGTAATGGGTTTGACCACAAATTAATCCTTTACCCGTTAAAGTGGTGAATAAAAGGGTAGACTTAAAACAAAACATTAATTTTGGCCTTGGTTGTAATAACTGCGCACCCACCTACATTCATCTTCTCTGTCATTTATTTCAACAGAAAGCAACATCACTGTGTCAGTGACAAGCAATTCGAGCAATGTGCCCGAAGGCAGCGCTGTTCATTTTACCTGCACTGTGAATTCCATCACGGAGAACCAAGGCCGTTTGTCCGTGTCCTGGAAGCTGACGGACAAACAGAGCCAGGCATGGGAGATTGTGTCTGTGGACCAGGAGGGGATGGTTGTCCCAAGCCCTTCATATCGGGAGCGCAGCAGCTATGGGGAGGTGAGGGTGGAGAGAGTGCAGTCTGGCACCTTCACCCTGTCGGTCTATAACACTCTCCCGAAGGATCAGGGCCTCTACACTTGCACTGTCACAGAGTGGGTCAAGGGGCCGAGAGATGAATGGGAAATGATTGGGGAGAAGTCAGCCGGCACACCTGTGACTGTCACCGCAGTGGGTAAGTGCTTTTCTATTTCTTTGCTGCTGTTTCTGTTTTCTAAACATAAGCAGGGGCAGTTCGAGCTTCATCACATGAATGTGCCTCAACTCTACCCTAAAGGGACCACTTTTAATATGGTGGATATATTCAACTAAGGTTGGTTTCCTGACCTGGTCACCAACTGCCTGTCCAGTCCTTAGTCTCCTGCAGAAACATTCTGTTCATGCCAATTATAGAACTGAGAAGAGACCGTCTGATCTCAGTCAACATTGGGCCTGAAAAAAACAATTGACCTTGTTAATCCAGAGAAGAAAAGTTTCGTATCCTTTTTCCAATCCACAAAGCAACCAGTTAAAGACTACAATAAAACAGCCGTACTTATACTAATGCTCATAATAATAATAATTACAGGGATGGAAATAAGACTCCCATTGCATAGCAGTTTGATCCATTACTGGTTTTACTATGAGTTTTAATAAAACACACCTGAACTTGTTATCTTCTTATTTCCATCCCTATAATAATTATGATAAATAACAATAATATAATAATCATCATATCCCCCCCCCCCAAAAACTATATAGAATGTGAGTGTATTATCTCCATAGGATATGTATTTCTGCAAATGGTAAGCTCCTATTAAAGCTATTGTATTTTAAGTTCGCACTTTCCTTGTATTGAATTGAAATTCCTCCCATCGGAATCCAGCGAGGTTATTTTTTTTTATTTTATTGCATCGGGTAAACTTAATGACTGCAGTACTGCAGGACTTTTTATTATGCTTTTTATTATGCTGCTTCTCCAGAATCTATGACAGCCCACTTTCCAGTGAGTTGCTCTAGCAGCAGTTACAGTAACATGAGACCTATATACAATCCCAGCATCCCCTACGTTCCTGCTAAAGATTTGACAACCTTGTTCCAGTATATAAATAGACATGTTTTGTTATCATTCTGGTAGGCTTTAGCGAAAAAAACAACTCAAATACTGTATTCAGTTTATCTCACAGAACAGTAGTCGCAGGAGCCCCAAGTCTTGATAAAATAAGAAGTCAGGAGGCTGATAGTCAAGGTCGCGGTGTGACTCTGTCCATGAATGCAGCTTTAAAAAGCAAAAGATTTGGAAGCTGAAGTTTCTGTTTTTTCGTTGACTGATCAAATAGAAAGGTGCAAAATCTACGATTGCAGAATTGTATCGTCCCTAGAGACATCACACCTCAGGGTGCTCTTCTGTATGCATATGCCTGGGTGGTTTGGAAACACAATCCCTGATGAATTTGAGTGTGTTCTGAAGCCTTTATCTGAGCTCCAGTTGGAATCCGTAACTTTTGTTTTTCAATCCTTTTTGACCAAATCTTGTTTCGTTTTGGAAATTGTATTGCCTGTGACTTTCTTTTAGATATTCTAATGCAGGGCTTCTCAAACTCGGTCATGGGAACTGGCATGGGGACTTGTGGCTGCTAGTTTTCATGGTTTAATTTGCTTAATTAGACCTTTTTACTTGTTTTCAGCTCTTAAACAGTTGCAGTTCAAGTTACTTATCAAATGTTGCAGCTAACTTGA
Source organism: Acipenser oxyrinchus oxyrinchus (assembly GCA_030684275.1). Classification (NCBI taxonomy): domain Eukaryota; kingdom Metazoa; phylum Chordata; class Actinopteri; order Acipenseriformes; family Acipenseridae; genus Acipenser; species Acipenser oxyrinchus. The sequence continues at coordinate 20,489,231 of CM060255.1, forward strand.
AATATACAACTGTTCAAGAGCTGAAAACAAGTAAAAAAAGGTGTATATAAGCAAATTATCAGTTCAATTTTGAGTTAAGTAATTGAGAGCTCGGTTGGAATGAAAACCAGCAGCCACAGGGGGTCCCCAGGACCGAGTTTGAGAAACCCTGTTCTAATGTCTTAAAGATTGTCGCCATCCCCGTTTTTAATGTTCTCCTTGATTACTTCAGCCTAGAATCTGATATTTAGCAGCAGGAGGTTGATTGCTGTAAGTCTTTAGTCAGACGGAAGAAAGGGGGATTATTTTAATCATCCTGTATTAGTCAAATACAAATATCCCTATGTACAGTATAGAGCAGTGTTAAGCAACTCTGGCCCTTGAGATCAATTCCAGTCCTTGTCTTTATTTCAACCAGGTCATAAATTACTTAATTGCCTCTTAACAGCTTCAATGAACTACATTAGAGCCTTCTTGGAGTAAAACCCTAGACTGGACCAGAGTTGAGTACCACTGGTATAGAGTACCAATGGTATTGAGTACCACTGGTATAGAGCAGTGTGGAGTAGTGGTTAGGGCTTTGGACTCTTGACCGGAGGGTTGTGGGTTCAATCCCAGGTGGGGGGACACTGTTGCTGTCTTTAGATTGCTCCAGTAAAAACCCAACTGTATAAATGGGTAAAAAATATGTTATATCTTATAAAAATTGTAAGTCACGCTAGATAAAGGCGTCTGCTAAGAAATAAATAATGATAATATGATGTCAGTATTTTTTATCTCCTTTTTATAACTCTATTAATTAGAGTTCCTGTCCCATGCTTCTCTGTAAATGCACACAGTTCTCTCATGATTAAAGCTGAGCTTTGTAGGGATATTGAAAACCCCATCACCTGCTCTGTGCATTATCAGGAAAGACATTGACAAAGGCTTTTCATTGAAACTATGCGTCTAACCTCATTACTACAATTCTTTTTAGTATTGCTGAATATCCTATGACTGAATGTTTAACGTTAAACGTTAACGTGAGTCCGTCACTGAGTCATTCACAGAATCCACTATAAAAAAGTATATGCAAAAAAATTCAGTAAGACTTCCACAGGTATTACTGTGAGTCTGTCAGCAGTGTATATGCAACTGGCTCTGGTGTCCCTTATGAATCTCATAATAAAACCTGGATCATTTAAATAACTTGTGTTAAATAAATAACACTGCATTTCTGAGAGGGATAAGGGTGGAGTTCCCACCAAATGCCCCTTTTGAGCAATCTTTGGACCGAAAGTCCCCTGATGGAAATCAGAGTCTCACCAGCTACAGCATACTGTAGAAGTGCATGAAGCTGTTGGCACGGATCCCTTGTACCGTCAGGTGGTACTGGAGTAGATTTGACACAGCCGTCCTCTGAAGCCACAGCCTGGAAGGTGGCACTTGCAAAATAAAGCATGTTGAGGTTTGGCTTATTAAATGTTGCGGAGCAGTTGTGACTACCGATGAAAGGATCCCGGCAATGTCAGGTCCTTAGTGCAACATAATATACAATACAGGGCGAGGCATAGATTCTGGTTGTGATTCCTAATTTAAACTGGTGTCATTGCTGAGATGTTTTGTACTGTGGGATTATTACACAAAATGTTTGTCAATTTACCTGGTCAAAAAACCCACAACCTCCTGGGCATGTCACTGGGAGTTAGACTGGACCACAGTCTGCACACAGTTCCACAGCAGGATTTGCAGGAAGCTTGATAGGATTTCTTTGAGGTCATTTTAAATCCCCATGTGGTTTTAATACATTGTTTCCAATATTTATTTATTTCATTTATATAGCGCCTTTCATAACGAAGCGTCACAAGGCACTGTACATAAATACATAAAAATACAAAATAAACCAATAATAATCATAATCATAATCATAATCATTAAAAGCTAGCAATTATAAAAAAAAAATTATAAAAATGTGTTTTAAGTTTAGACTTAAAAATACCCACAGACCCAGCTTCCCTAACACATGGAGGTAGAGCATTCCATAGTTTAAAAAAAGCCCTACCTCCCGTATTGATTTTATTGACCCTGGGAACAACGAGCAGCCCCGCTTCCTGTTATCTAAGAGTCCGATTTGGGAGATACGCGGTCAGTAGCTCCTGCAAATAGCTAGGTGCTGCTCCATTCAAGGCTTTATAAGTCAAAAATAAGATTTTAAAATCAATTCTATATTGTACAGGGAGCCAGTTCAAGGAGGCTAAAACGGGGGTGATATGCTCTTTTTCTTTGGTTTTAGTCAAAATTCTAGCAGTGGTTTTCTGAACAAGCTGTAGGCGGGACACCGCACATTTTGGGATGCCAGAGAAGAGAGCATTACAGTAATCATCTTGAAGAATATGCTGTTTTAAATTTAAGATAGAATGAGTTGTCTCCAGCCAAATCTGCAATCACTTAAAATAAAGCCTTCTACCTTTTGGAAGAGATTAACAAAACTATATGTGGCTGGCTAACTTGTTTTTATTTTTTAATCTGCTTACGTTTTCCCATCATCCTCCTGCTCACATATGTAACTGAGATGGATTTACAATGTAGTTTTGAGAGGTCCATGCGGGTACATGTGAAGCCATCTTGAGGCAGGGAATGCAATTTAAAAGTTTTAAAAAGTGGTCAACAATACACACACTTTACGTAAACAGTTGTAACAACACATGGGAACATGTAACACAATAAAATATTGGAATTGATTCAATGAATTGGGAATTGATTTTAAAAAGGGAAAGGAATTGGAATTAAATAACAGGAATTGACCCCAACCCTGCTTACTGTATCAGCAAACCCTCTCTCTCTTTCACTTCTGTTATTATTGGTGAAACAATTTCATTGATGTGCGGGGGCTTTAGCAGTGTCAATGCTTCATGCTTCACCTCTTAAGGTTGTGAAGGATACCTAATCAGGATAATCACTGTTGTCACAGCTCCATTGGTTTAAATTTGAAGAGCCAATATAAAGAAATGGACGGTTAAATTGGTTCAGACACTTCCCAAGCACGAAATAGACTGAATAAATTGCAGACTGTTTATTTCTCAAGCTGTTTAATAATAATCTGAAAATACGAAAGTGTAAAGACCTTCAACTCAGTGTTTGAAGGACCATTGAAATGTTGTTCACCAAAATAACAATAATGAAAAAAGAAAGATTCGGATGAGAATATGGAAAACCAAGGGGATTCAGTAAAAGCAAGGGAACCTATTTTTAAACTTAAATGCCGTAGAGTCAGAAAAACATGAAAAGTCACAACTATTGGCAGATTTTATACTGTGTGTGGCAGGTATGGAATTGTATCCTGACTTCTTTTTAGATGAGGACAAAAAAGTCCTCTGTTCCTTTAAAGAGTATGAACATATCCCTCTGAGAGATCTTGAACATGTTCAGCAAAATGTCAGCATCATTAAGACAAATGATGAATAAAAGCAAGAAGAGAAACTACTTTAGTTATGATGAATCCTCAGCACATCTCCACTTATCTTAAGACTGTCATCCAGAGGCAGCAATCACCCTAATGACTTAATGGTGAAAATATCGCTTTAGGGAATGAGGGTAAATAATTCAACAGCTATATTTCTTGATATGAAGCTCCCATTCTGCAGAAATGCTGTACCATAAAATACATATTTTGTAAAAGCAGGTTACAACATTGTTATAATTGGCTAAATATTCAACTAAACAAAAAAAAAAAAAAACTAAGTTGTGTGGCTTTTCTACTGGTTTTCATTACCCCAAGTTTGTATTCTTCCAAAAAGATAATCCACCATTTTTCCAGCTGCTCAATTCTTTGAGGGTGGAAATAAGACTCCCATTGCATAGCAATTCTATCTGTTCCTGGTTTTACTATGAGTTTAATAAAACACACCTATGCACTGTGGCTAATCAAGCTTGTAGTAAAACCTTGAATGGCTGAAACTGCTGTGCAGTAAGAGTCGTGTTTCCATCTCTGTTTATGTTCTCATACTTATTAACATATTAACATTCTTTTCAACCAACATTTACCACTGTATAAATGTACTACATGTCATATTACTTGTTTAATATCAAGAATTTTATAAGTTAAATGTAATACATTCTCTGTTATATCATTTTCCTCCCCACAGAGTCTATTTTCTTCATGGCCGCTTCCTCAAGAACCCCCAGCGTCACCTACAACGAATCCTTTGACCTCCAGTGCATCGTCAAGCCCCGCTACAACCCCCGGGTACCTGCCTCCGTGACCTGGCGCTTCAAGCCTATCAACGGCACCGAGTTCCAAGACCTGGTCACCTTCACCCGCGATGGCAGCTTGCAGTGGGGAGACCGCTACTCCAGCTTCGGCATCAGAACCACCATCGACAAGTCGGCTTCCAACAGCAACTTCCGCCTCAGCATCAGCAGGGCCAGCAAGCAGGAGGCCGGCACGTACCAGTGCACTGCCGAGCTGTGGAGGAAGAACTACGACAACACCTGGACCAAGATCACAAACAGGAGCTCCAATCTGCTGGGGATCAAAGTGCTGCAGCCTGGTAAGTCCCGGACACACAGGAGGGGGGGCATCCGTGGCGCGAGGGGAAATAAACTGCAGAGGCTTAGTACATGAAGATCTTCAGAACACACCGGCCTAAAGAGTCAGGCTGTGTTGGTGGTAAGATAAACACATTAAATGCCTGGACTGAGAATATAAACCAATACGAGGAGTATGACTGACACAGTAAAAGAGAACCATATCTTATTGAGAAATACAGTGGTGGCTATCAGTATTGCATTGTTTTTCAGCTGTTGTTTACATGCTTGTGTTTTAGCAGAATAATCTTGTATTTGCCTAAATATGTTTGCATTGTTAATGTAATTGTTAAAGCTTCAGTGGAGACTGCTTTGGGAATGGACTTAATCGTGGTTGTGTTGGCTAATGAAGGACCCACCATGACCACCTGATTTATTTAAAACCATTTGTCCAATCTGATTGCAAAGTGTTAAATGTGATTTTTATCTAGATTTTTTTTAATTTTTTTTATTTTGTGCAGCACCTGACAAATATATTGTATTTTGTATTAAAAGAAATGATTAACTTTCAATTGTTTTTATTACATAGATAGTGGAAAGCAAAATAAATTGTAATAGTCCAATGATATTTTGTAGGTAAAAATGTTAAGTGATGCAATATTCATAGCCATTACTGTATGCACAACAGTTTCTCCCAAGCAAAATTGAAAGAAACGTGTTAACATTTTCTAGAAGTTTGAAAATTTCGCTTTGTATGACTTTGCTTTTATGTTTGTACCTTTTTTGAAACACTAAAATAATAAAATTGAATAAAACATATTGGCGGTTTTACTAAATACATCCAAATACATGTTCATTCTTTTTCATTTCACCATTTCTGTGACCAGGAGTCAATTTATGGGGTTCACCCATCACTCTGTGTTAGTGCATCAAAGACTGAACAATGCATTTCACACAACAGCTCAGTCATTTTGTTCTCATACTTGCTGTGTCTCTCTGTCCTCCTATATCCTTCCTTTTTTTCCTTCTTTGGTCTAATTGCACTTTTCTTACCATCAGTCACTCATTATCATTATCATCGTCCTCCTCTTCTAGTCCGTTAGTGGCCAGCAGCTTCCTCCACCTCCATCCTTTTAATTGCTGCCGGATGGTCGAGAGCCACCTCACCGGTCAGACCAAGGGCTGTAGTGTTGGAGTCCATTTCCTCCTAATAGCTTTGAGTGGAGACAGTGCAAGTTAATATATTCCCCCTCTACTGATATACTTCCGTTCATGAGGGGAGTAATTAGGGGAAAGGGAGTAAGAGCTCATTTAAATTGCTCAGTTGCAACGGCTTTGATAAATCTCCAATAGAAATCAACCATTTATTAACCTATGCTTGGCCAGTAATTTTAAGAGAAGCGACTCATTAAAAACTTTTGCTGCCCAAGGACCATGTTAATCTTTCAAAGTAGCAGTGACAGTGTTTCTCTGTGAACTCAAAATTATTGTTCTTTTTATTTATCTGATTTAATGTAGGCGTGGAAAATTGAGAGGAAGAAGAGTGCATGAGTCATTGTGTTGCATTACATGAGAGCAGATGTGTTACTTACTGTTGCTCACTTGAGGTGCGTTTACACTTGCTTTCCAGAATCCTTCTGATAGGAATCCGGAACAGTCTGTTCTGGAACGGTGCGTTTACACTTGTATGAAACAGTAGGGGGTGCTTCTCTCAGGACAAGCGTCTGAGCATGCGTACTTTGTAAACTAAAGATGTGCTGACGCTGTGCTGTAATGATGACATAGTGTGCTATCATTTGAAAAAAAAATTCAAATATGGTCTTGTTTTTTTGTTTAGAATTTAGAAAATGTAAAATGTTTAAATAATAATAATAATAATAATAATAATAATAATAATAATAATAATAATAATAATAATAATAATAATAATAACTAATTGATAAATAAAAGCTTTTTGTAGAATTACTGTAATAATTTCCTGTTTGCCACAGGTCTGTGAAAAGCACTATATAAATTAAAATGTTATTTTTATTTGCAGTGTTCTCCCCTGCCGTTATGGTTCAGCCTGATTTATGACCCTTTCACTAAATAAATAGCAAGTATGTTTTAAGTTGCACCAAAGTGAAAAAACGAGACCATGTTTGAATTTTTTCATTTTCAGGAAACGTTCTAAAAATTGAACTGATAAGCAATACATGGACCCCCCCAGTCTACACATCGAAAAATGTACAAACAATTGCATTTAAAAAAGTTTTTTTGTGATAAGGACCACCAGAACGTAGTTCACTCATTCCTCTGCACTAATGGAAATAAGTGTTTGATACATTCCTGGTTTAATAAGACACACCTGAACTTGGTACCTATACACAGGGCTGGATTAACCCATCACAGGGCCCTAGGCAAATGTACATCTGGACCCCTTCCTCTTTAAATAACAACAAATAGACGATTATATTTATGCAGTAACAAGTGACTGACTTGACAGATCTTAGACGTGATCTGCAGCTGATGAAAACTGGCACAAAATTGCGTTCTTGTCTACACCTAGCGGAGAGCCACGTTTTCCTACATCTAGACAATCCAGCATATTTCCAATAAGAAAAAAACATTGCAAACTGATGTCTCCTGAGCTCGCTGTGCTTTGGCTACTTGGTTGAAGAACGCGTATACTAATTTCAGCACAGTGTTGTTAATTGGTATTTTTCTTTTGATACTTTTCACTGCCATCACATAAGGTGTACGTATATATTCGAGCTATTTGGGAAAGCCGCGAAGCAATAACAAAATATACCATATTTATTCTGATCCAAAATCATACATTTTTGAATTATTTAAGTTTTAGTGTTAAAATATGACTTTTTACTGACTGGTCTTAAATGTGTGGACGGTTGGCAACCTTAAGTTAAATGCAGTTCTTTCTCAATCGCCAATACAGTATAGGCAGTGAGCTTTCCCTGCTTTACTGTTGATCGGAGGTGTTTTTTGACATGCTTCGTTAAAGAAAATTCTCTTTCTCCAGGGTCGGGGATAATGTTTTCGGCGGTTCGGGGCTTTCAGCACAGATTTGTAAAAATCTTTCTAATCCCCCCCTTTGCCACTTGTATTGTTCTTCTTCCAGTTAATTGTGTTTATGCTTTGCTGCCCCTGAATGAGACATCGCTTGCTGTTTTCAAGCAAAATCAAACTGACTGACCAGGAATGTACTTGTATCGCCGCGCAGAAGTGAGCGAGAGTAAGTTCCAGGTCAGCCAGCCAGTGAGATACACTGTCTCGGTTGAAATGTCAGTGAGTGAAGTTCTTCGAGTTTGCGCACAATTCTGTATCTGTTTTAAAAAAATTAATTAAAAAAAGTTTTTGGCCCCCCATGACTTTGGGCCGTAGGAAGCTGCCTAGTTTGCCAATGTATTAATCTGGCCTGCCTATACACGGGGGCTAATCAAGCTTGTAGTGAAACCTGGAATATGTGAAACTGCTATGCAATAGGAGTCATATTTCCACCTCTGTTCTTGCTGTAACAGCTCAAATAGTTCAAGTCCAGGGACCTGCTGCACACCAGGAGAGTTCCACTATACCAACCAGGCTTTTTCTCCTCTGCATGGTGGTATAGGGTCTTTGTAGCGTTACACTTCAGAAGGTTGCTGAGGCAACACGTGTCAAACTCCGAAAGACTACATCAGTCTAGCTGTCTGTGTGTGTGCGTGCATGCGTGCGTGCGTGTGCGTGTGTGTCTTTGTGTGTGTTTGTCTTGAACAGCTGCCAGTTGAAACAGAGCTGCTAACTGTGGCCGACATTGTCAGGATAAGTAATCAACGTCATGCTTTCACAGGCTTGTGCTTGGCTGAATAACCAAGAAAAGTTTTTCTTTGCTATTTAGTAAGTGTATGGGTAGTCTCCAGGTTCCCATTGCTGTTTCTCGTTCAGTTCTCAACTTGACTTGGTTCTACATGTTGAGACAAAGATTTTCAGAAACACAGGGCTGGTTATCGTGACAGTTTTTAATAAAACATTTTGTTTAAAAAGCCCCATTTAGCTTGGATCAGGGAGGCTAGACCAAGTGACCACAGCTACATAGGTAACTGTCAGTCAGCCATGTGTCACAGTAGAGGCAGACTTGGGTAGTGGTCCACATGCTAGATTTTGTTTTGACATACAGCTATGGAATCTGCACAGAGCAAACATGTATTAAAAAGGACATGCTGTGGCATCTGCAGCATCACAGCTGTAGCTCCCAGATGGTGGTGGGGGGTTTGGAGGGAGTGAGTGTTCAGGTTTACTTGAGGAAAGTTTTGATGAACCCCTGTTCTCAGAAAAAAAGGACAAGGACAATGTGTGCATTAATAAGCCAACATAACCTGTTAGTTTAATAAAGTCCACGGAAGTGAAAATATAAGGTGATAAAAAGCAAAGGAAACTGACCAAAAAAATAATGGCACTCAATAGAGATTATGGACTGACTGGAACAGTTTTAATGCGCTTTTTCCACTTCAAGTTACATGTTGCGAGAAAAAAATAACATACTGTAAAACATTTGATGCCCACTGCTCAGTGTTAAATTTGATTTGACGCTTGTGATACCATCCCACACAAAAAAGCTTGATTAAAAAACAAAACAACATATGAATCTTAATGTGGTTTAAATGGCATTTTGCTGTGTAGGACATGGGCATAATTAATAAATAATGTTTTGTTTCTACATCCCCTGCAACTTACTCAGGAGAAAAAGAAAGATGTTTGTGATCCTAACAAGTCTAGTTGGGTTCCTTATGCTGCAAATGTGTTTATTATCACTGACTTATTTAATACTTAGCATGTCAGACACATTCTTAATGTACGTCACGTAACAATCTGTGAAAAAATAAATTCATGTGCTGCAAATAGTTTTTCTTCCTTGGGACTTGGCGATTTTAGTCAAGAAGCTTATTTATAATTTTTATGTCAAATATTTCAGTATTGAACAGAACTGTTCTAAAGGTGTGTATCAAAACATTCTAAAAGCAGTCTTTGCAAAAAGCAACCTTCACAATTTTTTGTTTCTTCATTTAACCCAGTTGTATCAATACCCTGCAACTCTGGGGCCCCAGAATGCTACATACTATGTACAGAAAGACACCACTACAGACATTTCCCAGTACTAAATTCCTATTTGTATACTTACTGTAGAGTGATTTTGTAGGTCATTTAGATTCAAGATTAAAAATGTAAACTAACCCACTGGTTGTTTAAATGATAGCCATAAGGTGTGCACTGTATGGATATTTAAACTGTACAATATCTGTAAAGGTTTTGCAGGTGAATAATAAAGTATACCCAAGGTGCCTTTTATTTTTGGTTTTTATTTTAGATAACATTTCCTGGGAGTTTACTGGGGTTTATTAAAGAAAAATAAAAAACATTGATTTTGAAATTTTGAAATAAATAATATTCGAGTTCTCTTGCTAAATATTGTGGGTAATACTGGAAGGGCTGGAAAAGCAGCACACTTGCTTCTGTTCTTTGTGAATGTAATCTGTAAAGCTGCTGAAGTTACCCTGTGTCAGTACTTAAGTTCAGTTTCTTTTTTCTTTTTACATGTATCTACGAAAAGTTGAGTGGGGCCAATTTTGGGTAAAAATTAGTAAATCAGGGGGCTCCTGAGTGGCGCATCCGGTAAAGGCGCGCCACATTGAGTGCAGGATGCATCCTATAGCCTGGACGTCGCCAGTTCGAGTCGAGGCTATTCCACTGCCGACCGTGGACGGGAGCTCCCAGAGGGCAGCCCACAATTGGCCGAGCACCGCCCGGGGGTGGGGGGGAGCTTAAGTCGACCAGAATGTTCTCGGCTCACCACGCACCAGCGACCCCTGTGGTCTGGCTGGGCACCTGTGGGCTTACCTGTAATCCTTCGACGCTGTAACTCTGAGGTGGCTGCATGGTGGGCCTGCAGTGTGTAAAATAAGCGGTCGGCTGATGGCACACACTTGGTAAATCTGAGAGAGTGAGAGTAGGAGAGGCATAGAGGGAGGGAGATATTTTACAGATGAATAGAAACATTTCCACAGGGAACAATAGTGTTATACAACCTCGCCTGTTACTCTGCACTCCTGCTTCAAATTCGAATTCTCCTCACAAGGCTTCGGTGGATGTATCTGAAGGAAATTAATTACCTTTTAGTTTAAGACATTTTTTGATGCATATTTCCTTAAACATATTGAATGGATCAAATAGCAATAAACATTGTAAATAAATAAATCCTTAAAATATATAAATAGGATAATAATTGGAGTACATTAACTTAATGGCTGCGGCTAACTGCAATGAACTGTGTACAGTTGTACTCTTTGTCTGTTTTTCCTTGTCCTTCAAAACGTTTGAAAAATTATTTATTACAAAAAATATATAAATATGCTTTTTTTGTCTGATCTTTTGATGCTGCCGATAAGGGATGGACAGTGTTGCATAGGCTGTCTCAAATAGTAATATTCTAGATTTATATTTTATTAAAATGGGAAGCTAGGGGTCAGTATAATAATGAACTGTTCATCATGTACTTCTCTATTAAGGTACGGCCAAACCGATCAAGTCAACAAAGAAGCTGTTTATAGCTGCCTCAGCCACTGCAGCAAATTAAACTGGGTTGATCTTGTGTTCAAAGGCAGCCTGGTGATTTATTCATCCACCAGCTTCTAAACCATTTTCTGCTGAGGGGTTACATTTTTTCCATTGCAGCTTACCAGAGGGCCCCATGCTTCCAGCACGGTGTGAATTCATTGACGCTTGTTCAAAGCACTGAGAATTCTTCTCTTTCATTTAGCCAGCCGATTTGCCTGAAGTTTCCTCCTGATATTATTATATATTCAACATTCATTAAGGATGATTTACATGCATGCATGGCTGTGTGTGTCTGTGGCTAGAAGTAAAGCTCTGGAGAATAACAATACTTTCAGTTCAACATAATCCAGTCAAATATGTCCCATGTTAAGCATGATATCTTTGTCTTAGCAATATGCAAACCTTGATTCTGGTGCACACTGAAGAAGTCACTAGACGAAATGTTTGTCTGCAAGGATGGGAATAAGACTCCCATTGCATAGCAGTTTGATCAATTCCTGGTTTTATTATGAGTTTAATCAGACACTGAGCTTGTTACCTATACACTGTGGCTAATCAAGCTTGTAGTGAAACCTGGAATGTGTGAAACTGCTATCCAATAGGAGTCTTATTTCCATCCAAGTGTCTTTAGTTTCTTATGGTTTTACCTTAGAGTTCAGTACAGGTCAGAATGTCCAATATGAGGACGATCCAACAAAGTCTATTCTCAGCTCTTATATCTCCAGTTAATTTAAATTCAAAAGAAACGAAGAAAAAAAGGCCATTATATGTACAGTATGTCAAGATACTTTACAAAAGAGGATCAAACCAATTATAATGACCTTGGGCAATGCTAAGGTTAACTACAGTCATTCATAGAACACATGTAGATGTTAATCCTACAGTATAGTTGTAGATGTAAGAGTTGTACTGTTGTACCTTTTCACAATAATCAATAAATAATGGATGCTGGATGCTTATAAATGAATTTCTCTGTTTAGAATAACCAGCAAGTAGGCCTGGTCTCCCTGGTAACATTCATGAGGAAATGAGCACATCTGGGTCCATCCACTACGATATTTATCATTTTCTGTCAAGATGGATTAACATAGGGAAATTCTGAGGCCTTGTTGCAGGCAATTTAGAAAGACCATAGTGAACATCTTAAGTGTTTGAAAAGCTTGTCTTCAAGACCCTTTTTTAAATAACATTCTTATCGAAGGCATTGCTACTTGGTAGACTTGGTTTCCAGTTAGGCCTTTTCCTGTTCAACACAAATTGTTATTTTTAGTATAACAATCTGAATCAAAGCTATAAAAGTTCATGATAACATTAGTCATGGGTTCATTTGTCTGTAATCTGCAGCTCTTATATGATGTTGTTTTGATTTTAATGTACAGCAGTATGGGTTGTATAATCAAACTATTGTATCCCCCAGTTGGTTCTGCAGGATCATTTAATGCATTTCAGCATGTACTGTATTCCTGTAAAGTCTCCTGAGAGCTTCCTGATACTGTAGTCCTCTGGTAACAGCAGCCTCGAAAGCTGTGTTGTTAGATTTCTCTGTGTGATTATCAGTTAGGACTACAGATTGACCATTGTTTTAGTCATGGTGCTGCTTTTCAGTTTTAAGTTTCATGTGTGCTTTCACTGCAGACTAAGTGCCTTTTCTGCAGCTTTTCTTTTTATTTACTCTAATATTCCTACCGTTTCTTTCTGCTGAAGTAACTTTCTCGCTAAACCTGGGTCTTTGAAAAAATATACATATCGTCCCTAAACTGGATGGGGTGCAAATCAAATAAATAAATCTCAACCAGGAAATCCACCGACAGGAAAGAGGTTACAAACTGCAGAGCACAGGCCTCATTCCCTGTTGTATCATTTGAGCAGGTTGCATAACGCAGCTCTTGAAAAAAGCATGATGTGAAATCTCAGACATTTCTTTCTTTTTTTTTTGCAATATACTGTATCAGCTTGTCATAACTTTTACCTTCTTATGAGACTAGACTAGAGTGGCACTGTTGGCATGGTGCTTAATAACTGTACAAAAAATGTTGGATCTTATGGGCAAAAGAAGTACTGTAGTCTTAAAAAGCAAAAGGTCACTGTTAATGTTTGCTTCGTAATGCTGGCTTGTAGTAGGTCTTTAAGCCAGTGGAGAGTGATAAAACAGGCATTGACATTGGCAGAGTTTTCAATAAAGTGAAAGGGGATTAAAAGTATCGCAATTAATATAACAGAAACTAGTCTTCCTCACAGTAAAGGGGCTTCACAAATCATAACATGTTTGATGGGTCTGCATCCTTTTGTATGAAAGAGAAAAAGGGGAAGGCATTCAGTTTCGCCAAGACGAGTCAAATTTAGCTTCACAAGACAAACATAGCATTACGCTAACTTTACTGCGTGAGTATAACATTTAGTGGTCCAGTACAACATAGGCAGCAGTCACTTAGAGTCTCAAGAGGATACTGTAAGCAACGTTATTTGTGCATAAATCATACAAAACAAAAAAAGGGTTTGGAATATCCAAAGAACAGATAATATGTATCTAAATTATCCTTCTAATCAGACATTAAAAACTGCTCCCACTAGATTAAAAAGTATTTCAAGTTAAATACTGAGGCAGTTGGGACTAGAAGCAGCTAGCTGGTTGAAGCTTTTATACGGTACATTCTTAACAGAAGTCCAAGCACAAGCCACAGTCAGGGTTATTAATCAAAATCAGGGACAGGGAGCAAGGGATGCCATAACCCACTTTCCCTTTTGAGTCACAGCATTCTTTAATTCAAGGAATATTTTCAACACCCAATCAGAACAGTCCCAAGTTTTTTTTAGTTTTTTTTTTTTACTAAATGCGGAACATATAGTAGAACCAGTTATTTATTTATGTTTTCATTTTTAATTGGCTATCATAAATGTGCTTGCCATGAACAAGGTTTATTTGTATCAGCCTCCCACTCTGTAAAAATATTGTAATGAAAACTAAATTAAAGTAGGTTATTAATAGTACTCTTTTGGAAAAATCTTTCCTCGATATCAATTATGTTTAGAAAATATGAGATGACCCAAATATCTCAGTGTAATGGAATAATTTCTCCTCAACGTCTTATTATCTGCTGGCAGACTGGCTTCTGTTAGAATGATCAATTCTCTTAATGAGCCTACTTGTTCTAATCCAGTTGTAATTTTAAAAACAAAAAGGAGGAGAGGAGGGGGGGTTCTCCCATATTTCTGTTACACTTGTTCTCATCCTCCACCCCCCTTCCTGACAGATCATTTCTAATTTTGAGGTTCTGTTATTCAAATTTAAGAGAAGGCTGATGGAGTAATTAAGATCTAATGTGTTTGGGCTCTCTGCTGGTGCTGTGAAATTTTATATTGGCCCTCCTTTGTAATGCTGAATACACTGGTAACTGCCAAAAACTGGTAGATTCAATGAAAGCAACACTACAGTGTTTGCTGTGCGGTAACTGATGATATTTGGGAGATTTTTTAAAAAATTTATATATATAAATATAAGGTAATCTAAAACAGAAGTAAGCCTGATTACCAACAGATAAACTAATATTGTTTTTATCTGAGATTAGCTGTTTAATCTTTAATACAGTGGAACGTCACATATCCATCACATATAACTGATCAATTAACCGCCTTGCTAAATAAATAAATAAATTCTTAAATACATATTAAAATTAGGCTACGAGAGTAATGGCATTGGCAGCAAGTGCAGCGTCCGCGATGGAAACATAAAGAAAGCGTTATAGCAATCAGCCTTTTGGTGTGTTCCCCTTTAAGAGAGACGGGCTGTGTGCGTGTGTCAGTCAGCTGCGTGTAGCAGTGACGTTTCAATATACCAGTTGAGAAGGCTTTGTGTTTTACTCTTTTTTTGTGCAATGTGTTTATATGATGGAGCGCACGGTTACAGATATTGGCAGCATGTTGTTGTACCTTTTTAAATGCATTTGAATTAAACAAAGCAAACTTCATAAATGCAGTGCTTACCGGCCGTTTGTTTAAAATATCCAAAGCAATATTTAAACTGAGCTTCTTATCGGGTGTTGGCAAAATCAAGAAAGAGCGCAAAGTACCATGACAGAGGTATTAAGAAAGCAGAACCAGGGAGGCAGGGACTTCTAGAGTTAAGAAAGAAGCCATCAGTTGCAGGTTACTGTACATTTAACGTTTGTTTTGTATTTTTTTTTTTTTAAAGCTTTGCATGGAGATGGTTTATAGCAAACCGCATAGCAACACTGTATTTGTAGCCTAATTAATCTTGTTTACGTTTGCTGACTTTTTAAGCAAAAATTTTCTCGTGTTTAAAGCAGTTTGAGTGTTTTTGTTCACTAACCTAATTATGCATGTATAAATGTCATTTTTATAAATGTCAAATCCAACTTTTTCACATATCCGCCTATACCCCAGTCCACAGGGGGTCGGATATGCGACGTTGTACTGTACTATAAATACTGTTTGCAGGCCAGGAAACTGAGCTCTTTATTTTCCCAGCTCTTTCAATAATGAAAATCCTCAAATACTTATATGTATTCATAGAATATGAAGATGATCCTGATCATCAATTCAATATGTAGGTTGAAACACAATCATTAACTGAAACAGAAACAGCTGTGTAGGTGGAATAAAACTGGGTGAGGAACAGCCAAACTCAGCTAACAAGGTGAGGTTGCTGAAGACAGTTTACTGTCAAAAGTCATACACCATGGCAAGACTGAGCACAGCAACAAGACACAAGGTAGTTATACTGCATCAGCAAGGTCTCTCCCAGGCAGAAATTTCAAGGCAGACAGGGGTTTCCAGATGTGCTGTCCAAGCTCTTTTGAAGAAGCACAAAGAAACGGGCAACGTTGAGGACCGTAGACGCAGTGGTCGGCCAAGGAAACTTACTGCAGCAGATGAAAGACACATCATGCTTACTTCCCTTCGCAATCGGAAGATGTCCAGCAGTGCCATCAGCTCAGAATTGGCAGAAAACATACAGCGAAAGTCATTAAGAACTATCTTCAGCATAAAGAAGAACAAGGAGTCCTGGAAGTGATGGTATGGCCCCCACAGAGCCCTGATCTCAACATCATCGAGTCTGTCTGGGATTACATGAAGAGAGAGAAGCAACTGAGGCTGCCTAAATCCACAGAAGAACTGTGGTTAGTTCTCCAAGATGTTTGGGCCAACCTACCTGCCGAGTTCCTTCAAAAACTGTGTGCAAGTGTACCTAGAAGAATTGATGCTTGATGCTGTTTTGAAGGCAAAGGGTGGTCACACCAAATATGGATTTGATTTAGATTTTTCTTCTGTTCACTCACTTTGCATTTAGTTAATTGATAAATATAATCTATTAACATGTCTATTTTTGAAAGCATTCTTACTTTACAGCATTTTTTCACACCTGCCTAAAACTTTTGCACAGTACTGTATATATATATATATATATATATATATATTGTAAGGCAGCGGGTTGTATGAGACAGCAGGGAGGGGGTTAAAACCTCCCTGAAGAGAAAAATGGCACCTTTTGTTTATTTAATTGTTTTGTGCTTCTGTTAATTAGTTTTGTTAATTGTTTTATTGTTTAATTTAATTGTTTTATTATTAATTATCCCCTGCACCTGGTAGCTATTGTTGAATTGGGACCAGGTGCAGGGTATTTAAGAGGAGCAGTCAGAATGCTCAGGGCTGTTGAGTAGAAGGAAGCAGAAGAGAGGTGCTCTGCTTCCGAGCAGTCATACAAAAAGTAAGTGCTGTGTAAACCTGTGTGGTTTTTGTTTGTGTGCCAGGTAAACGGCTTAGCCGTCCTGCAAGTTAGTCAGGGAATAACCTGTGTAGTAAGTACTCCAAAACAGAGTTAGGTTTTTGTTTTGTATTGGTTTGTTTTTGTGTTTATTAAAAAGTAGCGCAACCACGCTTGAAAATCCATTTCTGTTGTTGTGGGTCGGAATTTTTAAAGGGGCACGAACCCGTGAGTGGCGTGAGAGCAAAATTCTTTCACATTTGGTGTCAGAAAGTGTGGGCGCCCCTAAGACCCTGAAAATGGATTTATGGTGTTTGATCGAGCAGATCAACAGAAATGCCGCTGTTCAGAGGGAGCAGCTGGAGAGATGGGAGAGAGAGATGGGGTTGGCACCGCGGAAGAGGCAGGAGCAGGAGCCAACTGAATTGGAGCTGTTGCTCCAGGAGTGGGAGCAGGCAAGGGTAGCTCCACAGTCTCCCGAGCCAGAGGGGGAAGAGCTGCGCTTCGGAGCCCAGAGGGGAGAAGCCGCTTCCGGAGCCCAGAGGGAGACGAAAAGCATACCTCCACCACAACCCGACCACCACCCCTACGGTCCAGTCCGGCGTCGCTGCGTCTGGTCCCTCACCCCTTGCTCCAGGACACCCTGCCGGTCTTCCTGGACCTCCCTGTGCTGGACCTAGAGCCCAGGAGTCTGCAACACTGGCCACAGCTCTGCCCCTGGTTCCCTGCTCTGCTCTCCCCGAGCACCCAGACGTCGCTGGGCTGCTGCCAGACGTCGCTGTCGCTCCCCCTGTTTGCTGCTTCGCTTCCCCTGGGTGATCAGCATCACTGCGCCGGTTCCCAGGGGAAGACCTCTGTCCACTGCTGCATCCTCCAGTGCCCCGGCCTACGCTCCGGTCGCCCCTGTCGAACCGTTGGGTCCCCTCGTCGCCGGTGCGCGGTCCTTACCTGGCTGGGCCGGGGCGTGGACCGATCCACCCTCAAGTCCGCCCGTGGAAGAGGCGAAAAGGACATTTATGGACTCGAGGGTGGGTGGTTGTGTTTTAGGGGAGGAGGTGGCCGTCGAGTGGCCTGTCTTGAAAAGACAAGGGGGGGGGATATGTAAGACAGCGGGTTGTATGAGACAGCAGGGAGGGGGTTAAAACCTCCCTGAAGAGAAAAATGGCACCTTTTGTTTATTTAATTGTTTTGTGCTTCTGTTAATTAGTTTTGTTAATTGTTTTATTGTTTAATTTAATTGTTTTATTATTAATTATCCCCTGCACCTGGTAGCTATTGTTGAATTGGGACCAGGTGCAGGGTATTTAAGAGGAGCAGTCAGAATGCTCAGGGCTGTTGAGTAGAAGGAAGCAGAAGAGGTGCTCTGCTTCGAGCAGTCATACAAAAAGTAAGTGCTGTGTAAACCTGTGTGGTTTTTGTTTGTGTGCCAGGTAAACGGCTTAGCCGTCCTGCAAGTTAGTCAGGGAATAACCTGTGTAGTAAGTACTCCAAAACGGAGTTAGGTTTTTGTTTTGTATTGGTTTGTTTTTGTGTTTATTAAAAAATAAGCAACGCGCTTGAAAATCCATTTCTGTTGTTGTGGGTCAGAATTTTTAAAGGGGCACGAACCCGTGAGTGGCGTGATCGTTACATATATATATATATATATATATATATATATATATATATATATATATATATATATATATATATATATATATATATATATATATATATATATATATATATATATATATATATTGTAACACAGCAGGGAGGGGGTTAATATCCTCCCTGCCAAAAACATGTGCGTATGCACATTTTGTTTAATTGTTTTAGTATTGTTTATTGTTTAATTATCACTCGCACCTGGCAACGATTGTAAATAAATGCCAGGTGTAGGGTATATAATGGAAGCAGCCAGTCTGTTCCTGGCTGCTGAGTAGAAGGAGGCAGATGATGTGCTCTGTCTCCGAGCAGTCACACGAGTGTTTTGTTTTTATGACAGGTAAACGGCTTAGCCGTCCTGCGAGCTAGTCAGGGACCTGCATAAGGTGTGTAGTTAATGCTCAAAACGGAGCTAGGTGTTTTGTTTTGTTTATTTTTGTTGGTGTATTAAAAAATAGCGCAACCGCGCTTTAAACTCCATTTCCTGTGTCCTGGGTCTACTTAATAGGGGCAAACGAACGACCGTGAGTGCCGGCCGGGTTACAATATATATATATATAATTATATATTTTTGCAGCTGTTACGGGTTTGACATACTGTATTACAGTTATGTTAAGTAATATATTCTTGTTATTTTGATTCATTTTTATCATTTTCTGTTTCATGTGGTGCTTAAAATGAATATTTCACAGCCATGCAGAGTTGTTGTTTGACCTATTTTAATATGTGTTGGTATGAGTTTTTAATCCATGTAAATTGAGGTGTTTCATGTTTGAAGCTATTGTCTTTTCAAATGTTATGACATTTTTTTTCTTTTTTTCAATTTCTTTTCACAATGTGAGTCAACGCTGTAATTTAAAGAACCCACTTTATCTTGTGGCATTAGCAGAAATGGGTAAAGAGCAGCTATACAGCCTTATCTTTGTCATGTTCCTGCACAATTTGTTAAAATGTTCCCTTTGTTTGAACTGCAAAGTGAAAAATGATTTTGAACATCGCTGGAGCATTTAGAAACTAAAATAGGCGTGCAATCAAAGCACTGACCAGTAATCTACCCAAAAAGTCATTAATCTGCAATGGACAAGCGTGTGATTAGCAACACAAAACATCACCAATCCGAGTCCTCCATAGACATGACAATGTGGCTCAGGAGCACAAGCGATGGAGGTAGTGATGCTACTTGGATATGGAGAGTTTACATCTAAAACATTATTAGGAAACGTGGAGGAGTAGCCATACTAGTCACACCTCAGGCACACTACTGCTCAATACTTAGAGCTGTGTAAATGAACATGGCTGTGGATCATATAAGCATTTATTTTGGAGTTACTCTTTAAGTTTGTAACTTATTATTTACTAAGAGGGGGGGGGGGGGGGAACAGTTGTTGCATTGCATGTGAACAAAAGCCAAGGGGCCTCACAATATTACCAACTAATCTGAATGCCTGCTCTTTAATTGATTTGAATCTGGGTGATGTTGAAACCGGCCAGAGATACCATTGCTGTGTTTTCAGTGCATTGTGCCTGTCTGGTTCCCCCTTGCTGCCCCTGTTAGTTTTAGTTTATTATTATTATTATTATTATGTTTATTTAGCAGACACCTTTATCCAAGGCGACTTACTAGGGTGTGTGAACTATGCATCAGCTGCAGAGTCACTTACAATTACGTCTCACCTGAAAGACGGAGCACAAGGAGGTTAAGTGACTTGCTCAGGGTCACGCAATAAGTCAGTGGCTGAAGTGGGATTTGAACCGGAGACCTCCTGGTTACAAGCCCTTTTCTTTAACCACTGGACCACACAGCCTCCTATGGGGTGCATTATATACTCATGGTCCGCTAATGTCCTTTACGACACGGGGACAAAACTTATCATTATCCTTTGTTACCCTCTTGTGATGATCAGTCTACATTATGTGATTTATATTTTTACAAGTGAAAGAAATGTGTGCAGCGATGGCAAGTACTGAAGTGACATTTCCATACGGTGTCCAGTATAACTTTAATGCATGAAAGCGTCTTATCTGTTTAAAAACTCGTTACTCTCCATTGTGTGAAAGTTATTTGCTTTGCAGCTTCAGTGGGACTGCAGAGCCTATTTCACATTCAGAGGGTGTTTTGGAACCCAAGCGATTTGCTCAATAGGTCTTTCCAGGCAAATCATTTTTTTGTTAATAAACAACATAGCATCGTTAGTATGGGTATTGTCCATTAAGCAATACAGAAGTGAATTTACTTTAATGTTTAATCTTCTCATGTTTAATGGAAAAGAATGTAGTCAAGCAAATGGCACAGTCATGTTTTTCGTTAATCAAATAAATGAGAAATGAGATATATCTTCTGTTTCATACGTGCCTCATACAAGGGATTCTGATATGATGTTCCCATTAAGCTGTACCACTAGGAAGCTTTTCACAGCTATTTTTAGATGTATTTCTACTGTAACTCTGCTTGAGGAAAGCAAGTGATTTGCAGTCTCAACCAAATCAGCTAAAGCTGGCCATATGGGGCTTCTCACACTTACGAAGAGATTCATATTGTCACAGCATATTAAAAAGCAAGTCATGTAAATGCCTTTTGTAAATGCCCATGCCATATTTTTATGTGTGCAAGTTGTTTCTCTGCAGTTATAATCATGGCAGTTTTTGTGTATTTTCTTCTCAT
Source organism: Acipenser oxyrinchus oxyrinchus (assembly GCA_030684275.1). Classification (NCBI taxonomy): domain Eukaryota; kingdom Metazoa; phylum Chordata; class Actinopteri; order Acipenseriformes; family Acipenseridae; genus Acipenser; species Acipenser oxyrinchus. The sequence continues at coordinate 20,510,335 of CM060255.1, forward strand.
TTTAGGGTCTATATAATGGTGTTGGGAAAACTAATCTGATAATGTGTGAAACATGACGGTTGCAAACAGTTTAGGAGAGGTGTTATTATAACACTTGCATTATATGTACAGACCTGAACTCAACCCTTCCTGGAAAAAAAAATCATAGCAAGAAAATCATGCTTAAATGTACTGATCTGGACTGTTCTGCTCACAGTAGCTTGGGTTTTTGTGTTTAGTCAATGCTGCCTTTCAGATTTCACGTCATCTGCATCTTCTGTCTTCCTCCATCGGTCATCACCAGTCTCCTCTGATCACATTGTCCTAGGACATTTTATTTAAAGATGCAAGACATAATATTCATATTTAGGTGGAGAGCTTCCCAAACCACAGAATCATTGTGGCTTTGCACTATGCTTCTGGTAGCCACGCATGCTTGTAATTTGCTTTATTGTCATTTAGTGTGCCTTCCAAGATAGCAATTACCGGCTTTGACTTATTGTTTCCGAATCACCGCAGTGACTCATCTGAATGGTCTTCTGTTATCAAATTATTAAACTGCTAAATGATCAGTTAGCAGCATCTGCACAGTAGAGCAGTGTTTTTACTCTCTCTCTCTCTCTCTCTCTAGATATTTAGTTTTCCCAAAACTATACTTAATAGTTGTGTTGCAGTGAAATGATAAAGGATCAGTACCACTAGAATTTTTTAAATTGTTTTTTAAATCTTATGTTCTAAAAGCACAAAGCAAAGGAATGTTTTAATGGAAATCTGTGACACAAACTTAAAATACATACTTAAATATACACTGACTGACCAGAGTAAAATCCCCTACTTTTGTATTTAATTGTATGTGGTCAGGTGACATGCCATGTGATCCACTTCATATGTACAGTGTCTTTGTGAGAGTTGTGTGAATCTATTTGGCAACAATCAAGAGTTTCAGGGCATGGCAGTAGGTACATGTGCAACCAGCTTGTCCCTCAACACCAGTGTTCCTGGATTGGCACCGCTCTGTTCTTTTAAGTAGGTCATGACGGATCAAGCCTACAGTCTTGTGCAACATATTGTGAAAAGCAACAGACAGGTCATTCTCTAATGAGAATAAGAGATGGGGAAAAGGTTACCATAACAAGAAACTTATGTTATTATTTTCATATTTTTGTACTATAACCATACCAGGTCTGGGATGATAGGAACCCCTGTGGTTGTTTTTAGTTTTGCTGTTTGATTTGCACATCAGAGCTCAGTACAGTATGTGGCTAGAACTACACATGAATCTAACTTTCACAGTGGAGCAGTGTTGAATTGTTTTTTCCTGAGGCTTCAGAGTAATGCTTGTGAACTACTCATTTTGGTATTTGTACATTTGATAATAAATTATTTGATTTGCCATGTCTCTGGATGTTTTAAGCGAATGAGTACTTGTCAAGTATGCCACCCAGTATTGTGTTGTCTGGTCCTTATCATATGGTCAAGGTTGTTTGTGTAGAGGAGAAAGAGCAGGGACACCAGCACTGCTGCATTAAAGCCTTGCCAAGGTCTGAAACACTGCTTTTTGTTTCAGTTGGCGTTGTTTAAGTTTGTAATCTTGCTGTTTCTTGCCAGTGATGGTTCTACACTCATTTTGTTTCCTGTCTGAAACCTTGAGAGTGAAGCTCACAGAGGTATTTGGAAGGCATGGAGTAACTATGGAAACCATACTATAAAAGGATAAAAGATTCCAGCATCACTAGAGAAGAAAAAAAAAAGATGTAAACCAGTTTGTTGGGATCTCAACCGTTTTGTGAGACGTTTTTTCGTGATTCTTTATGCAAAGAATGTGCTCAGGAACAATAGACATATGTGCATACCAATTTCTCTCCTGACATCCCCCTTATTTGTCTTGCATTTTTATCTTTTTGATATGAAATAATTGTTTTCACTTTCCTTAGTTTCCTAAGAAATGCATAATCTCTGCAGTGAATTGTGGGATAGCCCTGTGCAAGATGTTATCTAATTAAACTCAACAAACAAATATATATCCCAGTTTCCCCAGCGGTAGCTCGAGTTTAAGGAAAGGAAGAGTCATGTTTACATGACGAATCAGTTGCGTTTGCTAGTTTTTCAACATATTTTCATCGTCAGGTTATAGCCTCGGTTCGGATGAGAGGGAAAAAAAACTTTCCATTGATTGGTATTCAATTGTAAAAGTGAGGAAAGGGCAGCACCTCTTGTTTTGAAATCAACACCTCAATAAATAGGTGTGTTTTGATTTATTTAATACCTGCCATGATTTGTATGTAGCAACACATGACTGCTGCTGTGTCTTTTATATTAACTTTTTTTTTTTTTTTCTTTTACAGGAACAAAATACAGACATTCATATGGAGAGTTCTGTAATTTTTTATAGTATTGTTCATAGCAGGCTTTGGTATGATGCATATATGCTATCAGAACTATGTGCTCCACAACAAAATCTTGAGTTTATTTCTGATTACGCCATTGAGTTTTGGGACAGTTGTCAAATCAGTTGTTTTTTTTTTTTTTTCAGCGAGCAAACTGCGAGTCAGCAAAGCCGACATGACCCTGGCGTTTGTCGAAGACAGTCGTGTTCCATTCAACTGCACGATCGCTTCTCAGACCAGCCCGGACGCCCAGTACACAGTCCTGTGGTACGCCATGAAAGAGGATGAGACAGACGCTGAGCTCCTACTCAAGATCAACCATAACTCTGCTTTCGAGTATGGCACCTATGCGGAAGAAGAGACTGAAGAGCGGGTGCAGTCTGGCGTCTCTCCCACAGCTCTACAGCCTCACCCTGCACCAGGCCGAGCTCAGTGACAGCGGCAGCTACTACTGCAGAGTGGAGGAGTGGCTGCTTGACCCAAACAATGCCTGGTACAAGTTAACTGAGGAGACTTCGGGATTAACCAAGGTCACTATTAAGCGCCCAGGTAACGATTCCCAATTATCTTTGAGATTTTAGGTGTAATGTGCTGCTTCTAGGAACTAATGAATTATTGTGAGTTGTAACCTGCCTGTAGTCCCTTGAAACTGAAAAAGAACATGTTTTAGCTTCGTGCATTTCAGTAGAATGAATTACTTCTGATATTGACAGTAAAAAAAAATAAAAAAATAAAGTGAAATACAATGTATGTATATATGCAGCATTCTCACTTTTTTTACCCCTGGGAAAGGAGAGAACTTCAGTTAAGAAACAAACTTCTGCAGACTTTTTGTACACACGGAATATCAAACCGCAAAGTTTCTTTGAAAACATGATGATTCGTGTGGCTTCTCTTGAAGCACTGGCACTTCTAGAATTGGAAGCCCTAGACTGACATCATCTATTTCCAGAGAAATACTCAGCTTAAAAACCCTTTCCAGAATATCATTTTTATTCGACTCCCTGAATTTTATTTGAGCAAGGTTAAGATTACCCGTATATTCTGTAAAATGTAACATATTACTTGAAATTCTGTTAGAACTGCGCAGGTCTTAATGTTTTCATTAAGAAATACATTGATGCATCAATAAATGTGCTGCAGCTACATTATTTTGGAAGAGATTTAAATTATTTTTAAATCTGTATGAAAATTCTGAAGTACATAAGTTACAGTTTTTATTGCATATTTTTCTTATTTCTGTGTTTTGTGTTGCAAACAGAAATCAGGTTAAAGGTAGAGGAATCTGAATCCAACATGACAGTGAAAGAGGAGGATGCCTTCACACTGGGTTGCAGCGTCTCCTCACAGTCCAGCAAAGATTCCCGCTTCTCCGTCTCCTGGTATGTCATCAGCAGTGAGAACCCCGAACGAGAGTGTGTCTTCTCCATCGGACACGACAACGTCTTCGGGAACGGCAACTGCAGCTCCTCCGAGGGGCAGGGCCCAGGGTCCAGGCTGCAGTTTGAAAGGACATCTGCCGAGTCCTACAGCTTGACGATACAGAAGGCCAGACTCTCAGATTCTGGGAACTATTACTGTCAGGTGGAGGAGTGGCTTCTCGACCCAAGGAATGCCTGGTATCACCTGGCAGAGGCTAATTCTGGGGTGACAGTTGTCTCTGTGCTTGAGCAAGGTAAGATGAACATTTCACTTTATACAGTTTTTTTTTTTTTTTAGTTTGTCTTTTGTGTTTTCATTTTGGTAGTTTCTGGAATGGTTGATTTGGAGACTGAAATCCTCTCTGTTTTCCACAAGATTAACAATGGTACACTGGTAAGTCATCAATATTAGAGTAATGGCTAATCCAATGTGTTTGTGGTAATGGGTCTATCCTAATTCACAGCAGTTTCATCATCAAAAAGTTTTAGCCTTGCCAGTAGTCTGATATTGATGTCTTATCCAGCAGTAGAAAATGGCTTGTGTTGGTTTTGTACTGTGTTAACTGTCCATTGTGGACTTATTTGAGAACACTAAAGTTCACTTGACCCAAGCTCTATGCAAACGAAGTGTCACCTACTCCTTTACCTCCAGTCATTAGAGTATATTCATGGCTAGTAAATACTATAGAAATATCAACAAAATTCTAGGATAAGGAATCAGATCTCTTGATGATGTCACTGTAGTGTATTTTACCCAACCTTCTGTTTTTGTTCTTGCATTGTATCTTCAGGTTCTTCTCTGCAGTCAGTCATCTGTTCCAATGACTCGCTCTTCTACTTCATCTTTTTCTACCCGTTTCCCATTTTTGGGATCTTGCTGATCACCATTCTGCTGGTGCGCTATAAGGCTGCTTAACTCCAGCAAGAATTCAGAAGGTAAAATGGCCCCTCTGCTGTGGATCAAAGAGCCTCACATCAACTACTCCCCACCTGCCTGGAGGCCCCAGCCTCAACCTCCACCCAGGCTCTGTGGGTAACCTAGGCGACGCTTTTCAAAAAGAGCAGGCAAATATGATGAGAGCGGCTTTTGGGCTGCAGCCAGTGACAATCTCCAGTGACTTGCTAATTGAGTCTCAAACCCGATAGCCATCTATTTCCATGACCTGTCAGTGAGACCTTTCTGATTTAGAAATTAGCAGCAGCAACATCATGCCAGTCTTGTAGTTCCTAGTTCCCCACTGGCCAGCATATATACAACCACCAAAACCCTATATAGGATCAATCCTTTGAGCTCAAACAACTTCTACCAATAACAACACCCCGGAAAGTACTATAGCAAACTAATACCTGGGTCGGCTGCCATTTGCTTAATATGTATTTTCGTTCCAGAACTTAGTTTGAAAAGTTCAGTTTTCCTCTTAAATGGTTTTATTTTCTTGACATTTTATGGTATTAATTGTGCCTACAGTACTGCACCGTTGTATCTCTATAAACTCTTGCAGCATTGCAATAAAGTCTCTTGAGACAGTAAGAAGAATAAAAGTTGAGTCAATATTCAACTCTGGATGCAGAAGGAGTATGAATATCCACAGAAAAGGAAGGGCACCAAAAGATTTAGTTTTTACTTGAAAATCCGTGAAGGTCACTTGGATAGGAGATAAAATAACTTGATACTGAAGCACAACCGTCTCCTAAAATACAAAAACTGCAAAGTTGCGGCAAGAGGACATCTTGGAGAGAGCATGTTGCCAGTGCAGTTTTAAAATGAGCATCATGAGTCTTTAAATGAAAACCAACGTGAATTCCACACCACTGGGCATACCAATGCAGGGCACGTGTTTCTGAACTGCTCTAGAAATACTTGGGACTCCAAGATGGAAGGTGTTTGAGTTGGTTCATACTGGACATTTGTGGGTTACTGTGGGACACTATGGAGATCAGTGAACAACAGTGCTCTTGTTGAAGCCGCTGTTGTATTATTGTTCAGTATATCTGTGATTTAATGAACAGCTAACAGCGTGTTCTCTGGTTGCAGTTAGTAGTTTTTATTTTGCACTGTAGAAGCTGATGTGTTGGTGCTAAATGTACCCTGTTTTATGCCAATGGGAGATTTTCTTGCTAATTACTGGATGTCCACCCTAGGCATGATGTAGACAAGCTCAGACATTCAGTGTAGACAAAATTCTAAGTCAACTTTAGAGGTGAACCTACTGATTACATGTTTTTCAAGCATGGTCTTTAGTGTGTTGCTAACATTAATATTAGTGATGCCATGACAGTGCCATTGTCTACAAAACATTAAGTTTAATATAATAACATTTTCAGTATTTGCTGTCTGCATAACAAGTTCTACATTGTTAGATATTGTTTTTAGTATTTCATTTTTTTTTTCTGGATGCCCCATTTTCCTTTTAATTATTGTGAATCTATATTTATTTGTAAAATGTAATATTGACATTATTTTTAATATGTACATGGCTAAAGAATCCTAAAACTTTTTGATGTTTACATGATTAAGTTGAATTTTAAGTTGAAACTTTCTATTTACTATTTTTAAAACATACACACTGACAAGCAAAGAAAAGATTCAGGTTGATCTGTCCTCCCACTTGGATTCTAGCTAAACACTGCCAGATAATTTTACAGGAATGCAGCAACTAAGCAGAACACACATTTAGACAAGCAGCTATATCATGCATCCTTTCAGTTTAGTATCCTGAGAAATGACTCAGTATGCTGCACACAGGTCAGCTGCTGGGATTATATTGCACATACAATGACAAAAGAGCATGCAATGTGCTTGTTAAACAAATGCTTAGTTTGTGTCTGACTGTCCATAGTGTTGTATCCTTGCTGTCTGATGTGTTATGTAGACTTGGAGATTAGTTATCAGTACTAAGTTTTCTGTTTGCTGTCGTACCAGTAAACAAGCACTATCTAAATGTTGTGGTCCTCTTGAGCTCCATTTAGAACAGATTTTATAAATCACAGATTCCACATATATAGTGTACTGGTAGATATCTCACAGACACCCTTTCTTCCAGAGTGACCAGCTGCAGTAGAACAATTTCACCTTCTTCAGCAGACTACAACCCCTTGGAGTTCAGCTGCTTTCATACGCTGTTATACAATACTAGTCATTTCAATTACAAAATAGGCACATTTGATGCTTTTAATTGTCGATCCCTGAGATGATCTGTATAAAACTCATTGACAAATAGCATAAAGACAGCTTTAAACCTTTTCTGTTGGTTGGGGGTATTTTTAATGTGATTTACAGCTTTTTTCTTTCTTTCTGTCAGACTTGTGTCAAAATGTATATGCATGACAGAAAGAACATTGTGATGTTTTGTACTTTTACATTCAATATAATTGTGTGAGAGTTGTGTGTTCCCATAGTGTGTACTGGCCAAAAATGGTAGACGTGATGGTGTGTGTATTTAGTTAAGCTAGTGCTGTTTTTTTATTATTATAATCTTTTTGTTTTGTTTTTATCTAATTTTGTACATAAAAAGTGCACTGAATTGTGTATTTTTTTGGTACTTCTTATTGTTTTCTTAATGCATCAGGACTGTAGCAAGCACTTCAAATGTCGTTGGTAAACACAAAAAAAATAAAAGGCACTGAATATTTTCTCTCAATTGCAATACTAATATGTTAAATATTGTCTCAAACTGCATTGTGATTTCACATGATTGTATTGCAGTTCTGATGCTTATTACACACCTAGACATTAAAACTAGTTGGTGCAGCATCTCTCTCAACCAACCCCACCTGATTTCATATACTCACTCACACATACATGTGTACAAAATCAAACACTGCTGTTTTTGTACAAAATGGGCTTCAGTGTCCATTTCCTTGTAATAGTGCAACATGTTGGAAATATCAGCTCTTGTGTAGGACCCACTTAAATTACCAAGGCTGTGCTTTTTTATTTCATTTTTTTAATTCTGCTACTGGGCATGCTCCTAGGTTTTATCTGTTGCACTTGTGACAGCTTGAATAAATGTTAATCGTTTATAATACAGATGTGTTTCCCTTGAATTAGTATTTGTAAGTGTAATTATTATAATATATACTGATACCTGTTTTCCATTTTATGAATGCCTTTGTTACATTAAACCTCTCTCTCCTTCCACATCTAAGATCTCGGTACCTCCAAAAAACTTTAATTTAAAAGAAATCAGTTTTCTCTCAGTTACTGTACCGCATGGTTTTAGAAACCATATTTCTACCTAGTGGGGTTGGGTGATAACAACTACATTTCCATTTTTTGATTATTTTCTAAAAATGATCACAAGAATGAACCTAAATCATGTTTTAACTACTGTCATTGCAACTTTCTCCCTAGTTCAGAGTAGTTCTTTCTCTCACACACTCTCTTTCTTTTTTTCTGTCTGCCTTTCACTTGTTTGCTATTTGAAAAAGTCATACCACTGTTCTCTCCTACTATAGAGGGAGAGAGGGGGACTGAATTCTTTTCATTTTCCCATATTTTTATTCACTTAGTGGTTGTCAATAAGAAGAGAGGAACAAAACACCATGGCAACAGGCACTGATCCAATTTTAGCTTTATATGACGGTCAGAAACACGATTCTCACTGTATTTTTCAGTACAATAAATAATTAAGACTAAAACAAATTATCAATAATATCACATTAATCGATTATTGTTCCGTCCCTACCACCTAGCTGCTTGGTGCAGGACAGAAGACTGCAGCTTTTATATGTTTTAATGCATCTGGTTCTTCTCCTCTTGTTACCCTTGGTTTATGGATATGCGATTCTTTACCACAGAAAGAGCCTCATAAAGGTGTTGAATATCGACGGACCATCACCTCTTACTGTAGCAGGTTGTCCCATCGCAAAACCAGAATAGCAGTAAAACTGGGGCAACAATAACAGAAGTGTTAGCAGGTCTATTATAATGATTGAAATGGAGGCAAATCTAAATACTGCCACCTATATAAAGGGCTAAACTGATCCTCCAAGACACATATGTCATTTATCCTATAAAGATGAAAGTATTAAAGTAACTTACTTTGGTGCCAAGATTCTACATAAGAACATAAGAAAGTTTACAAACGAGAGTAGGCCTAAATCTGGCCACGATTCCAGCCGCTCTTTTATTTTCGGGTGAGCATTCTGTAGAGAGAGTACATAACAACTCTAACAGTGTGATCATGTGGTTGAGCAATCATGGCCTGGATTATGGAGAAGAAAAACGTGATGAACCCAATCACTTCGCCCTGCTCTTATGACCAGAGACAGTCCATGATACTGAAGGTAAATGATCCTCTAATAACAACCTTTACATTTTTTTTTAATTTTTTTTTTTATGATGAACCGTGAACAAACCAAATACAGAATTCAAATGTTCACAGACTGCAGACAGAAAAGGGATCAATATTGATATCCATGGATAAGAGTGCTTGTTTTTTAATACTATTTTATATGCTTTTGGGTGTTTTTATTTTTTCTATAAAGAAGTGCAGGAGTGAATTATAACCTCACATGGGTAACAGACAGCTGATTTATGTCACAGAAAGACCCAATTAGCATATCCTCTGACATTTCCGAATATAATTGAAAGAAACTCTTATGTCTGACATGCAGTCGGACGGCACTGAAATTGCCAGTGGGTCATGGATTTAATTAAAAACTACAGCTGTGAAACCTCAGCAATCATGTAAAAGGAAAAGAATTATGCAGAATGACCACCAATAGTGGCACGAAGATCAGAAGCAATAACACACCTAGGATAGATCAGTATGCATTTATGTCTGGCGTCCTTGGGCATTCACAAAAGCAATGCAGGAATATTGTTCCACTCCAGGTGAAGCACCGCAGTGTGTGCTTTATTTGTGCTGCCCAAGCTTGAAGTAAAGGCTTAGTGTTCTTTTTTCCCTTTGAATATTCTGAAGATACCACCCATTTGGAACCCTAGTCACTTAGCTGCCTGCCAGCATCACTGAACCACGCTTCTGGTGTTCACAAAAATGCTCTAGTATTAAAACAGCCCTTGTGCTGCTTTCCTTGCCTACGCTCAACACATCTGTGCTTCCAGCGCATTCTGAATCTTTCTGCCAAAATGTCTTTCTGTGGCTCACATTAAGACTGCTGACAGACACAAGCTGGAGTCATTAAGCAGTGAGAGGATGCCAGGTGCTTCAAAACAATGCACCAGGAAACACCTGCTTGTTACAGGAAATTGAGAACCTCAGACTGGCTGAGTATTCAATCAGTTTTTTTTATTATTATTATTTTGGATGATTGAGAAGCATATGTTTTCTTTTTTATTCACTTCCCTGGGCGCAAGGCTTTTGAAATTCAGTTGTGAATGATCAGGTCACTGATAAGACTTTTACTTTTAATAGATAAGGGAAACTGTACTTAATTGATCAGGTGATCAGGGTACAGTCTCCCAATAAATACAGCTTGTTAACGAGGACAGCACAAAATTATGTAAAGCAGCATATGACATTTCTCATCACCACTTGATCCTGGCTGTGAGAGCCACGATGTGAAGACTGTGGAAATCCTACTATTGCTGGCAAACCCATTACAAACTATAAATAGTTATGGAGTGTGATATATATAAAGCTGCATTTTACCTATTTGCCCATGTGTGACATCAGATAGCAACACATGTAAAAAAAGGTTGGTTCTCTTTGCTGATTCTGACTGGTAGGGTGAAGGTGTGGTAAAATGCATGAGATAAGAGGTATACAATTCAGGGACTGAAATATGGTATTCAAGTTAGCTATTTAACAGTCAGGACTCATTTTACCAACATTAGTTTTGAATGCGTCTTTGTTTACATTCCAATCCAGTGGCGTGCTGTTAAAATCCGGCAGGTAAAATACTCTCTGAAATAATTGATTTAATATCAAAAAATGCACACATTTTATTGCTATTTATTTTAAATATATACTTGTGGTATAACCAGAACACTGAATGATCATTCGTGGTACACAGTGTTTATTCCCTTTAGGGGTATGTCCTTATATAAACCACTTTTGGGGCGCGTGATTTACTGGGACATACTATTGTGGTGAATAAAAACTGTATACCACAAACGATCATTCAGTATCCTCTATTTATACCGCAAGCTTGGGTATATCTAGTGTGGGATACACTTCAGTGGGATAACATGAGTGGCATAACATAAGTTGAATAACTCATGATTTACTGGGACATCCTCTTGTGTCGAATAAAAACTGTATACCACAAACGATCATTCAGTATCCTCTATATACGCACATTCGTCCTTATATAGACAATGGAGAATGAATGAGAATTGAAACAAATTGATTTTTATTACTGTCTTTTAATGCCCTAAGTCTCTCTGTCTTAAAGGTGTAGAAGCTACCTGAACTAATCTTTGCACAACGCTGTAGATGTAACACGAGACATTTTAGGGTCTCAGGCAGGGAGTGACCAGGACGGTGATCCCCAATTTCAGAACACCCTGGCGGTTCCGTAGTGGAATGGCACTATAACTGTATAACTGCTCCCACCATGTAAAGGAAAGTATTATAAATGGGGAGGACTGTAAAATATATACCGAGAAAATATATACCAGTCACCTTGTGAATTAAACTTCCTTTTAACCAGTGTGCGTCTTTGTTAGAACAATTTAATGACTTATTTATCCTTTGTCAATTTAATTAAATTTGTGTATTTCATTAAGACTACTAGTACTACGATAATTCCCAATTTACATACAAAATGCTAATGTTTTCCCCAGGCCAATTAATTACAAAAATGAACATCCTGTATTTTTAAATAACAAGGTTACTTTGAAAAAAAATACAGCATTAAAAATATGTGGAACGTTTAACAAGCTAAATAAAATAAATGCAGCGCTAGAACAGTGGGGTTTGTTCATTACAGCATTCTAAAGTGACAGATTAAAATATTGCCAGCATTTACACACAGACAGAAATACTTCAGTACATCAATGGCCCTGTGTTTAATGCTGATATTTAGATCAGCAATAAACCTGATCACAAATTATTCTGTTTTCTTACCTAACCTACAATGTATTTAAATAACCATAAACCAGAGATGAAATGACATTCCCTCCTCCTGACACATAATGGAACGAGGCACTGAAGGATACACATTACAGCAACATGCTTGTTGGTGTGCAAAGACAGCTTCCAACTGCATTTGCATATAGTCAGTGAGCTAGGAAATTAAGATTAAACACTTGAAGCATTCAAAGGAGATTGGAATACTAAATGGATAAGACAACCATTTATAAAATGTCAGATTTGTCAGGTCTCAAGCATGTTATTATTTGTTTTTTTGACAGTTGTGTAGGTTAAAAAATGTATTAACGAGAAAAATAAATATAATTATTACAGGCAGTATAATGCCTCACAAACCTGATCTAAATAATCACAATAACAGAGTTACCATCCACTTTCAAATATCTTGAATTTTATATCACGGCACAGTATTTCTATATGCCTTTTTCCCTAATAATCAAAAGCAAAAAAACCCACATTATTTTCATAATCTTTCATTGTCTTTCACATTGAAGTCTCACCTTTGTCAAATACTTTACCATCCATCATATTCCTTCCTTCATGTAGTGTTTTGGTTTTCAATGATTGATTGGCCCTTATCAATGTCTTCTGTATCAGAGCGCATCGCGGACTAATCTTCTCAATCACAAACCAGCAAATTGATTAATACGCTCTGCGGCTTTGAACTTTTCTGTTTACTTACCAACCAAGGTAAAATTAGAAACTACTAGTAAATAACAACTAAGCACCAAATGCTCCTCGTAATACTGAGAGTGCACGACCTTGCCCAGGATCCTTAACCACACCAGCCTAGGACAGTGATCTGGACATCCTTGACTATTCTGTAACTACAGAAACTGAAAGGATTGGAAAGGCTACTCTTACCTCATGAACTACCAGCCTATAGAACTACCCCAGCTCTTATATTTTAAAGTTTTGAATTTTAGAAACAGGACTTAAGAACCTGAAGCTGATGTAAATGTGGGTCCCTTTGCTGTAAATTAGGAGCAGTGGCGGCGTTTGTCCCACAGTTGCCCCATGCAAAGCTTGATTCTGGGGCCCCTATTCTTTATTCTAACCAGTAATACTATGTACCAAACAAAGCAACAACGACACTTAAATGTATTGCACTTTATTATAGCACTCACAGAGACAGTTAGAAATTAACCTTTTGTGCTTTCGCAGTGGCAAAGTCTGCAATAATAGTTGAATAATCCTGTTTTCGGCAAATGTGGTGCACGATCGATATCTGCCCTAGTTCAGTCAAACATCCCTGTGACATTGTAGAAAGTAAATTTTTTTTTAATATTAATTTCATGTTTAAGAAAGAAAAGCTTCTCTCCCCTGACGCTACTTTGACAGGCACAGTCAAAAGCAGACGCAAGTTAATAATACTGAGGTTAGGATACAGGTCCTAACAAATTTGATGTAGTCAAGCATCTCAAGAGGTGAGGACGATACATTGCACATTTATTTTAATTGGTTTCCAGGTTCATTCAAACACGCAGCCCTACTTGTGTGAGGCACTATACAGCTGCAATCTTTTGCAGAGGCCTATCATTTTGAACAACAGCTGCATATGCTTAATTATGAGTGACATGAGAAATGAGAATAAGGTTGCCCATCTTCCCCTTTGGTAAAGCCTGATGCTATTCCTGTCTCATCCTCAGTAATATTACACTGGCTCTTATTAAACACAACGGTAACACTTTATTGTGATTGGCATAAATACGTATTTAATTAATATTCAATAAACCTTTTGCTGAAGTTTAGTTACATGTTAATAAACAGCCAATAGTTATGCCATTGTGACATAGACTTGGAGGAGGAAGAGGGAAAAAAATGTGTCCAGGAGGGGTTACAAAAGACTACATCCCCCAGACTGCCACAGGAGGCTGCCACAGGAGGCATGCACTGTCGACTTGTGTTCGTGTTACGTGTTAGCACTCGAGTACATGTTACGTGTTACTGTGTGTTACTTGTGTGTGTGTGTTACGTGTTACATGTGGGTGTTACGTGTTACGTGTGGGTGTTACGTGTGGGTGTTACGTGTTACGTGCTACAATGGGATTGTTTATTATTTGGGAACCAACCGTGGATTTAAGCAGAGCAATACACGCCGCTGTATTGCCTGTTAACATTGTTTATTATTTACTGTTGTTACACCATCAGGCAATTGAATTACAAACCATTAAACAACATTGCACCTGGATTATAATCTTCTGTCTGTTTATTGATCACCTGCACCTGTACACTGTTAACCACTTTGCCACAGTCGGTACAAGGTTTTCTTCTTTTTTTCTCCAAACATAGAATTATCCATTTTTTGAGAAAAGTTCTATTTTACTCTCATCGGACTAGAGAATGCTTCAGATTCCTGTTCATATTTCTTGGCTTATTTAAGATGGTTTGTTTTATGAATTTTCTTTACATGCATACAATTCAGATCCATGACCAAAGAAGATGATGCAAGTCTGTCTCACGGTCCTTAAATCACAGACAATATGAAATTATAGGTTGATTTGTCAGTGAGAACGCTAGCTTGCTCCCTTATTCTGAGCTACCAACAGCACAGTTTTCCTTGACCAGACCCAACCTTGTTCTTGATGGTGGTGTGACTATTTATATTGAAACACACAGTCAAATGCTCATCAGCCAGATGGTATTGACTGGCTGAGAGTAATAGATTTCTAAACATCATTTAAAATAACCGGTAGCTACACAAACTTTTCTGGTGTTTTGCACAAAAGCTATACTTTTTTTTTTTTTTTAAAGCTCTCCGTTATCCGTCATGGGAGTTTCAATTGTTATTCTTTGATGTCAGTTCCACGGTCTAGTGCTAAAACGCAATCACTCATGAATAGTACATGAGCACTCGTAAAACAATTAAGAGTCTTTATGGGCTTACTGCCTGCAAGGCAACCAAAACTGCAAGATGTGGAAACACAACAAGATAATGGGTGTTTACTATATCAAAAATGAGGTACTACAAATCCTAAACTGTAATGAATAGCTAGACACTGTCATACTATAGTGTAGTCCCTCGTGTTTCAGTGTTACCAGATGTGTGCAATACTTTCCCTCTCAATCATAATTACTTTTGGCTTTTATAGTAGATATGGCCACTGAAAGCTGAACAATAATGATAAAGAATCAGTTTTTATGAGAAAGCCATTACTTAGCAGTAATTTATCTCCTGTGGCGAACTTCTCATCATAAACCAGGCAATAAATCATTGTTAGAACTTTAATCACAGTATAAATATGTTGCTCCTTTAAAAAAAAAAAAAATTTAAAACGTTCTGTTTTATGCTTTAACAAATAACATCTAGTTTAAACAATCGCAGCTGGGTGAAGTAGTTTTATATTATGTTGAAGGATGGGTAAAACAACTTTTGTTTATCAGTTTTATGACAGACTTACACTAAAGTAACTTAGAAGGTTAATGTAATCACTCAAAAGTCTGCTGAAGTTGTTACTAGTTTTACTTTCACAAACATTCCGAGGTGCATTTGTGCCATGTGGCTGGACACGTTTTAAAGCGAGAAAGCTAGTGCGTTTTTCACAGCCAATAGAACAGCTTTAATGTTCCCCACATACAGTTAACAAAAACATATTAAAACATATCATATATAGTTACATATTTAAAACAGAAGTCTTCCACTAATTATAATATAAAGGGGCTGATGTAAGGATACATGCAAAGTGATTTGCGGCTGCAAAACACCCATATTGGGGTCAAAATCAGTGTTTCGCATGAGCAAACCCAGATTAGCTGATTTAAAGTGGGACTTTAGTGGCCACTAAAAATGCGTCATATGTAAAGAATGGTTTTCACCTGCTGTTCTGCACCCGCTATCAAATTAGCACTTTGCCATTGTTAATCAATTTAAATGATATTGAAATGTATTCAAATGAAGAAAAGAGCATGGAACTGGGCAGGGATCTGGAATACTAAGCGGGTGCAAACATTATAATGAGATGTAAGGATTTTGTCTTGCACTTGGGCAATTGCTGACCCTCCAAAAACTTTACACCTCCTCTGACAAGGTGCAAACCATTGTGGAAGTGAGTATTTAAGAGCTGTATAAAACCATACATCTTCAGAGATCTGCCATTAGCCTCAGCATGGCTGCTGCGGTACACTTCCTGTTGCAGGGACACTTGGCTCTTGTTGAGGAGAGGCAGGAAAATGTTCAGAGGAGAAGGACAAGATGGAGAAGTCCCCACATATTCAAACCTTGTATATCTTCAAGTACCTTGAAGCACCTTCATCCCAAATTAAAAAAAAAAAAATGGAATTAGAAAGCTGAAGTAGAGCAGCTGAAATCAGTAAATATTATTGGGGCACCAAAGCAGAGTTCATCTGGGGATATAGAGTGTGCAACAAGATCAAACAAAAACCACAGATCTGGGAAAATGCCATTAGGATTCAGTTTAGGAATCATGCACCTCCCTGACTGGCTTTGATAAAAACACACACTTACTGAGGTAATTACAGGATGAAAATTCTATTTAGGGATGAAAGTTTTCACTCCCTAAATAGAACATCAGAGCTTCCCATGAAGTCATCCATGTTCTCAACAATTATAATGTCAAATTGCACAGTTGGTCTTGAATTAGTCTTAAACATAGGTGTATGAGCATCCAATACAGGTCTTAAAGGGGGTATCTCTTGGAGTGGCAGTTTAAATAATAAAACAAACCATACAATTTGCAATTATTTTTTATTAGAGCAAAACACAACACAAAAGACAACAAACATATTTCATCAGACCTGCCAGTTGAGAA
Organism: Acipenser oxyrinchus oxyrinchus; assembly: GCA_030684275.1. NCBI lineage: Eukaryota > Metazoa > Chordata > Actinopteri > Acipenseriformes > Acipenseridae > Acipenser > Acipenser oxyrinchus. The sequence continues at coordinate 20,526,951 of CM060255.1, forward strand.
TTCCTCCTCGCCACTGGGATGAGCTTTAGTCATGTTTGAGAAGACATGTTTGAGAGCTCTAAAGAGGCCACAGGGGTGCTTTTATTTTTTGAGTTTTAGAAAGTCACCATGATGTGATGACTAAAAGAAACAAAGTCATTCCAAACAACAACAGGAATACGTCAATACCAGTTTCATAAATGTACCAAGTTGCTCATTAAAACATATATTTTAGAAATGTAAAATGCAGACATAAATCCAGTAAATTATCTTACAATTGTAATGAATAACACTCACTGGTCTCTCTGTTTGTCTGAAATAAGATTTTGAAAATGAATATTAGAGCTCTGCTTGTACCCTACACTGGTTCTCGATGAACTGAGGAATGTGATGACACGGGACAATGACTGGAGTGATGTGTAAACCTCAATTCTCAAATCAAAAGCTAGCTGCTCAGCTAGCAGTATTGGTACCACTTTAATTTAAAGGTCCAATAACCACTTTCTGTGGTCTCTTACTGTATTGCTTTTTTACCTCTCTTTAGCGTACCACCATTCTCACAAGTCTTGTTGTTGGCTGAACATTTTTTTTTTTTTTCTGGCTGCAACACATTTCACTTCTTGCATTACAGAGCATTATCTGTGCCTTACAATCATGGGCTCACTGCCTGCCTATTGTCATGTCTAGAATGATTAATCATTCATTGTCTTTTGTGACATGGGTTTGTCACACAGTGAATGCAAAAGGCAACCACTCTTCACACGACAGCAGTAAGGCAAAGAACACTTGTGAAGTATTGCAAATCATACAATTGAAATTCATTGAACATTTTCAATCTCCGCACTTAAGTAGTAGCTAAATAACTTGTTAGTTATTTAAAATGTTGACAGAGAGTTTTTAAGGACTTTGGGTAATGAAGTGTAAATTGGTGTTAGAAAATGCTCAGCAGAATCTTAAGTGTTGTTGCCATCTTCATATAGCTATGGGTAATTTATTCTAGAATACATGCATGATAGTAGCAATATTTTACCATAAACTCATATTGCTTTATATACACTTTTTTGTCATTACACAGAAAACCTAATATTATTAATTATGAAGAAATATGTTCAAATAATCTACAGTCTTATGGTCTATGACCCAAACTGCCTGAAGTAATTGGATCAGCACCTGTATCAATGTAATTGCATTGTGGGTTGAGAGTGGACATGATGAATATACAGAATTAGGGAATTAGCATTATTTATGCTTACAGTCATGGCATAGGGCAGCAATTCATTCATATTGTAGGAAGATCCATTGGGGTAACTTAAAAGCAGCCTGAGCTCATGAAAACACAACCTAAAAGAGCATGGGCTATATATGAAGCAGTTACACACTGGTGTAGTAATTAGGGCCTCAATTAATGTAATCATGCCTTATGGGCTAGAATAAAATTCCTTGGGGTATGAATTTTGATACTGGCACAGAACAAGTCAATGGGACACAATTTTGAAAAATACCCAATCTTGTGGGTAATTAACTGAGTGCACAGCTTTCTAGTTACTCATATACTTAATTGACCATGTGATATGCACATATGAATGTATTTTAAGATGGAATGATTAATGATCTATTCAGTGACACCTAGACCAATGAATGCCCACCCCCAGTCATTCTGCCTTTCTAAAACCACTGCATTTGTGAAAGAGCTTGCTCATAAAATCCATTCTGCAGTGATTTGAAGATGAGTGTTTATCCAGGGATACCTGTTGTACGTGGAAGCTGCAGCGAAGCTTTCTCTTTTTAAGAATGGAACTGTTTTTCTCTGGTTTTATTTACCTGCCTGTGACAGGGATGGCTGTGTGGTGACATCAGGCCAGATGCAGGAAGAAAACAAAGAAGCAAGTACTGCCGAGCAAAGGCTGCTGGCTACCGTTTATTTAAACAAAAAAATAATAAATATTTTAACAAAACAAAACACAAAATACAATACAATCCTAGGTCAGGCTGGACAGTTGCTGTCACTATTCCTAGAATGGTTGATTTTTCTTTTGATTTCCTTTCTCCTCTCGCTGTCCCGTACTCTCCACTGTACTCCCACCCCTTGCAGCCAAAGTTGCAGGTCTTTTATATCATGGCCGAGGGGTTAACTGGCTATTAATTCTAAGAAGGGGTATTAATAATAATAATACAAAATAATAAATTGCACAGGGGCGGAGGGGTACCCCATTCTAAAATAAACAAATACATTTATGGCAGGGATTTGCCCTGCCCCCTTTTCATGTGCAGGGCTCCTCGCCCTGTCACACTGCCATAGCATGGAAGTAGCAAGGCCTCAGGCTAATAAGCAACTAAAGAACGCCTGCAGCAACAGTTCAAGTCAGATTGTCTTTTGATCGACTACGTGATTGGGTTACTGCTTAACTTTTACCCCCAAGACACCTGAAAACCAGACAAAGCCCCTTAAATATTTAAAAAACGTATCAAAGCATGCTTTTGAATTTAAGCTTAAAAGTGCACTATATTTACGATAAGATCTCCAAGGTTAGTTTAATATAGCAATGAGCTTTCAATGTTTATTTATTCATTTTATGTTTAACTTACATCCTATCACAGTTCTCTGGACTAGCATACTGTCCAATATGAAAGTGTGTCTATTGTACTGAATTGAAAATGTTAGTGAATTATACAGTCCTAGTGTTGTTGCATGCTTAGCTTAATCAACTTTCTTATTCCATTGCGTTAAGTGCCTCAAATAAGATCTCTGGGCTGAAAAAGAACAGAAGCACTTTGTTAATGATTATATACTTCAAATGTCCTCATATCCTAAAGCTAGAATGGGGTTTAATCAACGTGTATATATGAAATTTATTTTGACAAAACCCCTTTAGGTGTTCTTTAAAAGCCACAAATATGTAAAAATGTTAGCCATGAGTTACCAGACTTTTTGTCTAATAAACTGATGCTAGAGGGGAGGGTAGTTCTTCTGATATGAAAGACTAAAACACTTTTGTTTAACATTATTTTAACCCCATGAAGAAGGAAATTGTGCACAGAAAGTACTTAGCCAGATGTTTGTACTATATTTTTTTGAATCACTTTTTAACCACAAACTATTAACATCATCAGGCCATGCTCTCAAACCAATAATCAAGTCTTTCACACTGTTGGGACAATTGTCAGACCATGGAGTTCCAGACAAGGTAATACATCACAAGCAATTATTTTACACAATGAGTGACCAAAAACCAATGATTGGCATTAACAAACAAAACAAAACAAAGACGGGAAAATCTGAATCAAAACATGTGGTAACAGTTGCTGTATACAAAACGTTGCCTACTAAGTTAGGAACACAGTAATAAACATAAATCATTTAGATGTACTCTAATATCAATAAATAATGTATGTCTTAAGACCAACATGATGTACCGGGGCCCCAAGTGTCTACACTGATGAGCCTGTATACAGATAAAAATGGTTATTAAATTAATCAAAAACCATATTTAAAACCATTGTGGAAATAAACTTTATGAAACCACTCCAAACTCCAAGCATGCAATATAACAAAGAAAACCTTCCCCAAATGGTCCATGTGTATGGGTCTGTCCCTCACAAATTATTATTATTTGTTTATTTAGCAGACGCCTTTATCCAAGGCGACTTACAGAGACTAAGGTGTGTGAACTATGCATCAGCTGCAGAGTCACTTACAATTACGTCTCACCCGAAAGACGGAGCACAAGGAGGTTAAGTGACTTGCTCAGGGTCACACAATGAGTCAAATCCACATAAAGGGTTTCCATTATAAACACCAAATAAAAAGGTAAAGGTAAAGGATCAATAACATCTTATGTATACTGGAAGACCTAAATAAAACAAGATTAAACACACACACACACACTTGCACACGCACACGCACACACACGCACACGCACACACACACCCACACACACACACACACTCAGTCAGTCCCTCACTGCTGCAGAGTTCTCCCGCTCCCAGGCGCTCCGGTTCAATGGGAGTCTGCTCATCTGCAGATTGGGAATGAATGTGTGTTTTTAATGTCTTCATGGGGGGCTGACATACAAAGTCTGTTACAATATTATCTCAACAAGCACTTTCGAGAATTCATGACATCTTTGTGCACATCTCATGCTAAAGGATATAATAGAGAAGTGTTTAACCAGGCAAAATGTGGAATGATCTACATAATTAAATACCAGAGAACCCTGCCAGATCGGTCTACAATTAAAGTGGTGAATATTGTTACAATTAGAGGAAATATGTTTTTATTTTAAAAGCTTTGCTGGTGTTCTCCTAGTTGCTCTGTGTCATTATTTTTTTTTTTCCTGCAGCAGACTAGACCAGGTTGTTGTTTATCCCTGTTTTATTAAAGCTATTTTTACACCTTTACCACCTCCTCCGTTATTTCCTCTGCTGCCTGGTTTCTGTGAACTCTGTTTCCTGAAAGCAATCAGTGAAGCTGAACAGTGGTAAAACACATCACATTAGATTATGTCTCATATTTTCAAAATGCCATGTTCATCCAATTTAATGGATTTGTCACTAATGTTCTTGTATTGTTGCTGTAACAGGTTTCAAATGAGGAAGCTTGGCTCTGGAAGAAGCTCATATAACTCCTGTGTTGGCCTCACTACACTGGCTTCCAGTGTGTTTTAGAATTGATTTTAAAATCTTACTATTGGCATAAAAAGGCTTGGAACTGGATTACCTTGTAACACGGTTACATAAAATAAGTTTTTGTGTAGTATAAAGAAACAACCCCAACCTAATTAAAGGGGGGGAAATAAATAATGCTTGGCCAAGAAAAATGTCACCTCTTTAAAAACTTGTAGTTCTTCTACTTGTAATCCTCTGTTCTATGCTTTGCTGGTTCCAGGTGATTGATAGCAATGTTGCTATACCTGTTTTTTCTGGGGTTTTTTCTTGATAAAAAGCCTAAAGCCAGCTGTGTAGCGAGCTAGCTTGAAGCTGGCTTAAGAGTAGGGTTATCTGGCCTCTCTTCCTGCCTTAAACTTAAAAGTAAAGAATCCTTTGTAGAAATTATTCAAGAAAGCATTGTTATTTATAACCACATACAGTTGCAGATTTTAACCTTTTTACTAGACATCTGTGTTTTTTTTTAAATTAAGGATTTTTTTTGTGTGTGGATTATTAATTAGATTTATTAGACTTGTGTTTTGGGCACTAACAAGATTGTTGCTTATAGATCTTGGTAAGATCCAACCATATGTTGGTAGTTTTGTAAATATTGTATATTCATTGAGTGTTTTAACAGGTTTAAACTGTTTAGTTTTCGTGTATTTCTATAATAAGGGAAAGGCCAACCTAGAAATAGTTCTTGCTTTGTGCTGCATTGTTTCATGGTGGTATTGGGGTTTGGGTTAACTGTGTTGCATGCATCTGTGATTTATATTGTTATAATACAATCTCCTTGAATTATTTATATATTTTCTGATGATTTCTTAGTGCATGCTGTTTGATCATTAACCTGGCAGAGATTCTGACCACATATAAACCTCTGCGCACTTTAGGGTCAGCTAATGTTATTATTATTGTTGTTGTTGTTGTTATTATCTTTTATTGTTACTTTGTAATTTTTTACAACTTACTACTTCTTGATATTGCATATTTTCTTTGAGATACTGTAGTATAAAACACTCTGTATAAATAAAATCCATTTAAATTGAAATTCAATTGAAGTGTGGCCCAGCTTTTGACCCTGAGACTATAGCTGCTTCTGAATCCTAGTTGCTCATGTCAGCTGCTCATGTCTGGCTGTAGCAAATACAATGAACCCCTTATTCCTGAAACTATCTGTTGCGGGTTCCCATAAAACGAATGCCAAACCATTATCTGTACATTACTTGATTCAACTGATGCACAAGGCATATCTATCAACATTGAGTTTTCAAAATACGGGAGATTTTGTAAACTGAAATCTCATACCTGTCAACTTTTGAAAATACAAAATCGAAAGCAGGGGGTGGGGGGGTGCAGGTGCGTGGCTAAGTATGTGAACTTGCCTCTCGCACTGAATGCATGCCTGGCACTCCCCTGAGTCCTGAACCCTGCTATGTATAGACAGGGATCACACACCGGCCATGAATTTTGTACACATTAAAGGTTTACTGACATAAGGGGGTTTAACAGTAGAAGATGGGAGAAAATCTGTTCCGGGAGAGGGGTCCAAAATATGGGAGACTCTCAGTGAATACGGGAGAGTTGACAGGTCTGACAAGGCTTTGCAGATTTATTATCTGTGATATTTGGTTGATTAATGACAGGAAAGAAGGCCCAGAAGACATGTGGACGATGTCACTCTCTAGGTGAAAAATGACCAAGGCCTGCAAAAAGAGATTTCTTTAACCTAGTCTAGTACCAGGAATCATGGTTTAAAATGAAAATACGTGTTTGTAAAAATGTTTGCTTCCTTCCTTTTAAAACTACAGATTTTAGACCTTTATTGTGACTGGATGAGCATGTGTCTCTGCTTTTTGTTTTTTGTTTTTCTGTAGAACACCGCCATCTTGTGGTTTGCACAGTTACTGTATATTTCTTGTGTTTAATTATAACCGGCGTGACACACACTGTATTCTCTAGTCTTATGATCAGCTCAGCTAAAGTAAAACAAATATCAAAAATGTGTAATTTCCTTTTCTGAGGTAGTCTTTGAAATACAAAAATATTTTCCAAGATGTTTGCTGATCTTTGTTCTTGTAAAATAAAATAACTTTGTTTGTTATTCCAGGTTTTAAATATTTACGTCTGTTAAACTACATGATTCTTGTGGTCTTACGTGTTAAGTTTAAAAGTGGAAATAAATAATAATTAAAAAGCAGGTATTCACCCTTCACCCATAAATCTGCTAAATACACTTGTCTATGTACCAACAGCCTTAAGTTTTATATCTTACAGATGTGATTAATATCATTTTGGGGCAGTATTTAAAGTGTTTTTTTTTATCTCCTTTGTTTTCTCCTAGCATCCCTCCATGTCACTGTTTGCTTCATGAGGACTCATTGACTTTTAAAATGTTGGTTTCAGGTTATTCTTCCGGTGTGTTGAAGGAAAGACTGAAAGAAGAAAGTGGTGTGGGAATATCCCATGGCAGGTATGCACCCTGGTTATTTTTCACACCTATGATAACATGCCTGTAGGTTGGGTTTGGCTCATTTTCCTTTTAAAATAAGTTGGGCGCTTGAATCTCTGCTAAACATGTTATGTTAATTCTCTTTATATTACTAACAAACAAATCCTTATTTGTAGCACCCTGAACCGGAAAAAAAACATCCCCACCTCTGACAGAGAGTTCCTTAAACCTCGAAAGGAGAGGAACCTGTTCAAAGCCCAGAATGGGAACGGGGAACCCTCAGACTGGAAAGTTGTTCATGAAAATGGAGGTGGTAAAGATGAAGAAAGGAAGGGAGGGGCAGAGAGTGGATCTGAGACTTCTAGCGAAGATCCAACACCATCTACTGATTGAAGGTAAAGAAGAGGTCGTCTGGGAAGGCAGAGAACAGTGGTAAAAATCCTAAGGAGGCAATGGACAAGAGTCAAACAGGGGAGGATAATTCAGCTGCAGATACAAGTGAAGATAAATCTGGAACAGATCATTTGGAGATCGAAAAAGTTTCCCACCTTAATAACGGACAGTTAAAGGGCACACGAGTCGAAGGGGAGAAACCTGGGAGAATGTGAGTGGAACATTTAAGTCCTCTGGTGAACATGTGGTGGAGAAAGGAAAGAGAGTTGAGCAGAAGCATGGGGATGTTATTGTTATTGATGACGTGGTGGGTTCTGCTCAGGCAGACAGAAGCAGCCAGTTGCAGTGGCTCCAGTGAAGTCTGCTCTTAGCATGGTGCAAAAAACTAGAACATCTTTCCCTGGATTTAGTCCTGCATCTCAGGTACAACATAACTCTATGGCTCTGCATAACCAGCTCTCAACTCAACTCAAACAGAAGAAAGTGTGTTTGCCACTGAATGTGTATGCTTTTAAAGATGAGGTGATTTGGACCTGTATTGCCAGAAACTGAAAAACAACCAAAAAAACTACAATCAGATATTTTTTGTTCACAACCAAGATGAGGGATAACTGCCAGGGGCCAGTTTCACAAAGCATTTACAGAAATATATTGACTGCCTGTTTCACAAAACAGTACTTCAACACAACCTTACCGTTTTGCAGAAATCAACACAGCTAGTGAATTAAAGAGTCATGTTTTCTGTTCTTTCAATTGCTGTTCAGTCAGACTGCTACAAGCGGTTTGTGAAACTGGACCCAAGAACCTTGTTATAAAATGGCACAAGTCCAAAACAGCAAAATTGACGAAATAGCAATTTAAGTGGATTTAAAATGACATAGTCCATTGAAATTTAAAATTTGATATCTAGATCTATGTAGATCATTATGTAGATCACAGGAGGAAACAAACCAGATGCTTATGATTGTTTTATTTCTCAAGAGTAGATTGCATTTCTCAAGAGTAGATTATTTTTATTGATCTAGCAGATTATTTCCTTATCATTGGCACAGCACATAATTTCTCGTAAAACAACAAATCCATGCAGCAACGGTACAACCCACATGTTAGAACAACCTTTTACCTGATACAGCCATACCAACTAAGATTCGGATCTCAGTAAGATTGGGCAATGGTCACGTTTGGTCTGATGGGTGACCTCTGCACATTTAAAGATCACATGGCTCTTTTGAAAATGACTGGGTGTTCATCTGTTGTGGCTAAATTCCAGTAAAGACCCCCCCCCTGTACTGGGGATTCTTAGCTAGTGTAAAATAGTTTTGCATGTGTATGGTGGGGAGGGAAGGGAAGCGTCAAGAAAGTGGCCTTCTAGCCAAGGGTGTGCCAATTCTGCAGAGTGAAAATAGGTCACATATGATCAGAACACAGCTACCATGTGACATGACTCGCCTAGTGAACCACAGAGCCAAGACCAATGTGAGAACAACATCCAATATAAATTTAAAGCCAAATTAACCTTTTCTTTGTTATAGTGAAAGTTACATGCTTTTTTGTAATACTTTTACCTAAAAAAAAAAAGTGTTCATGGCGTTATAAAAATGTTCCCAGCCATGTGTTTAATTAGCATGATTTTAATGTGACTCAGTAGTGATGTTTGTATGCCACTTTCGAAGCTACCTCTGTCTTGTACTGAAAAATACATTTAAAAATGGATGTACATAAGTATATTAGATTGGTTTGTAAAACTGCGTATTCCTCTATGGGAGGGCAGTGTCTGATCAACGATGTTGAACAGAATTCTTGAATTCACAAGGCAATCAGAAATTTTATATTTAAAATTTTATATTCAAAATATTCAAAAAGTAATTCAAAATAATTAAAAATGAAAAAGTCGTCACACCCCTTGAGTCAATACTTGGTGCAAGCCCCTTTTGCAGCAATAACAGCCATGAGCCAGGAGTACTCTTGAAATTGTTAAACAGTCAACATTTTCCCCAATCTCAGCCAGAGACCTCTGTAGTTCTTTTAAAGTAATCTTAGGCCTCACAGTGACCTCCCTCGGGAGTTTCCTTAAGCCATGGCTACAGATCGAGGCAGTGTCTTGGTGGTGCCAGACTGTTTCCACTTTACAATGATGGACCTGACAGTGACCCAAGGGATATTCAAAGACATTAAAAGTTTCTTATAGCCTTCCCCCAATCTGTACCTTTCAATAACTTTATCCCAGAGTTCTTTTGGCAGTTTTGTTCGGCATGTTTTGCCATTTGCTTCAAATTCACTTCATACAACAGAAACAGCTTGATTCTTCATCCAGGAGTATTCAAATCAGTTGAACCTCTGTGATTGGACACAGACGGCTCTATTTAACTTATTATGTGTCTTGTTAAGGCAATTTGTTGTACCTGAGCTAATTTGGGTTTGCTATGACAAATGGTGTTAAGACTTATGCAATCAAGACTTTTGGTTTTTTTATTTTTAATTACTTTTTGAATATTTCTATAATTGTTCTTTCACGTTGAAAGTGTAGATGATGTTGTGTAGATCAGTGAAACAAGCTCCCACTTTAATGCATTTAGTAGGTTGATAGTGATGAAGACAAAAAAATGCAATAAGGAATACATCTTTTTTTTATTATTATTAAGTATTTTAAACACATATGCAGCTGGGACTGTTGGGCCAAAATAATATCAAATAATGCACTATATGTTTTTTTTTTTCTTTTAAAATGTGTTGTCAGCTGCATTCTTAGCTACCCAAGACCAGAAGTGGAAACACATGTATGCATTTTGCTGTGCACTGTTCTTTTTAAGTGAAAGTATTTAATTTTCACTTGACTGATTCTTTAATTAGATCTTTTGTTTAATCTAGGTTTGTGTGTGACAGAACCTCAAGACAAGAAAATGGCAAAGAAAGTGCTATCGGGAACAGGAGACTCCTTCACCAAACTTACATTGGCTGACCTCAAGATCCTTTTTGGTGTCTAGGCAAAAGGACTAAAACCTGAAATATAGCCTGTTGTCCTTTCCCTTTCCACTGAAAAATAAGGGACATCAATGCGTTTGGTGAACTCCTCTGAGTTTGGCGTAGCTAGTCAGAAGATTATTATGAATGATTTTTGTCTGGAAACTTATTTAGTCACACCTAAGGTTCTGACCTCCCATGACATCACACTGCGATGGACCATTTTGGTGTTCATGCTTCACAGATTGGTATGATCACAAACCACCAATGTCATAACTTCACACCCTTCATGTACTTACATGTTTGTGGAATGTGATTTTGTTTTTAAAAATATTTTACTGCTTGTAGAAGTTGTTTCCTATAATGTTGAAATGTCTCTACAATCTACTGTACACAAATGTAATAATAAGTTAGTGTTTTTTATTCTCAAATTAATAGTTGATTTAAATATGAGATACAAAGGTATTTAAAATAATTGTACAACATTACTGGTTTACATTAAACTTGGCAGAAATAAACATTCAGGATTCCGTTTTTTTTATTTCGAATTTGATTTCAAACATAATTTATTCTTGCAAGTGCAAACCGTACTGTTGGCATGTGCAGTACAGCTAGGCTAAGCTTTGCATCACCCTATAGAATGAAACCCGCTGAATTATATACCGCTTTGTAGTTTTCCATATACTTTCCATAACCTGGCACAAGATCTTCGGAAAATAGAAAGTCTGAATAACAATCTGCAAAACCACGGTCTGTCTTCCTGGGCACACAGCCAGTCCTCCAGCCGCCACAGTCATTCTTCCCAGTCATCCCAACCTGTCCTTCAGGTGCTGCTGCGGGCTCTTGCAGATGCTGTCAATATAGCAAAACATGCTGAACGAATCAAAAATGGAGACTTGCAGAGAAATGTGAAAAAACATTTTTATCTTCAGCAAGTATGAAAAATTAATTTAGTTTGTTCAGGGTGTTTTTATGTTAGTGTCCTTTTTTTTATTATTTGTGTATGTTTACGAATGAGATTATCCCCCTTGCCATTTTAAGGCCTTTAATCTGGGAAGAGGTCTGTGACAAACCCGTTTTAGGTGTCTAAATTTGGGTTGTTTGGAAATCGCTAGGGAAAGATGCTGTGGATAGAAAGGCGTTTACAATGTATTGATTTTAGGTATTGAGGTTTTTTCTGGCAAAAGTTATCTTTGGACACCTCTCTTTGCAAACTAGAAACACACAGTCGATTAGTTTACATCAAGCCTCTAGTTACTAAAAAAAAAACAATTGCACCTTACATGTTGAGGAAATCTCTGATAATACAAAAAAAAATTACACTTTTACACATTAGGCAACCTTGCTTTAACAAAACAGAACATTTCATTTCAATTTCAAAGGCAGAGAATGTTTATACTTCTGAAATTGCTAAAAGTGGATATATTTGCTTGAATTCCAATTATTTAGTTATGAAAATCAGGCCCATTAGTTGGCTATCTGAATCCTAATGGCCTAGGGCCTCTTTGTAGTGTGTAGGTGGAATGGTATATTCAGGTTTGTGTGACTTCTTAACACACAAGACAATTCCTTCTTTATTTGCTTACTGTATGTACTGTATTGGCTCAGGCCTTTGTGTGAAGCACAGTATTTACTTCAAGACTTCAGCGCTAGTGTTCTCATTAAAAGGGCACCAGACGGGAGGAGTCACAAAGAGATCTGACAGACAGATACCTTCAGCCTCAACTTAATTCCTGAGAGACAGGTGGACCTGCTTCCTCATGCCTGGGATGATTGCACTGGTAAACCACTCCTTATTGGAAACTCAACTTGCACGCTAAAGTTAAGAAGAAGAACCAAAAGGCCAACGCAGGGGGAAAAAAAACAACCATAAAACTGGAATTCTAATATTGTCAGACATGGCTACCGTTGGGCAAATCATCTTTGGGAGGTAATTTTATATTTTCAGTCTTTTGACTTGCAGTACAAGGTTATCCAAACAGGAAGAAAGAAAACCAGCCTGGTTGCTGTAGCTAACATTGGTTTCCTCAGCAAAATAAATACATTTATTTGTGTCGTCCTATACCTGGTGTTTTATTGTAACATATTGTTTTGTGTTTTTAATGTTTTGCAATTAAAATTCACTAGTAATTGTATTGATGACAGATATTGAGCAAACAATACTGACACATGTATGAATGAAACTATAGGTTAATTGCAACGAACATTCGGAGTTAGTTCGAATAAAGCGTACTAAGTTGTGGACTAGCTAGTACGGTACTTTCCTGAGGATCATCCCCAGCTGCGGATTAAGTTCATTCCAATTGCATTTTGTCGAGCAATGCCAACAAGCAATTGAGCAGAGTGTCTGTCCATTTGTCCCATGATATACAGCCTAATTACATTGTTTATGCCCAAATTTGCTTGCCTCAATAGAAGGAGCTATTGATAGTGATGGTTTAATTTAGTACCGTACATCAGGCACATCTAGGGGGCAGCAGTCATCATCTGGAGTTCGTTGCAATTGGGAACATTTTTAATACGCACCTGGGGACTGTCTGGGAAGTTCTTGGTTCGTTACAATTGGTGCTAACCAACTGAAGTACTAACCACTGGGTCATCCATAGCTTTTTGTTCATTGCAATTGATCAATGTGTTTCTTAAAATTAACATCTTTCAAGAAAATTAAACACAATTTTATGCTTTTTTGTTATTATTTTTATTTTTTTATATCATGCTGAGTATAATGTGTTAAACTGAAATAATTGTAGTTTCTGGTAGGCTAATAACTGCACATTTATGTATAGAACTCCAAAACTGGTATAGATTCCATTTGACACAGTTTGCACCTACTCAATCAAAATGACTTTAAATCAGATGGGCACAAAGGCTGGGAGTGGTTAATGCAGAAGGTGTGCATCGCTTGCTCTCAAGTAAGTTTCAGTGTATGGTTTATATGCAGTAAAACCAAAGGCAGTACTATACAATAGAGCAGTTTCAGGGGCCTGTCTTACCAGTATTCCCAGTTAAACAAATAAACCATCAAAGGCTGTCATCCACATCCTGTGCTGGTAAGACCAGTTCTCAGTCACATTTACAGGATTAATTGTGCAAACCACAGCCGAGAAAACTTTTTTTTTACTAAGCAAACACACCTTCATAAACGTGTACCATAGTAATAGAATAGCAAAGTATAATGCATAATTTTTAAAACATGGTAAAGAGGACGATTTAGTAAAGCATATTAATAAACATGGCAAATCAGGATAAAATATGGTAAATGCGTGGTAAAACTGCCAAATACTGTGAAAAAATAAACTTTTCAAATACCTTTTTATAAACCTTTTTAGCATCCCATTTGATCTCATTTAATAGGACAGACTCAGACTGCCTTTTAATGTTCCTTGTGTTTTAGAAGTTACTACTTCTACTGATAGGCTACTCCGTGCATTCATGTTTAAAAAGTGCTTCCTGTCTTCTGTTTTAAACTTACTTTTACTCAGTTTCCATGTATGCCCTCTTGTGCTCCTCCCTGTGCTAAACTTGAAGTAACATAGGTTGTATGCGCTTGAATAAAGAATAAGATACATACATTGGCAGTACTGTTGCATTGCAAGTGTCTTACAGTGCTTTTATCCAAGGGTTCGAATATTTTTTTTAGAGCTTTGATTGTAATATGATTCAAGCCTTTGTGACAACCAACATGGTTCCTGGCATCATTGTGCAGCAAGGAAACACTGCCTGGGTCAATAATGTAAGAATAGTTCCACATATTTCCCTTTAAACACCACAGCTGTCATCTCTCCCGTATTTCATGGGAGACTCCCATAATTTGACCCCTTATATTACAGCTCCCGTAATATAATTTCTCCCGTATTTCTCCAGTATTTCAAAGAAATTATATTCGCAGCAAAATGTAAAAACCTCAGCCCAATACCGTAGTGTGTCAGATTTTATGACCCAGGGGGAAGCCACGCGAGTGAAAGTAAAAGTTAAAGTTAAATCAGTCACCTTGACTTCTGGGTCAATTTAAAACATTTTTCTTGTGCCGCTCAATCAGCTGTGTGAGTATGAAGTCCATTTTACTGAAGGCTTCTTAGTCATAATAAAAACAAAGCAATGTGGGGATAGCTGATCTGTCCCCTGTGTAAAATATAAGCATCCCTTACTAGGGTGCAAAAGTTCAACCAATGAACGTAATGAACATATCATTTTTGGGGTTGTCTACACGCTCATAGTTTTTGCGCGTTGTTGCATCTCGAAGCACTAAAAAGGCGAAAAACTGATGCAGGTACCTACCAACTTGGAGCAAAACCTTTTCCTTTCTTGTCCCATGTTCGATCGGTACAGGACACGCATCCGTCCACCCTTCCTCCCTCCCCCTTTAAGAGTCTCTCTTATTTTCATCTCTCAATGTTGACAGCTATGAAACACTGAAAAATTAGAAGACACTAATAAAACTCTCTAAAATTGTTGAAAAAGGTAAAAGGAACAATGTACTCAATAGTGTTGTAACACCTTTTTTACAAATCAAAAAAGGTTCTTAATTTGTTTCCCTCTTTTTCTGTAGCATGATCGCTATCATATTCATTCTTGCCGGAATCATTATCCTCATTCTAGCAACGTCACTTGGAGGTGAGTTTCTTTAAAATGCATTGCCCTTAGAAAGCAAAAAGGAAGAAATGGAGGATGGTGTGTTCTTAATCAACCACTAAAGTATAAACAGTATGCAGTGACAGTCAAACTACTCCTCCTAACTTTGTTTAGCCATGCATGAGGCAGAACTAATAGCAACTAAAAAAACAACCTGTAGTGTTCAATACAAGTTCTAGCAAGTTATTCGATGCTCAAACTCTCGACACTTGTACATTATAAATAGGAATTACAGGTATGGCAAGATCTGAGGTAGTTGTCGTGCACATGTACACAAGATGCATATTTACAGAATGCAAAACTTTTGTTATTTATAAAAGGCTGCCACTTGCACGTGCTTGATGCTGAGGCTTGAAAACATTGGGCTTGTGCCATCATCTGTCCTGGTCAATAGCTTGAATAGAAAGATCTGCTCTAGGGGGTCACTGTCGGGCATTGGGCATGTACCATGTAAATTCACTGACAAGATCATTCCTGGGTGTTCTATTTAGAAGCACAATGGTTACTTCAAGATTAATTTTACTAGATTAATAAGGTTAGGTTATAAACAGCATCTAGTGGAACCCTAATTAGGCAGTTCAAATTAAAGAATCCATGTTTCATGAAACAAAAAATCTTAAGAGAATTGGGGAAGATCGTAAAATACTGTGCAGTTTTTATGACATTTTCCCCCGATCTATGGCGCTATTTTATCAACATTAGGACACCCAGAACCCACCCCATTACAATGACAGCACCATGAACTATGATTTGTGTCTTTATTTTATTTCAGGAAACACAAGCTCGATGGCAGAAAGCAGATTTAAGTTTCCAGTCGGAAATTTAGATGGCGATGTTATGCTGGATTGCAAATTCTTTGCAGTTGACTCAGGTGGCAAACCAGTTACCACAATAATGGTTACTTGGGAGAAGGAGGGTTTGACAGGGGTCGTTCATAAGTATGCAAGCGACGTCAACCAGCTCCAGGAGCAGAATCCACGCTACAAGGACAGGACCCTGATGTTTCCTGATCAAATCAACAATGGCAATGCGTCACTGCTGCTGAGAAACGTTCAGTGGGATGATGAGGGGTCTTACACATGCTCTGTTAGTAACTCCAATGGGCAAGGAAAGGTCAATGTGAACCTCAGAGTTGCAGGTAGGGGTCCCTTCTCTTTTGCGAGAGCTCACATATCAACTTCCCAATTTAGTTTTCAAAGGAGGCTATAAATGAAGTCACAATTAAAGGGTTAATGGATAATCATTTTCACAACCCTCTTCATCATTTTGTATGCTGGCTGTTTTCTTGACGTTAGTTGCACTTGCTGCTGGTAGTGAAGAGAAGCTCATTTCCACTGCCACCACGCTTCCTGTGCAAGGAAATCTTTACACAAGATAAAAGAAGAATTCTCAGGAGGTAGTTATGCTAAAAGTAGCTGTACTATTTTGAATTGGTTGAATGTGTTTATAAGGATACTTTGCCAATCATTTTTTGCTTTTTTGCCGATTGTGTAAAATCAAACAACGGGCCATAGTGGCACTTGATTTGAGAATCCTCTCTTACAGGCGGTACCAAAGATCAAATTCTAAATACATTGTAACATATATACATATGCTGTATTTGTAATAAGAAGCAGTGTGTTTTGTTTTTATTACTGTATGTACATTTTTTAATAATCTTTTTTTTTTTTTTTTTAGCTTATTCAGCGCCAAAGTTTACCATGGAGGCCACAGGTCAGGCAGCGACACTAAAGGCTGTGGCCCAGAGGTGGTATCCAAAACCTACTGTTTCTTGGACAGACTTTAATGGAGCTAATCTCACTGGGGAAACAGAATTCTCTAACAATTCTGCCGGAATATTCAAAGTGACATCTGTTCTGAAGACTGTGAAAGTTGATGACAGCTACGACTGCATAATTGAGAATGCCTTAGTCAAATCGGTTTCCAATGCATTAGTAACAGGTATTGTACAAGTACCTCTTTCTCCCACAATTCAATGCACAATTACATGCTTCAGACTTTTCTTGTAGGAAACAGAATGGATTTTTGTTTTAGCAAACCATGGTTAATACGCTGGCAAGGAGCATTCAGAAATGTGTTAGTTTGCACATACAGCAGAGCTCGCAATCATTTTGAACAATTTTGGAAAGTTGTTCTAAATGTTCACACTATTTTTAATGCAATGAATGCCTAAAAAAGTACTGTATTTGGACCAGAATTAAAACTATGCCAGTAATTTCAAGTCATACCGGTATCTAACATACCTACAGGTGATTTCACTCCTTGTCCCCATTATACAGTACTATTACTAATGATTTTAAACCAGACCTGCCTTTTCTCTTTCATTGTTTTTCAGATTCTGGAGTAACTGAGAAGAATTACTTTAAGATGAACAGCGCAGCCCTGCCCTTGCCTCACTGGCTGATCTCCTTTCACTTTCCTCTTTGGACGTACTGGATACTTTCTTGAAATGAATTCTTAAAAAGACTGCTGCTTGTACAGAAGACCAGTAGGTGCTGGTGCTGGTGCTGGTGATGGATCAAGAATTTTGCACATGGTTGACAGCTATGCCACTGACCTAGACTTAAGGGCCATGCACATCGGGAGCGAAGCAAATCAGATGAGTACATTAAAAAAAAACACAACCGTAGCTAGTCATGAAAAGAAAATACTGTCTGCTTTTGCTCCTTTTTTGGAGACAAAATAAAATAAATAAAACAAAGAAATAGCCTGGATACACCACACACTAAAAAAATGACATTTAAGAGTAAATGTTTATATGTGATTTGGTTAAACATGTAAATCATTCAAAAAGAATACATCTACACATATTTCTTTGTAAATTATTATTTGTTTATTTAGCAGACACCTTTATCCAAGGCGACTTACAGAAACTAGGGTGTGTGAGCTATGCATCAGCTGCAGAGTCACTTACAATTACGTCTCACCCGAAAGACGGAGCACAAGGAGGTTAAGTGACTTGCTCAGGGTCACACAATGAGTCAGTGGCTGAGGTGGGATTTGAACCGGGGACCTCCTGGTTACAAGCCCTTTTCTTTAACCACTGGAATGATTTTCATTTTTAATAATGTTCAGTTAGTGTGTAAATGTGATTATTATTATTATTGGTCAACATTATTAAAACAAAGAAGTGTCATTTTACAGAAATACGAAACCAGCATGTGGCGCTCCCCGTCACTTTGACCAGAATTAAGGTGAAATAAAGAGATAGACATACCATCAATTTCCAATTGTTCTGTTATTTCTTACCATATGGCGTCTTTCTTTGTATTGTCTTTACAACCACTGACACTGGCATCATAAAGAACATTATATTTTTTGACTTTAATAACATTCCCATTGATGTCCATTTCTCTTTTATTTCTGTGGTAATTTGTGCGTGAACGAGACAGTGAGTCTGACAGCCTCTCCTTCGACTCCTTCGAGTTTTTTTTGTTTTGTTTTTAGTTTCCCCTGTTTTTATTATTATTATTATTATTATTATTATTATTATTATTATTATTATTATTATTATTATTCCTATTTAAAGCACAGTGGGCGGACTACACAAGCTGCCCAGTGGCAGCCAGTGCGGCCGGAGAAGAAATTCAGTTTAGCACCCCTAAACAAACAGGGGTACTAACAAGGCCTGGGCCTTAACTAATTTAACGAAAAACCGGTTCAAAATGTCTGTAAATTAAATGTTCAAAAAAATTGAGGGGGGGGGGAGGTACAGAGCACGCCCCCAAGAGTCCACTGGTCGACAAAAGATGTCATGTCGCCAGCGGACTCCGCGTGGGCGTACTTTAACTTAATTCGGGACCGGACTAGGGCCCTGAACATGGCCCCACAGTCAAAAAGACCCTCCCCGGTCTTGTAAATGGCTAGTTTACCAAGAACCAGGAGCAGGATTCACGAGGAGGTCCCTCTTCCTGGTGGAGCCACGGACAGGGTGCCTGTGGGGGAGGTAGCGGAGAAATGCAGCCAGAACTGCAGCAAGAGGTTCTTCAAAAAGATGAAGAACGGCTGCAGCCTGGCGCATGAAAAATAAATGTGAACTACCGATTCAGACTGACCGCAGAAAGGGCATGCGGCATCCAAGTCGGTAAAGTGACCCAGGATCTCTCCTGACGCGAGCGCTCTGTGCAGCACCCTCCAGTAGAAGTGGTAGTAGTATACAATGTAAACACTTGTTAAATAAACCATATGATTTTAATTGAACGTTACTTTTTATTATTTTCAAGTGATTATATATATATATATATATATATATATATATATATATATATATATATATATATATATATATATATAAGAAATGGACAATATAACCTGTTCTCAAAAGTACATATCCCTGCTAAAAATTCCAGCAACCGAAATTTGCACAAGTACGTTTGAGAATTGCTATGCACTTAGTTCGTCTCTACCTCCAGTAGATGGGGACACACCAACATTCCTGCTGGATTACTTGCACTCATCATGCAAGCAATCTCTTTCTCAATTTTTTTTTAAGTTTCAGCCACGCCCTGCATCTGAAACGCACATAGTGATTGGGTATCAAGAGTCTCTCCAGCAAACTGAAAGAGTTCCAGAAAGTTTGTTTAGAAAGAGAAGTTACGAAGAAGTGGCTAGTGTTTCTGTTTTTATTTATCAGTTAAACATAGTGTTGCTAAAAAAGTAGCCTGTCTGTAGTTAAAGAAATCAATACTAAAAAATAAAATAAAAATAAAAAATAGAAATAAGTATAAACTACAACTACGATGGACTGCTTTTTAGAAACTTAACGGAGTAAAGGCTTTTCAACATTCATTAACTTGAACGAATTTGATGTTTGTTTTGTTATTGAAATATATTGCATTAACGGCGCCATTCAAAAAGGTTAACGTTGAATATCCAGTATTTGTTTTTAAGCAAATAAATCTCAATACCTGTTTTATTTGAAAACATGTCACGAGATGAAAATAAGAGGTTATACGCCTCCGATCCTCATTCTCAAGCGAGTTGGAGCGGAATTCACAGCAGGGCGAAATGTTCCGTTTGCAGACATTTTTACTGCGACCCCAAAATCCTGCCCTGCCTCCACACTTTCTGTGCAGAATGCATTCAACAGCTGGAGCAGTTTTCAATCCAGGGGAACACAGCTGAAACTATACCCGAGGAATACATTCGTGACCAGCCCTCGGTCATTCTCCTTTGCCCGGTCTGTGATTCGGAAGTGGATTTGCCCCCGGCAGGGGTACAAGGGTTAACCACCGACCACCTCGCCGTGAGCGAAGTGTTTTTGGAGAGTTTGTTGAATAAGGACTGTGAGCTAGTCTGTGATCTGTGCAGCGAGGGGGCTGCAGAGAAACGGTGCGATGTCTGCTGTGTCAATCTGTGTGAGTTCTGCTGTCAGGCCCACAGGTAGGTAACAAACAGCATGCTTCCTTCAGCATCAACTTTATGGAAAGCAATTCATTTTTTTTTTGAAGATGGTACTTTATTTTCATCGTGCTTTTTTATTTTACTACAACACTCTATATTAACTTCCGGTGCAGCAGTGTTACGCACACCGTTTTAAGAGCGGCGCAGCACCTAACCGAGGCTTTAGTAGTGATTACCTAATGGCTCCACTGAGAGGGGTCCTCATCGTTATTTTTAAATGTGATAAATCTTTAAAGATGTTTTTAAAGCCTTAGTTTTTGTCCCTTTGCTACTTTACAGTACTGAATCAGCATACATTTGCCATATAAAAACGCTATATATATATATATATATATATATATATATATATATATATATATATATATATATATATATATATATAATGTGTGTGACTGTTGCTGCTTTTATGGTTTAAAAAATAAAAATCCTGTTTTATTAAACCATAGAAAAAAAGAAACAATAAAAGCTTTTTGCTACAGTAAGCCAAAATATAAGTCATCATCATATCCTATTAGAATAGAATGGGACATGACCACACTAAGCAGGAGTAGCAACAAACACTTTGTCAAAACTACCAACCACAAATTGCAGTGAAAATATAATATCTAATTTACTTACAAAAAAGTCCTAAAACAAAACAAAAAACTGAATTGTTTTTGAAACAGGAGACAGAAAAAGACGGCTTCCCACACCACCATGCGCCTTCAGGACCTGAACGGATCCAGCAAAATTGTGAAGCCTATCATGTGCTTGTTGCACCCTGCAGAGGAGGTGAGACTGTTCTGCGAGACCTGCGACCAGCCCGTGTGCAGAGACTGCATAGTGACGGGACACCGCGACCATGCTTGCGATTATGCCGCCAACGTCATCCACAAGCACGGGGACTCCGTGAGGGAGCTGCTGAAGAACGTCCAGCCACATGTGGGCGTACTCGAGAGGGCCCTGAGTGACATAGAGTCCGTGCAGCAGTCTGTCGAGGTTCGAGCAGACGCTGTGGCCGAGGAAGTCCGCGTGTTTGCCGAGGGCTACGTAAAAGTCATCGAGAAGCACCGAGATGGGCTCCTGAATCAGCTGGAGGAGCTGCGGTTGCAGAAGAGGAACCAGCTCCACCTCCAGCGGGTTCAACTGGAGCAGATCTTGGCCGACATGAAGACCGGAGTGGACTTCACGGAACGCCTGCTGACCAGCGGCTCTGATCTGGAGATCCTGATGACCAAGGGGGTAGCGGTCAGTCGACTGAAGAGGCTGCTTGAGGTGGGGTATAACCCCCATCCGGCCGTGGACGATGGCTTGCGCTTCCTGCCCCAGGAGAGAGCAGCGCAGAGTGGCGGGTTCGAGGTGTTTGGAGTGATCCACACCAGGGCAGTGGAACCGGCTAAATGTTCCATTAATGGGGAAGGTAAGATATTCTGCATAGCCAGTCAGATCAGGGAAGCTTAGAGCTGTCTGATTAACTCTTGGATGGGAGAGTTCTTTTGAGCCCAGTACACAAGCTTCTTCTAGCCTTTTGAAAACCTTGGAGCACACAACACCTCACTGTCATGCATGATGTTTTCTACTGCTGTAGATGATCACATGTTATTAACTAATCCATAGTCATTCCATGCCAAACTAGCAAGTCTAGACTAGGGTGCTAAGCGGTTTCCTAATTGCTTTATTTTTAGGGATATGCATACATTTTGAAAAAGGCAGGTTAAACATAAAATAGTAATATTTCAGTATTATATTCACTATATAGTAGGTATTGCTAATGCAAGTTATGTACATTTCATAATGTATCCTGTCAGTGTACATGAGTCAGGAGACTGAGATGCCTTACAGTAACTGGCAATAAAGGGAAGCTAAACAATGAATCCATGTTATAGCGATGCCCCATTTTTAATACAGATATGCAACACCAGTAGGGTGTTTGCTTAAGTAACACAGTGTGCGCTTGTAAATCAAGTTTATTGATTTAATGCTAGTTTTATTTTCCCACCATGATAAATCAATCCAATACAAGCTATCATTGGAACTTTTAAAAAATCCATCCAAAAAATGGATGAAAACAGTAAGGATCACATTTAACAAGGTGTTAACACCAAACTGCAATTTGTAATTTTTTTTGTTACTAGTTTTGTAACATAAACAGTTATTTTCCTAGTATTGTACAAGTACTGTAAAAATACAATTAAATATAATGTATAATATCTGCTTTTATTTTTGTATTTACATCTGTACTGTACAACCTTAAACATTGCTAAAAACCTGTGATTTGCGATGACTGATAAGCAGGTAACATTCCTGGTTTCCATGGTTTCCTTACAAGTGCACTTACTTTCAACATGATCTGGTGGCCATTCCAGACTGTTTTTTACGAAGTGGAGCTGTAACTACTGCGCCTCATGAAGATTCAAAAGATGTCTGGTGGGGGTGGGGGGGGGACAGTGTGAAAAAAGTGTTCTGCGAAAAGACTGAGCAGGAGCAAAGGCTATTCCGAAGTACAAAATAAGACTTTGAATGATATGTATGTACAATAATATGGAAGATAGCACAAACAAAACCAGAAACTTAGGAAGAAACTACTGTTGCTCAGGCTGTTCTAGTAATAAACATGTTATTGTGAATCAACAGCTGCTGCACTCTTCAGGCAAAATCTAATTGTGTCCCATTTCTTAAGACTTCCACCCATTTTTCAGAAGCACCTTCATGTTTTCAACCCATCAGAGATGACATTATCCTTAAGTTACACCCCCATAGATGCTCCTTTTGGCTAACAAATTCTGCTTTGTTTATGATGTGTAGAATTATTTTTATGACCCCAGCCCACTTGACTGAGATGGAATAGCCCCACTGATGATTAGGTTATGTCTTTGGGACCAACTTGGTCTCCTCGGCAGATAATCCTACAAGGGACCTTTATAAAACATTTAAGTTTCTTTGTAGACTACTTGTATGAATCAGTTTTGTGACAAACTAACCGAAAGATGTTAATACCATGGACAGGGTTTTTTCACTCTGCTTCATTCCTCTGCTCACGGGTGTGAGTTAGTGGCAGGAAGAAGAGGTCAGATTAAACAAGTTATTTCTGTCCCCCCAGGATTTCAAGTGGGGCGCCAGGGTCACCCCAGTGAATTCACTGTGATCTGCAAAGACTCGGCTGGAGAGCAGATGGCTAAAGGAGGGGAGACTGTCCGTATCAGCATTGTTCACAAAGAGAAGAAGGATTGGTAGGAAATTGGGTTAAATAATTGAAAAGTTCAGAGTTGCTATACTAAAAACAAAAAACAAAAAAACCCTCTTCACTACTGAACTTCTATGATGGGAATCTTTTTTTCTTTCAAGCTGATACAGTACGTTTGGTTTGATCTTGCTTATAGGAAAAATGATCCGATCAGAAATTATTTCTAAATCGGCATGTTATGCAGAGAATTTAGGGAAATTAAATTGCTATCACAAAATGTGTTTATATTATCGTAATATATTTGAATTTCCTGTTAGTGTCACCAAGCCTGCAGTCCAGGACAACAATGACGGCACGTATCGTGTGTCCTACACCCCTCAGGAAGCAGGGACATACACTGTGTGGGTCTGTGTTACAGGACAGCATATACAGGTGGGACAGTGTTTTACTCGATTTTACTAAAAGGCATTGTAGTCTACATTAAAGGGTTATAGATTCTGTGAATCTTGTTTTGCGAACCATATATAAATAAACAAATTGATAAAAGTGGGAATTCTCAAGTACTTGTATGAAAGCTGCAACTGTGGTTTATTGAGCACCATAAATTCTCAATTCAGAGTGATTACAAGAAATACACTGATTTGCTATAAAGTACCCTATACCCATACTGTATATGTTTATACACTGTGCAGTGTATTTTTTATCAGAATTACAAAAAGGGTCAAGAATTACTTCCAGTACAGTTTCCAATACATATACCTGAAACAGAAAGCAGAAAACATATTTATTCAAGGGTGGCGTAGTCGTACATTGTAACAGCGATGGAGGAATTCAGACGGGCTGCACGTGCAGTGGTTATCAGCCTCAGGCACAGTTGTACTGGGGAGGCTTGGGGTTCATTGCCCAAATAGAAAATTGTTATTAAACAGTGTTGTATGATTGTATGATGTTTCTAAGGGTTCTCCCTTTGTCCTGGTTGTGAGGAGTAAAGTTCGCAAACACCGTGGCGTATTCCACTGCTGCACGTTCTGTTCCAGCGGAGGACAGAAGGAGGCTCGCTGTGGGTGTGGGGGCACAATGCCAGGTGAGGTCAGGCTCTAGGACAATGCATGGCAATTGGACAATTGTGACTGTGTGTGAAATCTGAGCATGCAGTTGATTTCAAAGCACTCGATAGGAAAAGGTTTAACTGAACACACTACAAAAAGCATTCGTTGTCTTAACACAGTTTCACAAAGCAAAATGTGTTTATCTGACGGAATTTAAGCCTACCCATTGTTTTCCACCATGTTTTCACTTTATTTCTCCCACTTCAAGCTACAAACAATAGAAAAACAGATTAAATCCATCATATTGACAAAAGCTCATTTTCAGTCCATTCATTTTGGTGTACTAAAAAGCAACAACTGCAAACTCATAAATAGAAAATGGGCTAGCTGGCGCCACCCAGTGGCCTAAACATCTTTCACCTTTAATTCCTGCACTTCTCTGCCAAAAAACAGAATGGAATTAATAATTCAGAACCTCATTGTTCCATAGCCCTGCTAAGAGGCATTCTATTAGGAGGCCTCACTCCTTCCTTCTAAGATTCCAACCTCTTCTGTTATTGGATAATAGATATTGACAAAGCAGTTCTGTGTGCTCTTGTGTCTTCAGGTGGGTACCAAGGCTGTGGACATGGGCACAAAGGTCATCCAGGGAAGCCGCACTGGTCCTGCTGTGGAAATCTCACAGAAGTGTCTGAATGCGCTGGAGCCACCACAGGCACAAACTCCTCCCGCAGCCTCTTCAGAACTGTTGCTCTCTGAATATCTTCAGATCTGATCGCTGCCCTAAAACACCTCTCCACTATTGTATCGTTGATGTGTTTGATCCATTTATTACCACACAAATAATTATAAATGGTGTCAGCGTGATAACTATCTAAATCTCTCTCTCTCTCTCTCTCTCTCTCTCTCTGTACAACATTTAGCACGCATTTGAATCAGTATACTGTATACACATATAAGTTATTTACAAACGTGTTGTCATCAGCTAATGGGTTACATTTACTAATATTTTCGTATTGGATTAGTCATATCTTTCCCTGAAGCACCATGACAATATAGATATTGTGTTTAATTAGAAGAGATTGCATGGGCAACATGCATTACAAAGAAGTACTCTTGTGTTGATTACATTTGAAGTACATTAGGCTTGAGGTATCTGTGCAGCGGTGCACTGCAAAAGGAACTGACGTTTTGCCTCTATATTAATATTTACAGAGGGAAATAAAGTGAGAAAGGAAATCGTAGGTCACTTCCAAAGATGAGTTATTGTCTGTTTTCAAACTACTTTTAAGCTCAAGCAGCAGCAAAAACATTAGCTAATAATTCTCGTCCGAGGAGTCCCAGTTGTATACCATTGCTATTCACATGTGCAAATCTCACACACTAGACATGGGCACAGCATAGGGAGTCTGATCCAATCACAACAACTGGAGTTAATAAGTAACACCTTCCAAGTTGTTTTTAATGGGAGGAAGGTGTTAATGAATTTAGTGAACATCTTGTCTGGCTTCTCAGTAGTTTTAATTAATACTTTTTTTTTTGGAAATATGTAATGTGGAAAATTATGCACGCAATACTGAGTTAACACAAGCAAAAAATCATTTGAGGTGTTTCACAGTCTTGTAAATTTTTATACCACAAGTGGGAAAGGTATTCAAAATTTAAATGTGTTAGGGGGTTATGAAAATCAAAAGGATCATAGCTAATGAGCTTGTCTGACAATGAAATGTGTTTTGTACTGCAGATCAAAACTTGTTTAATTAAGCACAATGTAAACGTGACAGAGAATACGAGCCATATTCAGACAGAATTGTACAAAATTATCATTTTAAATCTTTTAAAAAAAGAAAATTAAAAAAAAATACTATGCTTGCTAGTTCTGTAACATTAGTAGTTTGGTTTTGCTAGACACACACATAGTGGTAAATGCTTTCTGAATATGACCCTTTGTGTTTTGTTGAATACATTCTTTCGCTTGGATTTTATAAAAATTCTAAAGGTTTGAATGGTAAACGGAA
Organism: Acipenser oxyrinchus oxyrinchus; assembly: GCA_030684275.1. NCBI lineage: Eukaryota > Metazoa > Chordata > Actinopteri > Acipenseriformes > Acipenseridae > Acipenser > Acipenser oxyrinchus. Next base: position 20,553,648 of record CM060255.1, read on the forward strand.
ATACATTGTAATTATAGGCCACTGAAAAAACAATGTAAAATAAAAATATGACTAAACACATTTTTTTCATTCTAAAACTCTTCTGTTTAAATAGGTTTACAAGTTTAATCTATTAAATGTTGATTTACGCTTTGATTTTACAGACAAAAACTGTACAGACAAACAATAGCATTAACTGCAAATTTCATCGTAATGTAAAAATGTGGTTAATTTTCATGCTTTTATTTCTTACCACTTGTTACAGAAGGTGGAAAGATGATTTTTTGTATAATTATAAATATTTTGCACATTGTAAATGGATTGTGGTGTTTTTCAAAAGAGCTAAAGACATCTGAAAGAGTATGCTACTGTGGAGCAGTGAATGATAACAGTGCTGTATACAAATCTTTATTAACTCTATTTACATGTCAGTGGTTAATGAATGCCTATCTATGTCAAATGTCATCAGATATAAAAATTAAACAGCAGTTCCTTACAAAGATTACTAGCATTACCCCTGTGAAATGGTTTTGGGGTCTGACGATCTTTTGTACTGTTGATAATATTTAATATGCAGAACATTCTTGAAATGCATTCCACATAATAGAAGGTTCCCAGATTTGAAGCTCAACAGGATCAATGGGAAACAAGAAAATCCAACTGTGAATCATTTAATTGATGATCCCAAAAGTCTCCTATCAGGAGCAACTAATCTCTTATGGAGATCAGATTATTTCACATCAATGATGCTGCCTTGCAGGAAGGAGTCTGTATTTATAGACACTGTATGCCTTGTGTTTATCATTAATTGTGTAGGTGCTCCAGCATTAGTAGCCACTTGATGTCGCTGTTGTGCTATTGAAATGACCCATTCAAATAAATTGCCTATTATAAAGAAACTGGAATTGCTATAGGTGCCTTACCTACTTTAGCCTTTAAACCCATCACTGCAGAGATTTAATATTACTAATCAAACATTCTCTTTTGGAAAGATGCCCTGGAACCGTTACCCTGCCCCTGCATGTTTGTTTTACACCACAGCAGAAGTTCACGAGGATCAAAATAAAGATCTTCAATAATAATTTAAAAAACAATCACAGAGTAAAATCATTCCGTTGCTTACTAATTGTTGCAAAATAGCTGCATTTTGAGACAGCGTTACTGCTTATTAAATGAATACACAAGTATGGGGTTTGTTTTTGCAGGTCTAACAGCTATGACCACCCTCGGTGTAGATATTTGGAGATAAAGCCATGTGATTCTATGGAGGGACCACCTGTAATATAAAAGACTGCACGTATTAGAAAACTTGTATTTATTTATATGTCTGTGGCATGTGACCAACTAGACCTATTTAAGCTGTGTGAGAGTGTGCAACTATTCAGCAATCATTCTGGGATCTCAGTGACGCAAGGGGCATGACAGTGGTGGCCAGTGGTCTTGTCCCTTAACAAAGCTGCTTATGCAGAAAGCATGGAAAGCACAAGACAGTCATGACAGACCTTTAACACTGGACAAGACACTTGTCATTTGTAGTGCAAATTATTGGCAGACCGCTAACGGTGAAAACTTAATTCCAAATACTACCACAGAAACAGGCTGGAAATATTAGTCCGATTAGCTCATTTGCCTGATCTACAGTTTAGTTGTGTAACGCTTCAAAGATTTTCAGAAAGTGCCCATCTAATTGCCTGCTCCAAATAGGGGAAGATCATTTCCCAATTTGTTTTTTAAAGCCTTTAAATCTATGCTAGTTGATAATAGCCTATATTAAAATGATAAGTGATCCTGCCCTGCTATACAGTTAAGGCAATTCAACAGATGATTCTTTCTGTAAATGCAGCTCACTCCACTCAGCTTTAATGCTGTAGCCCAGGGATATAATTGGAGTTATAACATATAATATCCTGCATTTATTTGAAAGTAAATTACATTTTTAAGTAGGTCTGGCTGTAAAATCTATCAAGGGAAAAGACTGTGAAACTGTCTATTAAAAACAAGGTACATTTTTCTTGGACTCCCAGATCACAGTGGGTGAGAAAATTTAATTATTTTCCAGTCTCTGGTGTCCTGTCCTACATTAATAACTTTGGAGATTATTAGGACAGACAAATCTCGGAGGTCAGTTTTATTGAATGTGCTCTGTGCTGAGGCGTAGATTGCTGTTTTATTCCATTTTATTTGACTGCACCTTTAAAGGTCACGTCCGTTGTCTGTCTTTGTTGGTTGCCTTTCGATTACTTGCCCTCGTTTTCCCAGCATCATCTTGACTTTTCCCCCCAGCCCTGCCACCGTTCTGTATGTCCATGCAGGTATGAGTTTCACTGACTTCGGCGGGAATTCAGATGGAAACCGCTTCTGTTAAAGGATTATCAGTGTATGCTCAAAATGATTAAGAATCTCTTGTGTGATCTAGTATAGATAACAGACATGGAATATATAAAAAACGGGCTGATTGTTTGCAGTAGGTAGTACAGAAGCTGAAATATAAGTATTGCTGTTTGCGAAAATCGTGGACATAAACCATCTATCATCTCTTCTACATGGTGTACAAGGAAGGAGGGGGAGGGGAGGGGGGGGGCTCTTTGAAGCTCCATCCTTCAGGTGAGAAGAAATATGAGGTCCCTGTACCTTACTTTTATGCTGAGGGAACAAGACTTGGAACTTGGTTTCAGGAGACTAGGTTTCATGCCACTGCATGGCACACCAGGAGAGACTAGTTGTTTGATACAGCAAAGGCCTCAAACTGTTCTCCTGGTCTCTTGGAAGCAGGTTTCAAATCACTGTTCCTGAAAATGTGTTCCCTCAGCTTTAGGGATCTCATACCAGAAACTCCCCATCACAGAAAAAATAATCATATTGTTATACTAAAACCTTGATTATTGCAACTTAAATGTAATCTCCTGCATTATCAGCCCCCCGGGAAACAGGTGTGCAGTGCTCTTCGGTTACAATTTTGCTAGTTTCCAGACTTTATTTTCACATTGCCATCACACTATAACTTGATTTCTGTGCAACAGGTATTAGGACAACATCTTAGCTTCAAACTCGCTGCAAAATACCTGCCGCACAGAAGTGATTTATAGTGTGGTAGCAATAAAAATACATATTTCTAAAGGCTTAGCCACTTTAAAAGGTCAAATGTACCATGTTATTTATCCTTTCTTACTACTTTTAAAGAAGTTTGTGCTTGTACAGCATCAGGGTTGTCTCCAAGATAACTTGCATCTCAGCTGGTTTTCTAGTATCAATATTTATAAATCCATCCAAATCATATGTTTGCTCTTCAAACATAACTTCTGGAGCAGTACAATAGGGCAGTGTTTTACAAACCTTTACTTTATATAACAAAATCATTTTACCAGAGAACCCCATCCATCTGTTGCTTAAACCGCAAGTGTTTTTCAGTTGGTAAAGCACTTTATTTCCCCTCCCTTGCCTGCTGATCCATGACCAGCTACACTTCAAGGGCCATGAATACTGTTGAAACGACATTCAGTGTCTGCATCCCTCATACACTCACCCACGTTCTGTCATGATCTCATCACATTGAGACTGCTGTGACAGATCAAGAAATTACACTCAACATGATGCTGTGTATTTTGTCAAAGGGGACATATAAAAGTCCCATCAAAAACAACAAAATAAAACTGTTTGTGTTATTAAAATTCAACATCTGTGCATTTGAAGGCTGTTCCAGACAGAGAAATAAATATGTAGGACATTCAAAAGCACAGTGGTAACGTACATATCACCACCACGGATATAACCTATACGGAAAAATAATATATTGCAGTTATGTCAAAGCAATACAAATATATTTTAAATACATGGTTATATATTGTCATCTCTTTCCTAAATATATACTGTATACTGCAATATATTTTAAATATATTCTTATATATTTCAGAAAACTTTCAAAATATATTGCAGTGCATTCCTACAAGAATACAAGATATTTTTTATAGATGGCAGAATTCTAAAATATATTTTGGATTTCATCACAATATATTGCAATACATTCGTGGCGTGCCCTCACTGTTTCTGTAACATAAACATTTTCTCTCCCGAGAGCATGTGAAATGTCCTAACCTGTGTTATACTCTGCAGCTGTATGGGTTGGATGAATAAAACTTGGTTGATTTTACTCTGTTGAATCACCCCTGGGTAGAATGCATGTGCAGTAGTAATGTTATAATATGTTAGAAAATATTATGATATAAATCAAAATATTGTAAAGATATAGTTTTATACATTTCAAAGTATATGGAAGCATACTTTGAAATATGTTCCCTTATACATTTTATGGACATTTTATATATTTAAATATTTTTTTGACATATATTCCCAACATATTTCAAAGTATATGGAAGCATACTTTGAAATATGTTCCCTTATATTTCATACAATATGTTGGGATATATTTTAAAATATATGTCAATGCAAAGCGGGATCTCACAGGGGTAGCCTTGTAAGAGCTGGCACAGGGTCAAGAACCAGATTCTTCTGGGCCACCTGGGGGTCAATAGAAGAACCGACGCCTTCTCTAACCGGACCATTTCGAGAAAGGCCAGGAGCAGCGGTATAGGTGGGAAAGTGTACAAAAACACTTTGGGCCATTTGTGCGCTAGGACGTCGACGCCAAGTGGACTGCCTAAGTGGTGGAGGGAGAACCACAGGGGGCGAAGAGATCGACCTGCGCCTTCCCGAACCATTCCCAAATGCACCCCACTACCTGAGGGTGGAGTCGCCACTGATGGATGCGGACCCTTTCTGGAGAGGAGGTCTGCTGCCCAGTTCACCACTCCAGGAATATGCGTCGCCTGCAAGAACAGCAAATTCCTCTGAGCCCATGTCAGTAGCCTGAAGGCCATGCGATGCAACCCCGGGGACCGTAGGCGACCCTGGTGGTTGACATATGCCACCACTGTCGTGTTGTCCATCCGGATGAACACATGTGTACCCCACAGCACCGGGAGGAAGTGGTGGAGAGAAAGGGAACACTTTAGCACCGCGTCCTCCGGCATCCAAAACGAAGTGACCCTGGGATTTTAATATGCAGGGTCTTCTTGCCCTTCTCCTCCGAACATGTTCCTGTCTTTCCTCGACAAGAGCCAAGTGTCACCGCATCAGGAAGTGTACCAGCCAATGACAGGTGCAGGGGTGTGCTTTTATACAGCTCTTAGTTACTCGCTTCTACAATGGTTTGCACCTTGCAAGAAGAGGTGTAAAGTTTTTGGAAGGTCAGTAATTGCCTAAGTGCAAGGCAAAATCCTTACATCACATTATAATGTTTGTGCCCGCTTAGTATCCAGATCCTACCAAATCCGATCCTCGGCCCAAATGTTGATTTGAGCAAATGTTTCTACATCCCTGCTGCAATCTTGCTAATGCTGTGTCTCAATCAACAAAAATATGGCTAAGCAGAATAAACAGAAATGTTTCTTGCGGTTACCCCGAGTATGACCCAGGTACGTGAATTTTGACCCGGGTCTGAGTGCCAGTGTGAAAGGGGCTGAAGACCTACATCACAGTGCAGGGGGATCATTTTTTTGTAACAAATATCCATGCAGTGTAATGAAACTAAGGTCAACAATTATACTGTAATTGTACAATTATCAATATATAACTTAATGTGCATGTGTCATACAGCAGTGTGGAGTAGTGGTTAGGGCTCTGGACTCTTGACCAGAGGGTCGTGGGTTCAATCCCAGGTGGGGGACACTGCTGCTGTGCTCTTGAGCAAGGTACTTTACCTAGATTGCTCCAGTAAAAACCCAACTGTATAAATGGGTAATTGCATGTAAAAAATAATGTGATATCTTGTAACAATTGCAAGTCGCCCTGGATAAAGGCGTCTGCTAAGAAATAAATAATAAAAATGACATGTCTAATCTACCGTGTATTCTTTTTTTTTTTTTTTTTTTCACTGACTCAAACAACATTTCCACCGGCCGTATAAAGTTACACTTTGTAGATTATCCCTTAAGATCTTTGCATCTGTCATATTGACATACATGTTGAGTTTCGAGATGTTCCCTAACTTTGCCTTCCCGGTTACTGCTGGGATGCCGGAGGACTGAGAAGAGGAGCTGCTGCAGTAACAACATCTCAGATGCAGAGAGATCGTTTAAATGAAATGATAAGAATAGACAAAATAAAAACACGATCTCTGCATACAACAAACAAAATGTAATACAGGAACCTATCCAGGTCATCTGTGCAAACCCTAGTAAAAGCCCCTCGAAAATAGCGTTTGAAAAGCTGGAGCAGTACAGGCGATGCAGCAGCTCTGAGAACGAAATGGGAGGGGGGACTCATTTAATTTACTGTACGTTACACTAGTGATGAGAATAGATAGAAAACGCAACAAGACGAAGACGACACGGAAATATTATTGTATACAGATATCAGTTTCGTGGCGTACTTGCACGTTATTCTAATGTGGTCTGTTTCATAACTGATTTAAAATTTAAAGCGCAGGGTTACCCCTTTTGCAACCGTGTCCGAGCCTCACACAGGCCGGACGAGTGAAAGGGTAGTAGGAGATTCAGACAGTTATTTTTTGAAATGCAACGGATTATTTATTTTTTCTCTTAATTGCAGTAAATAATTGTACAGCTCTATCACGAATGTTCGTAATGGCAGCAATGTGAAGTGATGTGAGCTCTACATGGATTTTATAATATTAATATATATATTTCCCTTTTTTTCTTTTTTAAACGAAACGAGATTTCTTGGTTTTAACAACGAAGAATAATCTATCAATTTCTCCGGCGGGTTGGATGACAACTCGTGCTGTGTGGATGACACATGGTTTGGAATGACACAAATATGTTTTACTTGGTATGTAAATTGGTTGTTTTTTTTCTGCTTTATCGAATGGATTCAGATGTCGAACAGTTACCGATGTTAAACTATATGCAGAAAGCATACTTAACTCTACGGATACAAAACATTTCACTTAACTGTATACATTTTTAAAAAAAAATATTATTAACGGCATACGCAGTGTGTTAAACATTATTTTGAAATTAGTTCGCCTTGGCTTTGCAAGACTTGAAATGCTAAATCCATAGCAATTGTTTTGCTATTGTGCTGTATCACAGGCGTACTCAAGTGCTGGATGCTTAATCTTCTCTTACAAAAAAAAAAAATCATGACTCGCTGTTTGTTTGTTTTTTTGTAACCTTGTCGTACCACGGTGACACGCAGCTAAAATATTTAATTTCCATACTATTACATTAGTATCGTTCCCCGGTTTTAAACAGTAACTGATGTACATTTTAATTAATCACCTCAACTATGTATGTGTTGTGCATGACTAGACGCCTCCCTTTTTCTCGGGGTTTTTTTTTTTTTTCTTCAGTTGGCAGATTCTCAAATCATGTTATTAATAGTATTAAGGCGAACTGTGTGCAAAACATTTTATTACCCTCGTAATTTTTGTGTCTTTTGTTATTTTCTTCAGAAGACACCGTTGCCCGTCTGCTGAAGAGGACAACAAGAAGTATTACTAATCGTCTCTCACTGCAGACACGAGATAATATATTTTGGAGACATATCACAATAAATAATACAATTGAAAAAAATGACCTCTCCGGCTCTGTTGCCAATTTCTGGGAGAAGAATACCAACCCTAAACCCCGGCTTCTCTTCATTCCCTCATCACCGGGCCACCTTGCGACTATCTGAGAAGTTTATATTGCTCCTCATCCTCAGTGCCTTCATCACCCTGTGCTTTGGAGCGTTTTTCTTCCTCCCAGACTCTTCAAAACACAAGCGCTTTGATTTGGGTTTGGAAGACGTCCTAATACCTCACATTGACCCCATCAAGGAGGGAAAGCACCCTGGGGGTCATATCATCCATGGTCAAGGAGGACACGACGAACACCGACACAGGTACACCTTTATACCGTTTTATTTAGATAAATAAACTTGTGTGCATTAATAGAATCATCACTACAAAAATCTGGGTCATGCCATTGTTCTGGTGATTTTCATGGGAATGGCCTTACAGCTAAAATTAGAAGGCTAAGCTTTGGAAGGTAGCCTAGTTTGTAAACTGATAGGTTGTTGCTAAATGTTATAACATACTGTTGTATAACCTCTTGTTTGGTGTGACTGTGACTTTGACTTTCTCCAGGGACCTCCTGGTTCAAAGACAGGTGCTCTGTCAGGCAGCCAAAAGAGATGGTCTGGTTTTAAGCAGTCGCAGTACTGATAATATTCACCACTAGAAGGAGTTTGTCCTTCTAAATATTGATGGGATGAAACACAAACCTTACTCTCCGGCTTAAGGAAGAGCCCAGGTTTTTTGGCAGAAGGAGAGGGCTGGTTTAATGCACTATACTTACAGTGGTGTGCAGTGGTTTGGTTCCTGCCCAGTGACTGTTATGACTTGTACTGAAGAGGAGGGGGTGGTTGTAAATCTATATATATAGGGCTGTCACTAGATTACAATTTTTGATCGGTGAATCTACATTTAGTTGATTAATCGGTAGATTAATCCGACTACATTTTTAGTAAAGGTAACAAAGCGGCTGTCCTGCATAGTAATGCTTTTAAATCAATAGAATCTATAAAAATAAAAAATAAGCCCAGTGGGAATTTGGTCTTTTTAAAAGCATTATTATTATTATTATTATTATTATTATTATTATTATTATTATTATTATTATTATTATTTTTTAGTAAATGTAATAAATTTTCACAGAACAACTGTTCATTGGGGCCACTGTCACATACCTGAAAACACAAGGTTGCTTTTACTATTACAGCTACTTACTTGGCTTCCTGTACTTCTCCTTTTTATTGCATCTTGCAAAACCTGAGACACCGAAGAGATTAAGTCATTCTGAATCTTGTTAGAGGTACCTGAGAATACTGTGGCTATTGACAAGTGATTGCTTAACATGCTGTCATAGAAAGCATCAGAGAAAGTCATTCCGCATAATTACCTCATTTGAGGAATTGGTGCCTTCATCGTGCCCACTGAAAGCCAGTTCTTGCTTGCTCGTTGTGATGATGTATTGTATCCCTACAGTTCTGCGTATTATTTATTTCTTAGCAGACGCCCTTATCCAGCGTGACTTAAAATTGTTACAAGATATCACATTATTTTTACATACAATTATATTATTTTTACACATTGTTTTTGCATACAGTTACCCATTTATACAGTTGGGTTTTTACTAGAGCAATCTTGGTAAAGTACCTTGCTCACGGGTACAGCATCAGTGTCCCCCACCTGGGATTGAACCCACGACCCTCCAGTCAAGAGTCCAGTGGCCTAACCACTACTCCACACTGCTGCCCATTTGAACTTTTGTCCAAACGTTTTGAGAGTAACAGTGGCTTGCAAGTGACTTTGGGAATGCTCATGTTTTTGTGCTGACTTCGATGGATATCCTACATTGCTGTAGGCAGTGCTGCTCCATATCGCCTTTTCTGTACTGAACAAAAGACAGTTCCAGCAGTATTATTTTTTTAATTGACAGCTATTGGTAAGCCCTTTAATAATTTGAATTTTGGAAGTGGTGCGTATATCCCTTCCCTTCCTGTGTCGGTTCAGGTATTTGTGCTATACTGTACCTCCCTTTTAACAATCTCCATTTTTTTTCTAAGAAAGTTCTCCTTGAAAATTGATTTGTAACCAAATCGGCTACGATGCCTCCGTTGTCTGATTATTTTTTTTTTTTATTTGTAAAAAGTAATTTGAAATATTACTTAGACGTTCTCAATATAATTCTCTATAACGTTCTATAATAAGCAATATCGCGCAAAATTCAGCTATTGTTACACGCTTAGGGCCTTGCATAGTTATGTCCTGCCTCTGCTCACTCATGATTGGACAGCTGCAAAACCAGGGCAGATCTTTGACTCTCCCATTGGTTAAACTTACTCAAGACCGTCAGCCGAGGCAGAGAATACCTTCAACTGTTTGTCCCGCCTCTGCTGACTTATGATTGGACTGCTCTTGGAGAAATTGCCGATCTTCTATATATAATATATATAATATATATATATATATATATATATAATATATATATATATATATATATATATATATATATATATATATATATATACAGTACTGTGCAAAAGTTTTAGGCAGGTGTGAAAAAATGCTGTAAAGTAAGAATGCTTTCAAAATAGACATGTTAATAGATTATATTTATCAATTAACTAAATGCAAAGTGAGTGAACAGAAGAACAATATAAATCAAATCCATATTTGGTGTGACAACCCTTTGCCTTCAAAACAGCATCAATTCTTCTAGGTACACTTGCACAAAGTCAGGGATTTTGTAGGCATATAGTCAGGTGTATGATTAAACAATTATACCAAACAGGTGCTAATGATCATCAATTCAATATGTAGGTTGAAACACAATCATTAACTGAAACAGAAACAGCTGTGTAGGAGGAATAAAACTGGGTGAGGAACAGCCAAACTCAGCTAACAAGGTGAGGTTGCTGAAGACAGTTTACTGTCAAAGTCATACACCATGGCAAGACTGAGCACAGCAACAAGACACAAGGTAGTTATACTGCATCAGCAAGGTCTCTCCCAGGCAGAAATTTCAAGGCAGACAGGGGTTTCCAGATGTGCTGTCCCACCTCTTTTGAAGAAGTACAAAGAAGCGGGCAGCGTTGAGGACCGTGAGCGCAGTGGTCGACCAAGGAAACTTACTGCAGCAGATGAAAGACACATCATGCTTACTTCCCTTCACAATCTGAAGATGTCCAGCAGTGCCATCAGCTCAGAACTGGCAGAAAACAGTGGGACCCTGGTACACCCATCTAGTGTCCGGAGAAGTCTGGTCAGAAGTGGCCTTCATGGAAGACTTGCGGCCAAAAGCCATACCTCCGACATGGAAACAAGGCCAAGCGACTCAACTATGCACGAAAACACAGGAACTGGGGTGCAGAAAAATGGCAGCAGGTGCTCTGGACTGATGAGTCAAAATTTGAAATATTTGGCTGTAGCAGAAGGCAGTTTGTTCAGCCGAAGGGCTGGAGAAGCGTGCACGAATGAGTGTCTGCAGGCAACAGTGAAGGATGGTGGAGGTTCCTTGCAAGTTTGGGGCTGCATTTCTGCAAATGGAGTTGGGGATTTGGTCAGAATTAATGGTCTCCTCAATGCTGAGAAGTACAGGCAGATACTTATCCATCATGCAATACCATCAGGGAGGCATCTGATTGGCCCCAAATTTATTCTGCAGCATGACAGCGACCCCAAACATACAGCGAAAGTCATTAAGAACTATCTTCAGCGTAAAGAAGAACAAGGAGTCCTGGAAGTGATGGTATGGCCCCACAGAGCCCTGATCTCAACATCATCGAGTCTGTCTGGGATTACATGAAGAGAGAGAGAAGCAGCTGAGGCTGCCTAAATCCTAGAAGAACTGTGGTTAGTTCTCCCAAGATGTTTGGGCCACCCTACCTGCTGAGTTCCTTCAAAACTGTGTGCAAGTGTACCTAGAAGAATTGATGCTTGATGCTGTTTTGAAGGCAAAGGGTGGTCATACCAAATATGGATTTGATTTAGATTTTCTTCTGTTCACTCACTTTGCATTTAGTTAATTGATAAATATAATCAATTAACATGTCTATTTTGAAAGCATTCTCACTTTACAGCATTTTTCACACCTGCCTAAAACTTTTGCACAGTACTGTATATATATATATATATATATATATATATATATATATATATATATATATATATATATATATATATATATATTAGGCACAGTACAGTACTCTTGAACATGCATGTAGGTGCTTCTGCAAAACTCAAGAGTCAGTCTCTGGTTTTATCTGCTCAAGTGTATGAAATAGATGAAAGCAGTTTGTAGCTGGTAGTTCGAACTTAGGGCTACAGTAGCAATCTTTGGATGAAGCCAAGTATAGAGACTGTTTTGCATTGGTAGTAATAAGATAGCTTGAATGTGAACATGAATATCTGATTCACAGAATTACATACATAGATTTCCTTTAATGTTCCAAAGTAGCAACCAAAATTGCTCCCTTCAAATGTCCTATTAACACATTTGACCTCCAAAGCAGCCTGAAAGCTTTCCTGACAGCTCTTTGCCGTAGGTGCTGTTAGTTAAAAAAAAATGAAAGGTTAAAGAAGAAACCACTAGCCAACATCAGTTTCATTCAAGCTCTATTTAAAGATACTTATGCCATCTATACGTTCCTAGAATTTTATTTCCATTTTCCATTGTTATTTTGCCCTATGTTTTAGTAACTATGTCTGCTGAATATGAAGTGAGGTGGTTTGAAAATAAATATTAAGAGGTGTGCAGCTGTAATTCATTTTTCCTTTTAAATCATTTTCATCCGATAACTCCATTACATCAGTCGTCAGTTTAAAGGGAAATGTCAAGCTAAAGTAAATACAGTACACCGTCGCTATAACGAACCTGCTGGGGTCCAAGCGTTTTTTTGTTATGTCGAGGGGTTCGTTATAGTGAAAGGACAATCAAAATGAACGTTAAACTGTTCAAGTAAGTTAATGAGATGAGAGTGTGAATAAAAGTAGAATTACATGTACCTGTTGTCTCATGTATGCAGTATTCTGCCATTGCTTTACCCTATTTGTTATAATATTAAAACACAGTAAAGCAAAAATTCTGAATTGAAGCTGAACAATTCAAAATCTGACACGAATCGTTTCAAAGGGCACATAATCTTAATCCAACAATCTCAAACTGAATTTTTATTCAAAATCAACCTGACAAGTTTGAAATGAAAGGTTTATTGTTGCTGTTTTTTTCTTTAATCAATTTTGCTTTGACGCATGTTGCTGAACAAGCCAAAAAACAGTACTTTTTGACAACCTATATTCACGACAGAGATATGCCTGCGTTGCTCCTTTTTTTATTGAGACAAAAAAAAGCTGCCTTCACTGCAGAGGCGGCATGCTGTGCGTACAAACCGTGATGTTGACAGTGTGTGCTTATATTATCTTTTTTTATTTGGGGTCCATGGGCCATGTTCGTTATAATGAAGGGCGTTATAGCGAGGGTGTACTGTACTGCTTATTTACCTTCTCTGTTCACTTTGACAACTACACAGTGAGTTTCCCAAGGGAGGTGGACTTCTCTCCATCCTATAGAGCAATATTACTTCTCATCTGGGGAGAACACTGATCTGTCTGCTGCATGCTCACTTGTCAAAGATAATGCTGAGATTATATGCATCTTACCAGGAATTAATATATTAAATGTACTGAGCATGTACTGTAGCCAGCTGAGATGCTTGCCAGTGCCAAAGAAACCATTTGATTTGCTAACCATGACATTGACCTCTGACTTAATATGGCTGTCATATTGCGGTTGCAGCTATGCTGCAGGGACACAGTACATTTTAAGTAATTCTTAGTGTTTGGTGCACTGCTGTATTCTATTATTATCTCAATGGTGATCCATTACTGTTGCTTTCTAATAGATATTAACCATTTCACTGCCACAACTCAGTTTTACTATACAATCTGATATGACATTCCCCTTTTAATTATAGAACTCAAAGTTCTAGTTTGTTATAGATTTGGTAAAGCATGTATAGTCTCATTGTTATCCTTATCCAGGGCGACTTGTTACAAGATATCACATTATTTTTACATACAATTACATTATTTTTACATACAATTACTCATTTATACAGCTTGGTTTTTACTGGAGCAATCTAGGTAAAGTACCTTGCTCAAGGGTACAGCAGCAGTGTCCCCACCTGGGATTGAACCCACGACCCTCTGGTCAAGAGTCCAGAGCCCTAACCACTACTCCAACTGCTGCCCTCTCCAATGTTATTCCAGTATTTTGAAGCATTGAACCTTTGGAATTCCTCCTATACGATGATTGCACAATACAGCCACAGTATAGTGAGCCTGGGAGGTGGAATGTATGGGTATGTGGTTAGTAATAATGGCAGTGTAGCTGCAGGAGAGAGTTTGTGGGCACATCATTAATGACTGCCATTAGCGAGGATTAAGCTTGATCTTTATGCAAAATACTCTGAAGAGATTATTCACGCTTCATGCTTATTAATGAACAGGTATGTATTCTAATGCATTTCTGTAAATTTGGAGAGGAATCTGTTTTTCTGTTAGTCTTCACTGTAATGTTGGCAGGATTACTGCATAGTGTTTCAAGCAAGACGTTCTAGCTTCTTTGTAGGACCTGGGTGAATTATAGACTGTAAATTAGCAGGGGCTCAGGATGGACTTCTCTGTTTTGGGAATGTTTTGGGAAACATTCCCAAAACAGAGAAAATCTGTTTTGGGAATCACCTCTGATTCCAGAAGATATCAAAGCCTCATCCCAAGGAAGGACCCCCCCCCCCAAACACTACACTGGAGCAGTGGTTGAGTTCTGTCCACCACTGAGCCACAAGCAGTTGTGAGACCTAAGTATTGGACATGTAGTGGGCTGTATTTGGTTGCTCATTGTCTTGATTAATAAATGCAAAGTGGAAAACACTGTATTCCCCGCTCTCTTTTGACAACCTTACAGTCATACACGTTATAGCCTAGTTCATATTTGTGACAGATTTGCTTTTATGTGTCACTTTAAACCACTGGTAATTTGGGGTTGAAAGGACAGGGATGTTCATTTGCTGCATATATTATCTGTTGTTGTTACATTTTAAAGTAATGGGATGTAACTGCTTTTCATCTTTATTGGTATCACATTGTGAGATGTGAGCACGACTGAAAAAATGAAACTCTTACTTTTCCAAATTAGTAATTCCACAAGTAGATTTTATTTCTCAAACCAAAAAGGAAAAAAAACAAAAAACTGTCAGCTTATTGTAAGAGAAATAAAAGATTATTGGCTAATCCCCCATTTTAAATATTTACTGCTGCAGTCCAGCTGGTTTTAACTAGCAAACTGCAAAAATAGCCAAGATTGAACTATTGAAAAGTACTGCATCTGGGGATTTACTGCCCTTTCACACTGGCATGCTCTACCCGGGTCAGGACCCGGTGTCGTCTTGAGGTCAGGTGCGATTTCACCTGGGTGACAGACGCAAGTAGACAATGAGCGTATTGGTGCCCCAGAAGCAGCTTGTTACGAGCACATCCATCCAAGCTTCTCCAGATTGAATCGTCGGCCCAAATGTTGATTAGAGAAAGTGTTTCTTCATCCCTGCTGCCTTCTGGGAGACACACCATCAAGGTCTCAATCAACAAAAATATAGCTAAACAGAATAAACCAGAAATTTTTCTTGCGGAAGTGAAACCTTCACGCAGCCGTGGCTGTTTATTTCGTCGGCTTACGAATAGCAGTCATACATTTTGTCTCGCTCAACCCGGGTCAAAGCATGTCGAGCCACATCCTGAGGTGGGACGCTGGGACCTGGGTCAACCCAAGTACGACCCAGGTACGTGGTTTCACACTACGCGGGATTGTGACCCGGGTAACCAGAATCCTGGTAAAAGGATTAAGAGATTTTTGTGTTTATAACATCTAGTGAAAGTTCTTTTATCAGTTGTTAAATGCTCAGTCCTGTTAATGATGGTACACCCCCAACTCATATTTCAACAGAATTACTGTACCATAGTTACTGAAGGCGCTGCCAGATGCACCCTTGGGATACATTCATGACAAACCTGAATAAAAGAAAAATCTGGTTACTTTCAACTACAGAAGTTATGTGACTGAGTGCTGCCCATTTCCCACACCTTACTAATAACGCAGTACCTAAACTTTGATATTGCTTAAAGACATACTGTACAGTGCTTCATTAGTTCTTTAGCTTTTATGTTTTAATGGCTAGCGCCTTGTAATTGTTCCAGTCTGTTTAGCATTGGCGAGGCATACTTCGTAATGAGGTATTTATGAATGGTTCATGTTTTCATTGCTTCCCCCGCAATGAATTGTTTACAGTATACAGTATCTCTGGGACAAATCCCTGTTCTGGAAGCTGTCATCATTAAGGAAACACGATGCATTCCTGACCATTATGAGCATCCCATAAGGGGAGCTTGTATGAGTTTGTCAACCCGCTGTACCTGCACCTTCTACTGCTAATATCTTTTATAAACGGGTCATTCCATTTCGTTGCCCGTCTGTCTCAGATTTTCCTACAAAAATTCACCTGGGGGTTTTCTGACACGCTGAGTTCAGAAATGATAGCCATTATTTTTTTTAAAAATGTCCCCTTCGACCTGTGACTTTGCAAAGGTCAACCTAAAGTGAGAAAGGGTCCTTATCCAGAAAAATCACCCTTGGTGCAATTTAGATGCTACCATCATGTGTAGAACCTCATTCTACTTGTAATGAATCAGGCTTTTCAGAAAAAAATACTGGGAGCACCCTACTCACTTCTGGCAAATTGCCAGACGAGGGGTAACTTACTTATTCGAACTTCAGCCTAACCCTTTACCCTGTAGGGGATGTGGGTCCTAAAATGTAAGTATTACTGTAAGACCCTTAGCTACCAGTCTTCCAAGTTCTGTGAAAAAACATATCAAATCCCACCACTGGTCATTAAACCCCCTTGAAATTTGAATTTGTTGTTATACGAGTAGAACGAGGTGCTACGCATGATGGTAGCATCTAAATTACACCCAGGGTGATGTTTCTGGTCAAGGTCCCTATCTCATTTTAGGTTGACCTTTGCAAGGTAACAGGTCGAAGGGGAAATTAAAAAAGCGTGTCTGAAAACCCCAGATGAATTTTTGTAGGAAAATCTGAGACGGACGGGCAACGGCACTGATTGAGTTGGCATGGAATAACCCAAACCATTTCAGCTGGCAACTTCACACTTTGTGTTGTGGAAACTGGCTTCATACTCGGTGACCAAGTGTAATGTGTGGTTCTCTTTAATTCAAGTTTGATCATGGGTGTCATATAAAAAATAAAGAAAATACAGCGGCTGCAGGCACAGTCTATTTGATCTCAGAAACCATTTGAGGTAGTGACTTAATATTTGCAAGGTTACTGTATTTTAACCTGTCATGCTGGTGACATGATATTAGGTTACAGCCGTTTGGATACAGTGCACTGAGTTTTAATCTGCATTAGTTTACATTGCATTTATGGGGGTGGGGTAACTTAAGGTACTGGTATGTATATCGACAGGTTAGTTTATAGTACCACACAAAAAACTTACACTACTGTACATACAAACACTTCACAATCCCTTTGTAACGAATCTTTAAGATAATCTGAGTATTTTTTCCTGTTACACAAGAGGGGAAAATTCAATCCACTGTATGCCTAATGGAACCACGTATAACCACCCCTAGCAACCGTAGACAAACAAACCTGATGATTGGGAAACCTAACAACCTGATGCTAAACAACAAACACGGTAAGCCAGCCACTAACACAGTGAATTGTTGATGGAGAATGCTTTCAATATTTATTTTTGGCTTTTTGTTTTTGTTCATAGTTAATCAGTTAACAGCCTATTTAATATTCATAAATACAGTCTAACTTCATAATAACGAACCCCCCTGGGACCTGTAGAAATGTTCGTTATATTAGGTTGTTCACTATAATAGGGTTTGGCAGTTTGCTATATCAGAATAATGAAGAAACGCCCAAATTGAATTGAACATCTTTATACAGTATACAGTTCTTTCTGTGAAACTTCACTTTGACCAACATTTAAACTGTATATCTAAAAGAAAACAGTAAAAAAAAAAAAAAAAAGTACACTTACATGCTGAATACAGTAATTGTGTGCCCTTTCTCTTGAAAAACATATCCAGCGTAGATTGCGTCATATTTTTTGTGCTTTTCTCAATGCACGCTGTTTCAATCTTGTTGCCTCCTCACACCTGTTGCCATGGTTGCAGTTTGTGTGGAGATGCAATGGTTGCATATGTCACACATGAGTCTCACTACAATAGGTTATCTATGAATCATCCTTATCTTCAAATTAGCCTATCAAAGTCTTTGTTTTCACTGAGAGAATAACACATTCAGACTGGGGAAAGTTCAGTGTCAGTCACTACCGAGATCGTTTTATCCAGGTAGATTTTGTAAAAGAGATCGTTCTAATAGAGCTAATTTCCATTTAAAAAACCGGTTCTTGCTGCTTGGAGCGTTAAAAAAGGGGGTTCGTTACAGTGAAGTTAGACTGTATATACTTTTTTTTTTTTTAGCCGTTGTGAATATCAATTTGCTTGACCCCACTATAAATATACTGTCCTTGTGTAATCCATTATCCCAGTCCCTGTAGACCTATATATTTCAGCAACGCTCATGCTTTACTGTAGCTCTAATTGTCACTAATTGTCTCTAATTTCCTTAGTTTCCTTGTAACATTTTTTTTTTTTCATTTTATAGCTGGTCTGGTGTTGAAGATATTTCTTCTCAGATTATGTGTTTTAGTTACCATATTGAAAATGTAATCTGACCCCACTTTCCATTCACCATAATAATCCATTGGACTTGTTTCTTGCCTCTTTGTAATAAGGAAGTTCGAACCACAGCATTCACAGCAGCTCTGTGTTCTTACGATGGAATGCATGGAATGTTCCCATTGTGTTTGAATGGAAATTAAAAACAGATTGCTTAACCACTTCAACACCAGATGTAAAAATGAAACCCCTTCCCAGGTACCAGATTTTGAAAATAATAATGTTTTCAAACCTGTAATAAAACACAAATAAATGACCTAAACTGTCCTTTTCATTAATAATATAGTAATAATATAGTAATTTGTAGTCATTTTTTTATTTCACAGTCAAGAAAACTTTACTGTTTCTTAACCCCTTCAACACCATGACGTACACACGTACATCAAATAAAAACCCACTTACAGTACCATGCCGTATGTGCGTACGTCAAGTTTCCCATTCTATTGGTTTCTTAGTCTCGCGTTTCAAGTTTCATTCTCTAAGGCAGTGCTAGTACTGTGGAATGTGCAGTGAAAGTCGCGGAGGGTCAGGTGACATTTGTATCCAATTGCGTGTCATGTAACGATTCCAATCTACCTGTGGGCGTTTAGAAGACTGATATAGTGCGGGAAGCCATTCAACTTTTACAAGTGTATATATATATATATATATATATATATATATATATATATATATAATCTGTGTGTTTTAAATTACTTTTTGTTTTATTATTAGTTTTACTTGTTTAGTTGTAGTTTTTAGCGAAAGCTAAACATGACAACATACGTGGAGAACGACAATGGGAGTGATGAAGATTTCGAAGTTGGTTCAGAGGATTTCGATACCAGCGACAGTGATGCTGACTTATCACTTTACAGGTAAGCCAGCTGCAAACAGGAAGCTGTTTGGTTTGAAATGGCAGTGCTGTGATGAAATACTATCAAAACACAGTACTGGGTACAAGGCAATAAAGCAGGCGTCTGCGGCAGCCAGATCCATCACAATGCCTGCGCAAAGTAGCTGTGTACACGCATTTGTGACTATCCCTCCAACACAAGGGAAGCAGAGGCCGCAAAAAAGGTGCAGGGTCTGCTACGAAAATGAAAACAAAAGAAAGGACACAAGAAAAATGTGCAGCGGCTGCGAAGGCAATCCCGGGTTCTCTTGTATTGAACATTTCAATAAATGGCACAGAGCAAGTCGATAATGGCACACGTTTTGATGTTGTTTGATTTTTATTGATTTTTATAATTACTGTTTACTGATTTATTATTCTTGTTAGCGTTATTAGCAGTGTTTTTATTTTCATTGTTTAAACCAAAAATAAAAAATAAAATTAAAAAATGTGTTTTTATGTCTATATTGAACATGGGTATGTAGTACACAGGAGCATAAAGGGTTAAAACCCCTTTCAGACACCCATGTTTCATTATATAAACCGGGGCTGTATTTAGATTAATTGTGAACTGTATATTGTGTACAGTACACAGGACATGTGTATTTTGAGCTCTAGTTCTATTAGTTTGATTTTGATTTTGTAACGGCAATGAAGGCTGTAATGTAATAATGTCATGTATGTTGACAGTGGCAAAACAGCCAGGCACAGCAGATACTGCAGTGTGAGAACTTGTTCTTCTGTATCTCTAATTTAGGTCAGAAGTAAGATTAAGGAAAGAGGCAAGTGTATTACTTGTAACTAAATGCAACATATGTAAGCACAGTGCCAACTTTGACTTAAAAACAGGTGCTGCATTGTCATATCTCCAAACCCATATCTTTTACAAGTAAAGGTAAGGCCTTTTATTTTTACACAAAAACTAACAGTAAAATACCACATACCAGACTGTACCAGCATGTCCTGTGTTTAGAAAAGAAAAATAAACATTTAAAAAAAAAAGCACTATAATGTAACATTAAGCTGCTGCCATATTTAATCTCCGTTTTGTTTTTCTATTGCATTGCGATTACATGCTGACTCAATGACATTCCGGTCCATTGTTAAACAAGGTAGCCTTGTTTCTTAACATGCTTGCCAGGCCAGCACTGGTATATCTATATGTGTGCAAGAAGGATAAGAAACTCACACCAGTCCTACATCTAATCCAGCATTTCAGAACTACAGTGCCCTCAGTTAAGTATATTATTGAAATGATTTGGAGCCAGGTGATTGAGCAATCAGACCCTCTTTATATAAATATAATTCCTCCCTGCCCGAACTGCTGTCCATTAGTAAACCCACAGGCTCAGGCTCATGCTGTTTTAAGCGCAATCAGTTCACAGCAGATTTACCAAGGGCCTGAAACACAGGACCGGATGAAGGACTGCAGTAATTCAAGTTTCAAACTCTGGTACAAGCACAGAAACAGCTTCCACAATGTTCCTGACAAGACTCCAGGGGCATCCTTCCAAATGAATACTCAACCGTCTTGGAATTTTCTTAGTTTTGCTCTCTATATATTTCTTTTTATTTGAAATAGGAGACTCTGTAGAAGCTGTTTGAGATAGGTAGGTGATGTGCAAGAGTTGTTGTTTCAAATGATGGTGTCCTACTGTACCTCCATGATATGATTTCATAATATAAAGAAACTCTAAAGCAGTGTTAGTTGGCTTGTGTAAGTTCCCTGTAGACTTGCAGACTATCATATTATCTGCATCTTTCTGCTGTGTGGAAGGAGGCCTATTTATGGACTTAAATGTGTCAGTTAGTTTGTGCTACATTACTTTCGGGTTGGACGATGACATTTTCAGCTATTGATTACTGTCTGTAAATGATCACGATAATGATTATCGGCCGAATAAATAAAATATTTAAAAGTCTTGTAATTTATCAAATTTATACCTGAGCAGCATGACAACCGCCAGTCTAAGTCACTGAGTCATTAAGGTATTTATGTTTTTTTGTAAATTTAGCAAATAAGTGATACTGCTTTCTTAATACGTGAATCTGACATTTAAGTGCAGCAACCTAGTAAAGTTACAAAACTCCACCATAGTCGCTAAGGTATTGCCTGATTACAAAAAAATGTGTTGTGTAATTTACGCGTGTACAGTACTAAATAAATAAATAAATAAAGAAAGAAAAACAAAACATTGATTTTAGTGTTGCTACTTAGTTTGCTATTTACCATATTTACATATTTTTTGATTTTAAATGGACAGAAGAATTGATGCTGTTTTGAAGGCAAAGGGTGGTCACACCAAATATGGATTTGATTTAGATTTTTCTTCTGTTCACTCACTTTGCATTTAGTTAATTGATAAATATAATCTATTAACATGTCTATTTTTGAAAGCATTCTTACTTTAAAGCATTTTTTCACACGTGCCTAAAACTTTTGCACAGTACTGTGTGTATATATATATATATATATATATATATATATATATATATATATATATATATATATATATATATATATATATATAAATTTATTTTACTAGAATTGAAGAGAAGCGATTATTAGTTATTTATTGAATCCATCAATTTGTTAAAATATTAAAACATGAAGATTGACAAATATGTTTGATAATAGAAATTAAATGTTCATAAGATTAAATGCTTATATCTGTACAATATTTTATTATATTAAAATAAAATTGATTGTACATCTCATGGCAATGTGTTTATGTATTAATTCATTTATGTATTTATTTTTCAGTGAGAGTAGTGCAGGGAAAGAATGTTGCCTCCCCACCGATTTCATATATGTGATTCAACAAACTAAAACACCTGTACATCAGGAGTTGAATTCAGCTTCTATTGCTTATTATAGTTGTACTCTTGGCATGTTACCAAAATTTATTAGCAAATGTGATCCAAACTGCACTGAATGGAACATATGTTATATATTTGTTGAAGTGGGGAGGGGTCACAGGGAACCTTTTGTATAGCTACAAGGCTAGATCTGCCCTGTTAATCACCAATTGATTAATTGTATTGTTAAATAAAACCAAAGCCCTACAAGTTTTATATTCTACTTTTTTGTGTGTGTGTTTTGTGGGACTGACGGGGCAAGTAGATTTTTGTAGCATTTTGTCCCATGGACAATACGTTTTTTCACAAATTGCACACCCCTGTACTAAAATATCACCGTCAAGGGCAACAGAGAGACACTGATATTTGATAAATGCACAATGGCAGGCCCTGGAGCATAAACATAGCTTTATTTTAGTGGCCATTTCTTTTGCCAGGGGACTGTAAATAGGGTTAAAAATCAGTATATATTTTTACCTAGACCTTTCCATTACTGTTCTGTGATGCCTCATTTAGGGAGTGTCGATACGATACCATGCACAGTGTCATGATATTCAATACTATCGTGATACTTTGGATCTTATGCCCATTACATGTTAAATAGTTGGCAAATGTATTTTTTTGCAAGTACAAAGTGCATAAGAGACTAATACACAGTTAATAATGCTGCAACATGGTGGAATGCTTGCTGCGTGTGTGTGTATATATATATATATATATATATATATATATATATATATATATATATATATATATATATATATACATACATACAGTACCAGTCAAAAGTTTGAGTACACTTGCTGGAAACTAGGTTTTTTTCATAATTGACAATGTTTTACGTCGTATACATTTCTGTAAATACTTGAAAATGAAAGCACATGTTACAATATACAAAACAAAACATAAGGAGTATCAAAGCAATGTTCAAAATAGCCACCCTTTGCCTTAACAGCCTCACAAACACGAGGCATTCGGTTAACAAGTTTCAGCAGGAAATCACCCGACATGTCTTCCCAGCTCTTCTGCAGCAATTCCCAGAGATGTAGGGCACTTGTGGTAGCTTTGCTTTGACTCTTCTGTCCAGTTTGTCCCATACAAGTTCTATGGGATTGAGGTCTGGAGACTGGGCAGGCCAGGTCATTAGATTGAGTTGTCCTTCACTTTCCTTCTTCGCCAGATAGTTCTTGCACAACTTTGAGGTGTTTCAGGTCATTATCTTGCTGAAGAATGAAGGACTGCCCAACTAGCCATAATCCTGATGGAACGGCATGCCTCTGAAGTTTGCTGTGATAGCCATGCTGGTTGAGCTTGCCATGGACTTGGTAAAGATCACCAACTCTGTCACCAGCAAAGCAACCCCAGACCATGACACTGCCTCCTCCATGCTTGACAGTGGGAACCACACATGCAGAACTCATGCGCTCACCTTCTCTGCGTCTTACAAATATTCGGCGGTTGGACCCAGATATTTCAAATTTTGACTCATCGGTCCATAAGACCGACTTCCACTCCTGAAACGACCAGTTTCTGTGTTTTTTGGCCCAGGCAAGTCTCTTCCTCTTATTCTGCACTCTTAACAATGGTTTCTTTGCGGCAATTCTACCAGTTAGGCCAGCTTCACGCAATCTCCTCTGAACAGTTGATGTTGAAACATCTGTACTTCTAGTAGCATTTAGCTGAGCTTGTATTTCAGGGGCAGTTAATCGCCGGTTTCGCAGACTTGTAACTCGAATGAACTTGTTCTCTGATTCTGAGGTCACCCTTGGCCTGCCACTAATGTAGATGCCTTCCTCTTACATGCTCTTAGAACATAATTCTATTTAAGCGTATTCCAGCCAAATATCTCTGCCAAAACAACGCCCCAGTGCACCTTAAATAAGAATGTAAGACATTTTACTAACGAGAGGAGGCCATTCAGCCCATAATGCTCGTTTGGTTGTTAAAAATCTTGCATAGAAAGGAAATTAGAGTAAAGATATTGGTAATCACTGTCTACTATAATAAACTGTAAGTGATTTTTATTGCTTTCATGCTGAACCTGTAGCCATCTGCATTTGCGCACTTTTGCAGTGCAACTTGGAAGCTTTATAGGTCCTGTGCTTTCCTCTGCAGGTGAGGCGTCACGTTGATCCTGTTAGGGAAACTGATATGCTGGCAATGAAGTCTATTTATTCTGGTCTTTCCACTGCTCATTCATACAATTCAAAACACAGGATTTTCACAGCTATCACATTACATGCACATAAAATACGGATTACCATAAAATCCAAAGAATATAAAAACATTGCTAACATTTTTGACATGCGGTAGAGTTTTAATGACATATGTCTGCAAAGTATATGTTTGCAGCTTATAGCAAATGCACTGTAATGACAAAATAAACAAGCATCAATGAACTCCCTTTTGAGCAGCAACTAGCGCATTCCTGTTTTATTTGTTGTCTTTGCTGCGCTTTATTTTTAAGTAATACACACTGGGGATTCACTTAAACTAAAAGAACTGAAGAAACTACAGTAAACGAAAACAGCAGACTTCGGCAAAGAGATCCTGGTGGTGATCTGAAAGATGTTTCAATAAATTGGTGCTGTTTCCTTGCTTGTTTTTCACTTCTTTAAAACACTTTTGACATTTTGGCTGTCTGTTGCCATTGTCATCTGGCTGAAATCCAAAATAGTTCCACACCAAGCTTATTTCTCTGGAATTCACTGTGACTGCTGCAGTAATTACATTTCCCTAGAACGTGCAGGGTAGTTGGTCACTTCTGCTAAGTGGAAATTAGTAAGCTTAGTTCATACTTTTTTTTAAACACACAATTACAGAGTTTTGTTTTAAAATCAAAAAAAGCACTTCCACGGATTCCAGCTTTTAATACAAGCTTGATTATCCACTGTGTGTATGTAACAAGCTTGGGCCTGTCTTGTTAAACTTAATTGGAGCAATCTGCCATGCTGTAGAACATTCTGATAAGATAACATTTGAGAACAAAGAAAAACTAATAATAATCTGTGACTTCATTGACATGTAATACATACAATAACAAGATACATGTATTAACAAGAAATGTGGAATTATAATGATAATATAGACCAGACCAGTTTAGGCAGAACAGTGTGTTAAATATGTGAAGTACTACTTTCGTAAACTATGACACAGTAGCTGGTCTTGATGTCAATTTACTGACTCTTGCAGTATTTGTGACCCAAGTAGGCAAGCTCCTGTTTGAAACAATAGATAGTCGTTGTTATTTTCAAGCTTTGTTAAAGATCAGAGTCTGCATGGGAATGGGGCATAATTAGCATTCAAAGACTATGTTGTACTGAACAACCACAGTGCTGTGCTCTGCTTCTTAAGAAATTGATGGTTATAGATGGTGTTAATGATTTTTTTCCCTTGTATTTTTCCTTAATGGTTCTCTGATTATACATCCCAACCATGCCCAATATACCAGAAGGCTACATTTCCACTTCATTCACCTTCATATTTTATTCTTACAGGCTCCTTTGTCTCATAACACTGTAAACAAAACCACTGTTTTTTTTTAGACATTGCCAGTCTAGCCAGCCAGCTTAACTTGAAAGGGCAATCCTTTTTTTGGGTGGGGGCTGATAAGCAGTTGTTTGCCAATACAAAATACATTGATAGAGAGTTTTTGTCAAAATGCCTAGTTTTATTGGTATTTGTGTACAAATCATAACAGTACTTACAGTATTGATACTTTTTAAATAGTTATTAGGATCATATACATAAATACTGTACTCCTGCTGCTGACCCAGATGAGATACATTTTAAATGTATTTATATAAAATAATACATGGGCCAGAATATATTATCACATAATAATACAGGCTAACTTCAATATAACGAACCCACCTGGGACCTGGAGAAATGTTCGTTATATCAGGGTGTTCACTATAATAGGGTTTGGCATTTTTCTATATCAGAATAATGACAAAATGGCAAATTTTGTTTGAACATCAATATATAGTACTTTTATGAAGATGCACATTGATCAACATTTAAATGGCATTGTGACAAGGTACTCATGTCACATGTGTGGTTAACCACATTGCAAGACAGAGAGACATGGGAGGTGGAGTTGAAACGCCAGCACAGGCGTGCAGGATTTATTAACAACAAAACAGAAAGTAAACAAACAGGTCATGTGACGCTACCAACGATGGTAACACACAGAGAGGACACATACAGAAGACTGTACAAAAGGCAAAATAAAACACAGCACAAAAACTACAAATAAAAGGTGCCACACAGGGCGAGCGCTAGCCTTACTGAACGAGGCGTCCCGCTCCAGGAACCTACTACACTACATAACCCTCGCTATACATTAACTTGGGATCAATATCCTCTAAACTAACCTACTTATGAGCTGGTATTCTTCAAACTTTTGTGTTATTTGTTCACTCAGGGTCCCTTTGATCTAATATTAGGTTTTGGTTGAAGATCTGATAACATTCAGTGTCAAAAATATGCAAAAATGTAGAAAATCAGACAGGGGGCAAATACTTTTTCACAGCACTGTGTGTGTATGTATGTATGTATGTCAAGCCCACTTAATATCACTTTTATTGATATTATTGTCAGATTGAAATGTCCCAACCACAGTATAATGGGAGTCAATGGAAACAAGCTCCTGATAATATTACTTAAATATCATTTAAAGATTCATGCATGTACTGTATTTTTACACATTCTGTCCTTGTGGTCACACCCAGCTGGACTTGTGGAGATCAGAACTGTGTGTCCAGTGTTTTTTTTTTGTTTTTTTTTTAGCATTGCATATTAAAATGGAATCTAAAAGATTTAAACATAGCCACGAAGGCTGAAATGAAAGGAGAGGGGTGAAAAAAAACAACAAAACTCTCACTTTTATACATTTTCTGCGCCCCGTCAACGATCTCCAAGAGTCTTAAAAACAGGAATGCAATATTGAGTGCCTATCACAACTCTCAAGTAGCTTCTACTACTAAAAGAATGTGTACAGGACAGTATGATGACTTGGAGAACTTAAATTGGTTTAAATTTGTACTGTATGTGGTCATTTGTTTTGTTAGGTTATTGATGAACTCTGATAATGTCAGCTGCACTTATTGTCATAGTTTATGCTCAGTCCCTGTGAAGGGTTATTATACAGGTTTGACTGTGTGTGTGTCTATATGAATGTGAGCTAGGATTCTGAGTGACTGCCCCTCTCTCGTACTCTACAGGGAGGACGAGGAGCATTTGAGGAATAAGATCCGCGCAGATCATGAGCGGGCGCTGGAGGAGGCGAAGGAGAAGCTGAAGAAGTCCCGTGAGGAGCTACGAGCCGAGATCCAGACTGAGAAGAACAAGGTGGCCCAGGACCTTAAGAAAAAAGACAGCAAGCTGCTGCCGCCTGTTCCCATGCCCAAGCTGGTGGGCATTCATGATGGAGACCCGGGAGATCCTGACGTCAAGGAGAAACGTGACAAGATCAGAGAGGTAAGACTCGCATACATTCATTATTTACTCCCCTACCTCCGGTACCATGGAAGTATAGTCACAGATTTGATTCTGAATAAATTTAATACATATACAGTGTATTTATTCCAGACTGGGCTGCTTGTTGAGCCCTGAAAGAGATCTTGGGTTTAATTCAAAGTTTTGAAGCAGAGGCTTGCAGTGTGATCAGGTTAACAGTTCACTAGTGATTTATCAATCCAAATCTATATTTTTCTGTGTACCTAAGCAGATGAATGAATACAATGTAGCTCTTCAGGACAGGAAGCAATGAATGGTTTTGAAGGAAGCGCAATTATTTTGGGTCAAAATAATGAAAAAATCAGAATGAGTTATTTTGATTTCTAGTTTTATAATTTTGCCACAGATCTTCAACAAATTAAAACCATCATTGGAATGGCATTCTAATCATTAAAACAATGCTATGCCGGCAGGCTCTGTGTTTCAGAAAAAAAAGTGTCACCTATTGTGTCCAGTGAATAGGCTACTCAAGTGGTGAAAAATGGCCATGTTGCCTTAGCCACTGCTTCACTACCACTTTTATCAGCAATATCACAACAGAAAATAATTCTTACTACAATGAAGATTTCTTTACTTCTGCGCTAAGTTTTATATGTATAGTTTTCTTTAAGGAGCGTTTAATGTAGGTTCAGTTCTAATCGAATTGTCAGCTTAGCTTTGACTTTAAATGGAAGAGAATAGCTGTAGGATGCTTATTGTATTTCCTACACAGCCTTATGTTCTTCCATTCTTAATGAGGTTAAGCACTAATAAATAGCTGAACAGTTACTGTTTTACTTTCTAAAATGTGTTGCATAAACAATAACGAGAAGCAACCATTTTAATACAATTATTAAATTGAACATTTTAAAACAAAGAAATGCTTTGCTTGAATATTAATGTGATCTCATTTACATTGACGTGTTAAAAGGTTTAAAAGCCTGTTATTAAAATTGGACCATGGGGTAAACAAACGGGTAAATTAGCCAAGCGTGTAATCAACCAGTTTGGCTCAATCATGTACAGTAATTGCTTTCAGTACGATTTGTTTGTATTATATTACCCAAAAGTCTGAGATACAGATGGTTTGAACAAAAGACTAGAAACTAGGAGAACCCAAGTTTAAAAAAAAAAAACACTGACTGACTATTTGGTCCGCCTTTTTACAGAGTGAAGGGGAAGTTAATTTAGTTTCTGTTATGCAGATAAAGTGGAAGGTATGCACAGTTACTATAATGTAACTGCTGAATCATCTCTACATAATAACTAGGAATAAAAGTGCTAAATGCCAAGACTACAGCAAACCTACCATAGCCCTACACTGTGACAGGACCCAATTCTGTCAAACAGATTTCGTGAAAATCAGGTCATTAACTCTGAGAAAGATGAAGAAAGAAAATGGTGAGTGAAGGACATACACATGGACTGAAATCATAATGTTAGATACTGTGCCTGACTGAAGCTGATTCAAATCCAAATCTATATATATGTATATTTAATATATATATATATATATACAGTACTGTGCAAAAGTTTTAGGCAGGTGTGAAAAAATGCTGTAAAGTAAGAATGCTTTCAAAAATAGACATGTTAATAGATTATATTTATCAATTAACTAAATGCAAAGTGAGTGAACAGAAGAAAAATCTAAATCAAATCCATATTTGGTGTGACCACCCTTTGCCTTCAAAACAGCATCAAGCATCAATTCTTCTAGGTACACTTGCACAAAGTCAGTTTTGAAGACATACTCGGCAGGTAGGTTGGCCCAAACATCTTGGATAACTAACCACAGTTCTTCTGATGGATTTATGCAGCCTCAGTTGCTTCTCTCTCATTCATGTAATCTGAGACAGACAGCTGATGTAGGAGGAATAAAACTGGGTGAGGAACAGCCAAACTCAGCTAACAAGGTGAGGTTACGCTGAAGACAGTTTACTGTCAAAAGTCATACACCATGGCAAGACTGAGCACAGCAACAAGACACAAGGTAGTTATACTGCATCAGCAAGGTCTCTCCCAGGCAGAAATTTCCAAGGCAGACAGGGGTTTCCAGATGTGCTGTCCAAGCTCTTTTGAAGAAGCATAAAGAAACGGGCAACGTTGAGGACCGTGAAGCGCAGTGGTCGGCCAAGGAAACTTACTGCAGCAGATGAAAGACACATCATGCTTACTTCCCTTGCAATGGAAGATGTCCAGCAGTGCCATCAGCTCAGAACTGGCAGAAAACAGTGGGACCCTGGTACACCCATCTACTGTCCGGAGAAGTCTGGTCAGAAGTGGCCTTCATGGAAGACTGCGGCCAAAAAGCCATACCTCGGCGATGGAAACAAGGCCAAGCGACTCAACTATGCACGAAACACAGGAACTGGGGTGCAGAAAAATGGCAGCAGGTGCTCTGGACTGATGAGTCAAAATTTGAAATATTTGGCTGTAGCAGAAGGCAGTTTGTTCTGCGAAGGGCTGGAGAGCGGTACACGAATGAGTGTCTGCAGGCAACAGTGAAGCATGGTGGAGGTTCCTTGCAAGTTTGGGGCTGCATTTCTGCAAATGGAGTTGGGATTTGGTCAGAATTAATGGTCTCCTCAATGCTGAGAAGTACAGGCAGATACTTATCCATCATGCAATACCATCAGGGAGGCATCTGATTGGCCCCAAATTTATTCTGCAGCATGACAACGACCCCAAACATACAGCGAAAGTCATTAAGAACTATCTTCAGTGTAAAGAAGAACAAGGAGTCCTGGAAGTGATGGTATGGCCCCCACAGAGCCCTGATCTCAACATCATCGAAGTCTGTCTGGGATTACATGAAGAGAGAGAAGCAACTGAGGCTGCCTAAATCCACAGAAGAACTGTGGTTAGTTCTCCAAGATGTTTGGGCCAACCTACCTGCCGAGTTCCTTCAAAACTGACTGTGTGCAAGTGTACCTAGAAGAATTGATGCTGTTTTGAAGGCAAAGGGTGGTCACACCAAATATGGATTTGATTTAGATTTTTCTTCTGTTCACTCACTTTGCATTTAGTTAATTGATAAATATAATCTACTAACATGTCTATTTTTGAAAGCATTCTTACTTTACAGCATTTTTTCACACCTGCCTAAAACTTTTGCACAGTACTGTATATATATATATATATATATATATATATATATATATATATATATATATATATATATATATATATATATATATAATAACACGCAGTCTAACTTCACTATAAAGAACCCTTCTTATAATGAACCCTCTTTAACGATCCAAGCAGAAAGAACCGTTTTTTCAATGGAAATTAGCTCTTTTAGAACAATTACTTTTACAAAATCTACCTGGATAAAACAATCTCGCTAGTGACTGACACGGAATTTTCTCCAGTGTGAATGTGTTATTCCCTCAGTGAAAACAAAGACCTTGACAGGCTAATTCGAAGATAAGGCTGATTCATAGATAACCTATTGTCGTGCGAATCATGTGTGACATATGCAACCATTGCCATCTCCACACAAACTGCAACCATGGCAACAGGCGTGAGGAGGTAACAAGATTAAAACAGCGTGCACTGAGAAAACCATGAAAAATATGAAGCAATCTATGCTGGATATGTTTTTCAAGAGAAAGGGCACGTAATTACTGTATTCAGCATGTAAGTGTACCTTTAAGTTTTTTCTTTCTTTACTGTTTTCTTTTAAATATACATTTTAAATGTGGATCAATGTGAAGCTGTCTTGAAAGAACTACTGTATAGTGTATAAAGATGTTCAATTCAATTTGGGTGTTTCTTCATTATTCTGATTAAAGCATAGTGAACAACCTGATATAACGAACATTTCTCCAGGTCCCAGGGGGGTTCATTATAATGATGTTAGACTCTGTACGTGTAATTATATTTATATATATATATATATATATATATATATATATATATATATATATATATATATATATATATATATATATATATGTATATTCAGTACTGTGCAAAAGTTTTAGGCAGGTGTGAAAAAATGTAAAGTAAAGTATGCTTTCAAAAATAGACATGTTAATAGATTATATTTATCAATTAACTAAATGCAAAGTGAGTGAACAGAAGAAAAATCTAAATCAAATCCATATTTGGTGTGACCACCCTTTGCCTTCAAAACAGCATCAAGCATCAATTCTTCTAGGTACACTTGCACACAGTTTTTGAAGGAACTCGGCAGGTAGGTTGGCCCAAACATCTTGGAGAACTAACCACAGTTCTTCTGTGGATTTAGGCAGCCTCAGTTGCTTCTCTCTCTTCATGTAATCCCAGACAGACTCGATGATGTTGAGATCAGGGCTCTGTGGGGGCCATACCATCACTTCCAGGACTCCTTGTTCTTCTTTACGCTGAAGATAGTTCTTAATGACTTTCGCTGTATGTTTGGGGTCGTTGTCATGCTGCAGAATAAATTTGGGACCAATCAGATGCCTCCCTGATGGTATTGCATGATGGATAAGTATCTGCCTGTACTTCTCAGCATTGAGGAGACCATTAATTCTGACCAAATCCCCAACTCCATTTGCAGAAATGCAGCCCCAAACTTGCAAGGAACCTCCACCATGCTTCACTGTTGCATGCAGACACTCATTGGTATGCAGCTCTCCAGCCCTTCGGCGAACAAACTGCCTTCTGCTACAGCCAAATATTTCAAATTTTGACTCATCAGTCCAGAGCACCTGCTGCCATTTTTCTGCACCCCAGTTCCTGTGTTTTCGTGCAGAGTTGAGTCGCTTGGCCTTGTTTCCACGTCGGAGGTATGGCTTTTGGCGCAAGTCTTCCATGAAGGCCACTTCTGACCAGACTTCTCCAGACAGTAGATGGGTGTACCAGGGTCCCACTGTTTTCTGCCAATTCTGAGCTGATGGCACTGCTGGACATCTTCCGATTAGAAGGGAAGTAAGCATGATGTGTCTTTCATCTGCTGCAGTAAGTTTCCTTGGCCGACCACTCGTCTCACGGTCCTCAACGTTGCCCGTTTCTTTGTGCTTCTTCAAAAGAGCTTGGACAGCACATCTGGAAACCCCTGTCTGCCTTGAAATTTCTGCCTGGGAGAGACCTTGCTGATGCAGTATAACTACCTTGTGTCTTGTTGCTGTGCTCAGTCTTGCCATGGTGTATGACTTTTGACAGTAAACTGTCTTCAGCAACCTCACCTTGTTAGCTGAGTTTGGCTGTTCCTCACCCAGTTTTATTCCTCCTACACAGCTGTTTCTGTTTCAGTTAATGATTGTGTTTCAACCTACATATTGAATTGATGATCATTAGCACCTGTTTGGTATAATTGTTTAATCATACACCTGACTATATGCCTACAAAATCCCTGACTTTGTGCAAGTGTACCTAGAAGAATTGATGCTGTTTTGAAGGCAAAGGGTGGTCACACCAAATATGGATTTGATTTAGATTTTTCTTCTGTTCACTCACTTTGCATTTAGTTAATTGATAAATATAATCTACTAACATGTCTATTTTGAAAGCATTCTTACTTTACAGCATTTTTTCACACCTGCCTAAAACTTTTGCACAGTACTGTATATATATATATATACATATATATATATATATATATATATATATATATATATATATATATATATATATATATATATATATATAAAAACATCCAGTCTAACTTCACTATAAAGAACCCTTCTTATAATGAACCCTCTTTAACGATCCAAGCAGAAAGAACCGTTTTCAATGGAAATTAGCTCTTTTAGAACAATTACTTTTACAAAATCTACCTGGATAAAACAATCTAAGCTAGTGACTGACACGGAATTTTCTCCAGTGTGAATGTATTATTCCCTCAGTGAAAACAAATACCTTGACAGGCTAATTCGAAGATAAGGCTGATTCATAGATAACCTATTGTCGTGCGAATCATGTGTGACATATGCAACCATTGCCATCTCCACACAAACTGCAACCATGGCAACAAGTGTGAGGAGGTAACAAGATTAAAACAAGCGTGCACTGAGAAAACCATGAAAAATATGAAGCAATCTATGCTGGATATGTTTTCAAGAGAAAGGGCAACGTAATTACTGTATTCAGCATGTAAGTGTACCTTTAAGTTTTTCTTTCTTTACTGTTTTCTTTTAAATATACATTTTAAATGTGGATCAATGTGAAGCTGTCTTGAAAGAACTACTGTATAGTGTATAAAGATGTTCAATTCAATTTGGGTGTTTCTTCATTATTCTGATTAAAGCATAGTGAACAACCTGATATACTTGAACATTTCTCCAGGTCCCAGGGGTTCATTATAATGATGTTAGACTCTGTACGTGTAATTATATTTATATATATATATATATATATATATATATATATATATATATATATATATATATATATATATTCAGTACTGTGCAAAAGTTTTAGGCAGGTGTGAAAAAATGTAAAGTAAAGTATGCTTTCAAAAATAGACATGTTAATAGATTATATTTATCAATTAACTAAATGCAAAGTGAGTGAACAACTGCCTTGAAATTTCTGCCTGGGAGAGACCTTGCTGATGCAGTATAACTACCTTGTGTCTTGTTGCTGTGCTCAGTCTTGCCATGGTGTATGACTTTTGACAGTAAACTGTCTTCAGCAACCTCACCTTGTTAGCTGAGTTTGGCTGTTCCTCACCCAGTTTTATTCCTCCTACACAGCTGTTTCTGTTTCAGTTAATGATTGTGTTTCAACCTACATATTGAATTGAGGATCATTAGCACCTGTTTGGTATAATTGTTTAATCATACACCTGACTATATGCCTACAAAATCCCTGACTTTGTGCAAGTGTACCTAGAAGAATTGATGCTGTTTTGAAGGCAAAGGGTGGCCACACCAAATATGGATTTGATTTAGATTTTTCTTCTGTTCACTCACTTTGCATTTAGTTAATTGATAAATATAATCTATTAACATGTCTATTTTTGAAAGCATTCTTACTTTACAGCATTTTTTCACACCTGCCTAAAACTTTTGCACAGTACTGTATATATATATAATTTTTTTTTTTTTTTTTTTTTTTTTAAAGATTTAGCACTATAGAAAAAGAAAAGAACAGCAGACCAAAAAAAGAACCTCAAGATACAGGGCAAGTGAGCTCAGTGAACGTGATCCCAAATAAGTGTGAACCAGTATAGTGTCTCAAGTTTTTCCTAGTTGAAGTCACCCAAGTGTGATCAACTGAGGCAAAAGCCTGCAGAATGAGCACCCAGTAGAAGGGCTGCTTTGTAATTGAGTTGAAAGTGATTAAGTGCACTATGTGACAATAAGCATGTTGGCACTCTACTGGGATGGTTTCTTAACACAGTAAAAATGGATTTACTTGTTGCTTTTATTTTATCAGGAATGTTTCTCTCTGGCATGCATTGTGATTCTGGATTTTAAGTGATAAAAACCGATAAAAAAAACTCTTGATACAAAAAAAATGAAATCGGTGTATAGTCAACAAGCACCTGAAACCACCGGAAAAACAGTGGAAATGGTTGCTCAATTCATGTTGACCACCCCTTTCCCATTCAAAAAAACGAAAACCTACTACAACCCCCCCAAAAAAAAAGAAAACACCCAAGTTTCAGCTGGGCAATGTCCTTCCTGACTTGTATCTAACATTGATTCATTCTGAATACTTTAAACCCACCCCAACTACTGAGTGACAGCACATTCCTACATTTCTATTGGAGACTCTGCCTGTGAGATTTAGAGCGAGAGTACAATCAGGAATGGAGGTTTGTTCGCAGAATTAAAGTGTATTACAGTTATGGTACGGAGGATTTAAAACAGAATTGCAAATTGTGGTGAAATGTAAAGAAATGCGTACACACAAAAACCCCACAAGAATGTTCCTGTGACTGTAGGGATTTTGTTGTGGAAGACAGCAAAGGAAAGAAGATACAACTTAAGTGTGCAAGTACTGTCAAGTTACTACTATACGTATTTTGACAGAAAAAAATGTCCAAGCATTTTGGAAAGTAACCGAAAAACACTAATTTCATACAGTATATAAAAAGCGAAAGCCCTGGAAAAAAAAAAAAGATTTACATAAAACTTAGAAAAACAGAAGAAAAACAGAAGCCCTAATTATGATGTTATATAAATAAGAATGCATATGTTTAAATTTGTCTGGTTTTATTGTTTGCCTGCCACACTTAGCTTGTCATGCTCAGCTGTTGGGTTGATTTTTACCACAATCGGAGCATCCATTAAAGGTCTAATGTTCAAGAAGCCGTCATTTATAGGATGCATGAAACCCCCCCCACCCTCACCCCCGATATCACAGTATGCCCAAATCCTTTTATATGAAAAGCATATTCAATACAGACTTCTGCAGAAACACATACAAGCACATACTGTACTATGATACCTTGAGATGTGCATCGCTCATGAAAACCAGACACCTCGGTAAATGATTAGCTGACTGAGTTGTAGTGACGTTTTATCAGAACTTTTCTTTATCATTATAGGGGACAGCAACTGAGAAGCTGTAACTGCTAATACCTTGAAATGATTATTAAAGCTTTGCCCAGTTTTACTAATGGTTTGTGGTGTCAGTCGATTTTTTGATAGCTATTCAGATTCCTCCAGGTTGAATCTATGCAGGAATCAATTTCCTCCGTGGGTTATTAATATTGACTCTTATGTAAATCAATATAGAATGAATACACTTAAATTATCTACAAACAGCAGTCCTATAAAATATTTATGATGTTTTATAATAAGATTCAATTAGGGTTGCCAGATTTTTGTTTTCATGACAGGGGGATTGTACATGTAATTCCATTCAGTTTGTGGTACAGATACTTGTACTGCCAACATCTTTTTTCACGTGTGACCTGGTACCAATGACCTTGCACCAGTATACAATTAAAACATAAAAGGTTTTCAAATACTGAATAAAATGTGTACATTCTTTGTTTTTCCTTGACTACCAATCAAATGCCTTTTCTGAAATGAAAGGTTATGAATTGTCTAGGGTGTAACTATTTTAGTTGGAAAGTGTTTTCATCAAGCTGCTCTCTGGGGTTGTTGCTACCTGCATACAGTACCTGTAAACTCTTGGCCACTCTTGTGCATTTACACTGCTTAACAGACAAACTTGCTTTGGCTTGTGGAGAAGCAGTAAAAGCTGTGCCATTTATGAGCAAGTTCAGCAGTTATTTCTATAACCCTGTATTATCATTTCTCCAGCTCTTCTGTAATGTACACAAAGTGACAGGAAGTTCAGGATATGCTGGATGAAATGAAACTGGTATTAAAAGAACTGATCACAGATGGCTCAGCATTAGAAATACTGTGTATGCCGTTCACAAGTGCTGATCCTCCATTCTGCTTACCCTGTCTGTTATCTGCTAATGGAAACCCAGTGGCTCAGTCACTTCCTTTCTGCTGGATGTGCATGACAAAGTAGCTATGTTGTGCAAACACTTCCAAAAGGAGCCCTTGGGTTTTGGAGAGAATATGCCAGTGTTGGAGGCATGTGTGTCAGGGTTAGATGCCTTAAAGGAAGTAGATGGCCATTACTTGTCAGAATTTAGAAGTGTCTTTAAGTGAAACTAATGCCAAGGTGGCCAAAATGTAAAATTCTCAAATTGAGCTGTTGAACTACAGTGATAAAGCAGAAACATAATTTCAGTCTCCTAAAGATGAAGTTAATTGATTCACTGAAAGAATGCATCCTTCAGCTAACAGTAACTCTGCTTAAGAGTTTGGCACTCTGCTTGACCCAGCAACCTTCTCTTGTTCAGAAAAGCATGAAGTGAAAAAAGCTTTATAACATGTTGAGGACAGGTTTGCAGTGCAAAGGGACACAGACACAAAGCAGTGTGCTCCTCTGATAAATAGTAACCAGCTGAAGATAGAGTGGGCAACGGTAAATGGTGTGATGAGTGAAAGCTACAGAAAAATTGACAAGTCTCAATTTTTGTAAAAGAATCATAAGCGTACACACAGACATTGTTCCAAATGTTGCACTCCTCTGTGAACTTGCTCTGTGTATGTGTCTAACAAGTGTAGTGTGTCAAGGAGGGTTTAGTCCCAACAATCTTTGTCAACAGCCACATTGAACAAACTGATGGGGATTGTTTTGCTTGGTCCATCACTTGAGAAGTACAACTTCAACAAAGCTGTTGTGCACTGGAAAGAAAGTAAATGTAGGAGGGAAGCCAGGTTGTTTCAGCCATGTAAAAATCAGAACAAACAAATAAAATGATCCATGTCACCCATCTGTGATGTTTTAAGTTAAAAGAAATACATGCTGCCTAACTTTGAGATGATTCAAGTTAAGTCCATCAGATTGTATTTACAGACCTTGTTGCTGGAAATGAAACAAACACTGGTGGCAGCCAAGACGTTATCGTTCAGGACAGACACACTTGTGTTAGATTTTTTTATTTTTTTATTTTTTAAATTCTGTATGTGATCTAATTTGATTGTTTATTGTATTTACTCTTAGTAGTCCTTAACTATAGATTTCCTAAGAGCACTTGGATCATTTAGCCTGTAAAGTACTGACCATATGAAAACATGTACCTTTATAACAAAGTTTAAAGCACAGTTTTATAACGTCATTATTTTTGTTTATTATGACTACATTTCTGCTGACTTAATTCAGTAAATGTTATCCTGTGCAAAATTTCACCTTAAAATAAAAAAAGTAATTGTACTAATTGTGACTTATTTTATTAGCACAACAATTTACTACTGCAGTTCGTAAGCAATTTAAAATTACTACTGCTGGCACATTTCTGGGAGTGATTTACTACTGACAGAAAAAAGATACCTGGAGCACTGCATACAGTTAAGTAAAGAATGCATTAAAAGGCACTGAGACAGTACACTGTCTAAAAAAGGGTACTGTATTATACCCAACCCAGAGTCCATGGCTTACGCAGTATGCATGGCCAACTCAAATCCATTGTATATTTTGAATTAATTTCATTTATATATTCATTCATGCATACATTGTTGTTATTTGTATAATTTGCATGTGTGCTGTAATACTCCATAGTAGATGCTACTGACATATTTGATTAATGTATTGTACTGCATTCTACTGGATATCCTGTTTGGTAATATGTACACAGACCTTTCAGCTGCTGAATTGAGCTCTTTTGTAAATGTACCCCGGGCTGAATTTTTAGGATAATTTGCATTGGATGTTCAAACTACCAATTATTAAATTTAACAAATAAATAAAATATAAAATATTGTGTGCCATAAAATCTAGCAGCACACAATTTTAAGTGGCCCCTTTGCAAGAACTGTAACTTAGGTATTTGGAATACCAGATATTTTTTTCTAATTGCAGTGTGTTCAAGGAGCAGTTGAAAAAACAGCCCAAATGTAGCCTTGGCAGTTTCGCATTGTACTTTGTGCTTCAATTTTGAGGTTTCAAAGACACCACCAGTGTGGTTCAGTATGTCAGACTGTGGTGATTAAAATTCCAGCTACTGAAGGGCTGCACATTCTGAGGTTTCAAAGACACCACCAGTGTGGTTCAGTATGTCAGACTGTGGTGATTAAAATTCCAGCTACTGAAGGGCTGCACATTTTGAGGTTTCAAAGACACCACCAGTGTGGTTCAGTATGTCAGACTGTGGTGATTAAAATTCCAGCTACTGAAGGGCTGCACATTTTGAGGTTTCAAACTCACCACCAGTGTGGTTCAGTATGTCAGACTGTGGTGATTAAAATTCCAGCTACTGAAGGGCTGCACATTTTGAGGTTTCAAACTCACCCCCAGTGTGGTTCAGTATGTCAGACTGTGGTGATTAAAATTCCAGCTACTGAAGGTACTGTGGAGTGTGTGTGTCTGTTTCGGAGCCAAGCTGGAGCGGCCAGCCCCTCTGCACTGCAGTCAAATGCTCCAAACTCTGAGGCTTGTCACGGCCCATTAAAAACTACAATGTTATCCAAATATCACTGTGACTGCCCTCCTGATGGAGCTGTGTGAGAGGGCCTGCTTTAGCATTCAGAACAGTTCCAGCATGCTGTGGCATCAGGCCAGGCTGCAAGTACAGCCTGTCCACCTGGGGACCTGACTGCAATCCTGAAGAGTCTGAACGAGAGGCGGCTGGTGAAGTGCAGCTCAAATCAGTGCAGACCGACACTTGATGGGTCAGGGAGGGGGATTAGATATGACTCTTAATCAAACGGCACTAGTATCTAACAAGCCGTGTATAAATGAACTTATCTGGTAGAGTGTGTTACCAGAGTTTATTTTTTGTTGCGTCTTTACTAACTGTTCTAGCAAAAATGACTTTTCATACTCCTCAAGTGTGCTTGTTTCTGAAGTGAGGTGGGAAAGCATATTGGCGCTGTGCAGTGAAGCATACATTTGATTGTGCTCCGAAGCCTGTGTAACACTGATATGTTCTTTAAGACTAAATGAAAGTGGGTATAGTTAGATGCTGTCTCCAGAAAAAAAAAAAGGCATGGGGGAATTAATATCACAGAGATGTCAGATAAACATTAATAATATTGTGAAAAGGAAATAATCCTTCAGTTTTTGTTGTTGAAGACATACAAGGCTTCCTTTATGTATCTGGCCTTTTTTTTTTTTTCATTTTGGCAGAACGGGTGTAACGTTCACAATGCATGATGCATCAGTCTTAAACAGATCCTTCATTTGAACCCTATCACTTAACTGGGCCATTTATTGACACTTTGTTTTCTTTGCTTTCTCAGGGTAATATAACAATGGGAAATGCAGGATAAAAAGTGCACAGTGTACCGGTACATGTAATTTCAGCTTGCGTTTTATTTGAGAGTATTATTATTCTGTAGGCGACAGCTAAAGGGTGACACTGTTCCTACTATTGAAATTGCTCAGGGCAGGGGATGACACATTTTTAATATATTTATAGTATTAATTAGCTAAAGAATGTTTCTGAGAGCTCCTCATTCGTGGCCATCAGCAGTTAGCTGTTATTTAAAAATGCTTCTAGGTTACACAATTATAGGTGCATCGTTTTTGCATGCAAGGCACAAAAAATGTCCCTTGATTGAATCACTGTAGCATGGTAATTAAAGTGCCCTCCCATCTCACTTGAGGATATAGCAGCTGGTTACATGAAGGGGGGAAATATCTGGAAGGGATATTCAGTGTACTCTACTCCTGTTCGCTGAACGCAATGACTAATTGCATTCCTCAGAAAAGGTTTTCTGAGAAGTATCATGGTCTATGGTAATGTTTATGGTAATACAGTAACCCGCACCATTTATAAAGCTGCTGCCTATATCGTCTACTGAATATGCAACATTAGTGACCAGAGAGGGCTCCATAGAAACGTGGTGTGTTTATACTGGTGGTCTTTAAGAAAGGTCTGATTGCATTTTGTCCTACAGCAGGAAAACTGTGTTAGGGACATACTTGTACATTGAATGGATCTTAAACTGAAGTTGAAGCCCTTGCTGGTGGGAGGTACAGTATAGAAGCACACTGACTGTCTGAATTAGTGTGGTTAAAGACTAGTCACCTCTCTACCAGTCACATAAATACAGTACCTATTTTTAGTATTATACATATTTCTTATATTTGAACAGGCTACAAACTTAGTGGGTTAGGGTAGTGAAGATAAAAAAAAAAAATACTTTGAAGGTTAAACATCAAATAAATACAAAGTAAGCTGAACTGATATGCTGTGCATTGTGATTGGTTACATTCCACAGTATAATAAAGACCTATGAGGTCTATCTTAAATATATTTCAGCACAGTAACAGTTGAAATTAATACATGAAAAAAGTCAACAATCAGCTTTATTAAACTGTGCTTTGCCACCTTATGCTTTTGCAAACCTTAGTTAACACATTTAATTGAAGATCTTACAACTACTGTACAAATTAGATTTTTTTTTTCTTTATGTATTTGAACACAAGAGAGTTTCCTCTGTTTTTCATTAGCCAGTTATGTTGATTTAACCAAGCTATTTCATTAAGTTAATTAGCTGGCTGCCCACTTGAATTTGATGTGTGATGTCCCAGATTGAACAGCAGTTTGCTGTGCTGATGCAAGTATTTCTTTTCCGACGCCTTTGCTAAAGTCAGCCGCTGCTCTGTGTCCAAGGCAAAGTCTAGTTTTCTGTGCATAGGAAGGTGTTATACAAGCACTGCAGGAGCCACACTCACTGATGCACTGTATTTGGATGCAGTTTTGTATGTAGCTGATTTTTGATGTTGTTGGATAGCAGCCAGGGTGGGACAAATCCCAAAATATGGTGGCCAACATTTTCAAACGGGGACAATATGAGGAGACATGTGTTGCACACACATTGCTTTTGCATGCTTTGTTTTCATGTAATTGGTGTTTTTTTATTATCTTTTAAATTGTGGGAGGGGAACTATATACAATCAACGTGTCAGAGAACTAACTCCATGAAATTCCAGGGATCTTTATGCATTAAATGCCAGGGAATTATATACATTAAATTCCAGGGAACTATATACATAAAATGCCAGGAAATATAACTACATTAATCAAATGCCAGGGAAGACAACTATATAAAAAAATCCAGGAAAGTAAACATATTTCTTTATTTTTCAGTTACTGGCTAAAATACTAACACTCTGTTAGCTCCTCCTCCTCATCTTCAGTTACATTCTCATTTTCATGGAGTTGGCCAGATGTAGATTTTCCAAATCCAAATGTTGCTTCAGTTTTTTATTTAGGGTAAGAGGTATTTTGAGGGTGTGTGTTTTTTTTGTTTTTTTAAAATTTCCAGTGCCGTTTAAGCTGATCAACTGAGAAAGTCAGGCACTCTATGGCCTGTAGCACTGCAGCACTCCAGCAACACGCAAAGCTGTTATTTGACCCCTCCCCCCTCGTCCCCGTCCCCGTCCCCGTCCCCGTCTGTGCCATAAGGCAGCACAGACACCTCAACACGCCTTTCATCCCTTGTTGTTATTGTTGTTGGGGTGAGGGGAACCTACTTGCCTTTAGTTTTTTAGTTTCTTAATTTTCTTTAAGTTGGCAATAGCTGTCTCTTCCAAACTGCAGACAACGCAGAATGAATTTGGAATGATAATTTCCTCTGTTCTACCCTAACTTGACTGGCTGGTATGTGTTACTATGGAAACAAGGGGGCTGGTTCCATGAAAGGATTACTTCGAATTAACGCTGCCCTCGAATTAACGCTGCCCTCGAATTAACGCCTTATTCAGATATCAGCTTTTTAATAGACGCGCGCCCTCGAATAAACGCGCTCTCAATAAAGAAACGGAAAGGAATTTTTTTTCTACCCCTGCTCAAAAAAGAAAGAAAGAAACACGCAACTCTGCCTATGTACATGACACCCCCGAAGAGACTGCAACCTCAATCCAGCATGTAATACAAACTAATGTACACCCACCTTCGTAAGCAAATGTTATTTTATAGTACAGACCTGACAGACAACCCAAGATGAACTACTTACAGCACAGCAGTCCTTCAAGTCCCTTTGTTTCCAGCAGAGTATATATATATATATATATATATATATATATATATATATATATATATATATATATATATATATATATATATATGAAAATAAACAAAAAACTTGCTTACTATCTATGAGAAGGTTTAATTTTGGTTTCTCTTACAGAGAAATTACAAACAAGCAGGTAAATTACAGTGAGAAAAAATAATAACTGAGTAGGATATATTTTAGTTTTAACAGAAATCAAACCGATATTCAGAGGTAATATTTTTGGTTAAAAAAAAAAACTGCATCACACTCAACTACCGTTGTCTCTCCTCTTCTTGTCCCACCCCATAGCAACCAATACACTGATTCACTGGTACAGTACTCCCCTGACCTCCCAACTCCCACCTAAAAGGCTCTCATTAACTGTCAGTAAATGTACTGTATACAAGAGTATAGTGC
Source organism: Acipenser oxyrinchus oxyrinchus (assembly GCA_030684275.1). NCBI lineage: Eukaryota > Metazoa > Chordata > Actinopteri > Acipenseriformes > Acipenseridae > Acipenser > Acipenser oxyrinchus. The sequence goes on from CM060255.1 coordinate 20,597,140, forward strand.
TGCAGATCGGTTTTGAAGAAATGGAAATGGCATTCTAAATCGCAGCTATTGGTGGCTGTCTGTTTTAGTTACTGTGCAGAGAGATCCACTGTACACCCCAGAGACGGCAGAACAACTTTTACGTAACTGCAGTCAATGCAGTTTATGAATCAGTTATAGAGTTGTTTGTCTGAGCTGCTAATGCGTTGTGACAGCGTTACCTGAGGGAAAACTTATCTTTGCTGTAGTGACCTAGGCAGCAGAATAGAGTGCGCACCATTTCAGAGCGCGCACCAGAGCAGTGAAAATATGTGATGATTTCACTATTGAATCCCAAACAAACTGAAACCGAGACGGTATAGATGATGATGTTTAAACTGGCAAGTACCTTACTGATACCAAGGTTAAGCTTGGTGCTGCAGCCCATCTTGAACATTCCCACAAGCTGTGCAGTAGTCCTCACTCCAAGGTTATGGTACAAATAACTCATTTTAATTTAACAATTGTTGAAGCATAATTAAGAGAATAGCAGCACAGTACCTGTTGAAACGAGGGAGGATAGAAACGTAATTACAGGCACCTGTAGCTTCAATTATAAGAATATGAAGGTTGTAACATGTGCAAATATAATTGTGAAGGATATTATCACTGTTAATTTTTTTTTCCTAACTTTCGGACCTCTCCAATGCCGAGAGAGAGAGAGAGAGAGAGAGAGAGAGAGAGAGAGAGAGAGAGAGAGAGAGAGAGAGAGAGAGAGAGAGAGAGAGAGAGAGAGAGAGAGAGAGAGAGAGAGAGAGAGAGAGAGAGAGAGAGAGAGAGAGAGAGAGAGAGAGAGAGAGAGAGAGAGCTCAAATTGAACTTAACATTAAAAAAATAATAACTTACAGCTGAGGATGTGGGTTTTATGTTTTGTTCTCCAAGGGTGACTAATTGTCAAATTAACTTGCCAAGTGCAATCTATTTTCTACTGTAAAGTGTATAGAGAAGCCCGCATCAAGGGTACCCTTATGATGACAGTGGCATAAAATGAATGCATGGAATGCTGTGAGGCCCCAGCAGTCTTTTTTTTTTTAATTTTTTACAGGTTTACTGCAGTATATAATTGTTGTCATGTGCAAAGGCTGTCACAGTTGGGTATATAAATTAATCATGTGTGCTTACGGTGTTACTAATGGCGAATAGAAATAATATTTGAAGTTTTGCTACAAGTACTCCACGTAGATACAGATGATAGTGAATATGTAGCATCACATGATGGGCACATGGGGCAGCAGTGTGGAGTAGTGGTTAGGGCTTTGGACTCTTGACTGGAGGGTTGCGGGTTCAATCCCAGGTGGGGGATACTGCTGCTGTAAATGGGTAATTGTATGTAAAAAATAATGTGAAATAATGTATAATGTGATATCTTGTAACAATTGTAAGTCGCCCTGGATAAGGGTGTCTGCTAAGAAATAAATAATAATAATGATGAGATGGGGAGCTCTACTGAAAAAGTAATATCAGAAGATACAGATGGTACATGAAGCAGCAATGAAACAGCTGAAGAAAGTAATATGAGTAAAGCATTGTATTGGATTGATTGGAAATCCATTGTATTGGAAAAGATGGGACAGTGTGACAAAAGAAGACTCCGCCCACACCACGAGCTGGACAACAGAACGTCATACGGAACCGCCTTGGTGTTGTACGTTGTGCAGGTGAAGCTCTGGTGTAATCTGCTGGAAAAAGAAAACATTGAGTTTACACTCCAAGATGCATCGCAGGATAACCGTGGTTCTGGGAAAATGTCCCATGGGACCCACTGTGAGATACAATATTGCAGTTTAAAACAACAACAAAAAAATGTTATGGAAGTACCGATATCAAGGTAATAATAATAATGTTTATTTTATAAAGCACCTAAATGCATGCATCTCAAAGCGCTGTACAACACAAAAAACAGAGAACCATATATACATACAACATATTAAGAGTATACGTAATATAAAAAGAAATTAGACAAATCAAAACCAAATCATGATAAAAATGCCTGAATGTAAAAGTGTGTCTTTAACTGTTTTTTTAAAAGCATCCACGGTCTTAGCATCCCTGATAGATTGAGGAAGGTCATTCCAAAGTTTGGGCACGTAGCAGCAAAAAGCCCTATTGCCCATGGAGCGAAGCTTAGTTTTGGGTATTGCCAATAAACCTGAGGATGAAGAACGTAGATTACATACGGATGTGTAATGTGTAAGCAATTCAGCAATGTAACATGGAGCTAAACCGTTCAGAGCCTTATAGGTTAACAACAGTATTTTAAAATCAATCCTGCTCTCAACTGGCAACCAGTGCAAAGAAGCAAGAACCGTTTAGTGCCAGTTAAAATGCGAGCAGCAGAGTTCTGAATATATTGTAGCCTGTTAATAGCAGCCTTGGAGACACCTGCAAACAACTCGTTGCAATAATCAAGCTGGGAAGAAACAAAGGCATGAACTAGCCTTTCTGCATCAGGCACAGACAAGATAGGACGCAGACGAGCAATGTTACGAAGGTGAAAAAAGGATACCTTGGTGACATTGCGGATATGTGACTCAAAAGTAAGGCTAGGGTCAAAGACCACACCAAGATTCCTAACTACAGAGCTAGATTTAACTTCAAGCCCATCGATCACTATGTTAAAAGAGTCAAAATAATTATATAGTTAGCCAGCTGGTAATTCTGTAATTGTTCTTTAGATCAGTTTGATTTAGTGCTGGGACAAACTTAGTATTTTCATGTTCAGATATATGTTCAAAAATGAGTACAGGTATTCAAGCATTTGTTCATTTACAAAACGTAATCAAAGCCATTATATGTTACACTGTATTATAAACATATCTCGGAAGTAAGAAAAGGTTGTGAAGGCCTTACTTTACCCACTGAATTAACTACAAAACAAAGGATGCCATACAGTTATTTTATTTATTTATTTTTTTACGTATATTTCAGGCAAAAACAGTAAATAAAGTAGAAATTGCTGCCATTGCTGTGTCATCGCTGAAGAAACAAGTGCAAATTGTCAAATTTACCTTGAATAAACACTTTAAATACAATAATTGTGGAAAAGGGGAACATTCCACATAACAGAAAATTTCTGGTGGCCACGAACATGGCGTTCTGCCTTTGAATCCATGTCATGCTTTGTTCACTCAAATATTTAGATCAAGACCCTAGCTATGAACTCTTTAAAAGAGTTTGCCACTAATAAGGGTTGAGTGGAGAATTTCTAGAAACAAAAGTTGCAGGTGAAAACTTGTTTTTAATTTTTAATTAAAAGCTTGCTTTTTAACAGGACAAACAGGCCATTACATTAATTTCATTGCATATACATGCATCACAGTTGCCTAATAAATTAACACAGACATGAGACAACAGGGCTATTATTAGTGAGCTATTGTGTAAGTGCACCTATTAACAGAGTCAGCTATTGATTTTTTTTTCTACAAATATCAAGAATTACAGATTTCGTTACCAGTGAACATCAAAAGTGGCTTCTGAAGTGATACCCTTTAACCGACAGTGTGATGAATAATTTGCAGACTCTCTTGTCCTCTCTTATTGCATAAAGGTCCATCTGTTATCCAAATGATGCTATAGCTGTCCTAGATTTGTCATATTTTATAAAATTGCATCATATGAACATGATATGCTTTTTTTCAGTTCATCTTGTTGGTAGTGCAGATTTTGCATTCTATTTTGGTTTTAAGATGGTGTTGGAGACTTCCTCTCTGTGTTTTCCTGTGTTTTCCAAATGATAACTTGCTAAAGACATTCTTTAGTACAAGCTGTTGACTACATGCATGTCATGCTCTTATTTTTACTTGAATCTAGAGAAACACTTATCCAAGCATTCTTTATCAGCCATTAGTAGAGTATCTGAATCTTGTTGTGTTTCTGTCAATAAGACACATTCAACTTCTGGATATACTTTAGCTCGAGGGATTAAAATATCAATCTGGGATATATATATATATATAGTATGATGGTTGGTCTGTCTGTCTGTCTGTATCTTAAACTTACATTTGTACATGCACAGTGGATTGTTATTGTGATGTTTCAAGTTAATGAGATCTCATTTTTAATGTACAGCTGTGGTGGGAGATGAATGTTACCGACATGCTTGTTTTTTGTTGGCCTAATTGTTATGACAATCCCTGCTCATTGTGAAGGGAAGGCATAAAAACCTGTGGCAGATTTACTGGGTTTACCATCTGGGCTAACAGCAGCACAAACCCTTTCATTTCTTATTATGCTGCTGTAATTACTTTGAGTGAAAGTTTATTCATCTGTTTCCAAATAAACTGTTAAGCTCCAGAAGAAAAAAAAATGAAAATAAAATCTGGTTATTCTGATCTGATTATGTAAATTAAATGAATACTTTGCTGATTTCCAACTTTTTTTTAATTTATTGTGTGATTAGAAAACTATAAGCTCAAAAATGTATCTGAATACAAAAATACATTTAAAGAAAACCCCAGCAGTTTGGAAAATTAAGTTTTATGATCACAGGTTGGTGCTACAATTGTGTTCAACCTCCAAACTATCTTTCCTTTGTCTTACTGAGTTAAATCAAGCTCTAGTTGCATTGCGACTTTGTTTGTTTTACAATATAAGACCTCTTATATTGTAAGTACCATATGACATGAAATGCCAGCAAGAGTCTAACCACAAAAGTGCTTTATATGCAAAAAAGAATATGCATGTAAAAGATTACTTACTTTCCACAAGTATTTGTGGAAGGATAAAAGCATATTATGCAAATGTTCTGATGCCCAGGTTCTTACGTAATTAAATACAGGGTTCCAAAAATGGTGACTGTAGTTAATAAAAACCACAGTAGCCAAGTCAGCTAACAGACTTTTTAAGTCATGCTCATTTCTTCATATAAAAACAACTGTGATATTGCATACCAGCAATCTAAACTATTCATTACCTCCAAGAGGTTCCCAATGCCATGGAAACTACAGTAAGTTTGAAAGGTCCCCATTGGTAAAATCTGTTCAAGAATCACATATAAACAGTAGTGTTGAAACTAAGGTTTAATAACTGTACTTCCCCCTTCTGACTTCATGTATGACCAATTATTTACCATTGATTAATTCTGTGCCCAGCAGTTACTTGACATGTAATACAAATGTACAGTATTATACTGTTGCTTGTATTCGCGTTTCCATTTTGTAAATAGGCTGTTTTGGACTGTCAGATCAGAAATATTGCACTACTTTACAACCCCAGTGGGCCAATAATTTTCTTCTGCTGATTTAAATACTTTTATCAACATGTGCCTTGTTTTTCTGCATTATTCAGAGTACTTTCCCTCTGGTTTTCTCTTCATTAATTTCAATCCCAGAGAGGAATTTTTTTTTAAATTTTTTTTAAAATGATGTCAGTAGAATGAGTAGACCATATTTCATGTGATAATATATGCAGTCAAATTACTGTATGTGGCCAATTCTAAACAGTCCGCCATTCTTCATACTCCAACCAAAGATATCATATGATTCTGTAGGTTAGGATTGTTAGTGGATAGCCCTGCCATTTTTGTTTTTACAAAGCGAGCAAAGAGAAGATCGAGTATCTGCACAGACCATGTTTTTGATATAGAGGCCCCTATTTGTGGTTGCTTATTTCTCTAAATTAAGCATTTATGTGAACATATTTTTGGATGTTTTGTCCTCGGCTCCTTTTTTTTAACATATGCCTGAACCTTTTCTTTATATAAAAAGTGGATAAAGTGAACAGAGATAGTCTGGACCTGTTTGAAGGTCAGCTAAACACAATGGTCAGGTATAAAGACAGTATGCTGTAAATGAATCACAAAACTGTTATGTACTCTTTGTTATAGTGAAGATGTGTCGCCTTCACTGTGCTGCAAGTCTGTTCTGTCCTTAGTGTTGGACACGGGTTTCGCTGTCGCTCGTCACTCTCGTAATTTGCGAATGTTTTTTGAAAGTGACGATAAAAAAAAGTGGAATCGTCACTAGTGACGATCGTTTCTGTTTGTACTTTTAAAAAAAATCCCTTTTGTTAAGTCACACACAACGTCTCTTTCTTCAAAAGAAGGGATGGCTAAACCATAGAGTCACTGCTGCTGATCAGATCAGCGCCTCGGCCTCATCGCTTCATTGACTGCAACGTTCTCATCCCGTGGTAGGCGACGTAAATGCAGTCAGCCGTTCAGCGCCGCAGTTTCACGTTGCGTGTTAGTTACCATGGTAACCCAGACCGCTTTATGAGGCTGTACTAGGTGCTGCTGTAGCTTTCAGCCTCACATTATTCTTTGCAATCTGACAGCTTCTGCTGCTGCGCTTTCACGACTACAGAGTTCTGCTCAAACCTTTGCATCCGCAGTGTTCGCGCTAAGCCGCGCCAATGTCCCGCTGAAATTCTCGTAACGCGCTCGTGTGTCCCCTTCCCGGTCCAGACGCAATCAATACCAATACGCAGTAAATGAATGCATTTTGTATTACCATGACATGTCTGACGACAGGCTCATCTTTTTTACTTGTTTGTTTACACCTGCGTTTTCATAATTACACTCCTGTGCTTTTACTCGCCAGTCCAGTAGAATGCGCTCACACCCTCCCTGGTTACATTCAGTTTCACAGTGAAGCCTGGACGACAACATCAGGCTTGTTAACAACATAGCACGGCGCAAATATAACCTCGTATCCCTGTTACACCCGACAATTACTTCTGGAAGAATAAGTAATAAGCTTCAGCAGTGACTGTTGAAATATAGGTTATTATAGTTGTGCTTAAAAATACTGTGTGCAGAAGATTTGTCAAACGAAAACGCATCAGTAACTAAGAAAAAAAAGTAGCACAAATATGTGAAATGTGTCTTTTTTATGACCAAACATGCTAAAATTCAGGGCCAAAATTATTCCGTATGTGTTAAGCACCAACTGTCTCTTGACCATTTCGCCAGTAGGCCTATAACGAGCATGATAAAATTATATATATAGTGTATGTGGTTTTATACGGCACTGTATATGCCTACAATACATCTTGCATTGAGAAAACACCACTGGAATCGGAATAAAGGAAATTATTATGTAATACAGTTCACGTGCAGCATGGTTTTGGTAAGTAGCATTTTCAAAACCATATCATTATGTGCAGCATTAAAATAAGTTAAAAACATAGCAAATCCACAAAACCAACGAAATACATAGTGTATATTTGACATTGTATTTGTAGTGTTCTGTGTAACACGGGCCATCGTGTTACACAGATATACGCGTTTATCATATTATCAATAACACCAACGTGTGTTGTAAAAATAAAGCAACAATTGTTTTGAAAGCTGTCCAAAATATTTACTTGGTGGCTAAGAATGAAAAATGTCAAGATAAAAATGCCATTTTTTTATATGGAAATTGTCAAAATAAAAGGGGAAGCTGGAAGAATTTACCAGTCAGGACAACAGCATTTAAATATTACTACTATTAAACTGTATCTGTTGGTGATGTGGTTTCTTCTAGCAGTTTTCAAACTGTGGTACACGTACCCCTGGGGGTACTCGAGAAAAATTCTGAAATGGCAGACAACGCATTTTATTTAGTACCACTTGCCAATCTATAGCAAACTTTTGTCATGTAATCAACGTTTAATCGCTAACACCAGACTGATGTGCTGTGACAGAGCGTTCAGTGCACACACGGCTAATTTACATATTAAATATGTACATTTTAAATAAGCCCTGTTTAAATGTAATATAAACAGTTGGGCGGTTACTGCAGTCTGTCTGGGATACAAAAAAGACATTTTAAAAAACTAAAAGCCTAGTCTTTAACTCATTTTATTTCCTGTGTGCGTTCATGCCTGCAAGTCGATACTTATTTGTTTCAATGACCCGATTAAAGTTTATTGTAACTTAAGTTCTATCAGCTCATTTCAAAATACAGAATGTATGGCCAATCAGAAACCGCAGTATTGTCATGCGGTCTAGTTTGACAAGCCGTTACGTCTGGTGTGAGAGTAGTAAGAGTTTTTAGCTTTCAATCCAGTGAAAAAATGTGGATTGTTTGCTCAATACTAGTACATTACTAGCAAAGGGCGATCAAGACGAAATACCATCAAAGATTAAAAACGCCAAAAATGTCTTGCGACTGAAGCGCTCTCCAATTTCCCATCATCAGTGATTTGTGTGGTAACAAGCAGGGACATCCATCACACTGATACTAGGTAAGCGTTTTATTATTCTTTTTTAATTAGCATCAGTACTGTACGATTTAGTCACCAAGAATTTAAAAATGCCAGTAATATATTTTCGTATTGAGGTCAGCTGTAGAGATGCCTGGATAGAGAACTTTTCTTTGCCGTCTTTTCTATAACTTTATCATCAATATAAATACATGATTGCGGTAAATCCACTCGTTTTTTCAGCAAGAGAGAAACAGAACAAGTCAACAAGACTTGGATTTGGAACACCAGAAAAAAAAGAACAAATAAAGCTCACATGCGTCAGATAATAGAAAAAGAAAACAAGCAGCAAAGTTTCAGCCTCATTGCAAAACTCTGTTTCCATGGGTTGTATATAATATTCTAACACTGTTTTTTTTCTTTTTATTGTAAAAAGACATACATGGTAGAAGTAATTCATAATGCATTCTGTGTCTGTATGTAGCTTTTCAGGGCAAATAAATCTGGTTCTTGAGTTTTAATGTTCTAAAACTTTACAGCTGTAAATTACCAATTTATTCAAACTGTAGAGCATTATTTAAATTGTTTAATTAAATAATTGTTATGGTCAATACAGTGATTTAAGGTATAAAATAAAAACAGGATTCAGAACACCCTTGAAGACTTGAGCTGTGCACCAGTAGTGACTCCTGAATATCTGGAGTGACTAATGTTTTTAGAAAGTATTAGTCACTAGTGACTACAAAAATCTAGAACCCAGGGGAAACCCTGGTTGGACAGGGAGCCTATAGAGTTTTCTCTGTGGCTGGACATACTGAATAAGTAAATGATCCCTGGGGGGAAACCTCCATTCATTTAAAAATAATTTCTTCTGTTTCAAAGGGACCATCATTACTTTTACTTTTAAGTATAAAGTCTGTACCATGTTAATAATGGTAGACCTGCCCACCCACATGACAATCTGGATTTTACAACATGCTTTTGGGTCAGACAGAACTTTACATAGACCTAAGTGCTGTTTTAAAACAACCTTTTGGGATTGTGCTATTACCTGCACAATCCTTTATCTGACCACCTGCAACAAATTCAATTGTAATTTCAAAAGTCGATCTTGCAGCAGCTAGCCATGCAGGTACACTACAGTGACAGTATCCTGATGCTCTCTGCCAAGTTTCATTGCTCTGGTGCACCTATATTTTTTCAAAGCTCTTGCATAAAATGTTGACGTGACTTTCTGAACCACACTTTACATGACAGTGAGTCATACCTGACATGTGAATTAGGCTCTTTGCTCTGATTAACATCTTCACATCCCTGTCTTTTATCTTTAAAGCCATAATATTGTTTGCTCGCCTTTGATCATCCAAGGTTCTGTTATTATTGATGTGCCCTTTAAGTTGTTGAGACTGCAATTGATCATAATATACTGTGACTGATTTTAAAGGCACTCGCCAGCAGAACAGTCTGCATGTTTATACAGCTTCCTAAATTATGCTTTGTTTGTTGTTGAGGTGTATTGCAGTGTCTGAATGCTACTGCTATTCAAATGAGCAATTTTGCTTTATGTTACATGTATTACGTTGATGTAATTGGACAATAATGCTTATATTGTTTTAATGACAATACTGTAATGCTATTCCCTTTGTTTTTTGTTTTGATCTTTCCTTCCTTTTATGATTCTATCAGGAAATTCAACCCCTGAAGAACTTGCACTTTCTCTGAAAATAAATTCAGTGTGCCTGATTTCCACCATTTCATAGACCTGCTGTCATTAGAGGTGAACGTATTGAACTAAGGGAATAAACATCTAGTCTCGCTCTGGAAGAGTTTGTTTAACATCCCCGTTGAGGGGAGCATAGTATGCAATTCAACACCGCCACAACTAATCTGCTGATGTTTCATTAGCCATTTCAACTTCCAATATTTTCAGCGTATAGGAACTATTCAGGAAAAGTTTTACATATAAAATGTTGAGATATTGTCCTTTACACTGTACATAATTGTATTCTGTTAAATGGGTTTTATAAATCCTGCATGATAAATGTGTTGGTGACCTCTGGCCTAATGTGACTGTCATATTCTGCTGTATAGAGACAGTGCACTTTGAGTCTTAAAGTTTGGTGTTATTTATTATTATTATTATTTATTTCTTAGCAGACACCCTTATCCAGGGCGACTTACAATTGTTACAAGATATCACATTATTTTTAAATACAATTACATTATTTTTTACACATTATTTATACATACAATTACCCATTTATACAGTTGGTACACAGCTGTATTCTATGATTCCCTCAAGTAATGTTCCATTACAGTTGGTGTCCGGTAGAAATTAACTACTGTATGTCACTGCCAGTTTTAACGTCTGGACATATCAATGCTTCAGATCTTTTTCACATGTCCATTTTACTTCATGTTTAGAAACCATTCAGTTATGCGTGACAATTTTCTAAGCTAGCTATTAATAGTTACTATTATTTTCATATTGCAGATGATGAAACATGCATGGGACAGCTACAGACAGTATGGCTGGGGACACAATGAACTGAAACCTCTCGCCAAGAAAGGACATTCCACCAATATCTTCGGTAGGTTGTTTTGAATCCTTTTGCAAAATTGCTATTTTTTGTAGGGAAGGCAAATCTTAATACTGGTACATTTTTCTGGAATGTGTCACAGCTACCGCCTGAGGTTGTGATTCAGTAATACAAACGGCATGTACCTTTGTGTTCCTTTTAAATTAGCTTTTTTTTTTACTTTAATTTTTATAAAGGTTGCATATTGTTTGCTATAGTGATGAAGAATGAGAAACATGGTAGCAGTATGCCCCACGGGTAAGAGCTGTTGATTGTGACAGACTTTCTGTCCACTACACAATGACTAATATGGACCCAGCAGTCTGCAGTAACCAGTGGCCTTTGTGTTCTGGTAGAAATGCTTATACCCATTTACATCCTACCTATAAGCATCCCGGATTCATACAAAATCTATGGGGTGTAGGCTTAATTTTGAAATCTAAACAGCAGTTGGTCTAAATACTGGTGCCCTTTATCTGCCCTTTAATGTCTTGGGACGTAACACTGGGCTTAGGCATAAAACAATAAACAATCATTAGGATTTTTAAAGAGGTTGACAAGGATGGAAAAAAAAATAAAACAGTACCGGGATGTTAAAATAAAGCAGCAAATAAACAAGCAAACGGTACTGTAAACAAGAGGTGTGTGTTTCCAGATCTCCCCAGATGCGGTTCATCAAAAAACATAATAACCTTGCTGTTTTACAGAAGATGTAAAGGAATGGTTTTCTCTACTGAAATCTCATTAAGATCACCTTCCTTGCCGACTATATGCTGGTGGATTTATTTTTTATTTTTTACATTTCAGAACAGATTGCTTTCGCACATTTCTTTTAGGATGCAGGACTATGCTAATATCAATAAAGACTTGTTAGTTGCCAATCTTCCTGTCTGTTTTTTCTCAAGGTTAGAAAGACAAAGTCCTAACTTTGAGTTAAAGATGATGTATGTGCTTTGACTTTAATTAGAGTGAGGATGTGTCCGTGACATTGTGCTAAAGGCAGTTGTGGCGAGACGTTGGTTTATCATGCCATTTTCAAAAGAGCCTACATTTGCTGTATTTTAATTTTTTTTGTACTACCCATTTTGGTTTTCTTTTATGGTGACAGGGAGTAATAACAGTACTCTTAGTATAGACAGTGACTGCTCGTAGCTATACAGCACACCGCTGTGACAATGTGGCTCTCTCTCTTTACATTTCTTAGGCTATTATCATTAACAGTTCCGAACTGTGAGCCTAAAGATATTTTCATCTCTACTGACTTTTGAAGCCAACGATTATTATAATTCTTGTTATTATTGTACCTACTGAAGGATAATTTTCTTCTAAACTTCAGTGTTTAACAGTCTTATAATGTACAGTGCTGTACGAGACTTGTGTATTTGGTTGATGATAAACCTGCTAGCATGCTTTTTAAAAACAAACTCTATGACCAGTATGGTACATGAACACAATAAAACAGTCACTTCCAAAACAAACTACAAAAGCCTGCAGATTTCAAGTTTTATCTGGAGAAGACTGGAAGAAATTTAATGAAGAGCAGAATAACGCAAGAACTTACAAAAACAATAAGCGACATACATTTACAAGAATTGACCTCAGTCATATGCCTCCCTGGGAGGTTAGGCAGTTTAGACTGATGGCCCTCAGAAAGCAGAGGCTCTTAAGTGTGTGGCCCTAATGCAATAAAGTTTAATAAAAAAGAAACAGCTTGCAATAAGAAAATATTCAAACAAACAAGCAAAAACATACAATAATTTGGTGGTGTAAATTGCCCTCTTCTCAGCCTAGTTCCAACACAAAAATGAAAGCCAAGAGCTTTTAAACATTTTAAGCCAAGGGGACACTAGTCTACATGTTGCTAGAAAACTGTAGAAAGGGAGATTTTTTTGTAGAAAGTGATGTGCAAACTAAGTTTCAGGCAACTTTATCAAAGGAGAGTTGATTTTGTAGAAGCAACATTACATCATAGGATTAGTCAACCAATGAAAAGTCATGAGAAAAGTCATCTGACTGGCTATCTCGATGAAGCCAGTGTGGGATGTCATCAGGAAAAGTCTCATGATCGATTTTTGGCTATTGTTTACGGATATAAAAGTTACAGTTAACTAGTCTTCATTAACAAGCCATGCATATTTTTGATGTAAAGCCACGGTTCTAATAATTGAAGGTTAGCAAAAGGAACCCGATAAGACAAGAGTCAACATGTCTCAAAGGATTTGATAAAACAATAAAATATGAGAGAGAGAGTATGTGTATTTCTGTTGCAGTAGAAGTCAGTAAAAACGAACACAGATGGAGAATAGGGTTATCTGCAGCTTGATGTGCTGCATCATACCTACAACTATGTTTGAGTTAATTAATAAGGCTTCCATTTGATAGTTGTTTTCTATGGCAAGTAGTTTCAATATTGGGTAGTGTTTCGGGGGCTCCTAAATATAAATATATCTGGGCTTACATGATTTTGCTGGGGGCTCAGATACAAAAAGTAGAATCAACATTGTAGAAGCAACAGATTTCGTTCTACATTTTCTGGCAACATGTAGATTAGTGTCCCCTCAGCTTTAGAGTTTTTTATTCTAACCAGCTAGGGCTACAGTACTAACAAAGCCTTAAATCCAGTGATAAGTTCTAACATATCTTATTCAGTAGTAGTTTTCAAGGTAGAATTTTCCAACAGTAATGTAAATTCTGCAGGTGAAACGAGGGAGATAATGCTCTCCTAAAACATTAAGGAATACATTAAGGTAAATCTCCAATGGAATTTGAGATGGAATTGAGCGCTCTGTTCTCATTCCTGTTAAGTACTAAATTCATGTTCCAAGAATACTGTCTTCGTTTTTGTGCAAAAAAAGTCTCCATCACTGAAGGCAAATCTTGCTGCGTAATTGTTAAGTTGTTGCTCACATGAGTTTTAAATACTGTATTTCATTGGAATGATGCCCTTTTGATTACATTTTGGAAATAAAAACTCAGCATGAGTTGCCAGAAAAATGTCAGGAAGGCTTAACTGTGGAAGAATGTTTTAAACCGACACCAAGGAATGATACAGTATATACATTGTAGTGGCTATTTCTAGCAAGAACCACGTTAATGTAGACGAGGAGTTTCTTTGTATTAAATAGTTAAAGACATTCACTGTTACAGCAACGCATTCCAAAATGGTTTCTAAGTAGCTATTTAAGAACTGCACCATTGTTAATCTGGAGACACTGGCAGTCCAACCTGGAATTTCCCAGCAGAGTAATTAATATCACTATTGATTAACATAGAACAGTGCTGCATAGGTTTAGGTATATTTATGTGATGATTTTGTTTTTCCAAACGGCATAATTCCATCATGGAAAATGTAACATTGTATTTGACTCGGAAGTTATTAAAAAAAATAATAAACAGAAAAAAAAATATTCCAGTTCTATTTGAAAGCAATATTGATAGGATTAAAGCAGAGAAGGTATTACATGCCTCTTTCACACTGACATGATCTACCAGGGTCAGAACCTTCCCGGGCAGGACCCGGTGTCATACGGGTCGGGTACGTGATTTCACACTGCTTTTGATAAAGCAGGGTTGACCTGGGTGACAGACGCAAGTAAACAATATGCGTATCAGTGCGTATTACGGACGCTTCCATCCAAGCTTCACTGGAATGAACCGTCGGCTCAAATATTGAGTAGAACAAATGTTTCTTCATCCCTGCTGCAATCTGGCTCATACTGTGTCTCAAGCAACAAAAATATGGCTAAACAGAAACGTTGCTTGCGGAAGTGAAACTTTCATGCAGGCGTAGCTGTTTGTTATTGAGTCAGCTCACGAACGCCCATCAAGCATTTTGTCTCGCTCAGGTCAAAGCGTGTAGACCCACATCCTGAGATGGGTCACTGGAACCCGGGTAGGAGCGCCAATGTAAAAGGGGCTGTATGCTGGCCATACAACCAACATTCAAATATAAGAAACCGCACACTGTATGATAAATAAATGCAAGGGTGTCCCCATTGAAAACAGAAGAGATTGCTTCTGTTACTGAGAAGGTATGGCCCGTTTTTTTTTGTTGTTTTCTAATGAGTTTTCAAAAAGAAGCCAGCAGCAAGGACAAACTGCATTTTGTTGTTGTATTATTGGTACTGACATCTTCTGCAATTAAATAACATGACATTTCTAATCGCTTGACTGAACATCCTGATTTCCACTACGTTCCGGGTCTGAATAAAATAATTAGCAAGGATTGAATGTTAAACATTCAGAAATCTGAGACGGTCATTCAATAGAAGTCCTGGGTGCTGACATCCTTCCATTTGTGTCTGTCTGTCTGTCTGTCTGTCTGTCTGTCTGTCTGTCTGGCTGTGAGTGCTGCATTATGTTTTCAGTGGATTAAGCTGACAGGGCTGTTGGAACACTTGATCAATTTATAATTTGAAATGTTATTTAAGTTGATTTAGTTCCAATTCAAACTATTATTTAAGTTCGGAGAGATCGATCATTTACTGTGAACACACACTGAAACATCGAAAAGTGGCCCAACACAGTCTTTTGGTTATTTTACAGTGCAGAAGATTTAGATGGGTTTGTCTGAACAGTCCCTTTGGATGTATATCAGGTATTTTTCCCAACAGCCTTTTACTCCTTCCCCGCGGTCTTACCCGGTTAGGTTTACCACAGTCTTCACTAGCTGAGGAAGCGTGTGGTTTTCCTTAGTTGAATGACAGCACCTCTGGGTTGTTGGAGGTTAAAAGGTAGTCATTTTAATTTTAAAGATCCTTTTTTTTTTTTGCTGACAGCGTATAAAGGCTGCTACCCACCAGACACGATGCGGCAAGCTGAACTGTGGAGCGATGCGTCAAAATGAATAGAACCTATACTTTTGATAAGTATCTTTCACATGACAGGCGACGCAGGTGCAGCACTGGAGCGATGCGAAATAAATAAATATTTGAATGATAATATATGAGAGTACATTTCAAAGGAACTGGATAAGCTTGGTGTATATGATTTATTGCCATATGTGTTGGCATACCGTCAAAGAAGACATAATTTCCACATCATGGTGACAAATATGTACCAGTCTATCATAGTTTTGTCAATAGGAATTTTGAACGGTTGTATAGATCTTATCAAACCTGTCGCATCACCTCTTGTGTGTGTGGTCATGTCACTGCAAAAGTGTCTCGTCGCCAATTAAAAGATTACATCGCGTCTAGTGTGTGGAGACCTTAACAGTCTTCCCAAACGAAGCAGTCCTGCTCAATATTCATTTGTTTTGTTGAATATTCATTTGTGGTTAGAAATGTGCACCCGTTTTTTCAGCATGGGTCCTCGAGTAAATGTGACAAACATTAATTGAACAAACAGTGTAATCCCTCAAGGATATACCGCAATATACACATTTTGGTTAAACTGAGTCAGCCAGCTCACTCATTCTTGAACCTGTAGGGGACTTGTTAACGGTGGCTCTGATAGACCAACACGTATAAATGCTTGTGTTCTATTTATTAGTCCCCCAAATGTACTTTAAATATTATAGAATGAAGGATAGGATGCTGAACAAGCTTCTATTGGCCAGTACTATAGAAAACGTTCCATGACAGTGCTTCGAACAGTTCCCTATTCTGTAGCTTCTGCTTTACTTGTTGTTAATTGTTATTATTATTATTATTATTATTATTATTATTATTATTATTATTATTAATCAATAAACAGTGGTTCATTGTTGTTTCAAACATTAATTCACCGGGACACAACTTTTGAAATGGTTGACTTGAAATGTAATTATATTAGCAAGTTGACAGCTACTTCATTTCCTATTGAGCTGACATTAATGAGTCTGCTCTTCATTATAGTGTATTGAGTTATATTAAATGTCATCATGACCTAATGAAGACAATGCCACCATAGTGATTAGTTTAGATCTATTTACTTCCACTTGACTGCATTCTTTAGGGTTCATCAGGGTATTTCATTAGTTCCGTTTTTTCCACACCACCTCTTTAAAAGTCGAAAATGAGTGCCTCTGAAGCTGACTGAATTATTTTGTAATCTGTCACAGTTCTTATAAGCATTACTATGGAGTACATTCTGTATTAAAGATTTAGGTATATTAAAGTGTTACAGAACACCCTAGCGGGTTTACAAGAGACACACTAGCTGTGTTTAGTGTTTGTATTATAGTTATATTTTTAAACATCGTCCTGATTAGTTTCATATTTGTATTCACAAATCGTGGATCATACATCATATATCAGCTTTTACTCTGGACTGATAAGCATCGTAGTGTATCCAGATCCTGCTCCCTCCTGCAACAATGCTTGTTTTCTGTACCTGTAATACGATACTCACTTCAAATCAAAGCACCAACATTGTTGCAGGAGGGAGCAGGAACTGGACACACTGCAGTGTTTAGAACAAAAATCCTCTTTCTTCAATTTGGGAAAAGAAAAAGGAATTCAACTGATTGTACCCATGATGTGTGAATGAATATATCAGTTCAATTGGGATTTATGTTGAAAAAATATTGTTGTCATTCGGACAACACATGATAAAGATAAAGTAATGCCTTTCTTGTAAACAGGTTAAGATTGATCTGTATTAACACAGTTTGAATTAAGAAATGGGCTTATGGGTTTTATCATTTCATAAACGGAATCTTGAATTGTACCACACTTAGTGTACATGTGTGTAGTTCTGCATAAAGACCTCTGAATGTGTTCTGGAACAGTGAGAGACCAGAGGCTCCAGATGACTTTTATTGGTATCTAAACACCATTGCACAGGGTAATATGATAAAAATGTGTCTTTAATTTGATACAGTTGATAGGTGTTTGGGTCAGTGGAGCTTTATCAACTGTGCATAACGTACGTTGTTTTTTCGTAGTGATGAATAGATATGCTGAATCGATTCAATAAAAACTCAGACAATTTTACACAGTTCCCCAACCAGCCATCAAATTTAAATGTCCACTTTCTGCCCTGGACTTGAATTGTATTGCACTGTCAAGAACTCGTGAACCACTGTCGTTCTCGTGTTTCACCAGATTATCACCAGAGTGTATATGTTAGTGTCACAGGATAATTGGTTGCTGAGTTATGAACCCTCAAAGTGGACGTCGGGCCAGAAATGTTATCCTACAGCACCTCAGAACTCAAAAAGCAACACACTGTAGAGTACACACAGGTGCTTCTGATATGCCATAAATCTGTGTGTTTCGAAGTCTAGAAGAAAATAATACTGTATAATAAAATAATCTTGTGCATGAATGTGAACATAAAGCCCATGCTAAATGCGCTCTGCTAAACTGCTTTCCCATTATGGCTGGCTGGATCTCAGTTAAAGACCTACAGATTTCTGGTTGGATAACTTATAATAAAGCTGTTCAGTTAAGAGCAGATTGAGCAGGAGCCTGATTGCTCACATTTTTGGCACATTATTGTTTTCATAAAACAAAAATGGCTAATTCAGACTGTCCTAGGAAAACCTTTTTTGTATTGTCATTGGGACCTGCCTCCTCAAAAGATAGATACAAATACAATTTTCCTAAACTGTATATAATGCTGTAAATACTGTATGTAGTTTAACTGATAATAATTTACATAGACACCACAGTTTGTTTTACTGTTGGTTCCATTGCTTATTTGCTGTCTAGATGCATATAAACCTTCAAACACTTCCTAGAGCATTCATCTGAGGCAGTGAGATAGGGACCATTGGTTCATTTGATATAGAATGACAAAGTACTGTAAGTTTGTATTGTAATTAAACCCATTTTATAATGCATGAGATGCTGGTTGACAAAGAGTTTTTTTTTTTAATTTATTATTCACTTGAGAGGACAAGGATTAGAAATGCATGTGGATTGAACTGCTCTTTCAACCCTTAAAGAGAGTCTGCCCTGGACAGGGGAAGATTTCTGAGGTAAGACTGAATGTAAAGTATACATACATTAAACTGGTAATGAGCAAAATGTAGAAAGTAGTTTATATATAAAAACCCACTAGGATTGATAATGAAATGCATATATATGTTGTTTTGCAGTGGTTTTGTCAAACAATGTTACAGTAGTGTTTTGTAAAGCAGCCTGTGGCAAGCCATAAGTATCATTTTAAAGATCTCTCCAGTAATCAATCACTAAATTGAGAAAACCGTACCAAATCTGTTTGAGTTGCATCCATCTGTAAGCAGCTGTGCAATCTAAGCCTTCCATTTATCAACCGTTGCAGGTTGATTTGCACCGGAGGCAGAACTTATGAATTTGTTAATGAATTAGACAAGGTCACAGGTTTGCAAGGTGTTTGCCTTATTTGCACTTCATCAGCAAATTTGTGAAAACAAGTCTTCTGATCTTAAGCCTAGAGTGGCCTTAAGGCAACCTCTGGAAGTCAGACTGCCACAGGGGTTTGCCATGTCTGCATTAGTAATAATACTAACGCCCCTGAGCAGGACAGAAGCAGGTAACTACAGTATGTACATTAACAGCAGTTATTTGCCCCCTGCTGGGGATGCAGATATCCAACAACAGGATTACTTATATTTGAAATGCTTTTCCAGTTTTGATGCATCTTAGAGCCCAATCCTATTCAATTTCAGCTAGGGGTAAAAAATCTAAATATTTATTTATTTATGTATTAATTTTTATTCTATTAATGCAAATTTGTAAGGAATAAAAAAGAAATACAAACAGCAGACAAATGCTCATTGTTTATTGCATGAATTTGTGTTTTCTAAATCCATTTCCCCCAAGGTACAAGTACATTGAATTGAGCCCTTTTTGATGACATTCCTTCACAGAAGATATTCAAAATATAAAAATCTAGAGGTGTCTAAAAATATTTGATTTTTAAAAAAATGTTATTAACTCCTGATTTCTGACCTTTTTGACCCATTTTAAATGTATCACCACATGGTGGAGGATCATCCACTTTTAATTATTATTATTATTTATTTCTTAGCAGACGCCCTTATCCAGGGCGACTTACAATTGTTACAAGAAATGCTACTATAGTCCACGCATGTTACTTTAAAACCATGGTGGGATGTAAATTGATCTCTAGATTCAAACAATGCTTGACTTAACAACTTCTACAGCATTTGATTTGTTTAATTAGAAGAGATCAAGTCTTTTTTTTAATATTATTTCCTAAACAGCCAAATGATGGTGCAAATTCGGCACATTCCTTTATTTTCTTACTGATTTTTATTTATTTATTTATTTATTTATTATTTTTTTTTACTTGTCATTCAATGGATGTAGCGGTGTAATACTTTATAATAAATGCAAAGATAAAGATAGGCTAATCTGTATGATGCACTAAAATAAAATGATCATGAAGGACACATTCTGGTAAAAGGCAAAATGCTAAGTATGCTAGGGTAGCATGTAGTTCATATCAACTTGAAATAACCCTTACAGTATTTATCATTACAGTAACCTATTTGGTGGTCTACACGTTATATTTTTGGTTATGTATGATTATATTGTATGTAAAAGTCGTGATACATTGATGCACTGTTAATAGTTTCAGCGTTGATAAAGAAGCTTTTAAATCACACATTGTTTGACTCTACAGATCAATTTACTGTACTTTCAGCAAAGCAACAAGCATTTGCAATCATTTTTGTAACCAGAAAGACCTATTGAGATTGCATTTTCCTTGGGGTGGAAATACAGGTAGCAAACAAGCTGTAGATAAAACGGGTTACAACAGCTTATTAAAGCAAAATACAGGATATTGTTCACAGCTTTTTCTTCTGAGCGCTGAGGTTTAGATCTTATTATCAAGGGGCTTTAAAAATAGCAATACCTTAATAAAGCACAGCTTGTCCTGAGGAGAATTTGATGGTATGTCCTGGTTTTGTAAGTCAGTTATAACTTCTACTAGCAATAGCCATCTCCATATCCAGTTCATACTGTAGCACCATGTTAGCTGTACATTCACTTAATACTTTCGCAATGAATGACATAATAGGCTGGATTTCATAAAATACAGTCTTTAATACTGGTATGAGAATCTGGGGATACAGTATATGTGTCACTTGTAATAGTTATTACCTGTAAATGCTTGATGGTGATACTTTTGAATTTACTGCAGGGGAGCACTGTATAGGCTACCGACATACTTGCTGGCTACAGTAGAAAGTTGCAAGTTTATCACACTGCTGCTCAATACAGTACATCTTTATCACATGGATGACAGTCCAGTTCTCCTCTGATCTCTGTGTGTTTATCTGTCTCGTTAATCTTTGGTGCTTTGTTTTCAGCGTGTGGTGATTAGAAAGTGCCGGAGAGATCAGATTGAAGGGAGAATTTAAGGACAAATTCTAATGACTGCTGTGAATAGCAATGGTGCCTGCTGATTATACTGCCCTGATTTTGCAAAAAACTGGGTTTCGGTTTCAGGGCAGTGTACAGTGTTGGATGCAGTTTAAAATTAACCATTTATAAATAATCTTGATTTCTGCTTTTGCTACAAAGGATCTGTATGGAAATACATTACATGCTCCTGGAACATTGGGGTAACTGATGGAAAACAGTATGTTTTCTTTTATGAACTTATAAGAGGAATATGGTAAGTACATGATAGAATTCAGGTGAAATGTAGATGAAGGGAATAAGTTGTAGTTAAATGAAATGATATAAAGAAGGAAACCACTCGTTAACCCCTAGTTGTACCTGAGGGGTAGCAGCTGACAACTGGAAAACTGCCAAAGGCTATATTTAACAGAAGAACGCACACATGCTTTTTTAGCACCCTGAGATAGCCAGGTATAAATACTAGCATAGAAGAGATGCTTCTTTGAGATACGAGTTATGTCTTGAAGCATCCTGAATTTGGGACATTGTGGAGATCATGCCTGTTGTGTTCCCAAAAGAATAGGTCAAACTGGCCATTTACTTCACTTCCGTTAAAGCTATCGCTATATTATTGTGCATAACGATAATGTTCAGTATGCATGTAACTTTTTATTAAAGGATCGTGTTTAATTCTTAATCACTGTTTGGACATCAATCATTATAAATCATAAAAATAAGTTTCCTTACAGATCTGGACAGACAAAAATATGTGTCATTGTGATCCCACATCGCAGAACATTTACTATTTTAACAAACCACTTTAAATCTGACAAACCTAAAGCATTGCTTGCTTACAGCTCCATGCTTTGGACAATATTAGCGTAGGAGTCTGTTGTACTGGGATTCATGTTGTCTCAACCTGGATAGAAACCCCCTGTGACATAGGCTACCAAAGAGCTGCTTCATTGCATTAATAGAAAAATGTATAATAGACAGCCGCCAGGCTCATCTGACAAACTATGGCACTTTTTGGTGACCAAAAACAAACATTCTGATAATAAATCCAGGTTATTTAGAGGTTGTTTATTAAATTACTTAAACCAATGCGTTTTCCCACAGGTCCGTAATCTCAACCCCAGAGCAGGTACCCAGACCGGATCAGGGCTAGTTTGTATCGGAATGCAAAATAAGAAATGCTGCTTCCCTGTCATCATTTATTCTGTTTGTTTAAAATAATACAAATAATAATAATAATAATAATAATAATAATAATAATAATAATAATAATAATGCCACTGGAAGCACTGTCAAAATGATTTTAATCTTCTTTCTCTTTTCAATTTTTCTTTTATAAAGTTGCAAAAAGAAGCAGAGTGTAACTGGCAGTTCAAATTAAGACCATTTTTCAGCCTTAGGGAAACACTAGAATTAATGTTAATAGAGCTAAATAGAACTGGATTTAAGGAAAGGCTATCATATCATTACCATGCTGGGGAAAAGAAAAGACCAAAAAGAGTCATCTCAAAAGATCCCTGTGGGCACATCATTTGCATCTGCTTATAATTTGGTGTAAGCCACGATGTTTTCCTCTGCTGACACTGTGTCTGGGTGTAGTGGATGCCACGTTTACATTTGTTCTGTAAACGCATACAGTATATGCTGTTTGGTAAATACTGTTGACCTATTCTACAAACAATCAGTGTTATTTTGGTGGTAAAACTTGACTGCTGACAGAAATCATCTACTGTATTTATTTTAAATGCCATAATTTAATTTATTTTTCTTGACACTCATTGAATTCCACTATTCCTGCTATGATGAGATGATATGGATGTGAACAAGAAGAAAAAGAGGTTGAAATGTGTTTTGACATTGTACGGTCAGTAGTGCATGCATCACAGATTTAAAGAATTTCTTTAGTTCCCTCCCTATATTTAATTGTGACTCTCTTTTTCAACAGTGTTACCTTATTGTTACGCTTTGACTTGGGGAGCTATGAGTAATGTAGCTGTCGCCTGGGGTTTAATGAAGCTTTCTGCTTCACCAACGGCGTGCCTTACTCTATGAATGATGAATGTGTTTATAGAGTAAGGCGTTGCTCTTATATGTTTCAGTGCAGATATGATTTGCAAACGAGCCCTGAACAAGGGTGACAAAGCCGGCAATCAAACAGAAATGAAGGCAATCTTATGAACAGGATGTAGTGCAGTGTAAATACAACAAGGTTTTTTTTTTTCATTTATTTAACCCGTTGCCATCCAAGCTATCATTCGTCACCATCTTGAATCAAGCAAAAGTAAATTCAACAAGCAGTGTTTTACTGCATACTTTTTTAATCCTGCATTTTAAAGGCATGCCTATAGCAGTGTATTTCCACATTGAACTTTCTTTGAAATGCATTTGGTCACAGTCACAAGGTTGTGACAAGCATTTCTTTTAAACACAGTTGGCAAACACCTAGAAGCTTAACTTCATATCTGTTTTTTTTTCCAATTCCAGTCCTTCAATTAAATGAATCTGTCTTGTCCACTGCTGAGAACTCAATAAGTGATGTAATACCATGTTTCTTTTTCTATACTGTAATGTATATGCTAATTACCATTTTTCCTGCCCCCATTCTCTTTAAATGATGGTAGGACATGATTTATGATGATGCTGGTAATTGTTGTAACAATGTATTGCTGTACAATTATGTGCTGACATTGGTTTCGGCAGCAGCCTTTTCAGGCTTCTGTTTCTCAGTGTCAGAAGTAAAGTCCCCCCTGCATGGTGGTTGCTGCCATGTTTTAAAGTGTTTCCCGTCCTTTCTTTACTCGAGATGAATGATAAAGTAAATCAAGTGTTGTATGGGAATGAAGTCGCATGGCATACGCCCACGTCTCATCAGACAAGAATTTGAAAGAAAAACAACACAGCACTTTCCTTTTAGACAAAAGCACATATACTGAGCATCAAAAGAAACGTATCACTTATATTTGAGCATCAAAAGAAAGGTATTTGGATAAAATTCATTAGATGTGAGCGAAAAATGACAAACTGTTTTAGAGCAGTTGCAGTGACTTTGTATTGTGCTGATTAACAATTGACATCACGATGCTGCAAAATTATCTCTCGATCTTGGGCAGGGTTTGTGACTCTTGGTCTCCCAGTTCGTGGCCTGTCATTGACAGAGTGTCTGGTTATACCATCCCGCCAGGTTTGAAATTGCTTGCTGTGAGCACTCAAGACAGCGAGCCACAACACGCTGCCCTAGTCCAGCCATCAACATGCCGATTGCGCGAAGGCGCTGCTCTCTTGACAGATGTGGCATATTTTTTTTTTCTGTGATTTTCTTTATTGCTTTTATTCAAGCTTGCAATTCAATAGCTGAAATTACTCCATATCCAGTGTCCAATCAACTGTCTCACTAATTAGGTGATTTAAGTGCATATGCTTCAGTCATAGACACTCAAGCGTGTCACTGTCAAGGATGAATGATCGAGTGATTAAAAAGAAACCAAAAACATTTCGTCAGTGTCCATCATTTATATACCCTTTTTTTTCAAAAATAAATGTGTTATAATAGTGATAAGTTTCTTTTGATGCTCGGTATAGATTTTTGTACGCAGGACACATCCACACTGATTGAGCTAAAATGCTGGAGTGCCAGAAAGTGATTTCGGTTAATGACCTGAAAGTCAGGTACAGTACTGTGTTCTTCTCCCTCCTCTTGTTCTTCTCCCTCCTCTTGTTTTTCTTCCTCCTCTTCTTCATCATCTTCTGCTTGTACTTCCTCTTCTTCCATGCAGTGGTTGTTTCTTGTATCTGTAGACACCGGTGTACATTAGAAAACCACTTTGGTTTTAAACTTGGTTCCAACATTCTTTACCACAAAATATTGAGTATCATTATTCTGAGACAGATGGATGAATGTGCTTGTCAATCAATGTGTCTGTCTATACCTGTTGGATCTACTTTTTCAAGTTACTGATATTGCTCTCTAACATGGTTGTGCTTGCTAGCCTTGTTTTCCCATGTGGCACACATGGATGGAGGCCAACAAGAGAAATTCGATTTTACAAATCGAAAACTGGGTACCAGTGAGATCAGAGGTTTTGTCAGATTCAGTCTGCTGTATGTTCTGCCCCATTTGAATAATGAGCGATTGTTAATACTGTGCATAATATACAGAGGGCTTTATACAGTTGAACCTTCACCACCTCACTTACATTGTTAAATCCCCTCTACACAAAGAGCACATCTGTTTAACAGATACCTGGTCTCTGCATTTGATTTTACGAGCTTGGCTTGCATATATGCAATATTCTGTTAGTACTGATTTGATTTCTGACTAAGCCTGTCATCCCTGCATATGTTACAGGAAATTCCCAAATGGGAGCAACCATCGTTGATGCTTTGGACAGCCTCTACATAATGGGCCTGCGTGACGAATTCAAAGATGGGCAGGAGTGGATTGAGAAAAACCTTGACTTCAGTGTGGTAAGTATAGAGGGAAAAAAGTGTAGTGGAGACAGACACATGCTAACTCAGTGCTGTTTATGGTATTCTAATGTCATCAGCAGATCTTCCCTTCTCATTGGGAAACATTGCAGGCATACTGTAGGTAGTTAGTTACCAGTTTGCTGTTTTGTGGCAATCTTTGAAGAACAATGCTTTATCGTAAAACTTATAAAACTATTACATACATATGTAACAAATATTTTGGCTTGTGCCATGTTGAGGTCTATTTGAGTTCTGTCTTATAAATTTAATAGTTTTTTTGAAGTTCTAGAACAAGTATAATAAACACTAATTGATTACTTAATTGTTGACATAATTAACAGATCCAGGATTTCCTGCAAAACAGTAATAATTTAACCTTATGCACCTTGCTGTATGGGGCACAGTGAGTAAATGCACACAGAGTGCTTTAAACCAACATTTACGTTTGAATACAGAATATTAATGTTTATATCATGATAGGATATGTCCTTGGCATGTTAACATTGAAAAGGCATTTTTCGAAATGTTAATCCATTAACGTTTATTTTATTTGTATTTATTTTTTTAATTTTTAGTTCTGTTCAGTATGACAACCATTTCAGAGTGCCTCTGTCTGAATGTATTTTCACATTGTGTTATTAAAATAGCCGCTCCCTACAGGACCCTGTATATTCAGAAAGAGACAGCTTTCTTAGGACTCCAGGGACTGTTTTGAGCTGGCCTTTTCCCAAGAAAGGCAATTAAAAAATAAACTTGTTTGTCCCAAATATATGCTTCTAGGAACATAGTAGACCTCAGGTAATTGGTCTTCATTGTGTGATTAAGCGAGAGAAGGAAATTAAGTTTTGCAGAGTGAAATAAATAAGTTTCTGTGGAATCCTGTAAACACAGCTAATGAGAACTCCTTATAATGTCTGTTACCTGTGCTGTTCCATACTAAACCATTTTTACCCTTGTCTAAACTTGCCATTTTACTTTAAACATTAGAAATACTTCTGTGTAGTAATAATACAGACCAAAAAACAGTTTAGTTTATCTCCGAGTCTTTGTCACTTGGATGGCTATTGCCAAAGTCATTGACCCAATCTTTAGGGGTAATTTTCTTTATCATTTTCAGCATCTTTAAACAGCTTGTTGAGAAGTAAAAACACACTGGATACTGAAGTAAACTGCAGCTACGTTTCAACATTAAGGCACGTTTATTTGCTCCAATCAAAACATTTACAACAGGTTTGGAACAAAGACCAGAAGAGGAATGGCCAAATTTGGCCTCCCCTCTTCTGCATTATATTTTTATTGAACCCAAAGTGGCCCAAGAAGCTTTGTACAGTACATGTAATTGGCATTTACATTTTTTGTAAATCCATTGTATTTAATATACAGCGCATATTCTTTAGTTAGTTTCTTGTATATTGCTGGCTACTTGCTTTTTCTCTTTATATTTACAATAAATAAACGGTTAACAGTTGGGAAGCAAAGAAAAAGTACGTCCTTGGGCAAAAGCTATTAAGAGTAAAGTGATAAAATAGAAATGATTGATGTGCAGAATTCAGATAATTTAAACCTCTTGACCTTTTGGTCAATGAAAAATAAATGATGGGACTCCCAAATTGCTGGAGAATAAATCTGGGCACATATATTAAGATCTGTGCTTAGACAGATTACAAATCTGCTGTGGGTGAATACTGCTTCTTAATTGTATTCATGTAATTCTATTATTATCTCCCAAAGGATAGATATCCCTTGGCCTGGGGATACAGGGGACCACAGTCCTTATGTTCTTATTCCAGAACCCAAGCCATGTAACTGTCATCAATTAACTTGTCGAGTCAAGTAGATGATGCAGAATTAAGAGGCACTGTATTTCAGTTGCGTTTTTCTTTATTTTCTTTCTTCATGTATTAGGGGCTGTCCAAAAATGATCGCCATTTTCTGAAAGCATACAAAAGCTGGGGTGGGAGCCATTGGCTCCTAAGGCAAAAAGTTTGTCTGGAGCCCTGAATATTATTAGTTAGTGGGGTGAAGATTAGGAGTATTAGTAATGTTATCTTTAGTATTGAGGACAGTGCTCTTACTCATAAATCCAGATGTCTTAGTTTCTACTTTAATGAGCAGAATTTGCTTGCCCCCCCCCCCCCCAGTTGCTACACCTCAGTTTAAGTATACCCCATTATAGAGTAAAGCACAGGGGTCAAACTATAAGAAAACCATAAGCTAGTGGGCAAACCAGGGGTAGAGTACTCACGCCTTCAGCTTAATTTTTACTAGGCAGGGTCCTACACTGAGATATAAAATAATTGGGGACTGTTGTGCTACAGTGTAGACTACTGCATGTTTCCAAGTAATGTTGTTTGTTATTTAATCGTGGCGTTTTATAGTTATTGCTTGTGTAATAAATAATAGGCTACATACGCATTGAGAACTTAATGAGTTACAATGCGGTGTCCCTCTACAACGCCACCCTTACATCGACACAGTTGCCCCGCTTACAACCAAAGTAGTGAAGAAACATAGCAACTGTCGGCTGGACTAACAGTTCACCGAGAGATTTGGACCGATCACCTCAGTAGCTACAAACGTTCTCTTGCTGCTGCCAGGGTGAAGTACTTCTCAGAACTCATATCTCTGGGACACGGTTGTCACGGAGTGACCCTAAAACCCGTCTTCCCTTGTACAAGGTGCGAGCAACTTTTTTGAGTGAAAGGTACAGTGCCAATAGAAAGTCTACACCCCATTTCAAAATGTTCACCTTTTGTTGCCTTATAGCCTGGAATTTTAAAATGCATTAAGATATTTATTTTTCTAATTTATCTACACATCCTACAAATTCCAAGTGAAAAAATATTCTAGAAATTTGTAGAAAATTAAAAATAAAAACTGAAATAGCTTGGTTGGATAAGTGTCCATCCCCCTTGTAATAGCAATCGTAAATTAGCTCAGGTGTAACCAATCGCCTTCAAAATCACACCAAGTTAAGTGGCCTCCACCTGTGTTAAATTGTAGTGATTCACATGATTTCAGGATAAATTCAGCAGTTCCTGTAGGTTCCCTCTGCTGGGTAGTGCATTTCAAAGCAAAGACTCAACCATGAGCACCAAGGCGCTTTCAAAAGAACTGGGACAAAGTTGTTGAAAGGCACAGATCAGGGGATGGGTATAAAAAAATATCAAAGGCCTTGAATATCCCTTGGAGCACGGTCAAGACGATTATTAAGAAGTGGAAGGTGTATGGCACCACCAAGACCCTGCCTAGATCAGGTCGTCCCTCCAAATTGGATGACCGAGCAAGAAGGATACTGATCAGAGAGGCTACCAAGAGGCCAATGGCAATATTGAAAGAGCTACAGGCTTTTATGGCCAAGACTGGTCAAAGTGTGCATGTGACAACAATATCCAAAGCACTCCACAAATCTGGCCTGTATGGTAGGGTGGCAAGAAGGAAGCCATTACTCAAGAAAGCCCACCTTGAATGCCGTTTGATGTATGCTAAAAAAACACTCAGGAGATTCTGTAGCCATGTGGCAAAAAGTTTTGTGGTCTGACGAAACTAAAATGGAACTTTTTGGCCTAAATGCAAAGCGGTATGTTTGGCGCAAACCCAACACAGCGCATCACCCAAAGAACACCATCCCTACTGTGAAGCATGGTGGAGGCAGCATCAGGTTATGGGGTTGTTTCTCATCAGCAGGGACTGGGGCACTTGTCAGGACACAAGGGAAAATGAATGGAGCAAAGTACAGAGACGTCCTTGAGGAAAACCTGCAAGAAAGCTGAAACTGGGATGGAAGTTCACCTTTCAGTATGACAATGACTCAAAGCACTCAGTCAGAGCTACACTGGAGTGGCTAAGGAACAAAAAGGTACATATCCTTGAGTGGCCCAGTCAGAGCCCCAACCTAAATCCAATCGAAAATTTGTGGCATGACTTGAATATTGCTGTCCATTAATGCTCTCCAAGGAACTTGACAGAGCTTGAACAGTTTTGTAAATATTGCCAAATCTAGGTGTGTAAAGTTGGTAGATACCTATCCCAACAGACTCACAGCTGTAATTGCTGCCAAAGGGGCTTCCACCAAGTATTAACGCAGGGGGGGGTGGAGACTTATCCAATTATGATCTTTCAATTTTGTATTTTTAATATATAATTTTTTTTCTCAATAAAAAACTTTTTTCCCCTTAACAGTGTGGAGCATGGTGTGTAGATAGGTGGAAAAAAATCATCATTTAAATGCATTAAACTCTGAGGCACTGACACAACAAAATGTGAAAAAAGTTCAAGGGGGTGCTGCGGCAGAGATGTCTGGCTCTTCGATAGAAACAGCTTAATTTATTTGAGGTTTCCCGAGTGATGATGTGAATGAGAATGTATATTGGGAGCCCAGCTAACAAGATTTAAGTTTTTGCAGGTATAAACAAACAAGATAGCTGCTTCCGCATCCAGCGCTCAAAGAATATCACAGACATTTGCAGAGCTTATTGAGATGTTACAGTAATAAAATAATGACTTGGATCTCATTATTGAGGAGTTTGGTGATAAAACGATTGATCAGGAGATGATTTATCAGTATGCACGACTATGAAGAGGTATGTGAAAAATACTGTGAACAAGGGGTGGGGTGGGGCTGGAGATGCAGTACTGAGTGTCCTGTTGATATGCAGTGCCTTTTAAACCTGTTTTACTGTGGCTGAAAAAAAACATTTTTAAACAGCGTGTCTAAAATAAACTGCGTGTGTGAAAATAAATTGGACCTGACGCGCCTGAGACACACTGAATAAATGGACCGCAAAGGGTTAAAGACTCACCCACACATGTGGTGGTTTTGACAGACTCATTGAGAGCAGAAACTGACCCAAGACTGTCACAGCTACTAGAAGCGGGACGATCTTTGGGATACAAATTGAACATTTGTGAAACTGCAACAAATACTGTAATGAATATAATGTGTTTTAAACAATGTAAAACCAGTAGAACATATTGGGTAGCTTTTGTGTTTTGTGTCTGTGAAAGAACCTGCTGGAAGGAGTCAAACTTGGCAGGCTCTTATCACAATAAGACCTTGTTAGCACATTCCAGTTTTATGAGAAAAGGTATCCAATTTCTTTAATTACTTTACTTTCAGATAACAGAAGGTAGGAGTTTGTATTAAAATAAATATTTTTCTGTTTATAACAAACATTTATCAGAACTTGGCAAGAAGAAATGGGATGGATGTTTTACTGTGTTAAGCTACAATCTGGTCTAAAATAATCAGTATTAGAAAGTGCCTACAGTAGAGTCTCATTTAATCAACACCAAAAATTGGCCGAAGGCTAGGACGTCTTAACACCTGCTTCAACTGAATTTTGTATGAAAAGAAAAAGGGGTCAGACTTGGCTCAGTCAGAATAACATTATTGCATTAATGGTAGCCTGTATTTAGATGTAAATAACTGGACCTTACACTAAAAGCTTAAAAAGACTTAGAAATGACCATTTCTAAGAGCAACTGTTATACTGAAGTAACTGAATTAGAAATACATCGTATAATGTCGTTTAAAGTTAAACTGTTGAAAGAACATATTGAGAGTTCATTATAACAGATGCTTGACATTGACAAGGTTATGAACAAACTGTTAAAACACATTTGAGATAATGTTCATTTAATTTAATCAATTTAAGAATTAGTCCAGTCTCTATCTCTAACTAAACAAAACATATTTTAGACATTACAATGTCCATTAAATTGGTTTATGTAAAGGTTTTACTGCAATAAAAAACAAGAACTGTTAGGTTGGAATATTAGACAATAAAGTGGAAACTGTATTCAATAACTTTAATACACAAAAAACCTATAGAAAAACAACCTCGCCCTTATCTGCTTGCAACCAGAGCGGTGCTATTATGGAAGGTTCTTTTTGGCAGTCGAAGCGAGATTTACTTGTCATCCACAGTTTTGATTCCAAGACCTTTCTATAATAAGAAAACTTGGCAGTCGAGCGAGCATTTCATAAAATAGAAAAGTTGTCTCCAGTATCAGTTCTTATCAAATAGTAGCGACTTCAATTGAGGTGATGTTTAAGACCCAAACAAGACTTCATGCTGTGAATTTGGAGTCATGTTTACAGTGGAGTTTCATATTAATCAAAGCAATTGTCTTGGCAAGAAAACAGGGTTGTGCAGGCAACTTTTAGAAATAGAGGTCAGGCTCAGTTCGAGAATGGGACAGTTAAATAAAGCTATTATACTTAACATGCTCATTATAGCTTGAATTTAAATGGAAATAACTGAACTGACCACTGTTTGCTAATTCAGAGGCTTGTGTAACGGGGGTCTTAGTACCTGCTGCTTTTGTTGTGGGTGTCCGCTGAATGATGAGAGAGACACAGAGGAATGCAGTTGACAACACCACTCGGGCGTCCAGGTTTTATTCAAATAAACAGAAAGTTGCAGTGACAGGTGGCTGCCACTAGGGTACCAGCAATGATAGCCCTATTGCAGGAGGACATACACATACAGAGTGTAATCAAAATAATAATAACTCCAAAAATGCAAAACAAAATACAGTGAGAAAACAGCTTAAAACAAAAGTTTGCCGAACACTGGCTTAGCTCTGCTACCACTAAAAGGGAGGTTGAGCTCCGGAACCTACTCTGTGACACACTAAAATAAACTGTTGTGGGATCAAAATCCCTTAAATTAATCCCTATGCAACTCACTCGCCCTGGCTCTCCACACAGTAGTGAGGCTGCACGCTTGCTGGAACTAGAACAAAAGAACTGGCTTTACAGCTCCTTTTTTATACCATGTGGCTGGGCTTAAAACAATATATTTTACTACACATATAAACTTGTATTGTATTGAATTGTATTGTATTATAGCAAGGATCCTGTGAACTTTAATTCACCTGACTTTTTAGAAAAAGGAGGAGTTGGAAAAAGAGCTATGAAATCATGTTCCAATATTTTTTGGCAAGAAGTTATATAAAATTAACTGTCAAGGCTGAGTGATGATCATATTTGAGGCAGCAGTGTGGAGTAGTGGTTAGGGCTCTGGCCCCTTGACCGGAGGGTCGTTGGTTCAATCCCAGGTGGGGGACACTGTTGCTGTACCCTTGAGCAAGGTACTTACCAAGATTGCTCCAGTAAAAACCCAACTGTATAAATGGGTAATTGTATGTAAAAATAATGTGTAAATAATAATGTGATATCTTGTAACATTTGTAAGTCGCCCTGGATAAGGGCGTCTGCTAAGAAATAAATAATAATAATAATATTTAATCGGGACTCCATTGATCTTGATTTTGCAATCTGATGTGGTCCATGCTCTGAGGGTCTTTAAAAAAATGATTGGTATTCTGCACTTCCAAATATATTTTGGAAGGTAAGAACTATTTTGAATCTATCTCTCTTATATTGTTGCATTGCTAGAAGGTATATGATTTATGTTTTAGTCTAAGATAGTGATATATTGGATGCTTAGAATTTAACAGTGGGTGTTTGTAGCTTTTTGTATGGCTGGCCTAAGGGCTAAGCATATAATTAACCATATCTGTTTTACTGTATTGAAGTACTAATGCTATTAAACCTGTAAAGGCACTGGATTACCCTGATTGCTTATTACTTGGGATTTACGGTGGTCTGCGCAACCAACCAATCAATTTTTTAAAGCATTTAATACATCGAAAGGGTACTAATCATACTCAGATTCGTTAAAACTTCAAATTAAATGAGTCTGTGTGATTTTCTTGATTTATTAGAAAAAATTGTCTAAACAAAACCACTTACAGGAGTTTTGAACATCTCTGTCCTCCTTAAACGTCTCCCATGGGTTTAAGAGCTCAGAGCATGTGTATAAATAAAAACAGTATGTGCGAATCTGACACGGTATACCAAATGTTCTCTCCAAAACCACTGATCAAATCCTGCATCCAGCCATCGATAAATCCACCTCCCATTCATCCTCCTCCTCTTACCTGCCATGATTTCTCCTCTATTCTAAGCTCTCCTGCCACAAACCCAGTATAGTAGTTGACCACCTTGACTCCCCTCCAATTGCCCCTCCTGCTCTCTTCCTTCTCTCCTCTCTCCATTACTGATGTCTCCATTTTGGGTATTTCTGTAATCACTTTTTCAAACAACTATTTGATAAAAACAAAGGACACGTGTGTTCAACATAAAACAATGCAAGTTCAAAATAAAAATGCTGTCACTCTTTTGTCCCTAACACAAAATAAATGTATTTCTTCAATATGGCTAACGACTGTCTTTCTTTTTACAGAATGCTGAAGTGTCTGTCTTTGAAGTCAATATCCGGTTCATTGGTGGTTTACTTGCATCGTATTACCTGTCTGGACAGGAGGTAAGAACCGCTGGTTTGATTGTTGTACAGATACATGACGATTTAAATAAGAACTAACTACCTGGCAGAAGTGCAATACTGTATATTGGGATTGTGTGCAATATCTCATATTTACTACTGTGGAAATACATAACTCATTCATGGACTTTGTAAGCTGAGATGCAATCTTGCACAATCTTATTATAGGATATTGCATTTTCATGTAGGCATGTTTTTGTTTTTAGCACACACATTTCAGTTACTGAGCAAGTAACTTTGAGATGGCATTACAAGAAGCTCCTTCAACTACATAAAAGTGCTTTTGTTTTTCAGTTTCATCATGGAGTAGGGTCTTGAATTATTTTTCAACGTGAACTATAAACATGGTTTCAGCATATGTGCATACAACAATGAAAATGCTGTGCCTGTATTTTCCTCAGGACCACTGCTGGTTCTATAGAGTATACAGTATTTGGGGTTGGTACATACACCTGCCTAGGAATCTGAATTCAGTAACTCCTGTAGCACTTCCAAATCCCTGCAAACGCCATGCCAGTTATTATATTTCACATATGAAGAAAGAAAGAAGGAAAGAAAGAAATAATCTTATATAAAAGTAAACTGAGACAAGTCTGGCAGGTTCGCAAAGGGCTTGACTGTCTCTCTCTAGTTTGGTGCTGTTTAATGGTGATGGTGGCTACCCAAAGACCACTAGGGGACTCGAACATCACTGATGGAGGCTGCAAAGGGGTTAAGGCCTTTTTTTTTCTCTGAACACCAGTCTTCAATCTATTATAAAGAACAGATTATATTTGCTGTTCTTTGTGAAACCGTAATCTAGTTCACAACCACCAACTTTTCATCCCAATATTTGAGTGCTTTAGCCTTGCCTTTTGAGACAAGCTTGTCACACTTGGCCTTACAGGTTGGCTGGTAACCTGGATTGTTTGTCTCTTCTATTCCTGTCATTGCACCAACGAAACGGCTTATTGTAAAGGTCATTAAACGGTGGCAGTTTCGATCTCTGGTCGAGATTGACAAAGGAGATGTAATGAAAGATTGAAATGTGGCTTGGCAGATCGCCCACAGGGCTGGCAATTTCTCCATGGTGTTACTATGGGGACAGAAGCAAGCCACTTCGTCCTGTAGCTTCTGTGGAGGAGCTGCTGGACACAAGCATCGGTATGAGCTCACTGAAATGCAGGTTTTTGTTCTCACTATTTGAAACCTGTGAAGGATCTTGTTTGAACAAATGCTTTGATGTTACATAATCAACAAAGACTCATACTGCAAGCTCCTCATTTCCTAAATAAACTATGAATAAAATAAGTTTCTCTGTGTCGTAATTAAAGAAAATTGTTAATCGTTGTCTTGTGGTTTCTTGCCAGTACAATTTTAAATTTAAAAAGTTGCACTGTATAGATTTTCATGACTGCACAAAATAACTGTTTTTGCTTTTTAAATATCAATGTATGAGATGTTCCTAGGATTACACCAATATTTCTGTAGTCATTTAACGTTTCTGCAAGTTTTACATTTTTTGTAATTTAAAACAATGCCACATCATTTAAAGCTACTCCTTGTCATCAGTTTAATTCAGTCCTGTTAAGAAAACTGCCCACATAAATACCGTATTTACAAAGATACAACCTCAATTATGCACATGGAGGCAGTTTGTGGCCATCTGCTATCACACAGAGCATTGCAGTTATGTACTGCATCTCATTTCCAGTCGTGATTACTTACACCTGTTTTTCTCCGAATTCATGAACTATGATATTGCTTGACATGTCAAAAAATACTGGGGTCTGTTCAGCATTTCTGATCTGTCCAAGCTGGCACTGTTTGTTTGAACTGCTGAAATTGTAGAAAAAACTCTCTTTGAATTCCTCAGGAAGCTAATGACGCTTCTTTGAAAATGGCTGCCTGTATGTCATGGATGATTTTTTCTCGGCAGTCGGTCACGTTGCTGTTTGTGTACTCGGGTAGTCACATCTTTTGTTGGTGATTTTTTAAAACACGCATCACTACACAGTACTTGAATTTAAGATGCAGGCTATTTGAGAAGAAAAAAATTGTTTAAAAAGTGTGTCTTAAATTTGAAGGAATACGGTAAACCTCCAGTAAATGAAACATACAGAACCACACACTGTACTTAAAATCTTTAGCCAAAATGCAATTTCAGAATCTCTAGATGGCTGGCTAGACACATTGAAGACTTTCCTTTTTAATGTTTAACTAAAATGCAAAGAGGTTTAAGAGGAAATTGAGTTTCAACCGAGCGTCACAAGTGGCTTGATACGGTTGTATGGAATTCTTTTTTTTAATGTGATAGCCACGCAGACTGCCCTCTTCATCCACTGCCATGAATTTGAAACAGAAATGTTCTGTTGTCCTTCTTTGCAGAGAATTATGGAAATATAAAAAAGGAAGCAGGGTTATCTTCAGTCCTGACAGAGCAATTTTTTTGTCCACTGCTGATTTTAGTGGCGTTGTATACAAAATGCTTTATTGCTGTATCTTTCCTGCCAAAGGAAATGTGTTAAATATTCACAGAACAAATAACGGCTTGATTGATTTGTGTTTGATTGATACCTTCTACATCTTCGGTTTTAAGCAGCTCTTTTATGTGTTTGTCTCATCTCGTTTTTATAACTGACATCAACATGTTGTCATCGGAGGAGCTAGGTAATAACAACTTAATTCAAAGGATTGGACTCATTCCAAGTGTCACCTTAAATATTGAACAGAGATGCTGACAAACCTCTTAATACTGTCCCCTCTGATCTGCATGTTGGGGCAGGATATAGCCTGCAGCCATAGGATGCGCTGTCATGCATGATTTATGCTACCATTGTATACCAGAAAATCCATACGATGCCCTTTTAAACAAAAGTGAAATAGCTGCATTATAATAAACCATCAAAGGATGATTCTTCTTCTATTGTGTTTCATTTGTAGTGGAATGCTATGCAGATTCATTCACAATTCCAGACCAGGCCATACCACTGCAGCAGCATTGTTTTCACAGATGATACTACTGTAGCAAACCATTTG
This sequence comes from Acipenser oxyrinchus oxyrinchus, assembly GCA_030684275.1. Taxonomy (NCBI): domain Eukaryota; kingdom Metazoa; phylum Chordata; class Actinopteri; order Acipenseriformes; family Acipenseridae; genus Acipenser; species Acipenser oxyrinchus. Next base: position 20,634,001 of record CM060255.1, read on the forward strand.
TTATCACAGGCTGCACTGATGACGAGAGAAATGATCCAGCTTTGTATTCCAACTGTAAAGCTGGGCACCTCCTCACCTATTTTCCTAGGAGACCTCATTACATTTTCCAAACTGCTACAGACAGATATTTCACATTCCCTCCCAAATACCAATCGCACATATCTGGGACTAATCCTCAAGATATTTACTTATAATTAACTTTACTCTTGGAGCCTTCTGTCCCTGTGACCAGCTATACTATATAACTAAGCCCTTTCATTATGGACTCAGGTTGTGGTATTTCTGTCCTGTTAAGAGAATTGATTACTCAAAATGAATTCCTAATTGTCATTAAAAAAAAAATCATGTGAACCCTGTAGTTTATTAAGGCTGCAACCCTTCAGCAATTCTAATAAACCCCTTTACCGCAGACAACAAAGTTGCAATCATACAGTACCTGCTGCCACAACAAACAATTGGAATAAGGCTGAGGAAGGCAGGGAGATATAGAGGCTTTATTGCTCAATGTCACTTTATGCTTGTTTACCCCAATATTATTGTTTAATTTAACCAGTATGTGGTCAGTGATTTGTGAATCGTCTTGGTTACCAGTTAACCCTACTGATGGGAGAAAACATCTTGCATGAGGGAAAATGTTGCCTACTGTATTATACTCCTGACTGTAAAACAGAACCCTGAGCTAATGCTGGATAACATTATATAGTTTAATATAGTTGCAGCAGTTGGTTGATTGGGTCTTAATATAAAACCCTTTTCTGCAGTCTTTCCAGACTGACTCGGCCCTGTTAGCCTGCGATAAAGCAAGTGAAACATTACTGTAGGTTATGGCCCTGTAATAACAAGTCTTGGTAGATGGAGGAGGATTCTTTTTTTTATTATTTCCAATGAAGCAGTTTAAACGTATGCTGTCATGCATTTATCAAAGCTGAGATGAATTCAGTGCCCCCCTTGTCTGTTTAATGCTTAGATTTATTTTCACCATGGGGCACTTAGAGGTATAAGGCTGGCATTCCCATGGTATTTCTTATTCTTGGTCTGGATACTGGTGTGTGTGTTAAGGAATATGAGATAACGTCATAATGATGGCCCTGCAGTAGATTAATTTCTGAGAGTGTCGGCATCTACTCTGTCACTAGTTCAGTAGTCATGGTCTGTGTGCTAACCTTGTAAATAATGCAACTGCACCTGCACTTCCACAGCATTAATCTGCTACTCAGTACATAATCCAGCATATCAACAAACAAAATGTGTTCCTCCTGTGGTGACAACATCACAGTTAAATTATAAATTCTGAAGATCATTAATGGTAATTATAGATAATTGAACTAATGTTCTCCGTCACTGAGAAAATCCGTCCCCAGTCCTACGCGGGGCAAATTCCCAGTGTAAGAAGTCGGACTCCTAGAAGTAGATTTGATGACAGTAATGAATGCACTGGAACTCGCCTTATTGCTTTGCAATCCATGTATTTACTTTCATATTTGTTGCTTAGACTGTGATATACTTTAATTAATTTATGTTTTTTTTTTAATTGCTTGTGAGTCTCTATAATCCTATTTTCCGCTTATGCATTCAGGTGACCCGAGGGATACATTTGGTTATTTCCACAGTGTGTGCAATAATAAGATTTATTTCTGCGGCTCTGACATTCAAAATGGAAAATGGTAGCTGGTACCATTACTATACTAATTTACATACCTATTTGAAAATCCTGTTTAAAAAAAAGTCTTTGCCTATGGTAACATTTTGATGGGGACATTAGTAAAGGTACATTAGTAGTAACAATTGAATAGAATCATCATGTTTCAAATCATGCTCTAATGATTTAACACCATATGAACTGGTTTACATACAATTGTGTTTTGCAGGGTGGGATTTCATTTTAATCATAGCAGTGCTGTTCTTGTAGCAGCTTTAAGAAAAACTGGTAAAGATTGCGACTGAGTTGGCATTTTTAGCAAAGCAAAATGTACAGTTAGCTTACCCAGTTTTAAGTCGGATTTGCCACAGTTTTATTCCAGCCCCGTGCTTCCAAAGCATTGCTTAAGGCCGAGGATACTGGCAGTAAATTACTTTTTTCCTGCAGTGAATGAAAAGCCATATCAATTTACAAAATAATAATAAGGGCCTATCTAGTCTTATTAACCCTGTTTATTCTAAGAATGTGTGTGTGTGTTTTCTCTTTCTCTTTCAGGTTTTCAAGGTCAAAGCTGCCCAGCTGGCAGAAAAGCTGCTGCCTGCATTTAACACCCCGACTGGTATACCCTGGGCAATGGTAAATTTAAAAAGGTGAGGATTTCCATCATCGAGTCGATTTGTGTGCCTCCACAGGGCTTAATGAGATGGGCACTACAAATAGTACATTGTGTGTATCAAACTCATGCAGCTGACAACTTCAAGGGTACATTCAGCTCTTGATTGCATCCCAGTGTCAGGCAGCTCTGAGAAGCTAATCAGGCTGTTCAGTTCAGTTCTTCAAATCATGTAAGAATGCAGTTTGTCTCAAGGTTTTCTCCCTGTTATGACATAGATAGGAGTCAGCAAGAAAGTTTATCAACAACAAAAACAAATTATTATCATAAGTGTGCACTTTCGCAGTCTTTTTGTGTTACATACCAACAGACTACATCAAGTCTCTGTTTTTTTTGAGCCTGCTGGCTATATCTGTAAAAATAAATAGATGGGCTTATGTATACTGTGTATGTTTGTTACACTAGCATGCATAAAAAGCCTTTGCTTTCTGTCTAGTTTTTAAACCAGTCAGGTTAGAAAAGCAATATAGTACCGTGATAAAAGCCAGGCAGGAATATATACAGTAAAGCCCCTTAATACACTTTAGGCCAGATATTAGTGTTTAAAAATCCTCGATCGAATCCCCTGGTATATCCTTTCTCCTGTGGTGCAGTATAAAGTTATCAATTTAAAATAAACTGCTTAGCCTTTGAAGGTCAGCTTTGTCATTGTCTAAGTTTTCAATGATAAAGGGATCCTTTGGGGTAAGTGTGGCTGATGCAGAGAAGTGTGTGAATCAGTGATAGAGGAGGGAGTCCTGGAAGGAGAGGGGGTGGGAGTAGAGGGTGTGTAAAATACAGTACTCTACAATAAGCAAACAAACAATAAAGTAGGCCACCTATATGTAGGGGTTGGGTCATTTGTTGCCTGTTTTTAATCTCCCACTGATTGACTAGATTATCGACTCAAAATAGCAGCAAAGAGTTTAAATGTCAGATATCATATTCTGTATATGCAAATTGTGTTACCAAGTGCAGTGGTAACTTAAATGTTATCCATTTACTTGTGCGCTGTTTCAGTTGAGTGTGAGCCGACTCGGCCAAATGCGTTCACAGTAAAGCAAGAAAGAGAGCTAAAGTGGCTCTGAGCCTGGTCTCAAGTAGGCTACATTTATGACAGCTCAGTGTAGGACTGCTCGGTTTACACTACAAGATGTCCTAAAAGTGGCAAGTGCAAACTGAGTATGAATGCTTTTAAGTCACAATTAAACAAACCCATTTATTGGGTTAAAATGAAACCAAACTTCCCATCCAGTTGTACTGTATTGCTAGAAAACGGATAACATTGGGGGTGGTACTGCACTTGTGGGGCTTTAAGTTTATAGAAGGCATATATTTACTCACTAAATTATGTGAAACAGGTTTGAATTGGGTAAAACGTGCAACCAATGACTTAACCCCTTTTTAGCATGGCTTTAAAACCAAGGATGTGGCTGATGAGAGTAGAGGGTTAAAGAATATCAAAGCATCTCTGTTTCCTTCTGAACGTAATAGGTTGTTAATACAGTACCTTGCCCCCATTAACTGCTCAGGTTTACCGGACCACCTAATTGTTTTAGAGAAGTTATGTGAGCTGTCTCTGTGGAGGGCAGACTGTAATGTATTCCAGGCTAGACAAAGAGCAGTGGGCAGGATAATCCACAAGAGGAATAGCTAATTGGTTTTAATCCAAAAAAGAATGTTTACTTGATTAATTGTTCCTCCATCTTAAAGGATAAATTAATGTTTAGGTAAATGATATATATATATATATATATATATATATATATATATATATATATATATATATATATATATATATAAATAAATAAAATCACAAACTGTAACATTTTATTTAAAGGGTGTATACTTGACTGATTTGAATGGTTTTGCAAATGACATCCTTGACATGTATTCTGAAATGTTTGAAAGCTGAATTTCCTTGTTGCATGTCAGTTTCACATCTGATTACTTTGATAGAGGGCTGGTAATCAATTTTAAGACCAGATTAAATGAAAGCAGGCTTTTGTTATTTTCTGTTCTATGTTCTGAACTACATAAACCTGTTCTAGATAAGCAGACTTTCTACAGGAGTTATCTATCAAGTGAAGTCCGTAAGACCAAGATATGCATTGAACCATGGATGCAAACCATGGGTCTGATGATTGCTGGCACATGATCAATTTAGTAACAACAAAGTAGCAATAAAAACAGGACTGGGTGCGGAATAAGTGGATTATTAAAACTTATACAACCAGTTTGCTGTGAGTAATAACCAGTAATAATCTGTTTGGCATTTACTGGGTTATAGCACACTTTTTATAGTAATCTTGCTTTGGGAATGTACAATCATTGGTCTCGGCTGGTGAAAGTAATTACAGATTGTAGAGCTCCACTTGATTCCACTTTGGGACCATGCTGCAATTATTTCGCTCCTTCATTGTCACTGTGATTTTTATTCATAGCAAAAGACTTCATGTCTGGAATAAGACATTTGACAACAGTGCGAATGGCTTGGCAAACAGCTTTGAAGCCATCCCTGCTGGCTCTATTATGAAGAAGTGCTCTTCAGATCAAACTAAGACAGCCCCATTCAAGTGTGTTTCATGTAATCACAATCATTCTGCCCTCTTAAGCCAGAGCTGCTGTTCTGACTTTCCACTTGTAAGACTGCATTTGCATTTGTACGTCTTTATGACCCTGTGCTGCCTGAAGCCAACAGTATCTTTTTGATATGCAGAACATAATTGCAATTATTGGTCATTTATACAAATCTAACAAAATCAGCAAAAGTGTTCATCCAATTTAAACTAAAACCATAAAACCTAATTGCAAAATGTATGTGAAAAATCAGCTTTGTGTTTTAAGGTATTTTTAGCTGTTTTTGAAGTGTTCCAGAAAAAAAAAGACTGCTTTCTCTGCCGTAGGACGTTCGGTGTCCCACAAGAAGCATATGGATACCAACTTAAATGAAAAGTATGGTTGTATGAAAAGAAAAAATTGAATTACTTTTTTCTTTCGATTTTAATGTTGCTAACCTAGTTTGCCATTTACCATAATTACATATTTTTTATTTATATCGCTGTGTTAAAAAAATCACTTTTTTTTTTTTTACTAAATTTGAACAGAAGCGATATTAGTTATTTATTGGACATGCATAGTCCATCGATTTGTGAAACTATTAAAACATGAAGATTGACAAATGTTTGATGAGAGTAATAAAATGCTTATATATGAGACTATCTATACAATATTTTATTTTAAAATAAAACACAGACTGCAAATCTCATGGCGATGAGTTTATGTATTAATTAATTTATGTATTTATTTTTCAGTGAGAGTAGTGCAGGGAAAGAATGAAAAATTGCTGTAAAATGTTGTACGCTGTTTCTAAAAAAATATGTATATCATATAAATAAACAAAAGAAAAAACATATTTTGTCTTTGTAGAATTTGATGGAGCCTACTGTAAATATTGCGTGCATTTTGGTAGAAAAGCAGTAAAAAATGCAGAGAAATTGACATGTTATACACATCTGGGGTTTAGCAGTTACAAAACTGAAAACGTCAAGAAAAATCAGAATTCCACAAAGCAGCAGTAATAGTTGGCAATGATTTTGTATCTCTGTAGTGAAAAAATTAAGCTGACAAATGGTGTTTGATTCAAAAACACTTTATATACAAGAAAGGTATACCTCCAATACAATCATATTAGCACAAGATTTAAACTTTGGATAAGGCCTCAGTACAGCACAGCGCATGATATGTTTGTATCAGAAAGCATGGATGTACATAGAGTCAATTCGAAAGACTTTGCAATGTTTGATGTTTATGTCTTTGTAAACAATTGTTGAACCCCCCCCCCCCCTTCAACCTGACTGGTTTCTGTCCAATAATCGAGGTAGTCGTTCTCTTATTACACACGGCGAGCCTACCACATACTTCCTCTGTGGGAAAGGGGACAGTGCTCTCTGACCTTATGGTCCGCCACGTGCCACATTGAGGAGGACGCATCCATCTTGTCTTTTAATGCACCTTCCCCCTGTCTCAGGGTCAGCCACGTGTAATGAGAGAATTCTAAACTTGGACAATACTGCATTAAAATGACTATAAAAGCACATTCACACACAATTTAAAAACAATGATTACAAACAACTTGGCTATAAAAGACATACACATAATGTAAAACCTATAATTAATAACGTAATTAATACCTCATGCAGAAAGCCATTACTACATCTGTGATGCAACAAACTAAAACACCTGTACATCAGACGCTGAATTCAGCTTATAGAGAAAGAGTGGGAAAAACAGGCAAAAAATATATTTATATCTGAATAGCTTCAAGTATTACTTATTATACTTGTACTCTTAGTATGTTACTTAAATTTACTAGCAAATGTGTTCCAAACTGCACTGAAAGGAACATTTCCTTAAAGTATGTTATAAATTTGTTGAGGTGAGGTGAGGTGGGGTCACAGGGTACCTTTTGTGTATCTTGAAGAATTTAGTGAACCAGTCAAGCTACAAGGTAGATCTGCCCCTGTTAATCACTAATTGATTGATTGTGTTCAGTGTTAAATAAAACCAAAATCCTACAAGTTATATCAACTTTTTTGTGTGTGTTTTGTGCGACAGGGAGGGGGCAAGTAGATTTTTAAAGAGGACAAGTAGATCTTTCTATCATTTTATCCCTTGGACAAGAAGTGTTTTTCAAAAATTGCACACCCCTGTGCACTATATTAACAAGATGCAGGAAGATATTTCAAAGTGCTCTTTTAGGTGTAAAATGGATTACCTTGAATGTGAGGAGGCTTGATTGGGCCTTGTAGATGAGCAGACTAATAGGGGAAAAGAGAGAGAGAGACCTTTTATTAGATTTGTTAGGTAAAGAGACGGGTAAGCTAGAAGATGGCTGATATTTTACCCAGAGAACATTTCTTCCAACCAAAATCAATTCACTTTCTATTAAAGTAAATTGACTGCTACTGAAAAAGTGTTAGGTTTAATTGACTATGCAGTGACCTCAGAGAGCATCTCAGGGAAATGTTATAGGAATCTGGGAGGAAAGACACTGCTTTTAAATCTGCATTATTAAAGCAAGCTACCTAAGTGACTGAGCTAAGCTTTTTGTCCCTCTCATTCTTGGAGATGAGCCTTCTAACTCCTGTCTTACATCCTTAGGAAATTGTAAAATATTTCAAGAATTAAAGGAAGAAAAACAATGTGTTTGTTTGTTTGTCTTTTTCTTTTAATGTCACTTTTGTTAGTTAAATGTCTGCATATGATAAAATTGGTAGAATTTAAAAAGAGATCACATTTCTTTGGACACAGTTGTAATATAATACAAGATGTACAGGGTAGTTACTATAGTAAACTTCTACGAATGGCATTTAGAAAGTCATCCATAACTATAAAACATTCAAGGGTAAGTAAGACATGTAGTAATAATAAAGTAATACCAGTTTCAGCAGTATCGCTGTATAACTGTTTTGTAAGACAGTGTTCAAGATGTTTTGGTAACCATGACATTGTTTTTCATTTTGGAGCAATGTCATGCTACTCTTTAGCAGTGTTTCATTTGGTTTGGCTGTTATATTGTACCTGCTGTGGCTGTTGTGGTGACTTACATTTCCCCATCACATGTAATGCATTACCTATATTTTAAAATGAAACACACTACTGCGGTAATGGTGAAAGATTAATTTATTCAAGAAATGACCATGGGTCTGCGTGCTACTGTATCCTGCAGATAAAAACAAAAATTGGAAGCCATCATTGTGTACAGTATAAGTGAAAAGTGTTAAGCTGGTGTTGGTTTCCTGTTTGCAGCTGGAATAATTGTCTCCCTCCTCTTCGCAGTGGTGTTGGGCGCAACTGGGGCTGGGCTTCTGCAGGCAGTAGTATCCTGTCTGAGTTTGGCACTCTGCACATGGAGTTTGTTCATATGAGTTACCTAACGGGGAACCCTGCCTACTACAATAAAGTGAGTGAAATATTTACATGTCTAATGCATTTTGCCAAGAAAACCCTCCTGTAAAGGTTAACGGTGTTATATTCTTAAAAAAAAAAAGAAAAGAAAAACACAGCAGTAAGAACTGGTTTAACTTCTGCTGTCATAGTAACAGATGCTTAAAGGCATAAAATCAATTGCTTCTACCATATTTCTATTTAGCAAAGGTCAAGAAGAAATTAATATCGAAGGCACTCTTGAAAATGTTAAAAACATTTATCAACTTCACTAGAAGCAACAAAAAAAAATAGTATTTATGTCTTTGATTTACTTAACTGGACTCTTGGATAGATATGTATTATGTTGTGAATAATACTGTATAATCTCAAATATATCAAATACAAGACATGTGGTGGTTGTGCTCCTCATCACATCATTATCACTATCAAAGTGCCTTTTACGTTGTCCCATCTTGTTGAAATGCAAAGAAGGAGAATAAAAGTATCGTCTGTACAGAAAACACGCTGCCTTTTTTTGGTCACACATTGTGATTTTGTACAAAAGTTGTAAACATGCGAGATGCTACAGAAAAGGTTGCAGCAGATTTAAAAGTTGGTTTATTTTTTTTAATGTGGGCGCAGCAAGAGGTAGGCAGTGTTCTGTTAAGCTACCCTTATAAAAGTTTACCCCGGTATTTTCGCATTGTATTTTTGCAGTTTCACCATGCTTTTCCCATGGTAATACTATGCTTTTACCATGGTTTACCGTGTTTATTAAGCTTTTCCTTACCTCTGGGCTTTCAATGTGCTTTGTTACACTTTGCTATGATTTTACTGTGGTAAGCTTTTAGAAGGATAGACAAAAAAGTAGTTTTACGGTACAGGAGCACATGGAATATTGTTCCCAGCAGTATGTCAAATTAACACTATCAAAAGGTTTATTTGCTACCTATTTGCTAAAATATTTAAAATCATAAAGTAACAGCTAAGTTCTGAACAGATGTGAGTTTACAGCAAACATTTGCCTTCTTCACACCATACTACTATTCAAAAAAACAGACAGGGGCTGTGAATTCCACAGTACAGGGGCAACACACAGAAGAGCTTTGTCAGTGCTTTGTTCAACACTCCAAAACAGTGCAGTAGCTGAACAAAGATGTGCTTTTTAGGTTATTCTCATGACAAATCATTCATAATTACTAAGCACTCAACAGTGCTTAGTTTTTAGAAATACTAAAAGAAACCTTCAACAAATGACATACGTTTCGACTAGAATTATGTTAAGGTCATACTTGTGATTTTGTTTGTTTATACTGAAAGGTAAAAATAAATTGTTCCCTACTTTCAGACTACATACAGAATCTTGAATTGTACAATTCACTTCAGACCAGTGAACCAAATTCCTGTAGGCAACGACTGTGACTAGGAAAAGTAATAGATTAGCCCATTGCCAATCAGTCTCAGAAACAGAGATTGATTGTGTTGTTCTTCGTGCAATTTAGTGCCGACTGGTCAAATACATACAGATCTATCACTCTGCAGTAACTGGCAGGATTGGAGAAACTGTGAAATGGAGTCACCACATGATTACTAATAGCTGCTCAATAGCAATATAACATCTGTGAAGAGCCTACAGCTGTGTAACATCTTGCACGGCTAATTCTGGTAATACATTGCCAGTTAGCACCCTAATTGGTGTTCATTTCCTTTAATGCCAATTAGGTCATGCACATTCGAAAACAGCTGCAGAAAATGGACCGGCCCAACGGTCTATATCCAAATTACCTGAACCCAAGAACAGGGCGCTGGGGGCAACGTGAGTATTTTAATAATCTTTTCAACTGACTCCCTTGTGACAACATGATTGCCATTTTGAAAAATGAAACAATTCTAGAAGGGCTTTGAAGAATAAGGTTACCTTACTTTTGAAATGCACTAAACTAATAACAAGAAGTGAAAAATCTCCGCTGATTGGCAGTTTTTCGCTTTTACTCAGTCCCCCGGGGCCATTGATGTGATCAATGCAGATCCGGGAATGTGTTTTTTGGTTTTTTAATCTTTCATTTTTATAAGCTATTAAGGCCACCATACACAGGGCGTTTTTTGTCTCTGGCGATATTTCATCAGTGATTTATAGCGAGAACCTTCTCACCGTACACGGTCCGATTTTTGTTGTCCAGTGAGAGAATGGCAGAAGGAGGACTGGCAATTTTATGTGCTTGTGTAACTCTTGTTTTGAAAAACAGTTAATGTAAATGAGGGTGCGGGTTTTACACACGCACACACACACCCACACAGCAATTGGACTACAGTAGCATATACCATCTGAAAATTATAGCAGATCGGCATTCCTTCTGGCAAGAGGGTTGTATATGAGAAGTGTAGTGGAAACGACTGAGACAGAGAATAACCGAAACTAATTAAGAGAAATACTAATTAATGAGTTTATTATTTTGGTGTGGACTGTGGCTGACAGCAGTTCTGTTTAATAAACCGTGAATTTCGAAAAACGAAGACCCTGCTTGTGTGAGTCTGCTTTATTTTCACACAGCGCTACAGTATCATAGCGTGTCAATGCTAAATATCTCTTATATTAATTGTGTACGAAGTAGTACTACGGTAAAAAGGAAAAATGTGCTAAAACCATTTAGTTTCAGTTTTAATCTTTTTTTTTTGGCATACAGTAATGTGAACAAAGCATCACACTGTATTTTTTGTTACCGGTAGCCTATGTTTATGTACTAAGGCCAATGAAAACACAATGTTATTTTTTGTGGCAACAATATGTTTATTTCAAATAAATGTAGCACTATGTGTGTGTTTTTTTAAACCAGACACCCCATTTTTTTGGACAACCTATCTGCCTCCTGACATGTCTGGTTTCGCGAGGGATGGACTACCTTTTTTAAATGTATTTTTTAATATTAGAGATTGACTAGTAGGTCTGTCCGGCCTGGGCTTTTCACATCTAAATATCAAAACCTCACCTGACATGTTAATCTCAGCGGCAGTTTCTTCAACTGCCTTGCTCCTTTCATTTTTATAATGATACTCTTTCTTTTTCGTATTATATAAACATGGATATTTCTCATAGAAATTAATCAATTTCTCAATGCACCCCCGTTGCAAGTAAATACAGACACCATGGGTGCATTCACGGAGATCATTCAGAGCAAATTCTGTGCAGAATCTGACCAATGATCTTCAAAGAATGATCTCCGTGAACGCATCCATTGGCTAAATTGGTCAGATTCTGCACAGAATCTGTGCAGAATGGTCTCCATGAACGTACCCCATTTCAAATGACTTTTACCACGTGCAATCAACAGCCATGCTTATTGGTCAATTCCGGCGATTTTGACTGACCGACATTGTTTTTACATTACGTACCCCATTGGTCCTTGCAAGTTGCTATTTCATTGGTCCACAAACAAGTACTGTGCATTAAACAGTTATGGTTTTCTAAAGTTCTGCAGTTCACATTGCAGAAAATGGCGAAAATAATTGAACGAAAGGAAGGTGCTGGTGGGCACTAACTAAACGGAAGGCTGTTATCCCTATCTAACACAGGGCAGGCTAAGCCTGTTCCCCTGTTTAAATCGTTAAACCAAACCGAATCACAATCCAATAGTTTCGTTGTCAGAACCCGTACCTTTGTTTCGTTACCAGGGAAATACTTCTTTTCAAACACTCTCATCCACTACGCAAATCTATTCTCCACTCTAACCAACCGACCCCGAACATTCCCCCTTGTGGCATTTTTATTCCCCAACTTAATCAGTCGCAGCTGATTCCTCATTATTCTAAATTGACCAATTAATTAAACAATATAGAAGACCTTTACCAAGATGGCCTCCTGGTAACTTCAGCTTCACAAAGATGGCGTGTCTTCTACTCCCCAGGGTCCTAAAGCCTCCAAATTAACGTTTGGTATATATACATCATCACAATATATATATTTCTTTTCTGTTTCACTTGTGCAGTGAGCGACAGGGGGAGGGGTGGTGGTGGTGGTGGTGAGGGGGTTGATCGCTGACATTGTTGACAAAGCCTGTAGACCAGGGTGTTCAATTCGGTCCTGGAGGCGGTGTCCTCCTGGCTTTTGTACCAACTTTGACCTAAATTACTTAATTGGATCAATTATTACCAATTATTGGTCTAATTAAGTAATTTAGAGCACAGTTGGAACAAAAGCCAGGAGGGACACCGGCCCTCCAGGACCGGAATTGAACACCCCTGCTGTAGACCCCCACTCTCCTGGAATAATCCATAAATTAGGCATATATAGCTCACCTTCAAACCCTGAGCACCGCCACTGCCTTTATTAGAAATGCTTGCCTGTTAAAAATATACTGACGCTTGCATCTTATACAGCTGAATAACTGCCAAGTCCGCTTTTTTTTTTGGTCTACTCGTTGCAGTAACTACAGCCTGTCGTCTGCATTTTCTTTGTGACCTGATGTTGATGGAGACAAATATGGTGATCCAGCGAATTCTAAAATACACCCCATGTTTAAACAAGCATCTTTTGAAAAACAAGAAGTTGCCAAACATTTAATTCCCGTAGAAGACAGAGTGAAAAATCAAGAGGTCATTTTAAACTTTTTTTTTTTATTAACAGAACGTTAAGATTTTTTTTTTTTTTTTTTTTTTTTTAAGTTGTACACTGACCCTTTTTAAGTTAAAACATTTTTTTAAATTAAACTTACATGACATAAGCAATTAGTGTTTGTTTTTATTAGCACTATATTTTCTTGCATTTGTTTCCATGGTAACATAAAAAATTAAGCAGAAAGTGTCATCATTCTGCTTAAAATATACATTTACAATATTAAATGCTTAGTATTGCAAATAAGCCCAAACTAGTGGATGATTAGCTCAAGTTCAAGAGCTCTTGCCTTGTGTGTGCCGCACTGGAAGTATTTTGTGTGGCTTCAAAAACCCACAAAAAAAGAATGCGATGGATTAAATGGTTGTTAGACACGGGCTGCTATTGTACCTGACATCAAAACAGAGAAGTCTTGGGTTACTTTACTGAGCACTGCAGACACAAGTCCACCGCAAAGTTGCACAAGTAAAAAAATTGTACAAGACCCACAATGTATTGCATATGAATAAATATTTGCATACTATTTTCATAATGGTGGAAAAACATGATACATTCAATTAAAGATGTAAAAGACTGAAAACAGACAACTGCCAGATTTGAATGGGCGCTTTCTTAGCGGAAGTTGAGCAAGCGTGTGCAAGCAGTGTGCTGAGTACAACTTTAATGCGTACCTGAAAATAACACAATAAGAAATTAAAGTTACTTTACCGACTATAGCATTTACTTTGACTTCAATTCGGGTAAAATCTGCAAATCTGATTTAGACATTGCCGGAACTGTATATATGCTGTGTTCTTAAATAATACATTTAGTATTATTTTTATTTGTTTTGCAAAACAGAAACATTGTTTCACTTTCATTGCATTTGCACTTTTATTAAGTCTGTAATACAATGATGCATTTACGAGATTTTGCTTCAGTTCATTAGATTTCAGACAATATATTTTTTATCTTTTCTCTTTTACATAAAACATATTATATTTATGTATGTCCCCTTGGTTGTAGGTTCATAATGGAATAAAAAAATGCAGTTCACACAGTCAGATTTCTAGGTTGACTCTGCACAGCATATTGTTAATGTGTTCTTCCCTGCATCAGTAATAAATTATTTTCATTTTGGTAAATTAAGTGGCATTAAGTTATTCTGTCGTTTCTTTTTTTTTAAGCTATCAATCAGTCCTTCTGTCATATCAGTCTGATATATCTGCCTGTTTAACTGTAGGCAGTTTTCAATTTGAGACTTCAGTGCCTAGTTTTGTACTGAATTTGCCAGGTGAATTCATTAAAGTGCTTGCAAACAGTGATGGCGTGTTCTGGGAACGAGTGGAGATTAGAAGCAAAGCACAGAATATTTAATCACACAATGACTTTGTGGTATGAATTAAGAAGCTCTAAAAGTATGAATATCACTTATATGATAATTCTTTTTTCATTCATTTTTGTTTACAGTAAACTCAATTATTAAATTATATTCCAGAGATTCAGGGAGCTCAGCAAAATCAAATTACGTATTTTTCAAGAATGCAGTTTTAGAGATGTATTTCTACAGTGCTTAAAAACACGGTTTAAAGGAGTAAAGAGAAAGGCTTGTTAAAAGGCAGGTAATTACTTTCTTGTTTACTATGCTGATATTTATTTATTCCTTATAAAACTTAATGCAAAAAAGAAAACAAAACTTGGTCTGTGATGGTTGCAGTATTCTTACTATGATTGGCTGCAAAGACAACAGGGCTAACCAGTGATTGGATAATGTTGGTGGTTTTTAATTGTGCACAGTTTCCTAGTAACTGTGATATTACTTGTATAATAGAAAATAAAAATAGGACTCGTTGTTAATCTCTCCGAGTCACGGAGCACGAAGGTTCGAGTCCGAGTCACACAAAGTGGAGTCCGAGTCAAGTCTTTTGCGGACGTTATTATAACCTAAATGGGGTAGTAACCAAAGCTTTAAAAAACACACTTTAACCTTTCATTAAACACAGTAACAGTATCCGAAGTCCCTTTACTATAGATGTTTTGTTTTCCATATTGAATTTTAACTTTGACTCTGGTGAAGTCTGTTTAACATGCTACTCCCAATTGAAGTTTTGAATTCAATTTACTGCATGTAAGGCTTTAGGGATAGGGAGTAATTCTACATAGTGGTATCAGGATAAACGTGGTGAAAGAGTAGACCGCTGAAACAAAATCTAAACACTATAATAATAACAGGACTTGCAAGAAGATTATGAAGAAGATTATGCTATTGAGAGATAACAAAATACTGACTGTTGCCCCTGTTTAAATTATTTTAGTTTTTTTTTTATTCAGTTTGGTATGAATCCTACAATAAACCTAAAGTAGGCCTCTTTACAACATCAGAAGAGCCCTGTGATTCTTATTATCCCTGATTTCAGAAAATCAGCTTATTACTGTTCCAGTCATACTTCTTATTGTAATCGGTGTTCCTGGCTGATTAGTTTCTAATCCCGTATGTAGTGTGTGCACTCTATTTTAATGGAAGCTGTGGCGAGGTGTGGCCTGTAGACAACTAAGCTCACATCAGCGCCTGTTTTTTCTTTTGACACTAATGGACTTCATGTTGCTCCTCATTTCTTTAATGTGTCTGTTATGGGGATAATAAATTACATGATTAAACAGTCTTTTAAATGATTGGAGGAAGACAATTATTTAATTGTTCATACTAGAGTGCTCAAAAGGCACCTATTACCCCTCTCCAAAAAAAATACAACACTTGTTTTTTTGTTCTAAGATTCCATTCAGTCAATAGTTTCTGGAGGTTCGTTTATGTATTTTCAATTGTGGGCTGTTAACACAAGCATTTTTGTTATTGCATGAAGTGTTTTTGTCTAAGTGAACTGTGGAATTTCAAAAGAATATGTCATAAAATAGTTCTGTAATTTTTTTTTTTTTATTGAATTCACCCCTGAAAATTAGTAGTTTAGGAATTGTATTACAGTTCCAAATGTATTCATTGACTTTGTTTGGAGCCTGTGGCAAATATTGGTTGTCACCAATAAACAACCATCCAGTTTTATCCCACATAGATCATTTGCAAAGGACAGTGAGCTATCTTCTTTACTCCATTACGCAGCCATAGCTAATGCATTTTTAAGCTGTTGTTGTAATGGTTTGGGGCTTTGCCTCTTTTTGTTTTGCAAAATAAAAATTACATATAAAGAATGGATTTTAAAGTTAATAATCTCTTATCCGTTGATGCTTTAAAGAAGTCGATTTGACAAGATGAAATGGTTTTCATACGCAAAATATCATTATTCCACATCAGCTGTCCTTAAGGTGTACCATTAAGCGATAATGAACTTCAAAAAAACAAAGAAAGGACCTTTTTGAATATGTCTGTAAACAGCAGGGGTTATGGAAATTAAATTAGATTTATCCCGGCAACAAAACACACAAAAACTTTGCCAAGAGCTTTTTAATCAGTAATAATTAGCATTATAGACACTCAATGCAGTAGTGTCTGATTCAGAGAGTAATTCAGTGCTGAATAAAAAAAAAAATGAATACAAAAAATTAGAGTCTAGCATGGCCTCTAGCATTTTATTGCATAACCCTTTTACCTAATGTATTGTAGCGTGCACAGGGGAAGGCAGCAGCAGGATTGCTAGGTGATGTAATCCCACTTCCTGACACCACTGTAGCGATCTCAGTTAACCGAGATCACTACAGTATCATTACTATAAGCCTCCAAGTGTAAAGGCATCACAGACGTTATGACCCGTTTTCTCTTCATATTGCTTTGAAAGACAAATTGTGTTTTCTTTTTTCTATAAAGACTTCAAGCTTCTATATACAGCAGTATCATTTTGCCCAGTCAGATTAAATAGCCTGAACTTTTTGTAGTGGTAAAGATATGCCTAAAGAAGTGGGCAGCAACCTTTTTGTTTTAAAGAACCAAACATTTTAGGGCAGTTATTATGCTGAGCTTGGCAGCATCAACATCTGTGTCAATTAGTTTGATCATATGGTGCACTATGAAACGCGCAATTAAAATCCAGTAACTGTCATTATGGCTTTGTGTTATTGGCTAAACAGTGCACAGTAGTGGGGTACTGTATGTTGCTATGCAGTTTATTAAAAAAAAATGTTACAAACTTTTCATAACTATCCATATAAAAATGCGATTTCTGATCACATAGTTATGCCTGCAAATAAACTGAACTATCTATTTAGGGGCTCATCATTCCCCAAATCACTGTAGCACCTCTAGTGCACACAGGAGATTATTATACCACATGGGTTCAGCTACTAGACAAGATCATCATCAATTTGAAAAGAACTATGAAGTGTGAGATTTCCCTTATAATTTTATTGAATCATTTGTTGATGTTGAGTATTCCTTCAGGAGAGGAAAAAGGATACACACCTGTTTCAAGCAGAATCTGGTCCTTAATGCTTGAGCAGAATGAATTATGTTATAATGCAGCAAAGCCATTATAACATAATAAAAACCAGCATGTGACAACGTTTGCTTGTGTACAACAAGCTTGTATAAAGAAGAAAAACAGTAGTGGCTGTGCTCTTTGTGGTCTGTGAAATGACTTTTATGTTTAAGGAGGCAGTTCACGCATACTGTGTTTTGTACTCTTGGTTCTCAATTCTTATCGAGCATTTTAAATAATAAAGTTGTTCAAAAGAATAAAGCTGTGGTATAACAGCTTGCTCCAGGCAGGACAGAAGGGGAGAGGGCAGATTCCAAGTCTCGGTCTATGGACTGGAGAACATGAATTAGATCCATTTTCATGCTGTTTGAAAAAACTCTTTCAAGAATAGTTTCCTAATTTGAAGCAGATGGCCTGAATGAATTTACAAATAATCTGATCATATGTCCAGTATTAAAATATGAACTATAAAACAGTAATTCTGCCTTGGCCCCTTTTGCTCTGAAGCATTTGAATGGGGGGAGTGTATGTTAATCATGCTTTACTGTGGTTTGCTTGCTCTAAATGTACTACACATACTTTCTTATTATAATACCTCCACAACCCAAAATTAGCTGAGTCATCCTAAACCCCTAGCCAGTGATCCTTGTATTTCATTTTAAACAGCAAAAATACTCTGTTAAAGACAGTGTTACATCTGGCTCTGACTCACCCAAGAAAAAAGGGTTATTAAAATTCAAGGTTAGATTTCAGCTGGTGAAAATTGCCAGGGGATATTTAATCAATAGCTATTAGCACTTACCAAGCACTCCTAGAAAGAAAACCATTTCAATTATAGAGCGCATCATTTTCAGATCCATATAACCTTATATAACGCTCAGTTTCACAGCAGCCAAAGTCATAATAATGTCATTAGTACTCGGGAGGTCAGCATCTTTTTAGACTGAACATCCTACTATACTGATCAGTCATAACACCCCTGGCTAGAGATGGGACACAATTCAGTTCAGTTACTATGAGTGGGAAGCCACATTAACAAGGTCTCAACAGCATGTGAGCAATTCTACTGAAAATTAATTTCAAAAGAAGAATTTTTAACTCTTTGAATAGCCAGGCGTGGGTGGGTAGGTAGGTGTGTATGTATGTGAGAGTGATTGTGTGCATTTCAATGTGTACAGTACATTCAAACTGCAGTAAATTGAAAGTTGATAATCCCAGTGTCTGCTTTACAGATACTAAAGATAATGTTAAAATTGGTTCTGGGTAATCATACAGTATTGCACCGTGAACCGGTTCAGCTGGACAATGTTATCCTGACCTGAGGCATTCAGAAACAGATGCCCCATTGATTTACAAAAAGAAAACGCTATAGATAAGCATGTCTTGTATCTGCCTGCATTGCCATAAAACTAATTAGGGAACTCGCAGGAGCATACTGATGACACAACCTAACAGATACCATCACTGAACTAACCTTTTTACATTTTCTTCAAAAGTATTTTTCAGCCCTATTATTACTTGTACAGCAGATTTAGCTCAACAACTTCTTAGAAAATTATTTATAGTGTTGCACAAGTAGAACTGATTTTAGGCCTCAATATACATCTTGCCTCAAATTCAGTACTCTGCATTGGCCTATTTTGATCCCACAAAATAAACAGAAAATGTCAAATTTACACACAAAATATAGTTTCCCCCAAAAGACATATTAATTGATTCATTGGGGCGATCAGTCTTCTCTCGGACCTGTTCACTAACCTCCAATGGACAGGAATCTTGTACCTTGCATTCGGGCTGATGTGTTTGGATCGCTGGTTCTGGATGACTGGTATTGATGTTCTAATCTTGATTTGAGTAGATCTGCCTTAGCTCTGCTCACACTTTCATTCGTAGAAAATGACTGTAGTAGAACATTGAAAAGCAGGATTGCATGGAAATGCATAAAAAAATGTGGAGGTTTTTGTTTTTGGTGAGGATGTGTTCCTTGTAGACTGTTATTGATTGATCTTAGATAGTTTTGGTGAATGAGAATATTGATTAGGGAACAACTCTCATTCCCTATTTGAAAATTACTTGTCCTCATTTGGAAACCCTTACATTCAAAATATTTGCTAGCTAAACTGAAGGTATCGTGATAATAATATTTTTAATACCCTTTAACCAGTCATACTATATTTTATTGGAATGTTTAAAGACAAATCTGTCTACAATCATGTCTGTATTAATTGTTAAAGAAAACAGATTATGTATCCTTCTAATAATAATAGATTATTAAAATAATACAATGTTAAGTAACAGTAAGATTACTGTTGTCAATGGTAAATGGTTCCATCTAGTGCCTGAATTACTACTTCACCTGCTGGGAATTTCTTTTTATTCTGTGTGGACAGGAACTGTTACCATTTTTGTTTTATTAAGAAAATAAACTAAATAGAGACAGTGCTAGTTTAACGGTTGGATTTATATATAATCTAATAAAGATAATTAATAATAAAAACGAATAATTTAATTTAAGGGACTATTTGTAGGAGGACATTAGTATTCACTTGTACATGAACTAAAGTACTGTAGCAGTACAAGCCCCACACCACTCTATGTGCACCTCCTGCATTGTTAAGAACAATTGTAATATCACAATGCAAATACATGCAAATTGTAAGCTAATTTTGTTTATGTTTTAAAGTGTTTCTCTCTGTTCAATAAGTGGTAAGCTAATTAACCAGCTTTGATTGGCACATAGCAGAGAGAAGAAAGGCAGCAGTATGTGCCAGTTATATAGCTTGTTTCAGTTGTTGTGCTCCTGATTTGTGGTTGATAGAGAGGCTTTAGGAGCAAGATCAGATTGAACTCTCTCTGTTTTTTTTTGTTTGTTTGTTTTTTGTTTCACACAGAGGATATCAGGGGCTAATGCAGGGATGAATTTCATTCAGCGGTCTGGCTAATCTCCCAGAAACATTTATGTTTGAATTAGTTTTGTTTTATTGTTCTAATTTGTTAATTTCAGTTAATATTTGAAAATGATGGAAACAAATTAGTTGGTTTTGTAAGCAAGCCAGTTTGTGCTTATTACATTCTTTGCTATCTTGAAAGTGGGCTGACATAAACTTTTCAAAATACATTGCTACCCCATTATAACACAACCTGTTATAGTGCGAAATCGGTTTTAACACAGTGAGGTCATGACTGCCATTTCCCTCATAATGCAATTTGACTTGCAAATGTTGGGTGAATCTTCCAGATATACAGTATGAACCATGGCAATCAGCAAAAAATGAAACTCTGCAGGGCTCTCTTTTATGATATGCTGCCTGGACAAGCTGCTACCTTCATTCCCGCCCCCTTAATCATACAGGTATTTTGCATTGGATTGAACCTGGATCCAGCACCCTTAGACCCTGTGCTGCACCGTCCACTCAGAATGTGTTCCAGGGAACATTCATCCTATTACTTACATGATTGCTCTCCCGTAACTGATGCATTCAAAGCATGGGACCACCTAAAATCAGTTCCTCACATAAATCTGCTGATCGTTGTTTTTTTTTCATGTTCTGCCATTATAAAATAATACTTTCATGAGGTTATTTTCTTTTATAAGTATGTGAGAATCAAAGCTAGTGTCACTGCATTCAAGATTTACTAAATACATGTTTATTAGGGGTGGACACCAATATCGATATTTTGATATGATATCGATAAAATTTCCATATCGCGATATCGTGGGATTTAAAAAGAGACTTTTTATTGTCAATACTGCTAAAAATACAAATGCAGTTTAATCAAGTTTATTTTATATTAATATCCAACAAACCCTATACATACCAATCCTGGTCAGTCGCATAGGCAAACACCACACACAGTATTATTTAACCATTTTATTCCATTGATTAATACAACGTTAAATATTTGAAATGTTATATAAAGCAGCAGTGCCCCACATTTTCAATTCTGTCTTTTTTTATTATATTGTTTTATATATGGAGGCTGTGTGGTCCAGTGGTTAAAGAAAAGGGCTTGTAACCAGGAGGTCCCCGGTTCAAATCCCACCTCAGCCACTGACTCATTGTGTGACCCTGAGCAAGTCACTTAACCTCCATGTGCTCCGTCTTTCGGGTGAGACGTAATTGTAAGTGACTCTGCAGCAGATGCATAGTTCACACACCCTAGTCTCTGTAAGTCGCCTTGGATAAAGGCGTCTGCTAAATAAACAAATAATAATAATAATAATAATAATATGTGAAAGACTGTTGTATTGGCTCCAGATCTGTGAAACATTAACCAAATTCCTGGGACAGTGCCTGGAGATTTAACGAGATGTGAATTGTTTTATAATTCCCTTCATTTAGGTGGCAGGTGCCAGATTGACATCATCTGCTCAAACATAATTCTTGAATCTTAAAAGTCTTTTGTAAAAAAAAAAAAATACTGTATAAAGAGAAGTTTTATGTATGTAACCCAGGAAACACCATTGATATGAACACAAAGTTTAACTCGAGGTTCTGAATAGAATACAGAATCATTTAAAGCATAAAAAATACACTTATTTACATCATCTATTGCCAAAAGTTTAACAATTTTAGGATTGAAACATATTAAAAAAAACATATGAACATAATTTAGATCTTTTATTTAACATCATGTAATCAAAGGAACTATGAAATGATATTGCAAAACTCTACCTAAAACCATAATAGTAGTACAGTATTTCATGTCACATTGTCACATTTTTTAATTTTTGTAAGTTTTTCGTTATGTATATGGAAAACCACAAAGCGGTATGTAATTCAATATGTTAACGTAACATTATTCATCAGATTTCATATAACTTTATGAAGCAAAATTAGTTAACTGTATAGAGTGGTGCAAGTCTTTTGACCATAGCCGTATATATCCTTAGTAGTCCGTGTCCCCAGTGGCTCACTTATTAAAGGCTCTACCATTTCGTGTCCCCAGTGGCTCACTTATTAAAGGCTCTACCATTTGGACAGCAATGCGAGTCATGATAACGTGACTTGAAAAGTGGTGTGAAGGGTCCAAGGTTAATTTAAAACCACTCCTTTGTTTTTTTTAGCAGGTTAAGCAAGCATTAGGTTGCTAATAACTAGTACTCATCCCCAGTGCCTGTATGAATTGAATACTGTGAATAAATCCAAACATTCATAATGAGGTGTGCTATAGTGACACTCCGGTTGTCCAATTCAATCCTTTTTTACAAGCTTAGTTTCTAGTTCCTGTCTATTCATGTACAATGAAACTTGTTTTTGGTATTTGATTTATATATATATATATATAGTAGAAAGAATGTTTAGTTGAAAGCTGGTGGTATATACACTTTTGCAAATACCGTGAAAGAGCTAGGAGTAAATAGATAAGTTGATGTGTTAATGCAACACTGGATGACAGTAAGACTAATGTATACCGTATTACTTTGAATTACACTACAGCGTTTATTTTAAATTGTTAAAAACGGCTGCAGCACTTAATTTAGGGCAGTATTTATCAGAAATACTATGGTTTTTGAATGGTGCAGTGTTTTATTACATGATTTAAGGCATTTTAGAAGCGGCACCGTGAGAGCCTCCGATCTGCAGCAATATACTCTTGTGTGTTTTTGGGGCTTGAATACAGTACATTTACTGACAGTTAACGAGAGCCTATTAGGTGGGAGTTGAGAGGTCAGGGAGTACTGCACCAGCGAATCAGGAGTGTGTATTGGTTGCTATGGGGTGGGACAAGAAGAGGACACAGAACAGTAGTTGAGTGTGATGCAGTTGTTTTTCTTAACAAAAAATATTGCCTCTGAATATCGGTTTGATTTCTGTTAAAACTAAAATATATCCTACTTGGTTATTTTTTTTTCTCCCTTTTTTTTTAAATATATATATTTGTATAGGACTGAGTAAAATTCCAATTGAATATAAAACAACACAACTAAACCCCCTACAAGAAGATATCTTCAGCCAGCTTTCGGATAGCGGGTAGAGTGACTGGCAAAGCTCTAAGTTCCTCTGAGTTTAAGTTTTCACCATCCAAGCTGAGGACGAGGTAAACAGACAGCCCTTGTTTTATCCTCTGCTGTGTTGGCACTGAACTCTGCTGGGGGAAACAAACAAAAAAAAAGACATGAAGGACTGCTGTGCTGCAAGTAGTTCATCTTGGGTTGTCTGTTGGGACTGTACTATAAAATAAAATGTGCTTACTAAGGTGTATGTACATTAGTTTGTAATAGATTCTGGATTGAGGCTGCAGTCTCTTAGGGGCGTCACATGTACATCGCCAGAGTTGCACGTTTCTTTTATTTTTTGAGCAGGGGTAGAAAAAAAAATACCTTTACATTTCTTTATTGAGAGCAGCGTTTATTCAAGGGCGACGTCTATTAAAAAGCTGATATCTGAGTGAGGCGTTAATTCGAGGGCAGCGTTAATTCAAAGTAATACAGTATAGATAGATAGATAGAGAGATAGATATAGATATATACAGTCACCTCCAAAATTATTGGCACCATTGATAAAGATGAGCAAAAAAGGCTGTATAAAATAAACAACACAGGTAATGAGCTATATTTTATGCTCAAATATATGGGAAAACCATATTCTTTTATTCTAATACAATTGCTCAGAGAAAAAAGGTTTTTATTAACAAGTAATAACATTTTTTCTCAAAAAGATAGGTGTCAGAATTATTGGCACCCCTAAAGATTCTTATAAATAAAATCAAACAAAATTAAATCTGCATTAACATTCTACTTCTTTAAGTTCATCTCAGTCTTAAGGAACTGTATTGTGGCCTTGCATGGCTTCCTGTTTCACTGGGGTATAAAAATGAGGTAACACACATATGAAATCCATTTGTCATCCATCACCATGGGGAAAGGCAAAGAACTCACAAATGAAAAGAGACAAATGGTTGTTGACCTTCATAAATCAGGCAATGGGTAAAAAACAATAGCTAAAAAACTAAATATACCACTTACCACTATTAGGGCAATAATTAAGAAGTTCAAAACCACTGGAACAGTGGTAAACTTGCCTGGTAGAGGACGCAAGTGTATCTTGACCCCATGCACAGTGAGGCAGATGGTTCGGGAGGCAAAGGGAAATCCAGGGGGCACAGTTGGAGAATTACAGAACTTGGTTGCATCTTGGCGTCACCAAGTCTCAAAATCTACAATTAGATGCCACCTCCATGCCAATAGGCTATTTGGAAGGGTTGCCAGAAAAAAACCTTTATTGAGAGCAATCAACAAACGTAAGTACCTGGAGTTTGCTAAACAGCATTGGCACCTCGATTGGAACCGGGTGCTATAGTCAGATGAGACGAAAATAGAGCTCTTCGGCCACGCCCACCAGCGGTGTGTTTGGCGTCGAAAGAAAGATGTGTGTGCAGAAAAGAACCTCATACCTACTGTACAATATGGTGGTGGATCTTTGATGTTATGGGGCTGTTTTGCTTCCACTGGTCCTGGGGCCCTTGTTAAGGTCAACGGCAAAGGTCAAGTGGATCTTTCAGCAAGACAATGACCCCAAGCACACATCACAATCCACAAAGAAATGGTTAATTGACCACAAAATCAACATTTTGCAATGGCCATCTCAGTCTCCGGACTTGAACCCCATTGAAAACCTGTGGTTTCAATTGAAGAGGACAGTCATAAGCGCAGACCGAAGGATATCAAGGATCTGGAAAGATTCTATATGGAGGAATGGTCTAAGATCCCTCCCAATGTGTTCTCCAATCTCATTAAACATTATAGAAAAAGACTCAGTGCCGTTATCCTTGCAACGGGAGGGTGCACAAAGTACTGAAAAGATGGGTGCCAATAATTGTGACACTTCATTTTTTTTGGAAATAAATTTATAATTTGAGAAATGTGTAATTTTGGTTGATTCCATTGAATCATTAATAAAGTCAAATATATTCCACATGTTGGAAAATTACAATATAGCTCAGTACTGGTATTATTTATTTTATACAGTCTTTTTTGCTCATCTTTATCAAGGGTGCCAATAATTTTGGAGGTGACTGTATAGATAGATAACTATACCTCTCTGCCTCACTTCTCCCACGCAACTCCACTACTCCGCTCACTCCACTGGCTACCGATCACCGCCCGCATCCAGTTCAAGACTCTTGTACTAGCCTACAGATGCCTTGACCAGACTGCACCCAGCTACCTCCAGACCCTCATCTCTCCCTACACCCCCACTCGACCTCTCCGCTCCGCCCGGCACTAGAAGACTGGCTCTACCTCCTCCACGCTCCCCTGCCTCCAGAGCCGCTCCTTCTCCACCCTCGCTCGCAGTGGTGGAATGACCTACCACAGATGTCAGGACCGCCCAGTCCCTGACCACATTCAGCCCTCCCTTAAGACTCACCTCTTCAGACAGCACCTGTAGAACTCCTCTGTTTCCCCCCTGGGACACTTTCACCCTTCCTTAAATTTGCTTTACTTACTCTTACCTGCCCCCTACTTTACTGCATTTAATCCTGTACTTCAGAGTACTGTAACCTGCCATATGTTTAAACTGTAGTATTTGGTATTTACATATCTTGATGTAACTATCACTGTCACTTATCTGCTGTATTGAATTGTATTTTGTCACACTTGTACTTGCTTGAACTTGTCATTGTATTTATCTTGCTCTTATTGTATTACCTGTACTGTAACACTTGAAATGTATTTGCTTACAATTGTAAGTAGCCCTGGATAAGGGCGTCTGCTAAGAAATAAATAATAATAAATAAATAATAATAGATAGATAGATATATTCAGTATTAGAAAGTAATGAACATCGACAGTATTTGTGCAGTGAATTTATTTTTACGGGATGATAAAGCTTATGGAGCATAAGGCCTCTTGTTCTCTTCTGACTGCAGTAAACATTTAAAATGTAGAAATCTACTCCTAGTAATGTTTTTTTTAAAATATATTTTACTTTGACAGATCACACATCTGTAGGAGGACTGGGCGACAGCTTCTATGAGTACTTGTTAAAAGCCTGGCTAATGTCTGACAAAACTGATATTGAAGCAAGGAAGATGTACGATGAGGCCATTGAGGTAAGCATATATTTCATTCCATTTTAAAGTACCTTCAGCTGCTGAAGTGTCCGTTATAATTAATCTAATGCATTTTTATGTTAATAACCTTTCCAGTGGGGAGGGGGCTATGTTTGAAATGCTTAACAAAGTGCTTTCTGTGTCCTGGAGCTGCCTGTCCCTTATAATATTTTGCCATGGTATTTTTGCACTGTATAGTTTTACCATACTTTTTCTAGTTTACCCTGGTTTGCCATGTTTATTAATATGCTTTACCATACCTCATTATTCTTTACAATGCTTACCTATATTTTACCATGCTTTCACAATGCATTCTTACACTTTGCTATGCTTTTAGTATGGTAACTTTTGTAAGGAATAGCAACACATATTGTACTGTTCTATTAGTTTTGCTCCAACCCAACAACTCTGAGTCATTCACCTTTCTTCAGTATATCAGCTCTTAATCTGCCTTGTCCCACGCTACTCTCTCCATTGTCAAACTGTCAGACAAAATCTCAAAATCTTTCCCACCTTTTCTATTGTGACTTTGGCTTTAAGAAAAAAAAAAAACCTAATTTGCATTCAGGATGGCACTGTGCAGTAAGCCATACTGTAATAATAAAATGCAGTATTCTGGTATGTTGCAAAACAAAAAATTATATATTTACAGGTATGACCAAGAAAAAAGGTTTAAAACAGTTGTTTTACAAACAAACTGTATCTGCTATCACTAGTTAAAATATTTGTTCGTTAAAACAATTAAAAAATGTGACACGTTTTACATTTCTGGTTGAGCAATTGAGCAGCATCTGACTGATTTTGCAATGATGGGTTAATTAGGCCTTCACTTTGTAAATGTTACATGGCAAGGCAGGTTACATTGTTTCAATTGGACATTGAGTTTCAGTTTCTGTAACCCCCCCCCCCCCAGGCGATAGAGAAACACCTGATCAGAAAGTCCAATGGGGGGCTGACATTCATTGGGGAGTGGAAGAATGGGCACCTGGAGAGGAAGATGGGTCACCTTACGTGTTTCGCTGGTGGGATGTTCGCCCTGGGGGCTGATGGGTCACAGGGGGACAAAGCTGGGCACTACCTGCAGCTGGGGGCGGAGATAGCACACACCTGTCATGAATCTTACGACAGGACAGGTAACAAATGCTGCTGGAATAGAGATCATATTGAATAATGTGGAATGTGAACATGTCTGTAAGCTTTACAGTATCTGACAGTAACAAAATAGGAGATAGAGAGAATTATTATTCAAGAAAGCACCTGGTGTGTCAAAAAAGGAGTACAAGTAATACAAAAATAAATAACAAACAAAATAAATTGAATTTGTGTTGCTTCCCACAACAGTTGTAAAATTATTGTATAAAGAATTATACTATGAGAAAAGAGATGAAACACTGGCCATACTTTCTAATAAAGAAATACAAATTAGGAGACTTTTATAGTTGTTCGCTATCCTTCTTTGCCCAAGCCTTGTTGGTATAATATGAACTAAGATGTTACATGTATAGGAGGCTGTGTGGTCCAGTGGTTAAAGAAAAGGGCTTGTAACCAGGAGGTCCCCAGTTCAAATCCCAGCTCACTCACTTACTCATTGTGTGACCCTAGGCAAGTCACTTAACCTCCTTGTGCTCCGTCTTTCGGGTGAGATGTTGTTGTAAGTGACTCTGAGCTGATGCATAGTTCACATACCCTAGCCTCTGTAAGTCACCGTGGATAAAGGCAACTGCTAAATAAACTAAGATACCTAGAGAATCAAACGTAGGTTTCCTGGTCACCCTTCGTTGTTCCTCCTCCATACTAACTTGCATGTCTTAACTATCAAATTAAGAAGTTTACCTAAATAAAAGTGCTGTTTTTCTTTTTTGACATTGTAGTTTTAAAGCTGGGTCCAGAGGCTTTCAAATTCGACAGCGGTTTGGAGGCAGTGGCAGTCCGGCAGAATGAAAAGTATTACATTCTCCGCCCGGAGGTAATCGAGACATACTGGTACATGTGGAGGTTTACACACGACCCAAAGTACCGCCAGTGGGGCTGGGAAGCAGCACAGGTAAAAACTATTACTCTTTAGTTTTCATTTCTTAACAGTTCAATAACAGTGTCCCATCAGCCTCAACACTGACCCATAGCCAATATATCTGTCTTGAGCCCGAGACCCTCCTGTCTGGGTGACAGGCTCATCAGTAACTGAAGACACTGTATTCTGGGAGATGTAGTTGTTAATGAAGGGGAGGCGGGAGGGAGCAGACAAGCTGTGCAGCAAAATTGCTATGCATATTTTCACACATTTAATTTAAATTGAGTACGTATTTGGGGTTTGTTAATGAGTAAAAACGACAGGTACGCAGCTTATCTGGATCGCTGACCACACCAAATAAGTACTTGAAGCATTCCCAGAACCAAATACAATCGCAAGAGGCATTGCTTTATTTTAATAAAATCAACACATGAATGAGTTTATAATGAAATATATACATGCATATAGTGATCATATTTAATCACACTCCATGTAGCATTGCACTCATACACCCACAGAAAAAATGGTCAGAAGGCGTCACAGATGCAGTCTGTTATTTTCTTACAGGCGCGAGATTAAAGTAGTGCTGACTCCTTTGAGAACCATCACCTTAGACTCCTACACGTCATTGAAATTATTTTTCACATGCAGCCACTGTAAAATGAAATCCAGCTGGGATTTACTCTGCATAGTTTGTACACCTAATTGTGTTTGTTCATTTTTCTCTCTAAAAGCATCATAAATGTGTTTGTGTTTTGATTTATATTTACAGAGATCTTACAGATGTAAAAAAAAAAAAAAAAGTAATTCCATAATTCTTTGTCTCAAGAATGAGCTCTAAACATTTGAACTGTTGCAAAGTGTTTTAGTGAAAGTAGTGTAATGTGTATTCTACCAGTAATGGCATATTCTAGAGTGCTGACAATGGGCACGTTAATTGAGCTGCCCAGAGCAGCTCAGTGAAAGTAAAATGTGCTGTGCTATCTTTGTCGCACACTGTACAGTACTACCACACTACACATCACAATAAATCTAAATTAGCAATGTGCAACTCTCCTCTGGATTTGTATGCTACTGTAAAATTAACAAACAGTCAGAAGTAATCAAGTTTGATAGATTTTAGGTGTCTGCTTTAGAAGATAGTAGGTATTATCCATTAATATAGTAGTTATTGAGAGTTTCAGAATCTGCATACATGAGGAGAAACCTGTCGGTCTGTTTTTACTTAAGTCACACTTACATTAGATGCAACCATAGAATATATGTTAATTCATATCCAGTCTTGAGTCCCAGGTGATAACATTAACCAACTGCAACACTGTACTTATTGTGTTCACTCACTTTGTGTCAATGATCGACATCAATTCATATTTTTCTGGTGGAAATCTCTTGATACAAGCTTAAATGTATACTAAAGTTATTTGTACCCGAAATTAAGTGGTCAAAATGGTTCTTTTTTGCAAACACCTCCCCAGATTGGTCCACTTGAGCGGGAATGGCCCTACAGTTTCACCCAGAGTACATTCAAAGTAATCCAGACAACACTTTCCATTCCGTTGCCAAACTCAAACTGGCACATACCCACTCAGCACCCTAATTAGGCTTTCTCTGAAGACCAGGCTGACCACCTTGAATTATAAATTCAAACAAAGCTGTTATTTTCACCCAATGGTAGCACAAAACTCTATAAAGTCACTTCATGGAGGCTGGCCTATCAAGCAACACTGACAATTGACTCATTTCTTTTCTGGTTTTTTTTTTTTGTCCCAACCTTTTTAACCTGTAGGAAGCTGACTAGAAGAAAAAGGGTTTTAATGAATATCCTGGCTTGCTACTGCTGGTTTAAAATTCAAAGACAAGCTCTGGACAATGAAAATTAAATTTAGAACCTTTTCAGAACCTTTTAATCTAGTATTTTCTAAATCGGTCTCTCTCAACATTTTAAGAACCCAGTTGTACCACAAGCTTTTCCAGTGTGCAAAAAACCATTCTTCTGAGCGACGATGCTGTTTATAACAGGGTAGACCCTTGATAATAGTGTCTCCATAACAACAGTGCACACTGATGCACTTCTACAACACTCTCATAAGTTGAAACCTGGTCTTAGAAGTATTGTTTGACTTTTTGTAACCGGTATAAAAAATCTGAATGTTAAATTTAAAATATTACCGAATATGAAGTAAGTAAATTAAATGAAAAAATGAAACTTAACAGGGTTAAAACCTCACTTATTTAACTAAAAGTAACTTTCCAAAATTAAAACCCTACTATTAATAACCAAATGGTATTTTATAGGAAAAGCCTTCTGCAGGCGGGAGTGTCCCCTTCCCCCAGATCGACTTCAAGAGGGCGGAAGCAACACTCTTGGCAAGAGCTGAACAAGGAGCGGGGTTAATGACCATCTGCTCCAGCTGTCAAAGTACAGCAGGCAAGCTTTGGGCAGGAACATGGCAGAGCTGGTGGCTGCCCATAGGCAGCTCTGGCTTTCTCGTGCCTCAGCCTCCGATGGGGACAAATCATCTTTGCTTGATGCCCTAGTTTCACCAGGGCATACTTTCGGGTCCGCTGTAGATGAGATACTGCAGCGTTCTCACCAGGCATAGGAGTCCTCGAAGGAGCTGGCTCGCCTTCTTCCTAAACAGAGGACCCCAGTTCTTAAGCCTGCAGCTGTGGATGTTTGTTGGATGAGCTTATTGCAACCCTCGAGAATGCCAGGGCCGCTTCTACACGTTCTCAGTATGGGTTTATATGGGGAGTTTTCCAGTCTTGGTGTCTCGTGGGCTGGACCCCATCACTTGTCCCATGGCAGCCATACTGCAATTTTTGCAGGACCTTTTTAACAAGGGGAAATCTCCCTCTATTCTTAAGGTCTACCTGGCAGCTATTTCAGCTTGCCATATTAAAATAGACTGTCCCCAGGAGCTCACTTCCTGGTGGGACAGTTTTTGAAGGGAGCTTGAAGGTTGTGTCCTCCTAGGAAGGGCCTTGCAACCCCATCTTGGTTTTGGGACCAGAGTGCTAAGGGCAGCCACTCAGTCTACCCTTTATAAGACATATACCATAGTGTGGGATTACCCTACACTTTATCTCTAGTTTATGTACCCCTAGATGTCATGGATACCCCAAACCCTGTTTTTTTATTCCAAAGTGCCAAGGGCCGCTATTCAGTCTACCCTTTACAGCACGCACAGAGGTGTGGGTTCTCCCTACACTTTCATGTCCTCAAAAGAGTCCTGCACTTGCAACAGCTTGAGTATAACATTTCTATTTTAGGGAACCAGCTGTTTAGCATTTATTTTCAGGTAGATGGGTAGTACCTTTTTATCTCATATTGACAAAATGTTACAATAGATTGCCTAGATATGTTCTTTCCTGAGATTTCAGTACCTGTCAATGTGCTCTTGCAGAAACTAAATTGGATTAAGATCTTTAAAATGTGCTAAAGGGGCTCTGTGCAATTGTGTTTTGTATTGCTTTTAGGGTGAAATAATCATCTGTGATGTGGTTTTTGAGGATGCAATGAGTCTGTTGTCTCTCTTTATGCGTTTTTCTTAAATTATGTGTTTTGCTAGCCTGCTAATTTTTTTTTTTTTTTTTTATGGCATGTGTAACTATCCGATTTCATTGGGACTTTTAAATTTAAACCAACCTTAATGGGTATACTGCAGATGAAGAAATAGAAAATGCGAGATTGGGTACAAATTGGGCTTTTAAGCAGTCAGGTATAGGATTAGGTTATTGTAGAAAAACTACTCAGCTATTCTAATGGTAGTAATTGTCTTTCTGAAGATGCTGCTGATTATCAGAATATGTAGTCACTTCATATTTTTTGTGAAAAGTAATGATTCCCCTTGAGTCATCATCTAAAAGATGAGGATGTGATTATTGGAATAAAACTGGTTACAAATTGGTTAAAATTCCCATTGGATGAATCCTCTTTAAATACCTACAACTGCAAGTCACACGCAATCTATTGACCTTTCTGATGCGTCTTTCCGTTTTAGGCCATTGAAAAGTACTGCAGAGTCAGTGGAGGGTTCTCCGGTGTGAAGGATGTGTATTCTTCATCCCCAACTTTTGACGATGTGCAGCAAAGCTTCTTCCTGGCAGAAACACTGAAGTAAGTCTTTCGCTCGTAGTCCTTTTATTCATCTTTGTTCACAGGTGGTAACCAGCTATAGGGATGGAAATAAGACTCTCATTGTATAACAGTTTGATCCATTCCTGGTTTTACTACGAGTTTAATAAGACACACCTGAGCTTGTTACCTATACACTGTGGCTAATCAGGCCCTAGCAGAAACTGGACTGGCTGAAACTGCTATGCAACAGGAGTCATATTTCCATTCCTGAGACGGCTCAAATCAGTCTCTTAAAAATGTTACTGTATCCAAATTTAATAGAAAATGACTTGCACTTGCCTACTCAGTCCATATTAAGATTATTACTCACATTTTAACGTTGTTGTTGCAAGACGCTTGCCTCAAGACTTACAGAAGTGCTGTCTGGTCTGAAATGTAACCCTCTTCCTGTGCAGTACCCCATGAAAGGCTGTTTTGGCCAAAGAGGAGTTGAAGGAAGTTTTGGTAGAATTCCCCAACCTGTTTTTTTGTTTTTTTTTCCTTGTATCCTCCCTTTGTTACTAATAAGGCTGTTTGATAAGCAAGCAGACATCATTAACATACTTCACACTAACTTTGGCACAGCAGATCTGTCAGCTTCACTCTGCCACAGTTAATTTCAGTATGGCTGATTAATTGCAAATTAGGGCACCACTTCCAATGGTTTCAGAAATGCAACTCGTATAATAAGAGAGTATATATACTTTCGCTGTATGTTTGGGGTCGTTGTCATGCTGCAGAATAAATCTGGGGCCAATCAGATGCCTCCCTGATGGTATTGCATGATGGATAAGTATCTGCCTGTACTTCTCAGCATTGAGGAGACCATTAATTCTGACCAAATCCCCAACTCCATTTGCAGAAATGCAGCCCCAAACTTGCAAGGAACCTCCACCATGCTTCACTGTTGCTTGCAGACACTCATTCGTGTACTGCTCTCCAGCCCTTCGGCGAACAAACTGCCTTCTGCTACAGCCAAATATTTCAAATTTTGACTCATCAGTCCAGAGCACCTGCTGCCATTTTTCTGCACCCCAGTTCCTGTGTTTTCGTGCATAGTTGAGTCGCTTGGCCTTGTTTCCACGTCGGAGGTATGGCTTTTGGCGCAAGTCTTCCATGAAGGCCACTTCTGACCAGACTTCTCCGGACAGTAGATGGGTGTACCAGGGTCCCACTGTTTTCTGCCAATTCTGAGCTGATGGCACTGCTGGACATCTTCCGATTGCGAAGGAAGTAAGCATGATGTGTCTTTCATCTGCTGCAGTAAGTTTCCTTGGCCGACCACTGCGTCTCACGGTCCTCAACGTTGCCCGTTTCTTTGTGCTTCTTCAAAAGAGCTTGGACAGCACATCTGGAAACCCTGTCTGCCTTGACATTTCTGCCTGGGAGAGACCTTGCTGATGCAGTATAAATACCTTGTGTCTTGTTGCTGTGCTCAGTCTTGCCATGGTGTATGACTTTTGACAGTAAACTGTCTTCAGCAACCTCACCTTGTTAGCTGAGTTTGGCTGTTCCTCACCCAGTTTTATTCCTCCTACACAGCTGTTTCTGTTTCAGTTAATGATTGTGTTTCAACCTACATATTGAATTGATGATCATTAGCACCTGTTTGGTATAATTGTTTAGTCATACACCTGACTATATGCCTACAAAATCCCTGACTTTGTGCAAGTGTCTCAGGAATAATTGGAACCTACAATTAATAGTAATTATTCAAAGAATCCGTCACATACATGCTGGCTTGTCCAGTTTATGTCTCCTTGTGTGATCAAGAAGGAAGAAAGTTCATGACTTTTACAAAGTCAATTGGAAAGAAATACCAGAGAGTACTTGTGGTGCAATGTTAAGTTGCAATTCTGGGCTTGCAGTGCTAGCAGGGACTATGGGGGGAATAAACGTATACACTTAACTAGTCATATCTTTGTTTAAACTACTTTGAACCATTTTTGCCGGTTAAACTACATAAACTATAAAGGTAACTCCTGCTGCGAGTGTTGCCTCTGTGTGTTAGAACTCATTCTGTACTCCTTCTCCATTCTGATTTCAGGTATCTGTATCTGCTGTTCTCCAGTGATGACTTTTTACCTCTAGACAGCTGGGTCTTCAACACAGAAGCTCACCCCCTGCCTGTATTGCACCTGGCAAACACAACTCTTTCAGGCAACCGTGTGACTCGATAGGATCTGAAACTGGCTGCCTCTTGTGCTATTGGACCACTTCAGGCCTTCAGACTGATGAAGAAATCAAATAAGTAAAATCCAATCAAATAAAATAGAAAAACTATGAAATCCTGCAGAAAGATTTGTGCGAGCGGACTGGTTGCTGCAAGCGATTGAGCATTCTCATTTCCTAAACGTGTTTGTGCTGGAGGTCAAAGCAAGTCAATTTAAAAGATTCCATTTTTTTTTTAATCCTGACCAAAATGTAAGGATTACAGTATGTTATGGACATTGAGAAAGAAGACAGACTTATTCCCTCTTCAAATGTGAGCAAGGATACCTCGTTTGTTGCAATGTTTAGGATGCCAAACAGCAAACAAATTTTCGGAGTGGCCTGGCATGGAAATCCATTGTATAAACCTTTTGTAGAGACACTTTGGAGGGAGCCAGGGTTTTTTTCTTCTTCTGTAGTAAATGAAAAACATTGTAACTCAAGATCCTGAATTAGTATAGAAGCAGCTTAATGTTTGTGTACATTGCCCTTTTTCACTTGGTATTTTTTACTGAAAGAAAAGAAGTCCAACTCTATTTAAACAAGCTTATCAGCAGTCATGTAGCTTCTTGTTCAGTGCATAATTATGCTCCTGTATACCTTGTAATGTATGCATTTGTTATCTTTCTTTATCCCTGGAAAATGAAAAATCAGAAAAAGAAAAACAAAGCCCCTTTCAGCCTTTAAGATGGAGCCTTTGTTAGGTGATTTTGAGGATGAAACCTGTGTTTGGATGCAAATGGTAAATGAAAGTACGACTCTGTTTTGCACTCCCTCCTTTGAGTGATAAAGTCTGTAGAGTTCTAATTTTCAGCCCCTTCATGTGCATATTGTGGCACCTACTGATGCCAATGTTTACGATGTAACCTGTACCTCACTGCATCTTGAACAAACATAATAGCTAACCGTCTCCCTTTAGTATGAAGAATTTTAACAGAACAAAAATGTCATTTATTAAAAATAGGGCTCAACATAGCTCAGTTCTTAATGTGAAAATTGCACTGTTTAAAGTGGAATTTTATTCTAGGTGTGCCCAAGCATGGCAAACTGGGTTGCACAACCGGTACGTTTTTATTAGAGGGGGTCATCTTTTATTTGTCCGTTGTAATTTTAAACGTGTATGTGATGAAAAAATAAAGAGCCGTATAAGAGATGCTGTGCTTTTTTCAGTGTGAAAGCTTTTTTTTTTTTTAACCATAAAATTTGAAATATAGAATAACAGAAAAAACACAGTCCTTCTCTAGAGTTGATTTATTATTCTTATTTTATGTTTTAAAGATAATTGTATAGGAATGAACATCCCAGAAAGTTGTGATTAATAGTGAAGTTAAATGGAGACTACAGAAGGGGTTCTCATCTCCCACTAGGACATACTGTAGATTCTCCAGCACGAAAGACGCACAAAGAGATTTGATATGCAAAAAAAGTTCCTGTGATGATTCCGTATACAACCTTATAACAAACATCAAAAAAACTTTGCATGCTCAGAGCTCTCCATTTACTTAGGAAATAATGGATGTAGTTTCACATGTTTCCAACCATCAATAATAGAAAAAGACTTATGCAAATAGTCACTACAATGGCCAAAAAACCCAGCTTTCAGAAAACAAGTTTAATAATTTATACTGTATACATTTGCTAAGAAAATATACAGAAACACAAACCTTTCAAAAAGCTCCTTAAATGGTACAAAAGCAGAGATTTGGCATGCTTAGCCATATTGTATGTATTTATTTATTATTTTAAGTAAGGACTTCATATGCAAGATGTTCCTGTGTGCTTTGAGCTATAGCACACTTTTTTGTTTTGCTAATTTTAATGTTTTTTTTTCTGTTGTGTTTTTTTTACCATTATACTTTGTATTATTTGTTTGTTTCTGTTTGTAAACTTTGCAGTACTTAGGATCAAATGCACAATGTACTCACCAAGTTGAATGATTACCTGTCTGTCAGTCGATACAGTACAAAGATGCTTACCATTTAAAGACTTTTCTAGCAAGCTTGCAGGAAATAATCATTAAAAGTCTCTGTTTGACTTTGACTTGAATATAAAGCCTTGATGTCTAGCTTGATGTATAAATAACTACAGTCAGCACTTGGATATCCATTACCCAGATACACATCAGTCGCAGTTTACCACACTTGTATAAAGAAAAAAATCAATCCCCATATATATATATATATATATATATATATATATAAAATATTAATGCACTGTTGCAATATTACAATGTACTTCTCAGCCCGCTTTTTTTTTTATCGCATGCTAAATCAGTCTCTTTATTGTGCATTTACACAGCGCTTCCTCCAATTTCCCATGACACAAATGCAGCAGAAACAAAGCAAACAAGACAAGCTACAGTAATGTAAAAAAGTTGATCATTAAACATTTTTTGCTTTAGTTGCTTTTGTGCATTTTCATTTGCAATTTTGAATACTGACTTTGGATAATGTTTTAATTCTGGAAATTCTGTTGTTTTTTTAATCTTTTGCTAAATTGCATTGCCTTTTATGTTTTCTGCAGTTCTGTGCATGGGTAACATTTTGATTTCATTTTGCTATTGGGTTATTAATGGAGAATGTTAAATACTGCTACAATACATACCGGATTTAAAAGTATTGTAGCTCTGGGTTTCCAGGATATAATGAGACAGACAACAGTTGCGTTTCAAAGCAGTAGGAAACCGTTGTATTTATTTTTATCTTTTAGTGAACAATGGCTCTCATTCCTCTCCTCTCCTCTCATCTCTCAACTCACTCTCAATTCTCCTGTCATCAGGTCCCGTTTCTCTCTTTCAGACTCTCATCTCCAAACAGACACCCAAGTCTCCCCCTTCCTCATTCATTGGTCCATCACTGACTGGTCGTGTCAGACCTGCTCCCACCCCCCTCAGTGCTGCACTCACACACAGGCTGTCTCTCAGTTCTGTCACACAAGCACCAAAACATCACCAAGAACGCTAACAGATCTGAACAAGAATAACACAGTTTACAAACACACATTATTTACAGAGTACTCCCATTCCCTTCCCCTGTCCATAATCAGGTATATGTAAATGGAAGCCTACTTTTTTTAAAACAGTCCTTTCAGCTATGTATTTTTGACATTGTATCTTTTTCCCTGAATGGGAACGGGCCAAAATGAAATAATCAGATATGCATCACACTTGTTTAACCGTCACTGAAATCAACTTTTTATAGGGTCAGGTATGTGAGTGCTGACAGGAAAAAGACACAGGCTGGCAATAATACTTTGCAGTACATGAACACAGACACTGGAACTGGGAGCCTTCTACCTTTCACAGTTCAATTAGTGTGCTGACTTGACAGATTATGTGCATCATTTTTGAAGGCATGATGAATTCAAAGTCTGGGTTGTTTTCTATGAGAAATCACAGCTTCTGCTCTGAGCCTGGCGGCTCAGTGCTCCTGCTGCTGCTTTCACTGTATTTGTAGTTATAAAATAATTGTACAAATGTTACAAAAAAAATAAAACAATAAAAAGTTAAGCTGGACCCTTACAAGGCTGTGGTGCCTTCATGGACAAATTACAGTAACTAATTCTGTTTCACTGAGATTTTTCCAGAATATATTACGAGAAGGTAGACACCAAGGTTGCCTGCCTTTTCTTGCATACAAACCTTGCATACTGAATGTAAACCCTTTGGTTCTGCTGGTGAAAAAAACTATTCATTTGTGTCGTTGGGAATGGTAAATGTATTTAAAGTATAGGTTTTTCAGCAGTACGTTTCCTTGAGGTGCTACTCAATTTTCCTGCCTGATGGATTGAGGTTTCTCATACCAGTTTTCACATATCTTGATTTTCTGCACATGTGTAATATTACAGGTAAGATAGATTAATTGGGATGTTTGCAGTATAACACCCTTGAGACCCCTTGCTTGCAGTTAGTCACTGTAATCAGTTCTGATTGTGAAGTTGTGATAGCCCCAATGTTTTTTGTTGCTAGATTGCTCTGAACAATAAAACTACCAAGATCAGTACCTGCCTCCAAACTTTATTTGTAGTCCAGTGGATCCATACTGTACTGTCTCTACTTGAACTACAATGTGTGTGTGTTCTTTAAAAAATATATCATATAAAAAATAACAATACCAAAAAAACTAAAACAGCCAATCATGTATATGCAAAGTATATAGACAGCTGACACTAACAACTGCTTTCTGAGACTCACTGTAATATACTGTCCTGTTTGAGGCTGTTGCTTCTTAACTGCTCTTTGGGCTCAGTTTCCAACTCTGTAACTTACAGTGGTCTTTTCCCAACCGCCTTTTCCCTTCATTATGTTTGGGTGAATTATGGCTAGATTTAAATCGGTTCAGCATTGTGTCGGTTTCAACACATTCAGTAAAATAAGTCTCAGGCATGGTCTCTGCTTCAGTGTATTTACTTGAACTAAATACGTTTCCAACTCTCGTAGTGAGACAGAAGAGGGCAGCATTGTGCTAAACCATAATCATGGAAAAGCATGCTTGTAACTACAGCACAGCAGTGACTTTTAAGGGCGTTGCCTTTTTATTACGTTTGCTGTTACTGTGAGTGTGTGTGTGTTCGGGTCTTTAAAATAAGTTTTAATAAGTGTGCTTTACTATAGTTGCTGTGGTGTTTGCACCTATTTCCAACCTATTTGTATCTCTTCAGATTGAACTATTGGAAGGGAGGGATTATTGAATGATTGCTTTCTCTAGGATTATTGAATAATTGCCCATTAGATCATTCCTATATAAATCTCAGGTAAACTCACCCGAGCATTGCCATCGCAATCCCAGTTGTATTTCTACCCTCCACCACTTCCCCAACTTCCACCTTAATGCAGGCAGCCCCCTTGACATGGGTGGGGGTGGTGACGTGGCTTCGTTACGGTTCACCCTGCTAATTCTGGCATTATTATTATTATTATTATTTATTTCTTAGCAGACGCCCTTATCCAGGGCGACTTACAATTGTAAGCAAATACATTTCAAGTGTTACAGTACAGGTAATACAATAAGAGCAAGATAAATACAATGACAAGTACAAGTGTGACAAAATACAATTCAATACAGCAGATAAGTGACAGTGATAGTTACATCAAGATATGATTAAATACCAAATACTACAGTTTAAACATATGGCAGGTTACAGTACTCTGAAGTACAGGATTAAATGCAGTAAAGTAGGGGGCAGGTAAGAGTAAGTAAAGCAAATTTAAGGAAGGGTGAAAGTGTCCCAGGGGGGAAACAGAGGAGTTCTACAGGTGCTGTCTGAAGAGGTGAGTCTTAAGGAGGCGGAATGTGGTCAGGGACTGGGCGGTCCTGACATCTGTAGGTAGGTCATTCCACCACTGCGGAGCGAGGGTGGAGAAGGAGGCGGAGCTCTGGAGGCAGGGGCGTAGAGGAGGTAGAGCCAGTCTTCTAGTGCGGCCGGAGCGGAGAGGTCGAGTGGGGGTGTAGGGAGAGATGAGGGTCTGGAGGTAGCTGGGTGCATTGTCAGATAAGTTCCTCTTTCAGAGGCCGGTGGCTTATTCTTCTCCCTTTAACAGGCGGGACAAGTGGCCAAATAGTCCCAAGCAGTCATGATCCCGAGATTGATTTGACAAACTTTTGGCAGCTTTGTAGCAATTTTATTTCTATTTTTCACAGCTGGATAAAAAAAGACATCTAACCATGTGAGAAAAAAAGGGATCAGGCATATTAAGATGTGATCTGTACAAAAGGGACCAATGTACTATGTGTTTTTGATCTTATTGGGCCTGGGGCTACCTTAGAATCCAAGCACAGGACTGACCATGTTATGTAGAAGTAGTAAAACATCCCATAGACCCATGACACCATTGTGTACTTCATCCAATTATGTTTCTCTAAAATCTGAAATAGCAACAGCAGTGTGGAATTTACACAATCCGCATTGGTTTACTCAAACAGTATTTTCTGGATATTATTAGGAACTCCCCTCTACTTCTAAATAATTTGTGGTGCTTTACTACATTCAGCGTTTGGGTCATTGTGATTGTTTGAAGACTTTCATGATGTCACAATCCTCTGCAGCTGTCATCTTATCAATGACTAATGGTTTCCGGAGGATCAGCAGTTCTGTGACCTTTGCTTTGCCGTTATGGTTGTCACAATTCTGCCATCAAGCCTCCTGTGCCAACAGCTAACTGCTCCAGACGATGCTCCAGATACTGCTAAATATATGTGCCATCCAGGGGCTCAGCTTCTTTAATAACATTGCCTCGTGAGTAGGGTTACCAGACATCCTGGGTAAACAACTGAAATTTTCCCAGTTTTCAGTTTTTTTTTGTCCTGGTCAGAACAGTAATTTCTATAAATCGTCCCGGTTTTGCTATTGTATGCAGTACAAAAAAGCAACTTAACATCAGAGTCCTTTATTAGGTTGTGTTGGCACCATTCAAAAAGAAAAGAAACAGTCTTAAGGATTATTTAATATGTCTGATTATGTGTAGATCACATGTTTAAATGGTAATAGCAGATCTGTTTTTTCTAATCTGTTTTTTTGTACATTTAACATGTTTTGATTAGATGACAATAGAAAGAAAACAAAGAGCTCTTATTATCTGCAATTAATACACCAGGTGTTTCATTTTTATATTATGATTGTTATTATATACTGTTATTTTAATGGCTTCGGAGTTGCTATGGCATCCGTAAATTTAAGGAGGAAGAAAAAAAAAAAAAATCTGATAACCCTACTCATTCCTGACTTACTGTAGTTCCTACTAAATCCGTCACACCCTGTACTTAATATGATTGATCATGCAGCTTACCAAAAAGATTTGAACATTGATGGTAAACAGAATTGGATGTTAATGACACTAAAATTCTGAACCATAAGGCTTCCAGATGGGACTACTATCAACCATAATCTGCAGAGAAGAAATGCAGACCAACACTTATGTTATGATCCCGTTCACACTACTGTGCTGGCCCAGAGCCGCCTCAGGGCACCTGCATATTTAGGTCTGCAACCACGTTTGCGGTTTAATCGCTGCACCAATTTTGTTAAAGTAAAGTGTTTGGCCAGTATTTAAATTTTTTTGTCAGCTTTCTGGGTCAGCTGGAAATGCAGGCCGCCTCCATATTGTAACCTTTCTGGCGCCGCTGTTAGGTCATATCGTTGACAGCCCCCCACACCAGTGAACGACACCGGCAGGGTGAATTATGTCAGAATGCAAAGCGTTCAGGTGCAAAAACAACAAAAAGGAAAAACAGTAACAAAAAGTATTTGTGTGCCTAAGCCTTTAAACCAACAAAGGGTGGCTACATAATATAGGAACGGGACATATGCTCAATAGAATACTATGTGTGACTATAGAACGAGTCAACGACAGAACGTCACACAAAACACGACGGAAGAGAGCTCCAATACGCTAGAAAAGTGGTACGTCACGTTCCCATGACAACGGGCCTCTGTTCCTAAACAAAGCCTGATCAAGCTTACAGTATCCATTGATCTCCGGCAAAGATTACTTTAAACTTACTTTAAAATTAAATTAGCTGCTATTTATGAATTAGAAACGAATACTCACGATGGTGCAGTGTTTTGCACCCGACTGCAACCACCAGAGTGAAAGAGAAACTTGTAAATGCTCCTGTTTTCTGAAAGATAAAAAACAATTCAGAATATGGCAACAGAGATGCAGGTTTGTGCGCTATTATACTAAAAATCTAAAAGGTCATTAAATATAATAACATATATTGCTGCACCATGTTTGTTTACTATTTTATGTACATACATGTTTTAATCCAGTAATGTGTTGTGCAGTATAAACTGCTGTACTACCAAAAGTGACTACAGAATAAATACAGGCAAATAGAATATGTTTGGTACTGTACTACTCATCCAAGTTTCATGATGTATAGACAAATAAAAAAATTAAATACTGGTATGTTATTTTACTTTTGTAGGCGACAAGACAGGGAACCCAATGAAAACTCCAGACTTTGCAGCTGTCACTTTGTGGAAGGAGAAAATGGTCCTTCAATTTTCAAGAGAAATGCATCAAAGCTGTTTGCTTATCAGTCACCTGAGGGAGGGAGGGGGGGGGGGGAGAAAAAAAAGTAAAATCAAATAATAATCAGATACGATTGTAATTGTGAAACAAAGCATATAATAAATA
The DNA here is from genome assembly GCA_030684275.1 of Acipenser oxyrinchus oxyrinchus. Classification (NCBI taxonomy): domain Eukaryota; kingdom Metazoa; phylum Chordata; class Actinopteri; order Acipenseriformes; family Acipenseridae; genus Acipenser; species Acipenser oxyrinchus. The sequence goes on from CM060255.1 coordinate 20,676,771, forward strand.
TGCTGCTCTTGTAATAAGGATCTCAGCAGGGTTTACCTTTCTTGCTCATTTAAAACAAACATTAGCATAATTAAACATAATATTTACATTATAGTTCTAATATTGCAAATCAAATTCAAATATTGGTGTAAATGTTTACTATTTAACTTTCTGCAAACAGAAAAATGGAATCACACCTGCTCTCCCCTGTAATATGACACTCCTTGTATATAATAATTTAACATATGTACTTTTTTTCTAGAGTCAGTGTTGCTGGTAATCTGATATGTACTGCAGTAATTGATGATGCTGAGCAGGCAGAGCCTGCGACACCCAAGCCAAAGTTTGCTATGGAATCAGACATGTTTATTTTGTTATGTCAAAATGACACACAAAACGAGAAAATAAGACACCTGGAAAGCTATCTTACTTGCACCTAAGAACCAGTCCCTATCTCTGTTTGCTTCTCTAACGATTTTAAGGCATGTTTATCTGGATACATTTCGTGGCCTCTGTTTGGGTCTCTCCTCTCGATTTTATTAAAACAGAGTTAAACAGAATTAAGACGAAGTGCAATTATGTCTGTAGCTAGGCAATTGCAATACCGCTCGTGTCCACTAGACGGGAAGGTCACACAAGGCGATAATACGGTACTAGAGTTCCACAATGTCCCCGGGTCTGTAGCCAGAAGAGCGCCAGGGAATCCTAAATAAAAATACAAATTGAACAAAACCAAAAAGAAACACAAACTATGCAAAATATCAGTGAAACACGAAAAATAAACAAACCAAGAGTTCAACGCATAAAATATGATAACACAAATAACTAATATACGTGTTCTACTGAAGAAAATCAGTAAAGTAAAATTAACTCACACTCTTTAACATCCCGGGCGCAATTACTGTCAAAGGTGTCAAAGATAACACGATATTGTTTTACCTGCGTGAGTTTCCAAATAGTCTGCTGTTCTAAAGGATAGTACACTGCCACAGAAGACAGGAGGTCTACTAGTACTAAAATCAGTATATGTATATAGACATATATCTCATCACTGATATATATATAAATATATGAAATTTCTTCAAACAACCCAAATAGATTTTAGGTAAGCTATAATTGTAAGCGCACATTCAAGCCATTCACTCCACTCCAGTGGACGGCTATATGCATGAGAGGACCAGTAGTATTCCTCATGTTCCTCATTTATTTTTAAGGGAGCTCAGTTTTATACAACATACAACTCAGTATTTTTATGTCTGTACATATTTTATTTTGTGGTCGCATTACAAACATGAAAAGATCAGTTAACAAAACAACGAAAATACAATTGCCTGAATAGACGTACACATTTTATTTTGTTTTGAGCGGTCCCTTTCCCTGAACGTTATCGCAGTACAAGTATAAAAAGATGAGTTAACAATGTAGCAAAAAAACAAATGCCTGAATACATTTAACTGTTACACATTTTATTTTGTGGCTGGATTACAAACATGAAAACATATAGTTAATAATTTAAAAGCAAGAAATGCGATTGGGTTATGACAGCAAGCAGCAATGTGTAGGGTATTTTTCTTTTCATCAATTTATCTTTTTTTTTATTATTGATTTTTGTTTTAAAAATGTCACCCAGATTATTGTTTGAAAAATAAGCTCTGAAAATTGCCCATGAAATTTTACTTGTAATAATATTAATTTAGGTTCATCTGTAAACTGTATACCATAGGGGAGGCCATCTTGTTGGTTTGCTTAGAAACAGGCTCACAGTTGTTAAGTCTGTTGCCTAAGAAGTGACGGTTTTCATAGGATAGGTATTACTGTAATTGTTTTGCATGTTAAATTAAGCTGATTTGCCACCTCGTTGTTTTTCTTCCTATCAGTCACTGATGTTCTGCCCAGTTAAATACCTTATTACCTGTCCATCCAAATAAGGATGCTTGGCACAAGCGTTTCGCTAAAAGCAGGCGTGAAAATACTGTCAAGAAAAAAATTCAAATTAAAAACCCTGAAACTGACACCAAAAAAAACTTGTGCTACTCAACTATCAACAGACTTCAACAAACCACAGAAGAGATAGAAGTACAAATGTAAACAAGCTTTTTCTTTTTCTTTTTTACAATGTGAAGCCAAGATAAATGAAGCACAAGACCAACATTTCTGATCTGTTTGATTTAAGATGCTAAAACAACCGAACCAGTAACATCACTGTCACTTCTGTCCTCTATCTACTGCATTTGTTTACAACAGTGAATGTCCTGGTGTGACGTCACGCACGCTCTTCCGGTTAGAGGCCTAGAAAGTTTTTGAAAACGGTCTAACCACAAATTTGCCTTTTATTCCCCACTTTATAAGTAACGAATGTGAATGAAAAGTTCAGGACATGTATACAAAGTTTAGCTGCACTCAACAATGACTTTTTTGTATGTCATTGCATCCCACCTTTAAATCGCAAGTGCGAATGGGGTCTATGACTCACTGCCCCAAAACATGAGTTTTTAAAAAATCACACAGATGGATGTCTGTTGCGTGAGAACCTGAACCCTACAAAGAACGCTAGAACAAAACGAATACAAATAATAGATTGGCAAGCGAGAGATCCACCTTCAAGCTGCATTGTGACCCATTTATTTCAATTGTACCTAAAATGTAATTGCTTAGTGTTTATTTACTACATGCTTTTCACTTTAAGGGACACAGATGTCCTTCCATTAAAACCTGTTTGCCACTGCATGAGTGTGAGACGAATAGGCATTTTCTGCTTTGCATTCACAAGTACCTCCAAAGCAGGAGCTAAATGTAGGTAATAACAACCTATACAAAATGACAGGAGACTCAAGCCAGACCCCAGGCAGAGACTAAGGGGTGACCCCCTCCCTCCTCTCACCCGCACATCGGATGACTTCAACTGCTACTTTGCTTGGAAAATGACTTTCGCATAAGAAATAAAGAAATCACTTTAATAATTCAGAATGAAAACTAAAAGATCAGTTGGCTTAATTATTGTTACCTGTTAAAAGGTTATATTAACAATTGTCATAAAATTAAACAGTGTCATGAATTAGACTATAGTAGGCCACTTTAAGGTGACATACACAGTACTATTATGAATTTTTGTGTTTAAATGCATGTTTTTTTACTACTCTGTAGATAGACCTACTTTTCCTTGCAGCTTCATGGTTTGACAACACACACCAATATTTTGTGTTCATTTTTTGTCTGCATGCTATTGACCCTGCATAAGATGCTTAAACTTTACCAGCAATGTTGCTTACTTTACAAATGCACTGTGTGGGGTGGGGTTCAATGTACCTCATTGAAGTCTGCTCTCTGGTATTGATCAATATTGTTAATAGGTCAAGGAGTGAATTGAAATCAATCGGTGGATTTAGTAAGTGGAAACCAAACCTTCTTTTCCAAATATCCCTTCTTTGTTATCCGGAATGTTATTGTCATGGAAACTTAGATTACTGGATGTACTGGGTGTTCAGGTCACCTTTATATGTGTTCGAAAGACATACCTGTTCAAAGTTTATTTAGGAAATGAAAATAAAAAAGCTGCATTGCTCTATCGCTAAACATGTTTCATCCTATTTTTATGTAATTTTCACCCTCTCAATCAATTAAAGCAACCGGCTCACAGAAACATTCCACTCCTTTTTGACCTGCTCCGCATTGATAAACAACTTGATCAGCTGGAATGCAATTTAAATGCTTAACAAAAGACATCTGTATCTTGCTTTTCTTTTAACTAAATATAAGGTAGGTACACATATGTATTTCCTTGAATTGGTTTTGCTTCTGTAAACAAAAAAAAATAAAAAATAAAATATATTTAAAAAATTGCTTTTGCTAAAAGTAAATTCTACCAACAGGTTAACATTCACTGTAGGCATTTACTGTGCAACCAATGTAGCAAAATAACATTGGTTATTACTGGGTTTGTGGAGTAGGAGGTATCCACTTCTTCCAGCAGTGGTTTGTTCTCCAGCTAATAAATCTCACAAACACTTCCACTGTAATTCATTTAAACATTTTCAATCAAAGCCATTAGCAATTGAATTGAAGTGGCTGCAGGCACTAGACTATTTAAATACAGCTCTGTACCAACAGTCAATTTTGCTTTTAAATCATACATGCTCTGCAACCGCTGTAAACACAGATTTATCAGTCTTTTTCATGCTAATGCAACAGTTGGAACTGAGTTGGGGAACTTAATTTGAGCATGATTCCCAAACTTGAAATTGCCTATTATAGAAGTCCATAAGCAGATCCCAATGTTTAAATTGTATTTACAAGATGAAGTAACAAATCATGTAAAGCATAACCATGATCATAATTTTATCATAAATTCAGATCATAAATTCAGTCAATTTTTCTGTTGCCTGTTTTGCGAAGACAAAATATAAATGCATGTTTGCATTCAAATATGTTTCTTAACTGAAAACAAACAAATTGCTATTCTCAGTACATGACCTACAGCCACAGTATGTACATGTAATGTACATGTGGCATATGTACAGATGGACAGTTTTCCCCTTAAATCCCCAGATTCTGCTACCCTTAATAGCTTGTGCTAAGAATGTCTTAACCAAGTTAACCAAACAGAGGAAAAGAATACACAGGCAGGACTGAACTATGAGCAGAAGGGATGTACTTCTAAGCGGAATGTCAGTAGAAAATAGGCACATTTTATAGCTACACAATGAATGTGGAAGCATCACAGGAGCTACGTTGAACAGAGATCAAAAAAGCGATTGGTTAACAACAAACAAGCTGATAGCCAGTTCATTTGAATTATAGACGCATTTTTATTTCTAATTCAGCTAATTTCTCATTTATTTAACGAAAGGGTTTTTCAGATGAAATTTAACTGCAGGAAATGGTGTGTGTGTGTGTGGTTTTGTTTTTTTCATTGAAAATGCAGTTTGTTTGCAGAGTCACTGAACATGTTTTTCCATTGCACAATCCTTGCATAATATAACCTCAAGGTTCTTAGATGAACTGTATAACTAAATGAGTGAGCGGAAAGTCTGCCTTTACCACCTAATCAATAAAAATCAATATTGCTGGACGTAGACCAATAAAAATGAAACACCTGCCATAGCACTGTAATACTGATTCACTGTGATGGGTCTGCAAGGTGGAGGGATATGTGACTACTAATAAGAACATAAGAACATAAGAAAGGTTACAAATGAGAGGAGGCCATTCGGCCCATCTTGCTTGTTTGGTTGTTAGTAGCTTATTGATCCCAGAATCTCATCAACCAGCTTCTTGAAGGATCCCAGGGCGTCAGCTTCAACAACATTACTGGGGAGTTGGTTCCAGACTCCCACAATTCTCTGTGTAAAAAAGTGCCTCCTATTTTCTGTTGTGAATGTCCTTTTATCTAATCGAGACCCTGGTCTATCTAGGATGTATTACCTAGTACAGGGACGGTGTCAGGGGATGTGACTGAACCTGGGCCTATCCTCTGCTGGGGCCCATACCAAAGATATTCTATAATATCTTTGCCCATACCAATCCTTTTTATTTTTTTTCCTAAGTCCATTATCAAAAAACAAAAACAAAAAACTGTTCTCACAGTGGTTCAAAGATAAACCGTGTCAAAGTTTTATTTTCAGTCAAAACACACATTATCAAATCAGAGCTACGTAGACAGGACTCAGCGTGAAACTTTATAATAGGTTAGTGGCGATTAAGAAAAACAGACTGTTCAATTCACAGGGGAGGGGGTGCATTTCTTTCACAGCTGCTGTTTATAAAGATAATAACAAACAGTTTACTAACAAGGTATATATTCACAAATACTTGAAAAAAGTAAACACATAGGCCTATCAGTCAACTTTAATTCTCTGTGCGAACTCCTATATCCACCTCAATTTTACATAACAGACTTACCTGGTAAAAAAAAGGCGCTCGGTGGAAGTAAACTATACTTCAACACAGTTGTGTTAATAAGTACATAATGTACGGTATATCGAATATGACATCAAAACACAAGTCAGGTTGTTCAAAGTGAAAAGAGCAGAAAAGGCCGCTAGAAAATAACCAAAACGAAGCAGAAAATACTAAAAAAAAGAAATAAAAAAGTGTACAGTAAATGGTTTTGGGCTGACAACAGCAGATGGGAGTACAGTGCGGCAATGGGACTAACAACCTCCTCCTCGCACGAAAAATAAACATTAGTTCAGCCAGAGGAAAGACGTGACATCGGCATCGGATTTTGGAAATGTACAACAACAGCACATACAAGGTACGGAATCATGTATTGTAAACCCGGAACCCAGTCAGTCACCTTTATGTGATTTTTATGATCCAGCTACTTGGCCTGACTTTTGTACCAGAATTGAAATCATGAAACATAAACCTGTGCAGCTAAAGAAACTGACATTGAATTCCCCAAAAATCACACATGATTTGTACTCATTTTGGAACAAAACTTCATTTAGATTTATTTTAGGTTGATTGGGGGGGGGGTTCTGCACCAGGGCCCAGTAAATCCTACAACTGGCTGGCCCTGTCCTAGTGATGTAATAAATAAATACAAAATACAAGTTCCCAGTAAAACATCTCAATTAGATGCTGTCTTGTTCATGGAGACTGAAACTGAATTCAAACGGGGCAAATCAGTTTCTACTCTATATACCAGCAATACTTTCCATCACACACATAGGATATCACTTGTTTTATTGGTTAAATTCAGGTAAAACATCACATTAGGGTAATACTGTTTGTCCTCTACTCTATTTTCCTTGGATACAGGTTTTTTTTTTTTGTGTTCAAGGAAACATCCTTCTTTATCTGTTCTTAAATACTAATCGGGGTGAAATAATGCACTTCATTTCCCTGAGGGTACATTAGGTCAGGGGTTTGGGATCCCAAACTGTGGTCCGCGGTCCAAAGGTGGGTCGCGACACATCCCGGGTGGGCCGCGGGAGCAATGACATTCTATGTATTTTTTTCTATTAAAGCAGGCGCCAGCGGCAGCTGTAACTGTAGAAAAATAAAGTGTAGCAAGGCAGTATTGGTGGACTGTCAATCAAAGCAGAAATTCACAAATCAGAGCTAACAGATTGCCTACCTGTAGGCGGGATGCGAGAGCTCTGACAATAGGGCAATGTTACGGTCATGTGATCGCTCTGCTGGCAGATGTAAAAAGTGTTTTAGTAAAATTACAATATGTTGAATACGCTACCAAAGAATAAGTTTTGTAAAGTATAAAGAACAAAAAAAGGTAGCTACAGGAGTTTGAATGCATTTGTATCGTGGGCTCAGTTTTTAGGTGCTGGGAAGTTGTTGTTTTTTTTTCTTTTGAAGAAATTATTTCATACTAACTTTTGTACTTGATAACATTCATTTAAAAATTCAATTGGTACCTATGATGAATACGTTTTTTGGGAGTAATTAGCTATTAACATTTAAAATATTGAATAGTTTGGTGTATGTTTCAATATTAACTAAATCAAGTTATTAATCAAACTGATACATATTGTTACATACCGGTATTGATTTATTAAAATATTTCGTTCACAGTCGTCTTAAATAACACTAGAATATTTTTTGTTGGAAAATAATAATAATAATAATAATAATAATAATAATAATAATAATAATAATAATAATAATAATAATTAAAAAAGGATTTTGACTGATTCAAATTTCGCTGCAGTGGCGATTTTATTTTATTTTTTTTGGGGGTGTTGCAAGCCAAATGAATGTGATTTTGCAAGTTATAGTTGGTTGTAGTGGCGAAAAAAGTAACTTATGCAAGGCTCTTGTTTCCTTCTGTATTGTGCGCATTTGTCTTTTGTGCATGACAGTTCAGTTTGAGAGGTAACTGCTGGACGTTTTAATTACAGTGTTCAGAAATTAGGATTTAAGAGCACGTTGTACTCAAAAGTGATTCCTGTTCAGTTATTTAACAGGGAATAATATGAGGCATGCAGTTCTTGTTTGATGACCAAGAAAAATAAGTGCATTTCTAAAATGTTCAATTATAGAAAGGTGCTTAATTTAAAGGTTTGATAAAAACGTTTTTGCAATTTATTTTATTTACTAAAATGAAAGTGTTTATATGTATATATATATTTTTGAAAGCATTCTTACTTTACAGCATTTTTTCACACCAGGCTAAATCTTTTGCACAGTACTGTATATATATATATATATATATATAATATATATATATATATATATATATATATATATATATATATATATATATATATATATATTCACTCTGCATATTCTATGTGATTTCCATCTTTCACAATATTTATTAAAATGAATAAAGGAAAGGACAGTTTAGATTATGTTTATTTACAATTGCAAGTCGCCCTAGATAAGGGCGTCTGCTAAGAAATAAATAAATAAATAATTTTTAATAATAATTTTCCCAAGGAGTGCTAATAATGGGCCGCAGTGCCTAATGCAACTGAACAGGTGGGCCTCGGGTAAAAAAGTTTGGGAACCCCTGCATTAGGTAATAGTTTAGGCTTAGTTTGATATCCTCTCCAAACATTTGGTTGCAAAAAACATTATTGGACATTGTACTCGCTGGAATGATAAATGCCTGCATTAGCCATGGGAAGTATCAGTGTTTGCTTTTTTAACTGGTTAAGAATTTGATCAATATGTACATTGTTTTAAGTAAACTGGTCAAATAGCATGCCACACTGTTGTAAGAGAATTACAATGTGCCTTACTGGTATTTCAGCTATTAATACAACAATGGGAAATTTGAAGATTATGTAGAGAGGACTTCCATAACTCAAAAAACAAGATAATGGAAATTAAATTAAATACTAGACAGACCAAGATATAAGACCAGACTTCCCCATGATCTTCCTATGGTTATACTATGCAGGCTCCCTTTAAATAGCCCACAGCCCACCAACAAGTTTACAACATTGTAACACAATTTCTCGCCCCTGGTCCCCCATCCCTTATTTTAGTCAAGGTGCATCCCCTGAATCCCTTGACAAGAGGTGCCGGCCGGTGCAGAGGTGCACCAATGTTGCTCAATGGTGGCCTTTCAGTGACTCCCGCGTGTGATTGCAAACAGCCACCTTGCACCCCCTGCTCCAAGCACGCAGGAGCTCAATGCCCTGCAGGGCGCATGTTGCTGTTTGTGAGTCGGAACTACAAGGGCACAGCCCCAGCAACTTGTAATACCAATTCTTGACAGCAATTACAACCACTTAAATATTGCTTATTTTAATAACTTTGATTTATATTAAATAACATAAAACAGTATCATACATATACCATTTAGAGCCCCCTTGCATGTAATGCTAGGGGAATGCTAGGAATAAAATAATCCCAACAATTCAAATAGTTGTCATAATACCCTATATTAAAATCCAATTCTGTATATCATAAGAACATAAGAACATAAGAAAATTTAGAAACGAGAGAAGGCCATTCGGCAAATCTTGCTCGTTTGGTTGTTAGTAGTTTATTGATCCCAGAATCTCATCAAGCAGCTTCTTGAAGGATACCAGGGTGTCAGCTTCAACAACATTACTGGGGAGTTGGTTCCAGACCCTCACAATTCTCTGTGTAAAAAAGTGCCTCCTATTTTCTGTTCTGAATGCCCCTTTATCTAATCTCTGTTTGTGACCCCTGGTCTTTGTTTCTTTTTTCAGGTCGAAAAAGTCCCCTGGGTCAACATTGTCAATACCTTTTAGAATTTTGAATGCTTGAATCAGATCACCGCGTAGTCTTCTTTGTTCAAGACTGAACAGATTCAATTTTTTGAGCCTGTCTGTATATGACCTGCCTTTTAAACCCGGGATAATTCTGGTCGCTCTTCTTTGCACTCTTTCTAGAGCAGCAATATCCTTTTTGTAACAAGGTGACCAGAATTGAACACAATATTCTAGATGAGGTCTTACTAATGCATTGTAAAGTTTTAACATTACTTCCCTTGATTTAAATTCAACACTTTTCACAATATGTCCGATCATCTTGTTGGCCTTTTTTTATAGCTTCCCCATATTGTCTAGATGAAGACATTTCTGAGTCAACATAAACTCCTAGGTCTTTTTCATAGATTCCTTCTTCAATTTCAGTATCTCCCATATGATATTTATAATGCACTATTTTATTGCCTGCATGTAGTACCTTAAACTTTTCTCTATTAAATGTCATTTGTTATGTGTCTGCCCAGTTCTGAATGTTGTCTAGATCATTTTGAATGACCTTTGCTGCTGCAACAGTGTTTGCCACTCCTCCTATTTTTGTGTCGTCTGCAAATTTAACAAGTTTGCTTACTATACCAGAATCTAAATCATTAATGTAGATTAGGAATAGCAGAGGACCTAATACTGATCCCTGTCATACACCACTGGTTACCTCGCTCCATTTTGAGGTTTCTCCTCTAATCAATACTTTCTGTTTTCTACATGTTAACCACTCCCTAATCCATGTGCATGCAATTCCTTGAATCCCTACTGCATTCAGTTTGAGAATTAATCTTTTATGCAGGGCTTTGTCAAAAGCTTTCTGGAAGTCTAAATAAACCATGTCATATGCTTTGCAATTATCCATTGTCGATGTTGCATCCTCAAAAAAATCAAGCAGTTTAGTTAGACACGATCTCCCTTTCCTAAAACCATGCTGACTGTCCCCCAGGATACTGTTACCATATAGGTAATTTTCCATTTTGGATCTTATTATAGTTTCCATAAATTTACATAGAATAGAAATCAGGCTTATTGGTCTGTAGTTACCTGGTTCAGTTTTGTCTCCCTTTTTGTGGACGTTTGCAATTTTCCAGTCTGTCGGTACAACTCCTGTGTCAAGTGACTGTTGCATGATCTTGGTTAGCAGTTTGTAAATAACTTCTTTCATTTCTTTGAGTACTATTGGGAGGATCTCATCTGGCCCTGGGATTTGTTTATTTTAAGAGCTAGTCATTTTAACACTTCTGCCTCTGTTATGCTAAAGGTATCAGTTTCCTCTGATGTATATTTCTATATCGGTTTCCTCTGATGTATATTTCTATGCTGATTTTGTTCCCAGTCTGTTAAGCTCCTCTAGGTAAGTGTGTATCTACAGCAGCTTAACTACAACAAAGTGTTTTTTTTTACTGTACTTTAGAGGATCAACTCTTCAGGTTTACGGTCAGTTTCCCTTTCCACCCCTTAACAATTCATATGTAAGAAGTCAGCTATTCCAGACTTCAGAAACTGCAGGTTTATAGTGTGACCAGATGTCAGTTATTGATTTGCTCATTGGAAACCTTGATATTATGTGCTTTGCACAATGGAAAATGTTAAATTGTTGTCGGAAGTTCAGTGACATTTAACAGGAGTGCATGCACTGATGTCAGCCTGTAAATGCTACACTTACTTCATACACAAGTAGGCATGGGTGTTAGACATAATGTCAACAGGTATATCTTTCCAAAGGGGTTAAGACTTTGCATAAGTGTATCCAGATCATGATACTTCTGCAACAAGACTTGTTACTGAATGAGGGAACATGATCTGGATACACTATGGAACTAAGTCAAATCCAGTCTTAGTGAAAGCTGAGGGATGTATTTGGTTTTAATAATCAGGTGACAGACTAGGAATACATGTTGCTTATACTTAGGGCAGCAGTGTGGAGTAGTGGTTAGGGCTCTAGACTCTTGACCGGAGGGTCGTGGTTGTAGGTGCCAGGTGGGGCACACTGCTGCTGTACCCTTGGGTACTTTACCGAGATTGCTCCAGTAAAAACCCAACTGTATAAATGGGTAATTGTATGTAAAAATAATGTGATATCTTGTAACAATTGTAAGTTAAGCCGGGATAAGGTCTGCTAGAAATAAATAATAATAACCAGGCAGCCATTAATGGTGATTATTCTTTAAGTTAAGACTTTTAGACTTTATTGAAGTGCAGTATAGTGCGTCCAACTTCCCCAATGAGAGGCTTTATGGCACTGATGGTTTTGAAGGCAGATCAATGACATCTACACTGCTGTGTTAAATCGCCTTGATAAACTGTCAGTCATGTTTCATAATAAGACATTTCTTGTCAAGATCCCACACAGCCAGATGATATAAAATCAACCAATCAGATTCTTCATTAATGCTTGACATCGTGTACATCAATCTGCAACAAAGAGTTAGATGCCATATTTTTTCTATTTATTTTAGTGTCTTTCATCCATATCTTCAATTATAATGAAGAAACTCCAGAAATTACATAGAACAGAAAAAGCTGTTTTGAGTGTTGTTTTCTTCCAGATGTGGTTATTATAATGTTAATATCGTGTACACAAAACTTGAACTCCTGCTTTATTCATGTTTAAAGATTTTCTCAGTTATTTCTTAATAACTTTAAAGGAGTGTTAACCAGTCATCTTATTAGCTGTAAGTAGTTTGAGCAACATTATCAGTGCCCTGCTTCTCTGTTCTTCAAATGGTGAGGGTTCTACAGTACATACTGCTGGTGTTTAAATCATTAAAGGAAGAGGACTTTGACAAAACATCTCTGAAAGTGTTTTTTTATCTTTAAATATAAGTATGATGACAGGATTTGTCGTAATTTAATATTTAAACTATGGCGGTTCCCACTTTAAATCGATTGAAAAAAATAATCTTTTGTTGCTTTGATGTTTTTTTAGACCATAATCTGGGACATGCAGGTATTTAAAAATACTGCTGCATCGTGGTTTCAAATGACTTCATGTGCTGTAGTTCTAAACTCACTTTAATGGTACTGCAGACTTGCAGACTTTCAGACTGTCAACCCCTCTTAATTGTTAATTGTCATCTGATCAATCATATTATCAAATCAGTGAAATGTTATAGTTCCAAGATAAAAAGGACACATAGTAAGAAGAAAACACAGTTTAGGATTCCAGATTCTGCATGTTAATTTCATGTTACCTAATTTCAGATCCCCTGTAACATATAGTATATATGTATGCATACAGTCATTTGAGAGTCAGACAAACAGTTTAATCACAATATCATCAATTTGCATGTTCATACTGTACTAAAGAATAGTATACCTTTTATTTGTCAAATGGGAGCAGCAGGTTTTAAATCCTGTACCAACAGCAAATGTTTAGATAGGACGCTTCCAACTAAATGTACTTAGCCCTAGTTTATTTAGATTACCATTTTAACTTCAGGCAAGAATCTTGCTGAGAAGCTTCTTTTCCTGCCTTCTCTTAATTCAGGATTTGAAAATATTTGAAACACAACACTAGTGATAAACTGCTTCATCCTGGCACCTTTTCTGCAGGTCAAAAGATCTTACTGCTACAAAATCATTGGAGTGAGTTAGAGCTACAACATGAGAACGTCAGATACCAGGAATGTGCAACTTTTCTTTAATTGTGTCTTTGAAATATCAGAATATCCCATATTTATGTACAAGCAGAAGATTTTCAACCGAGGAAAAGGAGGACAAATGATAATATTGATAGTGTTAATAATTGGTCATGAAATTGATTTTGTTACAGTATCTGTTTATTGTTAATAAACAACTGACCCCCCTCCCCAAAAAGAAAAAGAGACATTTGTGTAATGAGATGACAAAGATCTAACCTGCAAACACAAGGTCAGTAACCTGTTTGACCTGTGAGGCCTTGACTTAAATCTACCACAAACAGATTAGACCCTTGCTGTCATTTCCTTGAAAGCTGCTTTTAAGTGACAGTAACAGCTACAAGCTGCAAAATGGAAGGACACTGTGACTGTGCATCAGATATGGAGTGTTCTGCAACACTACACTGTGACTACAAACATGTTCTGGTTTCTTACTGGTTTAAATAGCCCAGCAATATACTATTCATACCCCATGCATAGTTATACATCTATTCCATTCCTATTTAGTAACCAGTTCAATTATACAGTCCTGTTAAGGTAAGGTAAATTACTTCTGAAAAAAAGGAGTTCCCAGAAGGTCATGACTCAGAGGGCATACACACAAACAGGACAGTAAAGCATCAAATCCTTATATAAAGTATTAGCAAGCATGCTACCTGCATGACCAAAAACTGCAGCCTGTTTTTTGTCTGCTGACTCAAGCAGCGTGGGTTATAGTATCACACTGTATGTTGCATTTCCTGATTCTCACAAGCCCTCCCCAGCATGACTGAGATCTGGAAACTCAGCACATTCATCATGCACTGGAGACTCCTCATAGGATTTGAAACCATTGACTTTAGATACCATTGAGTAATGCATCACACAAACTCCCCCTGCCCCCCTTTCAAAAAACACTCATCTCTATGGAAAGTATTGTTGTATTTGTGGGAAACTGTCAACTGTAGACAATATGTAGACTAAAACATACTGTATTCATTTTCATAACTGGGGGGGAAACTAATTCAGGATGTTTTTAGTCATTTATTTTGGTCATGACTTTTGACCAAACTGAAAGCAGCAGTTTTCAAAGCACATTTCCAAAAGGGTTCAGCTAAACGAGAAGAGTCTTTATGGTACCGTGCCCCATGTTTACATGGCTGGATGATGAAAAACAATCAAAAGACTAAGGACTAAAGACTAATGTTTGTGTAGAAGTGTATATTCCAGGGGTGAGACTATTGAAGTGTGTGTGGATTAGCCAATCTAGATCGATGTAAGGAAATTATGTAGAAATGCATTATGGTAGTGGGCTGATAATAGTGGTAAAAGTGTGCTTTGGGGCCTGGAGTGCAACATGGTAAAGAGGTAAAACTGTATTAAAAATATATATATATATATATATATATATATATATATATATATATATATATATATATATATATATATATATATATACACATACAAATAGACCTACTTGACTGATGGAAAAAGCTAATGTAAAGCATTCATTATGCTGCAGGAAACACAGTGAGAATGTTATACAAAAGTATTTTTTGTTTTTGTTTTTTGTTCATACTTTTGAATGACTGCTATATACGGAGCCTATATATCAAAATGTACAGTATACTGCACTTCCAACTACCTCTCTTTCTTTCTCAGACTGGATGGCATAACTACATTCACATTTTGTTTTATCATCAGGACACAGAAAAGGATGTAGAGCAAACAATAGCGCTGTTAAAATCCTGGTTAAAAGCAATAAATAAATATAATTCTGCATAATGGTCTGCGTTGTAATGAAACTCGGTATTATTATTATTAAGTTATTGAGCATATTATCTTCTAGAGATATATACAGGGGTGTCTGTCTGTCTGTTCATCTATCTCTATGCCAGATTAACATTTTTGCATATATGTGGAGAATTGCTTATCAAATTTTCATTGAAAATTTCATTGCTAATTCTTATATCTATACTATTATGTATATACTGTAAATAGTTAAAGTCTTGTGTAAATATCAGCTCTTTTAAACACATGTCAGCATGAATGCTTATATAGTCAGACAACCTTCTTCAGGGTTCTTTTGGGGTGCTTTTTATGCTAATTGTATTTGCATTTTGCCCTATACTGCTCAGCTCATACAGAGGGACATCACATAAGGACAAGAATAAAACAATTGGTTTCGACTGGACTGTAAAATATGTAATTTCAAAGGGATTCATTTGGCATATCCCTTCCAAAATTAAATAATGAAGGGATAACTTTCCATGGCATTCAGCAATTGCAAAATGTTGTTAGTCATAGGATAGTGATCTATATATATATATATATATATATATATATATATATATATATATATATATATTGTGAGACAGCAGGGAGGGGGTTAATTCCTCCCTATAGGAAAACATGTGCGTAAGGCACATTTTGGTTTTATTTTGTGTAATTGTTTACTTGTTTTGTTTAATTGTTTAATTGTTTTATTGTTTAATCATTACCTGCACCTGGCTATTGAAAATTAGAGCCAGGTGCAGGGTTTAAAAGGAGAGCAGTCAGTCTGCTCAAGGCGGCTGCTGAAGAGGGTAGAAGCCCGACTGTGCTGGTGTGTGGGTACAGCCGTAATTTAAAAGGAAAAAGGTAGAGTGAAGCTTTTTTGTGTGTGTGGTTTGTTTTGTTTTTGTTACAGGTAAACAGCTTAGCTGTCCTGTCTTTTAGTTTAGGTTCCTGTTTTGTTTTAGTTATTGCTCAAAGAAGAGCTAGGTGTTTGTTTTGTTTATTTTGTTTTGTGTGTGTCATTAAAAATAGCGCAACCGCGCTTTTAAAAATCCATTTCTGTGTGTTGGGTCGGTGTTTTTAAAGGGGCAACGAACTGCGGAGAGGGGCGATTCTTTTACAATATATAGTAAGAACTGAGAGAGGATGACTAAGCACACGAATGTCTGCTGTCTCATTTGCTTCAACCAAAGTCTGTTTCCGATCCGTTTTTCATTTGCTCGGGTGTGTCTTCTTAAGCCATATTCAATAAAAACTACCCCTGTGTTTGTCTGCTACCAATGTGGTTGTTGCTTGTTTTAGCTTTAATGGTTGTTTTTGATACAGCAGGGTTCACCTGGATGACAGACGTAAGTACACAATGCAGGTATCAATGCCTCGGAAGCAGCATTGCTTATATAAACACTAAAGAAGTTCACCAAAAAGTAACTTCCAGGCCCTGGGTTGAAGATTCCTGGGGTTATTGGGTCCCGAGAGGCTTCACTCTTTTTTTGCCTGGTGCTACCCCCAACACACAAACACACTCACACATATTCCCTCTATTTATAAAACATGTGCAACTGCTTAATAACTGAATTCTCTACTTAAAGGAATGCTTTGATCTCCCCTGATCAAAGACCTGAAAACCATGTCCTAAAAACAGGCTACTTTAATAGTAAGAGGGATCGATCCCCCATGTATGGTATTTGTTTTCTAATACGTATTTTATGTCTGTCTTTCATCACACCCTTAAAACTTATTTTTAAGCAAAAAAGGTTGTGCAGGAGAGTGAAGTTTGGCCTGCCGACAGATGGTGGTGCTGTTTAGGCTACCTTACCTGCCTTTGTCAGGATGCACTAGCATTAGGTTCATAGCCTATTAAGGAAGGCATCCTGAAGATGACAGAGGCAGAGGTACTCCAGGTTTCACCGCTTAGCAGTAGCCCAATCAATTAAATGATTGGCTACTGCAGGATTGGTGGGGTGGAGTCTGGAGCATATAGGGAACTGTGTTCAGCCAGGCAGGTTTAGCTATTAGGGGAGAGACACAACAGGGATCAGGACAGCCCGTTGACCTTGCATGTAAACCTGCGTGTTTCTCACTGTTTATAGAACCAGCCCTGACCTTGAGAGCCATTTCTGTTTATTCACGGTATGCTGATTGAGACACACCATGAGCCAGATTGCTGCAGGGATGGCGTGGAATGATTAAGAAACATTTGCTCTTTGGGCCGATGATTCAATCCAGGGAAGCTTGGATGGAAGCGTTCATAACAAGCACGTCTTCCAAACAATTTGCGAGAGGTTGGCTGAAGCTGAATTTCACAGGATGCCGATCCAGTGCAGAGACAGATTAAAAACAGATGAAAGCGTGGTCATGTGAACATTGCTACTGCTGGGGCATTGTGTACAAGCATTGTGTGCTTGCTTCTGTCACCCTAGGTTGACCCTGCTACTTCAAGAAGCCGACCCACATACCACCGGGTCGAGACCCGAGAAGAGCATGCCAGTGTGAAAGGGGCTTAAGAACATTTTTCTTCTTATGCAACATATTTCTTTCAAACAATATCAGCAAATGAATATTGAAAAACGCGTTTGTCTGAAAAGCTGTCTGCCTTAATGATTTAACTGCAATGTAAATAGTGTTAGGAGCATATGCTTTGCTTGTGCTGGATCCATATGGTTTCTGTAAGGCTTCCCAGTGATCACAACACTTCAAACTTATTTTTGACTATCCTGAAGGTATTTAGTTTGGTTATTAATAATCACGACAGCTTTAAACAGTCAGTTGAGGTTTTTCATGTGACATCATCACAGCACGGCGCAGCCATACTGGCGGTGTAAAGGGGGGCATTTATGGGTGATGATGACCTCCCTCATCACAGGTGGTCAAAACAACCATGGCGGCTGATGCAAAACCGGTATCTTCCACACCAAAATGTAATGTATTTGCAACAACAGAGCACACTTCTCACCTCCAGACATAAGAATTAGAAAGATATAGTGATAAGTGCCAGATGCTTGGAATTTGTGACCCCTTTTGACGTGCTTGCTCTGTAAACACCATTCTAGTTTATTTTTTTACTTTTAAGAAAACTTACTTGCATGTTACCAATTAAGAAAATATACATTTTCAATAGTTTGTTTAAAAATACAGTACTAATATGAATGATATAGTATTTGCATGTAAATGTTTAACATCTTTCGCAATTAAAAAAAATGTATATGATATTTTTGGTTTCATAATTTTGTATGGGGATTTTAAAAAAAAGTTCTATGAAGCATCAGTAAACGGAATCTGTAGATTTTTTGTTCCTGTAAAATCAACTTCAGCGAGTGACAGCGAAACGGTTAAGTTAAGAGACTGTACTAAGGAATATGCTGTGCAAAAATGAGCACAGCATTAACAATATGGTCCATAACGATTTCTGTTAAGTTTCCAAGTAGCCTAAAATTACATGTAGATGAATGCAGTTTTCATTTTTGTGCATTTAAATATGTTATAAACTGATGGTTCCATGATTTCACATAAATATTTCTGGAAAATCTGTTATACAATTAAGCGTGTTACACTTAAGAATAATACTCACTAGTATGGTGGCATAACCTGCTGGGGTCACGTGACTGCAACCCCTCAATAATTAATTGTGAGGTAATCTATTTTACCCTATATTACTGTTTTCATAGGAAGGTTGATAAGAATGCCTAAAATAACTGTTCAAACAGTTTTTTTTCATTTTGTTTCAAAACATAACAAAGTATAATTTAATTATGGGGTGGCAAAAACTAATGTTCCATTAACTGGGAAGTTCTCCTCTCCCACTAATAGAAACAATGTGTTCCCTACAGGATATGATATATGCGCAAAAAGAATAAACTGCTTTATTCCTTGAGAGTTCACCATATATAGCCTTTAGCTTCTGCAGTGCTGGGTTCCCTAACATAGCATGCTGGTCATGTGTCATCGTTGAGGGTAGGAGATTTCACAATGACTCACCAGCTGCTAAAGTGGTTTCTGCAAAGGCAAGGTTCTTAGTTCTCTCTGAATTGATCAGAGATACTGACAAAGGGAAGAAAAAAAGAGAACCCAGCAGTACAGGAAAACTGCAGCCAGCAAAACAAAAATTAAAAGTCTGAAGACACGCAGCACTTCCTTTTCTCTAAATGACAGAAGCATGCAGCATTGAAGTTTCTTCAGAAAAATCAACAAGTCAAAAGGTAAGTGTTCGACCATCATATTGGAAATGCAAGCACATGGTTAGGTATGTTAATTTTGATAATAAAACCCATTCAGATATAGAAATTACAAGAGCCTAACGAGATTAAAGTTATTAATTATTAAATAAAAGGTGAAGAGCAGAATTGTAGTTTGCTGTGACCTGCTTAAACCTAAAGTATGCATTCAAAATAACCCCAGGAATCTTCAATCCAGGGCCTGGAAGTTACTTTTTGGTGAACTTCTTTATTGTTTATATAAGCAATGCTGCTTCCAAGGCATTGATTCAAAAAATTCAGTGAGTCAGGGGGGTTCTTATTTATAATTCCCTCCTTCTCACTCACTAGGGAATTGTTCATCTCACTTTTGTCTATTATCCGCTTTTCTTGGTAATTTGAGTATATTAGTTATACAGCTCATTTAGTATTTAGTTCATACCCTGGTCCTAGGAGCTACTGTGTCTGCTGGTTTTCATTTCAACCAATCTCAGTTACTTAATTGAACCAATTATTGGCTTAATTAGTCAAGATTAACATGTGTTCCAGATCTTTAGTCACTGATGATGTAAAGACACCTATAAAACCTGCTGGATAGGGGCTCTCCAGGACCAGGGTTGGAGACCTCTGTTTTACAGAATGCCAGACATACTACTGGTACATAGTAAAACAATAATAATTCAGTATGTACTGCAATATATTCTATGTTTTTACTCTGTTGTAGACTACAATGGTTGGATTTTTTTTCACAGCTTATACTTGCTTATTAGTTGAAATAGTAGTGCTTGCAAATTTGTATATGAATCAGCCTACTTTGCCAGTTAATAGCTAGCAAATTACATATTAATTGGCTGTACCCTTGACAGTACATATACCTATTGCGGTAAGAGCAGACAAAACAGGCAGGTTCCTGGTTGAAATCCAGTGAGCAATACTAAAGGGCATTAATGGAGTAGGTGGCTTTAAAACTAATTGTACTACACTTCCACCACCTTCTGCACGCTCTCCACTCCTCCCCCTCCCCTTATAATTGTTTTGTTCAAATGTACTGTAGTTTGACCAAATTGTGTGCAGAATTTTTTGTATTTAGCCAACACTTTGTGTATATGGGATGTCACTTATTTGACTAATTATTGATTTATTATTCCTGGTATGTATCGTCTCCATGTTATATGCCAGTTTCAGTCACAATGGGCAAGACAGTTGATCTGTACTTGTACTTTGTATTGACAGATAGGTGCTTGGTTGGCAGGCCACAATGCTTCAAATTACTTAACTATTTCACTGTTTCAATAGAAGCTTGCAAATCTTATAACTTGTAAATCACTTGTAGGAATGATTTGAAAATTGGTATACCTTCAATGGTGGGGGATGATACAATGCGCAATTGAAGACTGTTAAGACAAAGCACAGAAGACACCAGCTACGAGCTATATTGATACAACATTTATAGAAGCAAAATAATTTGCGAACGGTAATTTGCAAATGCTCTGTTTATTTTTCGTTACTAGTACGATTTTCAACCATTTAAAAAGTACTTACTTGTTTTCCACCTAAATAATGTATCTTTATTTAATCTACCTGTGTAGAAAAAAACAAAAACGACAGGCGACGACATTTTGTCCAAATTAATTAAATTGTTAACTGCAAAAATAATATTGTTACGGTACAACGCACAACGCGATAAAAGCTGCATCATGTAATTAAAAAAAAAAAAAAAAAAAAAAGCTTCTCTTTCGGCATATTAATATGTATCTGTATTGATGATCTCCACAATAAGCACGAGCTTGTTCTCTCGTTCCTGAAATGTATATAAAGGAACATACATGATTAATAATAATAATAATAATAATAATAATAATAATAATAATAATAATAATAATCATATAGCCGAACTCTGATAAATGTATCTGAAAAATCGCTCCCTCTACTCTGATATATGTCTCGTGGCATTGTATTTGAATTTTGCCAGAGCTTCCTGCTACCTGGCAACACAGGAACCTCTACTTCCAATCAGGGACTTGAATGCTGGCCAAACAGCGGAACGATATCCAACTCTAGTGTCCAGTAGTTCTATTTAACCTAATATTACTGCAGTAAGTCTCCTTTTTTGCTGTCATATAACGCCTGGTATAACAAAAGAAGCACATACATTGGATACATATAAATATATATATATATAATTTTTATTTTTCAAAGAAGTAAAACAAAATAATAAAAAAATAGTTCCTATCGGTGGAAGGCATGTTCTACGGGATTCCTCAGTGAGTTATTAGGTGTATAAAATAGTTTCCCAGCGGCTCAGAACACATCAGTTACATTTCTTGCTGTGAAATGTGGAAGCAAACGTGTGTATAATCCGTTTTTGTTTTATCTTTGACAGTTGATTGTGTTAAGAGGAAAAGTCTTTATTTTGCCAGTAGGTATATGTTTATTTATATATTACGTATATTAGGTTTCATGCGCTTGCTGGTTTCTTATTCTTGTAAACACTTTGTGGTATTTTTTATTGATTTATTTTTGTTAATACTGTAGTAGTGTTTTTAAAACAAGGTTAGGACAAAATGTAAACAAACGCGTGCTTCCAATTGTTTCATGCTACCACGTCCAGGTGAGCTTTACTAAGTTTAGGTTTAAACTACGAAACTACTTAATAATATCACTGCTTAAAAATTCTTATAATCTGTAAGAATAAAAATACATCGGAGTTTTTAAAGTTGTTTTTTTGTGTTATAATGAGTTATTTATATGGAGGTGTACTTCTGTGGTATGCTTTACTAACTTTTATTAAAGTTAGACCAGTTTATATAAGTTTTTAATTGTTTTTTAAGTTAAGGTTTCTTAAAAACATCATGATGCAAATGGTGCTTCAGCACACGTTATGTTACGTTTGCTTAACTGGCTTTCTCTGAATATTATAAGTGAATTGTTTTACCGATATGTAAATACATTTCCAAGATCATGTTAAATTCTACACCACTGTTGTAAATTCTCATTTTAGTTTCAAATAACTGTTTCTAAAAACGTGGCAAACTAATTTTGTCTGTAGATATTAAGTACAGTTTTGGAATTGCGCTATGTGAAATTTTGGATTACTAAAATACTTTTTTTTTAAACTTGCCGTTGGAGCTAGTATTTTATACAGGACGAGTAAGTGGTCGGTGATATTAAACGTGTTTAGTCCATGTACGTTGTTCAGGATTATTTAACACAAACATATCTGATTGTTCTCCACAACGTTGGGCTGTAATGCTGGCATATGGTACTGTTGGGAGGTGTGTGTTGTAATTTTTATTTGAATACTAATACATGTTATAATGTATCGGATGTCTAAAGGCGTTTTTGTATATGATATTACCAGTTATTTATTCTTTACTAAACTTTATCTGTGAAAGTCATGCAATGACTATCCTGTAATTTTAATGTGCCTATTAAACTGAATCTTAAATGGTTACGTTTTATTTGGAAGAACTTGAATTACTATGAGATATAGGACCTTATTGCCTGCCTTAACCTTTGTAATGCTTGGCTCCAGGTATTGACCTCATGTACACTGTCAGTTTGTGTTGTCATAATTCACTCTC
This sequence comes from Acipenser oxyrinchus oxyrinchus, assembly GCA_030684275.1. Taxonomy (NCBI): domain Eukaryota; kingdom Metazoa; phylum Chordata; class Actinopteri; order Acipenseriformes; family Acipenseridae; genus Acipenser; species Acipenser oxyrinchus. The sequence continues at coordinate 20,699,609 of CM060255.1, forward strand.
CACATGGCCTTTGTGCTTTCAGACCATCATGACCTTGTTTGTACTACATATCTATGCTGTGTTTGTAACTTTTCTTTTCTCCCCTGTATCCTAACTATTTTTTTTTTTTCCCCCATAGATTTGAGAACCTACAAGACACTAAAATGGCAGAAATTGCAATCCTTGAATGCAGGTCCCGTAGTGTGCTGAGCTGGGAACAAGTAAACCGCTTAAATGAGGTATTGACCGAGGCTGTCCCTGTTCATGGACGTGGCAACTTCCCTACTCTAGAGATAAGACTAAAGGACATTGTCCAGATAGTCAGAAACCGCTTGGATGAGAAAGGAATTAAAGTCAGAGATATCTGTTTAAATGGGTCCACTGCCAGTCATGTTTTGGTGGAAGACAATGGCTGGTGCTACAAGGACCTGGATCTAATCTTTAGGGTGGATCTCCCAAGTGAGACTGAATTCAAGATTATCAAAGATGTAGTTTTGAGTGCACTATTAGATTTCCTGCCAGAAGGGGTGAATAAGAACAAAATTACGTCCATGACTCTTAAAGAGGCGTATGTTCAAAAACTAGTGAAAGTTTCCACAGAACTAGACCGCTGGAGCTTGATTTCCCTGTCGAACAACAATGGTAGAAACGTGGAGTTGAAATTTGTCGACTCAATCCGACGGCAGTTTGAATTTAGTGTTGACTCCTTTCAAATAATCCTGGACTCGTTGCTCTTTTATTATGACTGCTCAGAGAACCCCATGTCAAAGCATTTCCATCCAACTGTAATCGGGGAGAGTGTGTACGGAGACTTTGAGGTTGCGTTGGACCATCTGAAGAACAAACTTATAGCCACCAAGAACCCAGAGGAGATCCGTGGTGGTGGGCTGCTGAAATACTGCAATCTTCTGGTCAGGGACTTCAAGCCGACTGATGAGGAGGAATTCAAAAGCCTGGAGCGCTACATGTGTTCCCGGTTTTTCATAGACTTCCCTGACATTGTTGAGCAACAGAGGAAGCTGGAATCCTACCTGCAGAGCCATTTTATTGGTGAGGAAAAAAGCAAGTACGATTACCTCCTGATCCTGCGCCGGGTTGTCAATGAGAGCACAGTGTGCCTTATGGGACATGAGAGGAGGCAGACTCTGAACTTGATCTCTCTTATTGCCTTCCGGGTTCTAGCTGAGCAAAATGCCATACCTGATGCATCCAGCGTCACCTGTTACTACCAGCCAGCCCCTTATGTCAGAGACTTAAACTTCAGTAATTATTACATAGCCTCCTGCAACCAGTCTTATCCGACTTGGCTGCCATGCAGTTGAACAAGTGAAAAGGCACTTCATGGGGGTGGGGGGATAAAGGGTCCAAGAATTGAAGGTATTGGTATCTGTCCATTTGGACGAAAGTAGTAAATCATAAAGTGGACAATAATTTCGACATTTAGAAATTGATGGCTTGTTTTTTTGTTTCTTTTGAGTTGCTGTTAGTTTTCTTGGACCCCTACAGACATATAAGTACATTTTGAACTCTTTACTCGGTGGGGGTGGGCTGTACAAAATGAGCTTTACCTAGCTTGTGTTGCAGATGTACTCTACAAATTCAGGATATATGTTTGAGGGGCTTTATAGTTTATGGCCATAAATCCTGTTTTGAATTGAAAAATAACAAAAAAGATTAATTGAAGGGGAGGTGGGGATCAAAAAAATAAGTTTAAAAGTTGTTGGATATTAAGTCCTGCGTTTTATTAATTGCTATCCAAACAACACCAAAAAAATTATATAAGTGGGGTTTAAAAAAAAAAAAAAATAAATTAATGTAATAAAAATAAAAGGTTGGTGAATATTGCACACAGATTTTGCACAATAACTTTTGAACAAATGCATTGTAGGTGTGGGTGAAATTTATTTATGCAATTAAAATTAAGTACAGTGGGTAACAGCATAAGTGTTGGGCTTGGCAGACCCTTTAGGCACTGGTGCTTTATTATTTAAATGGTAATAATCCATTCTTTTGTATACATGGATAGTGCTGCAGACAAGTTTAATGATTCGTAAATTCTACTAGCCCTTGTAAAACAGGGTTATTCTCTGCTGTTCCCTTTTACTGACAATCAACCCATGCCCCCACCCCACCTCACGCTTATTCCCCTTGAGGGGCTATTGTAAAAGTAACTACTTCTCAGATGTGCAAATTCATATTTGGAGCAGTGTAGTTTTGTAATCCCACCTACAGATTTATTAAAATAATTCGGTCTAGTACTTGTTTAGCTTCCATTTCTAACTGTTTAAAGTTCCTTTGTACATTACAGACTAATAGTTAAGGAGTGGTACAATTTTACTGAAAAAAAAAAAAATATATAAATAACAAGTACAGTTGATGCATCCTTTTAGCTCTAGCTGGAATTGTGGGCTTTACTTTAAGTTCCTGGATTTTTATTAAGCCAGTTAGCCTGTGTGAAAAATTCTGTTTGTCAGATTCATAGAAGCCGCAGTCAGTGAGTGTGCTGAGCGTGAGCCTTTTTAAGCAGTTTCAGTTGTGGATCAAGCATGCAGAAATAGTGTAGTGTGTGTGGTGTGTTATCTGGTTAAACATGGGGTTGCTGACCCTCCTGGAGAGCTATATACTTCATGACCGGGTCACTGTAGACTTCTGTGGAAGAAAAATGGCATGTATCTGGGTCAGAGCATAATGGACTTTAACCAGGTAGCTGTAGATTAGGAACCTGTAATATGTGAGGTTGAGTCTTTTGTACTGTTACATTTTCAGTAAAGTTGCAATATTATGAATACAAAAAAAAACAAGTGCCTAAATGTTTACTTAAGTTATAGATTAAAAAAAATAAATGACCTGAGGTATCTGTGAAAATGTGTTTAGGTTTTGATATGTGTTTAATATATTATTGTTAAATTGTGAATCCTCTGTAAACCACGTACTATGTTCACTTTTGATATTTCAAAAAAAAAAAAAAAGTGTTGCTCAATTCTGTTTATTCACATTGCTACTATGAGCTCCCAACAACTAAAGTGCTTTTCATTTTTTTCAAAATTGTTTTTGTACAGAGGGATCACATATTTAAATGCTATTCAGGTTTATCTGAAATCTGTAGGCGTGTTTCACCTTATCTGTGTGCTAACAGCATGTGTGTGTGAATATAGGTCAATTTAAATCAAGTTTTAATGAACAGCTGACTTGTAAAATAGAAATGCTCCATCCTGGAAATATTTAAAACAACTGCTTTCCAGTAGCACATTTGGTTTTTGTGTTGTGGACTCGCATTCTCCTCGAAAGTGTCTTTTTAGTTTGCTCGTAATGCAAAACCATTAAATACGCATATCCTGGGTAAAGCAGGTAATACTTTTCCATTACTAGGTGCATCTATTCCCAGAGTAATCATGTCCCTTGTAAGTACTACAAATGTACCAAAAAACAGTCCTGCAGTTCAGGTCTAATTGGTTACAAAATTAAGCTGTTTGACTTTATAAACTGTAACTGTGGAATGGAGCGCTTTTTGGTTTTAGCACTTTATATTTCTTTATGATTTATAATCTTCTGCCCTATTTGTATGTTTTGTTGTTGTGTGTGAAGTTCTTGCTCCCTAACTTAGGATATTTTAAAGGACTAAAAACTATTGCATTTTGTAAGCTGTACCTTGAAATATAGTGCTTGTCACATTTCTTGATTCGCACTCCATGGGGAAACCTGTATTGGATTATTGAAAGTACTTGTTTTAAGTTACTGTTCAGTTAATATTCAGCCTGTCATTCTGGTTTCAAGAATCCTGGCAGAGTAATGTGATTTAAAGTAAACACAACAGTTGCTTTTTTTTCCCCCCCAAAACGGCCTATTACTAAAACTACTTCAGCTTTTTATAACCAAGAATGAGACAAGCCTAATGTCTACCACTGTACTCTATACTAAATGTAATAGCTTTATTTTTTTCTCTGGTGGGGGCAGGGAGGAATAAAAAAAAAAAAACTGCATCTAAACTTAACATGACAATCTGCTTAGATCTTTGTTTTACACTTTCACAGTTTTGTCATTGTTTTTTTTTCCCTTTTAAATAGCTTGCTGTTTATTCTACAGGACTGTAAAAAAAATAATAAATAAATAAACCCCTTAACTTCTGATGCACTGTGTAATCTGTAATGATCTACCACATTTTATGTATTGGTACACTCTACAGAAGATGTGAGAGGGCCGTTTCAGTAAGATTGCCCTATGGTTTCCTTGATTTATCTTCTGTATCCAAAAAAAAAAAAAAAAGTTAAACATGATTCAGGTTCTGTGGAGCTTTGTACAAGTTTATTATAGTTAAAATATTGGGAAGCAGATGAGCATCTTGAAAGAGCAGGTGATAATGTGCCTAGATTTTTGCCCCATGAATGGAGAAAAAAAAAGACTATTCCTACGACATGCATTGTAAAAATAGATTTCATTGGAGGCAATAAAAAGGTTTAATATGGTATTTCAATATTTGGTCAGTTTTTGACAGAAGGTGAGTGTAAATTAAAACAGATTGTAGTACAGTATAGGTTGTCTTAATTACCTTTTGGCTTCACGGCCTGTGGATTTGGATTCTTGTTTCACTTCCAGTTTTTTGTTTGTTTTTTTTTGTTGAAAGATGAAGAGCTTGTATAGGTTTTCTGACGCATTAACAGCTGCATTGGTGTCGCCCTCCTCTTTCCCTTCAACCCCCACCCTAGCACTGGTGCTGGATTATGTCAGCAATACAGCAGGGGAGTTTCCCGAACTGTGAGGGTGGGATGGAAAAGATAGGAAGTAGTTTTGTGTTTTTGTGACATAATTTAGTTTTTTTCCACAAGCCTACAATGCATTATGTAGTCATGTTTTTACTGTGAAGAGAAGAACAATTCTAGTTTCCCCAGAAAACAAATGCACCATATTCAAATGTTCAACCCTTGAGTAAGGGAGATGACAGGTATTCACTTCCAATGTGACAGAAGCTGATTTAAAATGAGTTTCACTTGCAGAGTGACAAACTGATGAGCAGTAAGACCAGGTGTGAGGTAAGCTTTATTATCTCTACATACTAAATACTTAAGTAGCATTTCACACTTTACACAAAAAAACCATTGCAATGAAATAAAATAATAAATTGTCTGTAGGCCTCCTAGTTTATAGGATAGTTATGTGGAACAGGGAAGTTGATCAATTTGTTTTTGACATGTCACGCTGCTAACCTTTTCACACTGAATATAAATCCTACACAATAAAAACATTGCATTAAAAATAGAGCAGACTTAAACTAATGAATTTGTAATGTGTGATCAGTATGTACATTACCACTTTTAGCCTGTTTGTCAGATAATTTGCAGATATAGATAAGATGTAATCTCAATGAAGGGTTTATAAACTAGATCCTACATAGTCAAAAAACATTTCATATGTACAGAAACTGACAAGTTAAAATGAAAAGGACCAGCCATATAAAGATGTGATATCTAAAAGAAAAAAAAAAAGTGTAAAAATGTAATGTAAAAATGAGGTGGGCGATATGGCATGTTTTAAAACCTGTGCAGACTTGTGGTGCCCCTGGACTCATGCCATCTGCCACTGGTTATTATCAGTCTCCATACCAATTAAACTCTAGGTTGGGGCAGATTAGGCACAGATGCTTCCAGGGCTAAACGTGTTTATATATTGAGATACGTGTTGCACACTTTAACAAGTAAGCTCCCTTAAAGGCACTGCCATTACCTTAACAGCTGATGTCCTTTTTTTCTATTCAGAGAATGTTTTCCCTGTGCAACTGACCAGCTCTTTTTATATTTGTTCAGTACAAGAGCTATTCAGGGCCATTCCCAGCGAGCCTAGAAGGCCTGATCTGATGCCAGCGCCTTATACATAACAACATTCAAAAACAATATAGTGATGTACAGCTGAAAGCAGGCCATGATGTAAATAAAACCCACACACACATGACCTGTTTCTAAACTACAGGGTGACAATGAAAGATTTCTGGAATGCTGGTGAGACTGAATGACAGATACAGGGCTTAGCAATAAAAAGGGGAACACAGCACAAACAAAAATCCCTTACAAAGGGGTAGGCTAGCTTCATGTATTCAACTCGAGAGCTGAGTTTATTCAAATACCTTTTAAAAATAGCTCCAGAAAACTGTTCTAAGAACTTGCAAATGTTACAGTATGAAGCAGCACTGATCCGCTTTACATTGAAACTTGGGATTCCAACACATACAGCTGACTCATGTCCAGTCACTTCTGGTAAAATTGAAGAAATAAGGAGCTCAGGAACTGGCCTGCCTAAATTGCTGGTCTTTCAAGGCAGGCTTGATGGTTTATCCCTGTGGTAAAGTGGTGAGTGGATACAGGTGAGTGCAGTGCAGGTACAAATCACACAGACAATTACTAACAGGTGCAAGGGTGTTTATTGATAAATAACTACAATGTCCAGAGCCTTAAGGCAAAACACCTGTAAATAATAATGCTGGAAGTGATTACAGCGGCGTGTATCACTTTGGTTTTGTAAAATCCCACGGATTTGACCCACAACCAAAAAGTCCAGTTTTATCACCCACACAAAACACAAAGACACAGACACAGTTCTACGGTGCGTGATTTAAGTGCTTGTGGTGAAAAGACAGTTCTCAGTGGAAAGTGAAGTGCTGGTGTCTGGGTTTTAAGAAACAAAACAAACAAACAACGTTTACAAGACAGACTAACAGAACACTCACGGTTATTACATGCAGGGACTCCTTTCAGGTTCTTTCCTAACCATTCACAAAAGGAACAGATCACGTCCGCTATGACCCCTATTTATATCCTCGCTCATGACCCCTAGGTTAACGAGCGCATCCGCTCCTCCAATCCTCGGGTGCCACACAGTTTACCGTCTGGGTCACTGAGTTTGGATACTGTAGCTTTGCCCCTTTCCTAAATGACCGACCTCCACTTACCCTACGGATTAAATTGTCGTGCCATTTAGTTAAGGGTACTCTGTTCCCGTTACACAGTGCCCTCACAGGTCGAGAGGGAGATCTAACACCAAGAATCATTCGATCTCTGTCACAATCTCCCATCTATTTTTTAAAGACTAACTTTTTACAGTGTAGTTGTCCATAAAAAATCATTATCACTGACTTGGTTTCTGTGTACTCTTCTTTCACTTGATCCTGCAGTATAGAGGAAGTAAACCTTTTAGGAACAAAGCTGTTAAAGATTGAGGTATTGATCAAGGAAAGAGAAGTGGGATGGGGGGAGTGTTTTACTGATAACAGTGTTAGGGATCTTCATGAATATGAAAAGTCTATGTGCAGAGAGGATTGCATTTGACAGACGCAAACCTTACCAACTGTAGAATAGTTTTTAAGTATATGATAGATCCAACCCAAAGCAAAGGCAGGTATCACACACAATGTTAATGTTATATTTTATAAAATAGTCCAGTTCTGCTTGCAATACCAGACAAAAAATGACATTTTATGACATGCTCAGCTTCTTCCAAACTGTTTACAGGTAGAGTAGCATGCTTTTATCCATGTTTTTACTGATCAACTACTTTTATATGTATATCATGGCACATTATGCATATACATATCCATATGAAACGTTTTGAGAAAGACAATATTTCTTTCTATCTGTTTTGCCATCCTTGACAGTCTCATTACATATGGGGGTTGAATACATATTGAAGCAAAGGATCAATGCCTGCAAGGTACTGTATTTTTGGAGCATAGTTTGTGGGGAAAAAATATAAAAGATCAATATACCAGGTAACGAGCTTAATCAGTAGGCTGAAGCGCCATGTGTCAAATTTGAAATCCTTCAGAGAAATATTTATATAGTGTTGAATAAAAGCAAAAACCTGTTTCTATTAGAACCACAGTCTGTCAGAAAATTCAAGCATATTTTGTCAAGTACTTCATTTTGATTAGTCTTATTACTTGACAGTGTGGCTTACAGTAAATCCTGACCCTATTGGAAAAAGGCATATCTCTATGACGTGCAGAACCAAGTTCATACTTTGATAGGTTGTACCTGGAGACAGTTACGCACAGAAACTCCCACAGCATATCTCCTTTAATTAATATATATATATATATATATATATATATATATATATATATATATATATATATATATATAATTCTCCTGTAGAATTTTCTGATACAGAGCAGAATTCATGATTCCTTCAATGATGGCAAGGCGTCCCCAAACCATGGCACTACCACCACCATGCTTGACCATTGGTATGAGGTTCTTATTGTGGAATGCAGTGTTTGGTTTTCACAAGACATAACAGGGCCCATGTCGGCCAAAAAGTTCCACTTTTGACTCATCTGTCCATAGAACATTGTTCCAGAATTCTTGAGGATCATCCAGGTGCTTTTTGGCAAACTTGAGACGAGCATTCATGTTCTTCTTAGTGAGCAATGGTTTCCGCCTTGCTACTTTGCCATGAATCCAATTTTTGCCCAGTGTCTTTCTGGTGGTGGAGTCATGAACACTGACCTTAGCCGAGGCAAGAGAGGCCTGCAGATCTCTGGATGTTGTTCTAGGGTTCTTTGTGACTTCTTTGACGATTTTACGCCTTGCTCTTGGAGAGATTTTGGCAGGACGGCCACTCCTGTCAGATTTATATTGGGCAGGGCTGGCCCAAATCATGCCTGGTTGTTAACCAAAGTACTCAAACAGCTGACCCTAATTATCCCTTTAATTGGGTTGGAGTAAACTAGGGGGCAATAACTTTTCACACCTGAAGATTGCATGTTTGATTACCTTGCACACCAAACAAATGAAAGAAGCACCAAACTTTGGTGTCATTTTTTCTCTCAGACTCCCTCTATATACTACTACAACCCACAAAAAATCTGACCAAATATATATATATATATATATATATATATATATATATATATATATATATATATATATATATATATATATGCCAAGTGCAGATGTTAGATGTCCCATGGTTTGGCACTATATGCAGAATACAAAAAAATGCTTTCCATCTGTTCTTCACACTCTGTATCTCGCAAAACTAAAAGTAGGTCATGGAGGTCACTCTTACACAGGTAAACTATAGATTGTGGGAAACTTATGACCTTTGATGCCCAGATCAAGGTCACAGAATACCAGGCCAACCCTCATTTTCTGCCGTGCTCAAGATAGCAGTAGAAGTGGTGAACCAATGTGGATAAGCAGTTGTCCAGTGAGTGAATTAGGAACAAACTTAGTTCCTTGTCTTAGAAGAACACCCCCAGAGAATAAAGGTTATGTATTCTATAAAATAGCCTTGTTCTATAGTGGGAGGAAAGTACAACTGAGTTGTTATGAGAAGTTCAACAGCTTAAACAAATTGTCTGTTCTGACCAAAAAATGGGAGTGTTTGGGCTAATTCAAGCTGTGCAAACAAACAAGCGCTAGAAACAAAAGTGGTTATAATTATCTTGAAAAATTGCTATTTATAGGAACTCAAAGTCCCGAGAAACCGGTGAAGACAAAAAAGTTGCAGGTGTTTTGGAGGCTTGTAGTGCTGTCTGAAATTCAGAGCTCTCAGCAGCATTGAGACTCATGTGATTCTTTACTGTGTTTAATACGCTCTGCTGATTTTTAGAAACAAAGGCAAACTCTAGGGGAAACTAGGGACCTATTTTTATCTGTTTGATGGTCTATTCCATTTCTGTACAGATCTGAAGATGTCTGAATTCTTTCTTTCTTTCTTTCTTTCTTTCTTTCTTTCTTTCTTTCTTTCGCATTTCCACCAGATACTGCTAGTAGAATCCCTCTAATCCGAACCAGTTGGGACCCGATCCTGTTCAAATTAGTTATATAAGCATTTTTTAGCTCTATTTTAACAGATAAACTGCCTGAATGAGTCTGTTATTCGTCTGGGTTTCTTGCATCTCACTCCAGTGTAGAGGGCCTAGGATACAACCATAATATAATCACAGTTCTATGGAAATGAAACAGAATGACAGAGCTTTGATGATATACCTTGTAAAGAACCATACTCAAAGAAGTAAGGGAAACTTGTGTTCTGATATAAAACAGTGATTTAGAGTAGGGTGCTTGCAAAGATACTCAGTGCCAGTTGGACAAACTGTTTGGCAGTATTGTGCGATGAGTTCTTAATTGCAACTCTTGAACAATAACTTTTAGCATTAACTCATTAAAGTGCCTTGTCTGGTTTCGGTGAGTTCACAATGTTTGCTTACAAAACTAGGGTAAAGTATTCAGGCCTGCGGAAATGAACAGTGCTGTATTTGTTTCTGCATAAATTATAAAGGTAGCCTAATGGAGACTGTGTGTCCAACAGGGTTTCCTTGAGAATTGAACTCTTTCAGCACTAGGCAACTATACAGAAAGATAACTAAAATAACAAATACATGGATTTCATTTAGCATTAGCAAATAACGCTTTTTTTTATATGTGGGTATATTCAAGTTATCTTTCCTAGACCTCTCAACAGGTGCATTTAGAAAGTCAGACTTCACTGATTTTACTATCAGGGATATCCCTAAAATAAGAACTCAATACATTAGATTATTTACCTGTATCAGTCCATTTTAGTGGGATGCATCTTAATCTCACTTTCTAGATTGTTGTTAAGCAATCTTTTTTTTAAACCTTCAAATTGTTAAACAGTTACATCTTTGAACACCCAGTACTGTATACCTGTACTGGACATATGTTATGCATCTCAATTTATTTTAATTTGAACTGGTAGGTCTGTATTCTGTCTGTGTAAATTGTTGTGTAACCTTCCCCCTTTGTGCTCAGCATGTACATGTACTGAAACCTACGCTGTTTTCACTTTCCATGAAGACAACTGTGACTGTGACTCAGTCTAATACACCCTCAATTCCCCCTTTTGAAACTGATTTGGCAGTTTCACTGCAAAATGACTAGTCTGTAGAGAAAACATACATCATGCCAACAGTCCCTATAAAGTCCCGATATTTACCAATAGAAAATATATATACACCGCACCACCTCCGCCACCCCTCGGAGACGTGAGTCCCGCTGAACAGTTCCCAAATGTTGTAATTGAAAACCCCCTTTCTCATGTTGGCACAGGCACCCACTAGATGAATATAGGATATTTTATTTATTTATTTATTTATTTATTTTTTAAATTTAGTAATCGCCACTTGTTTTATTAGTTTCTCCCAATTTGGCACATCCAATTACTTTTAGTCTCAGCTCACCGCTAATAACCCGGCGCTGACTGGAGCGGCGAAGACAAGTAAACACTGTCTTCTGAAGCGTGTGACGTCAGCCAACCGCTTTTTTTTCCCCCTAACTCTCTATATACCACAATGCTTTGCTCGGCGGAGTCAAGTATCTTGTTAAACCTTCTAAATATTATTGGCTGAAGCAGTTTTGAGTGAGGCTGGATTTTCGTTGATTAAAATATTTGTGTGTGCTCCCATTGGCTAGAAAGGTTGCGGTGTTTTCGGCACAGTGCGAGGTTGACAGTTGGAAGTTTGTAAGGTTGGTGGGAAGTTTGTCTGGTTGATTGGAAATTTGCAGGTCCGTACAGCCTTTCGTATTAATGAATTGACACAGTAATTAATGAATTATTAGATGAATTAACAAATACGTTTTTTAATTACTGTATTAATTGACAAATTTATGGACGAATTGCTGGATAAATTGACCAATTCACGAATTGACAAACACATTGACAAATTCACGAATTGACAAACAAATTGACAAATTCACAAATTGACAAACGAATTGACAAACAAATTGACAAACTAACGGCCAGACTACAGGGGTCGCTGGTGTGCGGTGAGCTGAGGACACCCTGGCCGACTATTTATATAGCGCTTTTTATACAAAAGCATCGCAAAGCACTGTACAGAACATAGCAGAAAAAAAGAATAAACCACAATTAATTTGTATGTCACACATACAAACGCCATAATCAGACCATTTAAATAAAATATTTAAATAATTGTATACACAATACAAAAGCAGCAATTTTAAAGTTACATTAAAACCCACTAAGCTGAGAAAGCCATTTTATAAAAGTGTGTTTTTAGTAGATAATAACACCCAGGCAGAAGAAATTCCTGGCTTTAGGGACAAACATAGCTGGATATCAACAGCATAGCAATAGACGTTCACTCCGTGTCTGTGGATAACGGTAGCATTAATAATGAAAACAACAAGGGACCTAGAATGGAGCCCTGTGGAACACCACAGATAACTTCCGATAAGGCCGATTTTACCTCCCCAATAGAGGCAAACTGAAATCAGAAAGATAAGATTTGAACCAGGATAGGCTGTGATCTTTAATGGATATTTAGTCTCTGTATAACTAAATATTCAGCTAAGTTTTAAACTCATTTTAAATCCTTGCCATATTCATTTATGATTTTAAATATATCTGCATATGTAAGTAAATAAAAAAATAAAGCCACATCATGTGAATCGAGAAAACAATCACCATAGCCAAAGAGTGACAGTACAGTTACAGCTAATGATATTGTAAACGTCTACTGGAAACAATACAAGTAGAGTATTTAATGTTATATTTCAAAATGTCACATTTTTGAATTTGTCAGTTTTTTGTTAAATATATGGAAAACTAATGTAATTCAATATGCTAAGGTATTATTATTCAGCAGGTTTCATTCGACTTTATGAAGCAAAATGTATTGATCCTATTGAGTGATGTGAAAACGTTTGGTCATAGATGTAGGGCACAATGAGGGCAGTTCTTGCTGAAACATGGTGATTGGCATCTCTGTGAAATTAGTCAGACTTTTCAAAAGAGCATTCAAATGAATGATTTGAATCTGTTCCCAGCTCCAACCAGGCTGTGGATAATGGGGCAATTATGATTCGCACTGCCACATCCCAGGCTTGTGCTTGAAAAAATAAATAAAAATCACTGGAACTTGATGAAGGTTTTGTGAATAAGGCCCTTATTAATACTGCAATAATCTAATATAAACACATGTTTTGTTTTTTAAATGACCCGGATACTGCTTTACATTGGAAGCAACTCTGAAATTTCTGCATGAATCAATTGTAAAAATACAGAATACATAAATAATAAAAGAGGAAATTATATAAACTGGTCATACCATAGGTCAGCAAGGGCAGCAGAGACTGAACTCCACGTCTCTGTCTTCGCTGGTCCTGCCCCAATCATCCTGGCTGTGGTCCACTCAAAATGAATAATACCCCTAAACATATAGAGCCAAGAGTGGGCCAGAGTTGTATCTCGTCTTATTCAGAGCTGAAAAATGTACTTTTAACGTTTGTTAAACCAGTGAGTAGTTCTACACAGAGTCAAAGAAAGATTAACCAGGGAGGGGGTCACACATATTTGGATTATTTTGCTCTACAGCCCCAAGTGGCCATAATGGTAACTAGATAGGTCATTTCAATCAAACAAAATGAGAGAGAAAAAAAAAAAAGAATCCACACTTTTTGTGTTTAATGTCGAATATGAGGCTTGTTACATTATGTTTTGTTTTTTTTAAAACACCAATTAAAGCATAGTTATACAAAATTAGTCAAACAATATATAATTTAATTCAAGGTCTCTTTAGCACATATTTTTCATTTGTAGTAGATTTGTCCAGATAAGTGTAGAAATCTGTCAAGTGTGACATACCGCCTTGATTTCATCCCCAGGTAGGGAGCTGTCATTTTGTTGTTTTCGTAGGAATAAACAATAAGTTGTCCAGTTAATTTGATTTTTTTTAATTTTTATTTGCGATCATCAGTCATACCATTATTCAGCAGTTGTTCATTAGGTGTGATGAAAAATGAATGTTCTCCTGTTCTCCCGGCCTTTTCGTTGCCAGGCTACAGATTACACCTTTTATTTTTCTTTGGCTTCAAGTTGTTGTTTTATTTTAACATTTCATTACATGATCTTGATCCTGCCTATATTACATGCCTATAAATTACAGATCTGCTCATTCCATATGTCTCTAGTCACATACTGTGGTCTCTGGATCTTGTTTTTCTGGTGGTGAATGACTCTCTACCCAGGGAGTACGTGCTTTTTAAAACTATGTGCCAAAACTCTGAAACACCAAACCATATTGGGTACTCAAAATTAACTTGAAGATGTATTTGTATAGTTTAGCTTTTGCAACTCTTAGGCTTATGTATTATAATGTTAGAGTGTAGGCCAGCTTTTATTTATTTATTTTTTTTATTTTTTTTTATCATTTGGGCATTGCAACGGTTTGGGCCGGTGTTTTTATAACAGCAGTTTTGTGCTCGATATGAATGTGCAGTACTTTGAGATGTCTCGACACAAAAAGCACAACATTTTGTGTCAGAGGTTTTGAAGGCTGATCGTAGATAGATGACTTGATGTGTCTGACACTGGCAGAAGAATGGTTAGTACCTCAATATGGACTAAATTGGGAAAAATCTAGTGCGGACTGCCTCGGGCTCCACAGTTGTTCTGGCAGGGTCCTCATTCACTGGAGCTATTTTTATATATATATATATATATATATACACACACACACACATACAGCTAGGCCCAGACAGTCCTTAGTCCCTAATTTTTGTTTGTATTCAAACTCTGATCCACACCTACCAGCACCCTCTTACATGGAGTTATCTTAATTGAATGAATCATTATTTATAATCTCTTGCAAAACATGCAGACAGAGAGTGATTTACTCCACACTGACTCAGGGTTTATCATCTGAATAAGAAAGAAATGCAGTTTCCTAATTACTGAGGCCACATTGTGAATGCACGTGGCAGGAATCAGAGTTTAATCTTTGAGCAGATGTATTTTAGCTTATCTAGACACGTGGCAGAAAAAAAAAAACATTAAAAGAGAAGTTAGTGGCTTTACATCCACTAGAGTTCACGAAGAATTTGACAGGGTAATTTTCTGTTTTTACACAGATGGCCTACTCTTCAGTCTTTTATTATCTCCTGCTGGGAAAGCACATACCCACTGGTGGATCTAGTGGAGGCTAGTTTATGCACATACTTTAGACTTCAGAGATTATCTGGGGGGTGCATGAGGCTATCTGTCTGTATGTCACCCTTACATTTTTAAATGTATCTAGAGAGAGAGAGAGAGAGAGAGAGAGAGAGAACTGCTTATCCAATTGTCCAATTATGATGAACCTTGCAAAAGATGTCCTTTTTAAGAAAGTATCATAATCTTGGAGTATATGAAGACATCTGTGTGTCATATTTGCATAATGTTACTGAAGTCTGAATTTAAAGCTTGGTGGGGGGGGGGATATCATGGTAATTACAATATTAGATACAATAATATATATATATAATTTTTTTAATGTTTGTTACAGATATTCCCATAAAATACGTATTTGATTCTGTAGTCTATATAAAAAGAAAAAATACTATATTGTAAAATATAAAAGCATACTGTAATATATAGAGTGAATACAGGACACATAATGGTCTTTCATTTGATATCACTGTTAACTCCATGGGTTATGAAAGGCCTATGCTAAGTGGATCATTGCTTGTCAAATTGTTATTAAACTTGGTCAATCCTTTTCTATGCTATTCTATACATATTGATATACGTCACAGTCATCAGCTTTTATATCATACTGATGGCTCTAATTTAATTTACAGCCGTGTTGGGGGGATGACATACTTACTATTTTAATCCCATTTTACGTGAAAGCATTGAAAATGAAACACTGACACCTGGCTCCAGTTTCACCTTCTGTAAGCTGTAACCTATTATGAACCAGAATAGATCTGCTAAACTACAAAATCAGCCTTAGTAAATGTGTATTAAATCAAGTGAATTCAAAATTCCAGACAGAGCAATAACATCAGAATTAGAGCGGGGGTATATTTGTATAAAGGACACCTTTCCAACAAAAACCCACAAAAAATAGCCCACTTAGCAGTCTGAAATCTATCATTAATCTACAGGATCTACTTCCTTAGGAAAGGCAATGGAGTGCAAACAAATCTGTTAGCATTTGCGGTCCAGAATAAAGAGGGGATTATGGTAAAAGAAAAAGTTATGTTCAGTTTTGAATGTTTCTGAACTTTATGTGAGGCTTCATTGGATTCAGATGTAAATGGTGAATCACAGAGGCATTACTCCACTGTGAACAATGCAAGATGGATTACTGGCCAAGCATAATACCCTTCAGGGTTATGTGTATAACTGAGAACCATGTCAGGGCTCATAACAATTTCCACACCATGTTGTGAGTATGAAGGTGGTAACGCGCAGGTCCTGTCTTGGCGTATTAAATTATTCCTCAAATCTTACCCGTCAAAAACTTCAATTTGCAATGTAGATCTCACTTGCCATGTGTGAAATTATGTGTTTGTTCAAGCATGTCATTCGAACTGCACACACGAGATGTACATAGTGAATGGAAGTGCACATGTATGGTATTATTTAATTTGCTATATTATACATTATTAATAAAATCTATATCTAATAACTGTTGTAAATAATCAGACAATTTCCCAACACTTGAGACAGCCCATATTATATATATGTTTATTTTTAGCAGACGCCTTTATCCAAGGCGACTTACAGAGACTAGGGTGTGTGAACTATGCATCAGCTGCAGAGTCACTTACAATTACGTCTCACCCGAAAGAAGGAGCACAAGGAGGTTAAGTGACTTGCTCAGGCTCACACAATGAGTCAGTGGCTGAGGTGGGATTTGAACCGGGGACCTCCTGGTTACAAGCCCATTTCTTTAACCACTGTATAACCTGCTGCAAGATCTCTGTACTATCAATCAATCAATCAGTCTATTTTATATAGCGCCTTTCATAATGGACCACCATCACAAACCACTTTACAAGATACAGTAAAAAAACAATGCATAATACATTAAATACAGTGAAAAACAAAGCATAATACATTAAATTCAAGGCTAGGATGTGAATTCTAAAATATTGTGGCTGCATATGTCATATAGAATCATAAGAAGATACAGTGAAAGATCAGAGATAGCAGAGACACAACAGCTAATAACAGATATCAGGCTTAAACAGCATGGAAAGCAAGACAGAACAAGTGGGTCTTGAAAGTTAAACCAACAGAAACATATCAAGTGTGAAAACATCATCACTGGTTGACATATGCATAAGAAGTATAAAGTACATTTTGAAAAACAAAGCCATCCTGTATTACGATAGTGCCAGGTCACAAAACAGACTTTGCTTTAACCTTTAATTCCTGAAACAATGTTTACCAGTGCTTAATCCCACAAAAACATGTATGTCAATATTTGTCCATTCCCACTACATCATATTACTCCATTTCAGCACCTTGGCTCCTAGCTTCTTGTCAAAGTTCTCCAAGGCTGGAGCAATTGGGTTTAATACAATTACTGTTGCAATAACTAATAATACTAACAATTGTTAAATTGTGGAGGGTACCTTTTCTACATCCATTCAAAGAGCTTACTAATGCCAATTGCAGTGGAGATGATGGCTATCTTTACTTTCATCTAAAATGGACCACATGCAGTATAGCATCCATGTGACAATCCATTCTATCAAAAACACAGAAGTCTAGATACTTCAAATCATCAGTATTTCAGAAAAATAAATTAAATTCAGTGAAGTTAACAAACCAGAATTAGAACCCTCATGGGTGATCTCAGCCAATCATGTTAGATGGGTCAATATTCCAGAGCTAGATACCCTCTAAAAGCTACTGGGACATTTATTTATATTTTTTATTTATATGTCTTCAGTCACAAAACTGTTTGTTCCATTTATAATAGAATTAATATCCTCCACTGAGGCCATTACCTTGTCTTTCGCTTAAGTGCCCATGCCTTGGGACACCAGCTGTCACTGCAGTCAATTATCTCGCAGGTAATGAGACACTGCACTTAAATAAACAATCCAGTCAATTAATAGGTAATATTACGTTGATTCTCATTTGTTTAATAATTAAAATGGGCTTACTTTTAGAAAATATTTTATGAAGCCGTGCGAGTCATTGAATATTCTGCTGTAGGTATGTTATAACCCCACACTATGCCAAATCTTTGCAAAACCCACAAGCTTAGGATAATTTCCAAGATTTTCCAGCACTAACACTAACACATGGAAATTAAACAACACATCAATGTACAGTTCAGTTCAGTACAAAATTGTCTGGGAACAGGACCATCAGTGTCATTGGCAATCAGCTCAGTACATAACATTATTTGGGCATTAACAGAGACAGTAAACAGACAACCCCCTTTTCCACTGGGTCACTGCAACCTTCGCTGTTGCTCTTATCACAGAGTAGGATTAATTGCTTCGTATTGGTTGTTCGTGTTATGTATTTTAATACCTTTGACTTTCGCTTATTATAAATTTTAACACAAGAGTTCATTTGGAATGTATACTTTTTAAAAGTTCACTTACAACTATTTTCAATACAATGCACAGTACTTTTACATTTCTAATACTTTTCATTATTCTGTAATTGAAATTTGATTTCAGTGTTACTGTAACATTAATTTAAAAACTGACAAGTATGCACTTGGCTTAGACACCTGATAATACAAAATTGAATCACATGGAGCACCTCGTGTTACAAACTCATTCGCTCTATAAATTTCAAAGATGTTTCCAATACAGCTGAAGAATCAGCATCTGGGTTTATCCGTGCCTAAACACATCTGGTGTAAAACAAAAACACTGTGGTATCAAAATTAGTCCAAATCCAGCTCAGAGCATCTGCATGTCAGAGCAAGTCAGCTGAGGACACCATGTTGCAAATACAGAATTAATACATACAGTACAGTAATAACCTATTGAATAGTGATGGTTGAATTCAAATGTGAGACGAATACTTAAACCATTTTACCTTGAATGTCTAGTTTATCAGAGCGACAAGGTGTTATAAAACTACCTCCAACAGCCCACAGGAAGTCTAATTTAAAGATTTTTAAGATCATTGTTTGCCAAGTACAACAGAATGTTTTTTTTTTTAGTATTATTTTTTTTTTTTTCCTGAAACAGTTTATTAAGATCAGCTGAATATGTATAAATGAGCAGTTCAGCCTCGGAGAGAAAAAAACACATCATCATCATCATCATCATGATGTTGGGCAGACTCAGCAGAGTGTTGATTCCTGGCGATACAGCTGAGCTGTCATGGATTTGAGACGTCCTGTGTCTGCAGTCTTTTGCGCATGGGCTCGCCGAGGAAATACTTACAATGAAACAGGTGGAATCATCAGAGCTGAAAGGAAATTGCATGAGTTCTCAAGTCCAGGAATTTAAAAAGACCTGCAGGGAGGAGGCAGCTGCCTCTGGTGTGAGTGTTATTGTGTATTAACCTAGAATGATTAGCTCAATACAACAATTAGTCAGTTTAATACTTCATTACATATCAAAATCAGCATGCAATACAAAAAGGTACTATCCTTTCTCCATACATAACAATATATACAGGGAGTACAGAGTACCTGATGCAACTGTAAATGAGCTCTCATTAAAACGGCTGTCAACTCAACTACCAGCTTGGATTGTCTTTTGGGTCGTCTTTGGTGATCTCAATCCTAGCTTACACCTGAAGTGCCTTATGAGGTTAAAATCAGATGATAATAAAGGAGACCAGGGAAGCTCAGTGATATTCCTCATGCCGTAGCGATTCTTAACTTCATTAAAGATTATTATTAGTTTATTTAGCAGACACCTTTGTCCAAGGCGACTTACAGAGACTAGGGTGTGTGAACTATGCATCAGCTGCAGAGTCACTTACAATTACGTCTCTCCCGAAAGTCAGAGCACAAGGAGGTTAAGTGACTTACTCAGGATCACACAATGAGTCAGTGGCTGAGGTGGGATTTGAACTGGGGACCTCCTGGTTACAAGCCCTTTTCTTTAACCACTGGACCACACAGCCTCCTACTAATGACCTTCAAATGTGTGTGGTGGGATGTGATTTTAAAACATGTATTTTAAATAATAAAATTGTATAAAGCCATAAACTCAAAGGCTTTTCTAAATTAGTTTGGGCATTTTTAATAATTCCCAACTTAAAAAAAAAAAAAAAAAAAATTTTATATATATATATATATATATTGTTGGTTTTCCAGAATGTTTTATTTGAAGGCAGCTAATACCAAATGCAGAAGACAGGAGATTGCAGTTTTAAAGTGCCTTTTTTCTGCACATTTATTATAATTAAACAAAAAACAAAACAAAACACAAAGCAAAGATGTACCCAAGCTATCTCAGTGCAAGGATCGAGAGCACAGCCTGCACATTAGAAAATAACTGGCTCCTCTTTTATACCATGTGGCCAGGGTTAATTGACAATCAATTAGCACCTGGCCACATTCTGCACATGTAGGTTTGCAGGGATGGGACTTTAGCCTCATCGCTGCCAAACTTAAATTCAAAAACATAAAACTTGAATTCTAAAAAAAAAGCACAACCACACATAATATTTACAAATGTACATGTGCACAGTCATGTTATCTCCTAGTTATGAATATTTATGTGTGCAGTTCACTTTAAAAGTTACTAGTAACCAAAAAGTGCTGTACTGTAACTAAAGATTCTGTAACATCAACAATTGTAATGCCATAGAAATATCCTAATCATACAGTCCTGGCAAAAGTTCAACTACTTGCTCACTAAATAGCTTGGTAACTCTAAATAGGTTTCGAACAAAAGTAAAGCACTTTATTCAGCTACTGTAGAAGTCTTGCAAGAGCAGTGGTACAAAATGCTATTTATTTACTAGGAAATTAGAAGGAGAGGGGGTGGAACATTGATTGTCATCAACTCCACTTGGAACCTTTGTTTACTAAATACTACTGTAATTATTCCTGAATAGATAGAGAATAGATAGTGGTAATAATACATTTTAAAAAAATGTGTTTGTGCAACAGTAATTGACAAGACAGGAATCACATTAAATTTTATGCAAGTCTTTTAGCTATTTTTGAACAGGGTATGATTATTTATGATGGATATTGTGGAAAAACATTTTAGGCCAGCTGTGTCTAGTGTCTAGTCTTGCTGATCAACTTCTTACACATTATTAGTGTATCCTGAGCCTCCACACATGAAAAATGACCAATATGTTTTGACAGAAATGATCTTGGGTTTACTTCATAAGATTTGTTTAATTGAAAAATCTAAATGTAATATACAAAATACCACAAAAACAAAACAAACAAAAAGAAATCTCAAATGAGGATGTCTTATCTTAAACTTATTCCAGATTTATTCCAGTACATCAAGCTGGTTGGAATGTATTACATTTAATTGCTGACCTTGTAAAAGTTTAGTGTGGTGTACCAAACAAACAAAGCTGGTTCATGTTGAGAATTTGATGTAATGTTAATTCTGACCTTGAAAATAATAAAGTTAATGAATCTGTTTTGTTTACAGTCACACATCAATCAACAGAAATGTTTTTTTTTCCCCCTTTAATTACAGCATTGTTATGTAAACCCTACAAAAATGATTATACATTCATGGACATTTAACATGCTGTGGACCAATTATCATGCGAGAGTGTAAAAGGGTACTCTTTAAATAGTGTTAATTACTTGATTTGATTTCATGTTAATATACTGTAGAAGGCAATTATATACATATCAATTTGAAATAGTTATTGTATATAAAATCAGATGAAACCCAACACTTAATTTTATAGAATACATAAACCAAGGACATGTTTCAAATCACATTCCCTATTTATTTGAATTCTAAGCCCCTTCACCTCTAATGAGGACAAGATCCTGGGAAAATCATTCTATACTACTTTAAATCAATACACTCCCAAAGCTGTGCCTCGTTCTCATAACCCTATTCACAATAGTGCTAAAGTTTGGACAGTTTTACTAATTTGAAAATTAAGTCTAATTACTCAAATACAGGCCATGACTCCCAGCTTGTATTCTGATAATTGATCAAAGTGAAATAGTTAGTTTGAAAATATGCACAGACCTGCCATATTTGGATGTCAAATGGTCTCCTATGAATCAACTCTGTGGGGGATCTACTGTATGTTTATAATTATTCTTTTGACTGCAATTTGAATACTTATGGCACAGACAGACTAAATGCATATCTCAAAAATGATCAGTGTTCTAAAATCTTAATATGTTTTTCCTCCATGCGATTAGGCTTTGAATGTCACAAATGCCTTTGGGTCTTCATGTATTTTATTAAGTTTGTCCATGCACCTTAAACATCAAGATAATGAAATGTTAATCATGAGACTATGTATGAGCAGAGGAGGAGATATGATTAGCATTTAGTTAACCTTCTTCCTGGTATATTTTAGTATTTGGTGTGATGCAATTCCTGTGACTTTCAATGAGAAATACTGAAAAAGATCAACTTGTAATTAGATATATTTAAACCAAATAGCATGTTCTGTAGCCTTTACCTGGATCTCAGTCTCCAGTGAGCCCATATAAATGCAAATGAATAGGTCACATTCTACTTTCTAACCTCCAGATCAATGTACTGCTCATCATAAAATTCACTGGTTTTCTTTGGCAGTAAATTCAGTGTCACTGGGCTACTGTGTAGCACACATCGCCTTATTGGAGATTAATGGGGAAAAGAATAATCAATATTAGAAGGTTCGTAGTCAAACATTCTAAGTTTACTTAATTATCAAAATGTATGACCCTTGAAAGTCTGACACATACAATAAATACATATTTTAATTAATTCTAAAATACACATTTTTTCCTATTTTGTGCTTGGAAT
The DNA here is from genome assembly GCA_030684275.1 of Acipenser oxyrinchus oxyrinchus. Lineage (NCBI taxonomy): Eukaryota > Metazoa > Chordata > Actinopteri > Acipenseriformes > Acipenseridae > Acipenser > Acipenser oxyrinchus. The sequence goes on from CM060255.1 coordinate 20,722,279, forward strand.
TCTTGTTCTGTGATGTTGCTTGATTAATTACGGTAGCACACGCAGACAGGGAGGTAATCAACTAGACTAGCCTATTAATCTGTGCTTCAAGGAGGAACATTCTGACAGGAAGTATTTATTTATTTATTTATTTTAAAACACATCCTGTCCCTGGGGTCTAATACTCCCCTTGAAAAGGTCAGTTTCTTTTTGTAGCAGTAGACTTCTCTTCAAAAGAAGAGCTAGTTATATTGACAGTATCATTGTAATCCTCAAAGGCCTCAGTACAGACTTCAGACCTAGATATGCACAAGGAGCTGAAATCAATTTTTCATAAAAACTTCCATCATTTGGCAGGTAATTGGTTTTCCTGACAATCATAAATCACCTTGGCATTTGTAGATCACTGTCAAATATTTGTTTGGCAATGCAATGTTTGCCTTAGTATGGAAATAATCCACAAATGTCTTTTTAATTAGTTATTTGTTTTGTTTGGTAGTTTTATTCTTGTAAGTTACTCGGTTTGCATCCATACTTTATGTATTTTATATACAGAATGGGAGGCATAAAATAATATTATTGAGACTTTTCAGATCTAGGAATGAAATCTCACCTCTGTTTATATGTCCATCCACAGAGCCACAATGTGTAGGTTGGTGAGGTTTCGTCCTCTGGGTTTAGCCACTTCTGGTCCTGGGCCTCAGTTGGCCCCCCTTTTAATACAGCAAAAAACTGCAACTGTGTTCAAACTTCCATGGCATTAGCGCCACACGAATGAACGATGAGCCTCATCAACCCTCTATAGTAGTTGGCTTTCTGTGGAACTTGATCTACAAGATGCTTTTACCAGTACTACACATCCATTTTAAAAAGACAACATGGACCTATCTGTAGATTGAGTCACCACTTACTGTATACATGTGTTTCTTATCCTTAATATCAAGCCACCAGCTGGTCTGAATGAACCCAAATCGCCCTTTCCTTTCTGTTTTGGAACATTTCTGTCACATGCATTGCCTTTAAATGTCCTGAGCCCTGGCTAGACTATTTTACAGATTGATAAACTAATGAATTAGTTCTCAAGCAAAATCAATTATAAACCTTGTGCTCTCCTAATCGCAACAAAAAGCTGCCTTAGCCAGAAGATCAACAGTTAAATAGCATGGCGATGTCTCCTGCTGCATCTTCATTTTTGTGATTTTTTGCTTAGGATAGATATTGTGGGTATAATTATCAAGTATATCTTCTCTTCAATCCACCATAGTGAAAAAAAAAAAAAATCACAAAATGTCCTTTATTTACCTATGCAAGTACAATACATTCTCTCTAGACCAGTCCATATACAGTACCTACTTGTTCGATACTGGTAATACTTGAATTCATTATTTATAACCCTTCATTGAAAATAGTAAAGGTTTTACAAAATGTAAAGCCTGACTGCATGCAGAACTCACTTTTGTACTCCGCTGATCAAATGGTGAACTCTTTTTGAATCTTCAGTTCATAACATCCATCTTGCTTGGATAGAGAGCTCTGAAAAGCTTTACTAATAGTGCCTACATTGGTCTTTTTTCCTACAATTTATATCAGAATCCTCATAGTAAAAACAGTGGGCCAGATTCTCAAAGCATTTTACTCCAAATGTGGACAAAAATTTAAAAAAAAATAATAAACAACTTCTAAAGGGATACTTCATATTATCTCAATTTTGTTCACATTTATTGCTTACCCTAATATGTGTTCTGTATGGTTTTGTTTGTTTCTACTGATATCTTTATTTCCTATTATTGCTAGCTATTCCATACAAAAATGGCTTCTCAAATGACACTCCAAGGTTGATTGTGGGAAAGTGAGGTAGGGCAGCATATTAGCATTGCCACACTAGTCAATAGTTGAAGCATTGAATCCTGCATAACACCAATATGCTTCCCCACCTCATATCTCCACAATCAGCTTTGAGGTAGTTTCTGTTAGTTTGTGGGCATACAAAAATAATGGTCCAAGCAGAAACAAGAGAATCATACAGAATACACATTGTTAGACATTACTGAGGAAATCAAATACATACAAGGATGCAAGAATACATATAGGCCCTAAATCAAATGTCTCAGATGTTTGTTTCTGGTTTGGTAAATCATTAACTGTTTTTTTGTCCAAAAAAAAAAAAAAATGGTGCTAATGAGGTACAACAGCAGCACCAAAAAAAGCACAGGCCGATTCCTGCATAAAACAAAATGTTTTGGCAAAGATTTTTTTTTTTTTTATATACAGTAGATAGCAAATATGAAAACATTATGCATGTAGAAAAGGTCATTTACAGGACTAACTGCAGCTCCATTGTTCATCATGGTCCCCTCATTTCTATCAAACCTGCTTGAATTTACTAACTTGCTTATGCAGGAGTGGACTGCCATTCCACATGTCATTTATTAGAACCTTCGGAGATGAATGGCATGATGAATGCCAGTTGGCATCACAGCCAATGGTGGTGGATACATCACTATACCTTAATATCCAGGCAGTGCAGGGTAACAATAAAACAATGTCCTCTGTGATCTAGCACTATGGTGCATCACTTCATTGATCTGACTGGTACTCCTGCGGGTTGGAAATTACTACAATGTGGCAAAAGAAGCCAGGGTTCTTTATGTTTAGACTTAACATCTCAGTTGACTCAAACATAATTAATTGTATGGTAGAATGAAATAGTTTTTGCTTTCTGACTAGACATAATAAGCAAACCAGTGGAGCAGGATCAGATACCAATTAGGTATGAGGCTGGAACAGCAGAGTGAATTAAACTCACAAATATCCATAGACGCCAGACTTCATGAACATTAAGAAGAAGAACTTCATGATCTTAGGCCTTGGGTACAACAACAATAGTCTCTTATTAAGAGCACAGAAGCGGAACAACTTCTTTGACAAGTAGCCAGTGCCGAGAAACCAGATCTGGTGTAATGTGCTGGCTAGATTTTGCATGCGTCAGCTTTTGAGATGACAAATTCTAAAGTACAGTCGGACCTTAAATGATTTCCGGGGACCCGTGGAGTTACAATTATCCAACAATGAATCCTGCAAGCAGCAGCTGAAAACATGCCACATTCTCGGGATAGTCACAGAGCCCATGCATGCAAAACTGCAGAAACAATTAAGCAAACTTCTTTCATTCACTTAACCACCAATATTGGTCAATATTGGGCTGATTTTTCAAGGCTTGTTAATTGGATTTTGCTGTAGTCCACTGTATGTGCATCAACAGACTGCATTGCATAAAATACAAATAAAACCCTTGACTGTTAACTGAACACAAGTTTGAAAAACAGGCCTATGCTTTTAAAGAAATATGCAGGAAAGCCTAATTCATATGTCACCATGACCAGATATAATTATAGGGTCAATTGGGCCCTATTATACTGATTTTATAAAATAATGCTATAAATCACGATTTAAGAAATGATGTTTGCTTCATATTTTCATTTTACTCTAATGTTACAAATATATTGCAACCCAGTGTTCCATTCTTGACAGGTAGATAAAGTGAGAAGTACAGCTGCTCCCACTGACATTCAAAAATCATATGCTACCAAAGGCAATTATTTTGTTCACTTAGCAAAAATATTTGCAATACAGGAAAAAACAAACCTAAAACGTGTGATTAATGTACAACATTCATTGGGTAAGACTTCTAGTATAATTCTATTTGATTTGTAATATGTATTTAAACACAAATAAAACAAGACTAATATTAGTTTTCACAGAGGGCAAAGGTTGTGTGTCCTGCAACTGTTTAAGCTTCAGATTGATGGCTTGTAACTCTTTTTGCTTCCTGGCATGTAGTTTTACAGATTTGCAAGGGTCTACTTCAATAAAGAAATTAATCATGAGTAAAAAGACAAAGTCTAGTGCTGGTTTGGAAGGAGGAGGCATGACACAAGATGACACAAAAATAGGAGGCGTGGCAAACACTGTTGCAGCAGCAAAGGTCATTCAAAATGATCAAGACAGCATTCAGAACTAGGCAGACACATGGCAAATGCAATTTAATAGAGAAAAGTGTAAAGTATTGCATGCAGGAAATAAAAATGTGCATTATAAATATCACATGGGAGATACTGAAATTGAAGAACGGAACTATGAAAAAGACCTAGGAGTTTATGTCGACTCAGAAATGTCTTCAGCTAGACAATGTGGGGAAGCTATAAAAAAGGCCAACAAGATGCTCAGGTATATTGTGAGAAGTGTTGAATTTAAATCAAGGGAAGTAATGTTAAAACTTTACAATGCATTAGTAAGACCTCACCTAGAATATTGTGTTCAGTTCTGGTCATCTCGTTACAAAAAGGATATTGCTGCTCTACAAAGAGTGCAAAGAAGAGCAACCAGAATTATCCTGGGTTTAAAAGGCATGTCGTATGCAGACAGGCTAAAAGAATTGAATCTATTCAGTCTTGAACAAAGAAGACTACGCGGCGATCTGATTCAAACATTCAAAATCCTAAAAGGTATAGACAATGTTGACCCAGGGGACTTCTTTGACCTGAAAAAAGAAACCAGGACTAGGGGTCACAAATGGAGATTAGATAAAGGGGCACTCAGAACAGAAAATAGGAGGCACTTTTTTTTTTTACACAGAGAATTGTGAGGGTCTGGAACCAACTCCCCAGTAATATTGTTGAAGCTGACACCCTGGGATCCTTCAAGAAGCTGCTTGATGAGATTCTGGGATCAATAAGCGACTAACAACCAAACGAGCAAGATGGGCTGAATGGCCTCCTCTCGTTTGTAAACTTTCTTATGTTCTTATGATGGCCTTATTGCAGATCCACTAAACCTCCTTCCACTATCCCGGTCTATAAAAGACCTGCCTAAATATCATGTGGTCAGCGCTAAGGAATCATTGTAAATCACCATTCAAGCATTTAAGAATCCAAATGGGATCATGGCTCAAAATGTTTTTCTAAACTTTTTGATCAGTATACTATAAGGAAATAATCAATCAATCAATGTCTCACACCACAATCCCCCTAATATACCTCTAAATATGTGTTCAAATAGAACACAGCTAAAACAAAGACAGGAGGAGATTTGTATTCATATACTCTTTTGCCATCCCTTGAATTGCAATTAACTAGCTGTATTACTTTAATTATTGGATAGCACAATACTGTTCACACTCATACAAAACAAGGCAGGACTGTGTATTCAGCCTGATCTTCCAGTTCAACCGGTTTTCATCAAGCTATTGAGGGAGTTTTATATAACATCAAAAGGCAATAAATACTTGTAGGGACTTGAATCTTGGAGTTTAACACATTCTTTTATACACAAGACACTCTGAATCTTTTGCATTTCCTAATAGCCAGGTTAACCATAAACAAGAAGTCACAACTTGTTAACTTTTGGTTTGTATGGTCTGAGCCATTTGATGACTGTATAAGTGGCACTAAGCAAATGTTTCATATAGGTATTTATAAAAGGAACAAAAACTGTAATCAAAACAAACCAAAATAAAAACAAAACAAATCATTACAAAATGTAATACTGTTGGAAAGCAGGATGGTAGTTCATAAAAATGGTGGGTTTCACATGCTCGAGACACAGAGAATTCTGTGCAATGAATTTTCCACATTTTTATTTATATTTTCATTATGTTGCAGTCATTTTGTAGACAACCAATGATCAAGGCCAGCATGCAGGCAGACAGACAGACAGAGAAAACCAGCAGCTGGGGGAGAAACCTTAATACAGAAGTACACATCACGGCTCTTCTCTTTCCAAGATGTATTTAAAGAAAATAAACATCCAATACATTGAGTCTTAACCTATTTTCACTTTAAATAATACTGTCATTTTTCATATCCTTATGCCAGGGAAAAATAAACAAAAAAACAAAAAAATCACACGCACCACACTACATAATCTTGCAATGTACATACTGTTTGGGCACTTGGAAAATATTTTAATGAATTACCTTTCACCAAACTTCCCCACTTCTAGATTGGCAAGATTTCGGGCAAAATAACTTGGTCCTTTTCTAGCTAAACATCTGTAAATGCAATGCGTTTCTCTTAGTGTGATCACTGTTCAAGGCCCCACACTAGCCTGCTTATTACACTAAAGTTTCACACATCTTTGACAGCTGGGTAAACTACAGCATTTCACACAGGAAGAGTTAAACAGTACTATTAAAATAAAATACATAAAAATAAAGGCTAACGATATTTGTGTACAGCAATTATGGTAGTAACTCTCCAGTTTCTCCCAACCATCACCCCTTGGCCAACACAGATAACTAAATGAAGAAATACCATATCAAAATGTGTTCCTCTTATTTTTACAGCTTATTTTTTAGCCTGCATTTTCTCCATAATATGAATGTCACCAACCCACTTACTTGTTTAGGAGGTCTGAAGATCAACAGACAACCAACAGTCTCTTTTCACCCGTTAAACCAAAGCATTGGATGTTGCCAAGCTACTGAAGCCTGGAGACGTGGCCCAGTCTAGCAAGTCACTGGCCAGTAATTGCCTGGACCAGACGGAATTTACTCTTTAACCCATTGACATGCAAAGGCCAATGCAGCCCACACTGTAGGACCCCGGCCAAGATCACCAACATGTCATGACTGGAACTGGAACCAGAAAGCTTTCCATGACTCGCCCTCCAGGGACCATACCAAGTTTATTTTCAGTAGCCTACTCCTATAGCCGATGTAGAGGTTTTCTCATCGGAACGAAAGAACACACAGATTGTAATTTCAGACACTAACACTAGATTGATACCTACAATAATAATAATTCGTCATTTATCAGATGCTTTTATCCAAAGCGACTTAGAGACTACGGGGTGGGGGAACTATGCATCATCAACAACTGCTGCTGCAGAGTCACAATACAAGCAGCTTACCATTCAGAACAGTCATGCAGGAGATATGTAGGTGTCCAGCTATTTTGAGAATAGTGGCAGTTAATCAACTTAAATAAGAGTATGACTCTACAGATGTAAATTTTCATTTTTGCAAATATAAATAAGGAGAGACTGATTTACAAAGAAAAACTGATTATTGCTTTGGAATAATCTGTAAACATGTTCAGAAATCAAAAATAAGAGCTCCAGATAATTTATTTTCTTGTGGAATAGAGCCGTTCCAGAAAAGTAACCACTCTTAACGTACACATATCCACCCACACCCAATCTGATGCTAAGAAACATAGGTGGGGTGGTTTAGGCACAATGAATGATTTGTTGACTGGTGAAGTTTCCAAGTGCTACACACCTAAAATAAATCTCTTGGACACAAATAAAACTCCACAATATCCCTAGGACAACACTGCCAAATAGTGATGATCTTTGTAAGTGGTCTTAATGCTGGGTTCAAAGGCTATAGTGTCAGAATTTAAAGGTAAAAAAGTCACTGGCCCCATCATCTTTATTTTGTGCAGTCTCTGCAGATATCTAATTGGGAACTGTGACATTTTTCACTCCGAAGAGGAACTCAAATAACCCGTGCCACTGACACAAGGGAAATGTACTGATTACTAACACACTCCTTTAAAGGCTGAAGACAGGCCTTTGACAGGTTGAATCTTTTAAGTTTTAACTCCCTGTACACATAACCTGCAATTCACTATTTTACAGAATACAGATTTTAAAAAAAAAATCTCAGAATTAAAAGACATATCAGTGGCTTATCCCTGAACTGAGATACATATTTATTGTTTGTGAAATGTATGGCTCAAGGTTGAACAAAGCTCCTTTTGATTGCTTCTCTGCTTGAAATTACTTTGTACAAAGAGGGAAAAAGAGCTCTCCGTTCATAGGTAGAGAGCATGCATAGTTTGGATGTCCAGCTGACAGCATGTTTGTCTGTGAAATCAAAGCGCCTTGGTTTTCTTCAAAGGTCAGGCAATGACGAGTAATAAGGATGGTAAGGCCCATTTACCTAAAACAGAAGAAAAACAGCTTTAATTAGCAGAAGTAACCATATATAAAGAAAACAATGATATGTAATGAAATTATTATTTTTTTATTTCCTCGGATCATCTCCATCACTGGCAAATCTGAAGCAGCTTCCAGTTCACACAAGGCTAGAACTATCAGTATCAAACAGATTCAGGTTTAATGGCTTAAAAACACTACTATCACCTGGGTTGTTGACCTGAATCACATGGTCTCCTAACAGATATAAAGTCATATTATATACAAGCATATTAAATGGATTCCAGGACCCACAGTATACCATTATAAAAGTCATGCCTAAAAAATAAAAATGGTTAACAAAGTTTGATTATTATTATTTATTTATTTTTAGTTCTTATACTGCACTAAGAAACCATGCGGTTATTAAGTTGCAATTTTAACATCCCGATATTAATTTAATTTGTAGTCAAGTATGACAAAAGCGATACAATATTGTCATGTTTACCAAATGCCAGGTGCAGCTAGCAGCTTCTGGATGTTTGGGCATGTAGCATAACCAGTTTCCTGAATGCAAGTGCTCTACCTAACCACTTGTGGGTATAGTCTAATATTCTAGAACATCTGCTGTTTGTGAGCCTCCATATAGGACACACATTGCACATCAGTTTTTGAAATGCCATCAACAAGTGGTTGCAGGTTCCTTACAAGGTACTGTTCCAAGTTAAACCTTTGAAATATGTTCCAGCTGCTTGTTCCAACTGGTTGCCAAAACATGTTTACACAGAAACATTACTAAAAAAACAATACCATTAAAATCAGTACTTAAAAGTCGAGGCTGGGGCTGTGCAATTATCTCTTTACACCTCCTCCAGCCGGCCTCTAGAAATAGCTCAGAATGCATGTTTTCCAGTGGCTCATCCATTTCAATAATCCCAGTTGACTGAACCTCCTCAAAAAAAAAACAACACTTCAAATGTGATTATCGAAACAGATTTGAAATAACTGCTGTTCATATTGAGGAAACGTTTTTGTAGAATTACACCCACCACATTTTGTTTTGTACAATATCCACCGTGTACAGTAAGAGTCATGATGCTAGAATCTAGAGGCAAACTATTTCTAATGGAAAAAAAAGTGACTGTCTCCTCTAACGCGATCTGGAAAGAGCATTAATTTTTTTAAATTTTTTTTTTACAAAAAGTAAAAAATACTTTAAATTATAAACACACAGAAACCTACCCGCGCGTCGTACTCCAGCACAAAGGGGGGGATGTCGATTTGCTCTGGTAATATACATGTAAAGAGCTGCTGGAGGTTCTCCACGTGATGAACTTTGTCCTTTAACCCAGAGACATTAAATGTGGTGAAAAACCATGTTGACACCTGTTCCAAAGAAAGATGCATTACTAAACAAGCCTGTGGCTGCAGTTCCAAGTCTGGATACTTGGACTACTGAAACCGTTTTTGTTTAGACAGCGACCACTGGTTACGTCACTGCTTTCATGTTTCATTTAAACATTACAGGAAGACATTTTCTTTACCTTGGAACGGAATGTGGGGTGCACAAAGTAAAAAGCTTGCAGGTTCTTTTTATACCTGTGATAAAACAAACAAATAAAGTGTGCAATTGAAGCAATGGTTTAGGGCACTTGAGTTTGAAAGGACATGGTTTTCCAGATCACAGTTTGATTAATACTCTAAATTAGCAAAATTATCTTAAAGTCTACAAACCCCATCAGGTGGTCTCCCAACTGAAAAAGACCAACATAGTGGTCTTCAGCACATGTAATAATGGTAATTATACTACAGTGATTTTAGAAACATGAAACAAAGGTGAACAGCCATCAAAAAAGCAAATAAAATAAAATAAATAAAATACAAAAATCAGTCACATATCAGCCCGTCACAAATCCGCCCTACCCGTTTACCCGCCATGATCAATCTCTTCAGCAACGTTAGTTTATTACTGAACAGAGAAGATTAGTTCAGAGATTGTAGATCCTACCAAAGTTTTCATACACTGTTTTGTATATGATCCGTGCGCAACCATTGCTGGTAGTGTCATGTGAGCTGTTCAGTGTGTTGATCTGTAAATAAATCCTGTTCGCCTGCGGTGTGTATCAACTTCAACCTCCATCAAGCTCTCCTGTCTGTCACTCAGCAGCGAATGTACGCACCCACACGGCCGACAGCTACTCTGTCACAAGCATTAATATTCTGTATCTTTCTAAACAAGGGATTTACGGGAGCTCCCTAATAAAAGCTGAATCTCAAAACAATTGTGTTAATGTAGTACTTGTTACAGCTGTGTATAATGGCATTTAAAAAAACAGGATTAATTTATCCGCCTTTTTACATATCCACCCTTACTCTGATCCCACCGCAGTCGGATATGCGACAGATTACTGTACATTTACAAAGTGAATAGGCAAAGAAAGAAAAAAATCCAATAGACAATTCTATCCCACTGGTTCCAGCCAGACAGCATCACCAGACCAGTGGGTTGTGAGTAACTCACTGATTAAATAGTTTCTACAACATCCGAGTGCTACCTGGTGTACACTAGGGATTTTAGCAACATACTTTGCATTTTGTATGCATACAACAGTGACAGAAAATCATATTTTCCCCACTTGAACTTCATCGTAATAAATACATTACACACGTGTTTAGCAACACTTGATTGGTCCAGTGCATCACCAGGTTCTTCCCAGATGATCTTTTTGAACCACACAGTGGGTACAGTTTACTTCTTGTGCTTCAGGTATGCCAAGTACAACCTCTGGACCAGACTCATGGGACAAGCATGCTAGACGCATTTTGGACATCCATATTTGAGGAGGTGCGGAATACATTACAGTGTGGAAGACTTTTTTTTTTTTTTTTTTTCTTTTTTAAAAAAAAAAAAAAGGAGATAGGATCTCAATTCAGAGATGCATCTCAATACAGCATCCTTTCACTTTATATTCATTTTTGACCCCCTTTATTAACATTATGAAACACAATGGAAATGCAGTAGAGCAGGGCTGAGAGTTCAACACAAACTCCTATTCACTTACTTGCTGTCTACAATGTCATAAAGCTTCTTTAGGAAATCAGAGTCCAGGTGATTTTGTTCACCAGTCAGCGTATGGAAATACACCAGGACATACTCCTTCACTACTATGTGATCCATGACATGGATGAAATACAGCAGGGCCTGGCAGAAAAAACAAAACAAAACATTGTTTAACATGGGGAACACACCTTCGATTTTCATACTTGAAAGATTTCTCATTCACAAATATAAATAGCCATTCTTTCCTGTTGGTTTTTCCAAAGATACTCTGTACCTTTTCACTGCTCTATGATTGTATGTGAATTAACTGGTTTATTCATTTTATCTAAGCTGCACACTTTGTTTTTCACTCACAAATCATTTAAGCCAAACCTTAAACTATGTGAAATATTAACAGGAAAAAAGGGCTTTCATCTTTAAACATGTTCAACTCCACAAAGACAAAGATTCAGATCATTAATAATGTTTGGAGAATTATATGGAGAAGAAACACACATCATATACCAAGCCCCTCTCCTCCTTCCTCCATGTTAACAGTAAAATCAGTACTAATGTATTGCAGGAGTAGCAATTCCACCATAAATCTAAATCAAAATCTAATTAAAAAAAGGAGAATACCTTTATTGCTATTACCAAGAATGTGATTAGTATTTATAAACTATTACCTTTTCAATGTCTATTTGTGCTACAGGAATGTTTCTTCCTACTAAAACCATAACTGTTCGACCACAGAGATCCACACCTAGGAAAGAGATAACATACATAAATAACCTTTCCCAGCACAAAAAGAAACCCAGCACTTTTTTTTTTAATTTTTCTTATTTTGTTTGTTACATTTTTAGTGTCCGATTTAGCTCAGTTTTTATTCCCAATTTTCAGACTGTCCAATCATGTTCTGTCTCTGCAGAAACTCCCCCACAAGGAACACAAAGCCACTTTATGGCTTGGAACTTGGTTTCAGGAGACTAGGTTTCAGGCCACTGCAGGGGACTTGGGATTTGATACAGCAAAGTTGCCTCAAACAAGGTCTCCTGGAACCAGGTTTCAAGCCACTGTTCCTGAAAAAAGTGTCTTAGGTGTTCCTTTAGCTTTAGAAACTGAAAAAGCATCAGGAAATACAATGGGCTAACTCATAAAGCTTTGTGCCATTCTTTTACTGGCACCATACTGTATCTGCCCTTATTTAAAGTGCTATTCATAAACCAATAGTGCCAGTATTTATGTTAGTACCTTCTCTTGATCTAGAATTTAAATATCTTTCAGTCCAGCCAATCACATTACATTTGGCACCACTTGACTTACAATGGGGTGTGTACAAGCCCAGATCAGCACTTAATACCTGGAGAATAAGGTGCTGCGTTTAGAAATTAAATACAAGGAAAGAGACTTAGGAAGCTGAAATTCTCAGTAACACCAAACATGTTGACAACACTCGGCCAATTGTGCACCGTCCCCTGGGAGCTCCCGTCCACGGTCGGCTGTGGAATAGCCAGGACTCGAACTCGCGACGTCCAGACTATAGAGCGCATCCTGCACTCCACGTGGAGCGCCTTTACTGGATGCGCCACTCAGGAGCCCTAAATGTTGTTCAGAGTGACAGAGCAGCCAGAAAGCTTAGGAAAAAGAGTGAGAAAGCTTGTGTGCCTCTGCATTAGGTAATGTAAACAAACTGGTACGCCAATAAGGTCTGGTTTCTGATGAAGCAAAGACAAAACTATGGAAGAATGTTCAATCATATGTTATAGTAAAACTGTACATGATTTTGGGACACTGCAGCTTCAAACATCCATCGCCTGGAACATACATTATTTAACAAGTCATTAGACCAAATAACAGATACGTTTAGACTGCTTAAAAGAAAATTGTATCAATTTAAAAGCAAGATAAAAGATTCAGGGTCATTGGTATTGTCCTTAACCCAACGCCACTATACCAACAATAAGGGTACTTTACAGTGACTATGAATCGGACAGAAAAATAAGTTGTCGTAAAACGTATCACTGGTCCAGTAAACCTGAATCCAGCCCCCATTGTCTCATGTTGGCCCAATTTGTGCTTTTGGAGTTGTTTAAAAATAAATAAGGCAAGCTACAAGAACTGCGATAGCGCTCACTGCTGTTGGATGATAAAATGCCATTTACAGTGTTGCCGGAGTGATAAACGACTTTACCTTAACCATCTGTCAATTGGAATTTTGAAATAAGAAAATGTATGTCAAAGTGACAATCCTTTGGGAGAGATGTTCCTCTGTATCAGTCACACCATATCTTTTCACACCATCAAAGTCAGTGCTGGTTAGGGAACTGAAGGACTTCAGCCACAACCATTTAGCAGAGCCGTCATGCCCTCTAGTGGAAACTCACTGCAACTGAAAACCTTTAAAATGCAGCCCAGGAGGCAAATATGCTCTGCATTTAAGCTTACTTGTAGAAACTAACCGCTCTGAAAGCAATCATACCTCTATTGTTTGCACAAGAGGGGTGTAATGGTTTAACATTGCTACTGTAGCAAAAGTGGCACTTACAATGAAATAATTCAAGCCAAGTTTTAAAAAGCTTTCCCCAACACAATGCCCCCACTGTCCTGAAACAAAACAAAACAAAAACCTCACCTGTTTGATATAATGCCTTTAAAGCCGCAATGTCTGACAAGTCTTCTGCTCTTGCTCTACAAAGCCAACGGTTATAGCTGCGGAAAAAAAAAGAAAATAAATAGAGTAATTTAACTGGTACCCTCAGAACTCACACCACATCAGTGTTCCATCATCTACTGTCAAGAAATGGAACTCATTTAAAGTGACTGTAGCGAACAATAAGAATTTCATAAATAATTATGCATTTCCATTAGCTATAAATGGCTCAAATACGCAGTTTTAATATAAAACACATGTTACAGCAAAATGTATTATCTTAAAACATGATATCAGATACTTAGGTTAAAGAAAATTCTCATGTCTTGCGCAGAAAATTTGTTACACTTGCACTTCCTAGGTCATTTAATCTCACAGGTGTCTTCTGGGTCAAAACAGATTACTGGTTGAAAGCATGTCAGTCCATAGGGGGCTATTTCCCTTACTCTAGGTGAAATGACTAAGAAAGTGTTACTTTATTTAGCAGACGCCTTTATCCAAGGCGACTTACAGAGACTAGGGTGTGTGAACTGTGCATCGGCTGCAGAGTCACTTACAATTACGTCTCACCCGAAAGACGGAGCACAAGGAGGTTAAGTGACTTGCTCAGGGTCACACAATGAGTCAGTGGCTGAGGTGGGATTTGTACCAGGGACCTTCTGGTTACAAGCCCTTTTCTTTAACCACTGGACCACACAGCCTCCCACAAAGTGCGCTGATATCCGACTAGGAGATGTATTTAACCTTGTTTTGACCAAATGAAAGCGCGCAATATGGCCACATCAGTTAAAGGTGACGGGCATGTTTAAAGAGAGACTCACTTTCTCTGGTGTTGTTTATGCTGCGCTGCCTCGGACATCTGCCCCTGCAGAATTAACTTCCGTTGCTTATCAACATCTCCTTCCATCCGGGCAAAAGCGTGGGAGCCCACGAAGGACAAGTCCTTTTGCAAATCATCCTCCTGTTCTGAATCTTTCAGAAAAAAAAACCCACACACCACACACAATTAACTGACAGAAGTTGTACTTTTGTTTTGCAAAAAACATTTTGCAGAGACAATGCTGTGGCCCCAACCTACAGGACAAAAAAAAAAAATTGCTTAATTTCTAATAAATGTACCTAAAAAAAAAATTAAAAAAAAAAAACACACACACACCACACGACAAAAGTATATGAACATAAAAAAAAAAAAGAAAATCCAACAACTTTATTACTGACATGCAGTCAGTGGCAGAGGAACAGAAAGATAGCTCAGGTGCAGGATTTTCGTGGGCCCCGTAGAATGAATGAATAATCACCGAGGTGGATGGCCCTGAAAATGAATACATTGGTTATATAATGATTTCAACTTTTGAGTTTGAGTGCGTGGGCCCCTGTGTAACTGCACTGGCTGCACCAGCTATTCCTCCGCCACTGCACGCAGTATAATAAATACAATGATGCCTCAGAAAACTTTAAACAACAATGTGTCAACAAAATCTTTATTTGCACGAGCCTGTTCAAACCATTCCCATCTAAAGACGTTCACGTGTTCGTCCTGTACCTGCAAGTGGGATTCAGGCGCTTTCTGTTGCATTGAGGCTTTTCCCTGCTGCTTTAAGTAGGCATTGTTTCTTTTCAGACTGCCCGAAACTGTTTGCCTTGCGATTTGGATCTTTTTGTGGTGCTTTTTTTAGTTTTTTCTTTTAAGAGATAGCTTGGCTTGTGGACGTTTAGACATTTACAGTATTTGCCGTTCAACAAAATGCACAATTCAGAATGGCGCCAGCGGGACATGCAAGTACATACGCAATGTCTTGCTTGTGGTTTTTTTTTTTAAACTACTTGTTTTAAACTTAGAAAAGAAATGACATGCTGGACTGCACAGTCAGATTTACATTTGTTTTAGAAAGATAAGGCTAACTAATCATGGCGTATTCCAGAATAGACCAGATTCCAGATTGTACAGGATATCACACACCATTCATTTGAATGGGAATTTGGTCAGTACTCAATCATGCTGAATTATACAGAACGCCGGTATGTAGAGGGGTTGGATTAGACAGGTTTTACTGTATGTTGCATGAACTGGATTAAAGTGAAATGAGTGTCCTTCTTCAACAAATGACTTCAATACAATTGTGATTATTTTTGGATATGTCTTGGTTGGTTGTCATAGTAATGACCTATAGTACTGTGTAAATAAATAGGTTTAGCATCTACCCAACCAGTGGTGTAGTCGAGGGTATATGCAGGTAAACAGCGTTTACCCACTTCTCATATAAGGGGCAGACCTAGGACCTATACTTTTGCTGTGACCAGCGACGTGTCTGTTACGTTGCTGTGCGCTCACGTCATAATATCACACGCACAGCACTCATCTAGCTTTGGACCCTGAGAATATATATTTTTCTGGATATTAATGCAGCACCGCTGCACAGGTGTCAATCACCTGCTTTGCATATATCAGTATGGATGGCAGGGAAATCCTATTGGTTAAGAGAAGCAAAGCGCTGACTAGCAATATCCAATCAAGTGCGTTTTAAGACATGCAGTGCCGGTCCACTGATTATGATGAGAAGACGGCGTTTGCAAATCTTTTATCATTATTACTATTATTAATTCTGACTACATGTTAACAGCAATAAACACAAAGGAAAGAAAAGGTAGGTGGATACCATTGCAAAGTTAAGCGGGATCTAGGGGACTTTAATAAAAAATAAATAAATGGGAATAAATTGTATGCATTTTTAGTACGTAAAACATAAATCCCTACAACACAACTGACCTTGCTGTCTTAAAACTGGTAGAGACGGCATCATCTTTACAACACCATTTAAAAATTAAAAATAATACAAATGCCTATAGTCTCTTAGACAACTTAGAGTATATAATAGTAGTATGTGGACTTTTTGATAAAACTGCAAAGGTGTGTGCTTACTACGTTTCTCTTCATTTTACTGTAGATAATAATGCGTGCGACTCAGTGCGATGTTACTTCTTTGGTTTGGTAATTAATAGGAAGGCGCTGAAAGGATGACAAGTGTAGTCGGACGATGTTAAATTTCATAAAAACCCATTTAAAAAAACGTTCCTAACATGCCACTGTCTGGCCTGGAGCACCAAACAGCGGAATTTACCCACTTTTTTTATTTACCACTACACCACTGTACCCAACCCACTGTTTACTTACATATTGGAACATTTTCAGTGCTTTCACTTGTAGAAGTTGGGATGAGAATACATATTTGCAAAGAAATGCAAGATACATTGTTTAGCGGGAGCAAACAGTTCAGACGAAAACACACTGTACTTAAATCAAGCCAAACTTGCACTGAAAGCACATCTGATATCATAATCAAATCCCTGTCTCCTGAACTGGGAAATGAAATAACCTGGAGTTTAAGGGCACAAGTTCTAGTTTCATGAGGCTGACTGCTAAACCCACTCAAAAGTGATTCTGCACGCTTTCATTTCTTTTCACATGTTTCTTGAGTGGGAATAGTGAGTGGGAATACTACAGATTCAGGATATCGGTAACATCTTTGTAGAAGCATGCATGCATGCCATAATCTAATGTTTACATAATGCACAGAATAGTTGATGGCAGCATGATCCCGTATTTTATATTTTTGGTTGACATAAATTAGTTCCACGTGGTTCGTTTTATGCAATGAAGCAAAGAGTGACATGTATTTAATGTTATCCTTGATTTGATATGAAGACTAAATACAGAAACCAGAACTGGTATATGGAAACTCCCTGAACTGGATTTAGTACCTGGTGGAGATTTATGAACAAAAGAATAGTAAATGTAATCTTAACAAGATTTAGGTACTGAAGACGTGCATGCAAAAATATGCATAAAAATACTGCTTCACACAAAAATAAATCCCATATAAAAATCCCAGACAGAAATAGAATTTGCCACCTTTCTCAAAGAAATGAAGCAACCAATGGCCCATGGTAATAGCGCTCACCTTCGTGAAAGCCTGGTTTTTCTGAGATGCGGATTTGCCTCTCTGGTACGACTGGTTCTCCCTCAGAATTGCCAATATCTGCAGGGATGAGAGGGAGACTCCTGTGCTCTTCTTCTACAGACCTCGGGAAGTACAGTGGCAACAGCTTCTTATATACAGGCTGCACAACGCACAGAAAGATGGAAAGGAGATCACCAAAAGCAAACAAAGGGTACCATTCTGATTAAATGTTTACCACAAGTAAAAGGGCACAGCTGTTAATTTATTTTCAATTAACAAATGGCTGGAAACAGTTCAGATTTAAAAACTTAGATCCCACCATAAAGAAAGCAATTGTCTTTAAAAACAACATTCTTCTGAACACTCCTGCTTTCCCAGTCGCATAAGCAGTTGATCAGAAATACTTCAGAGTTCTATTCCCAAGGGCATGATTTTTGTTAAGCAGTCTTTAAAAACATTCAAAAACGTGAACCGCATCAAAAGCCATGAATGCATGGACTGATGCTCTTTCATTCTAGCGGTCCTGGAAAGTTTTTACATAGTTTGCAAATCTCCTTTATGCTAACACCAAAAACAGCGTAACTCATCCTATTAGTTTTATATTCAAATTCTTGGTCTCGCTTTGAGACGAGCAGTGGATTTGCTTTTTGGACTTCTCTTCCTTACACAGGACCTTTAAGACAATCGACCCTGCCAACACACTGGTGTAGCAGTGAGGGCAGTCGGAGTGATGTTTTCAGGGATAGCAAAACAGCCTACGGCTCAATTGAGGATACCTTGTGACAAGTAACACCAATATGATTGGTTGCAGATTTAACATGTGAGCCACGAAACACATTGTATTCCGATTGTTCTATAAAGTCTGCCCTTACCTCCTCTAGATCTGTCACAGCAAACACTACAGTCTCAATTGTTTCTCCATGGTTCTCCAGAAACCTACGGACTGTTCCTGTGGAAATTGACACATTAGACTTCATACAGTGCATAAACTTTATATACAAGCCAATAGTTAATTCCCAAGTTAAGCCAGTAAAGGCTAATATCAACAATGTTTTAATAGGTGTTTCTGTCTTGCTATTATTATTTACCTTGTTATCAATTCCCACTTCCCCCAGACCTAATTGTTAGGAGGTTGATATGATGATGATGATGATGATGATGATGATGATGATGATGATGATGATTATGACGATGGTATTATTAGAAGAGTGTTTAGTATAGAACAATCACTTTGTAAGACTTCAAATGAAGTCTTTAAGACTGAAAGTACCAAACCTTGTTAAGTGATTATTAGGTGTACTAAAATAAGGAGAATAAAATGGTATAAACACAACTTAACAGTGTGAATTGTGACTTAAATGTACAGTATGTTTAGAACTGTTAGGTGGATACCTTTAAATCAAGTTCAGAGTGTATTTCTCATGCACTCTTTGCTGTGTCAGGCCCACGAGTGAAGCGAGTAGTCTGTCATACAAAGAGCGCAAGAGAAAGTACACTGTCAACTTGATTAGATGTAGCCATCAAACAGCATATTATAAAAAGTTGCTAAAACCAAAAACAAGAGACACAAAGCTGATATGAACATATGTAATCTGTTTATGCAGATTCTGTTGTGGTTTATTTTTTGTCATTGACATTGAGTGTGAGATCTATACTCTTGCATTCAACTTGATCTGCACAGAAATATAACGTGTCAATAATACACACTTACTGAGTGCTATGTGGGTGGCATCCTCCATTGGGTACCCTCTCTTGGGCAAGTTAATACCACAAAACCCCACAGACACCAGAGCCTGCTCCCTAGGAAAATGATGAGAAAACAGTTAGAGGGCAACAAGCACATTACAATTTGCTTTTTTTGGATTCAGCCGAGATACAGCCCAGGGCTTGACTATCTGAAGTTTCAATGTGCGCTGCGGGGCTCATCTCAATCAAGGCATCATTCTGTATCAACTGGCCCGTAAGACTTATGTTTAAAGTAGCCACCTGGGGTACTACCCAATGCAGAACCCAACACAATATTAGGAATGGACATTCAGGTCACTTTGAGGGAAAGACTAAAGAGCATAGCTGATACATTATATACAACAGCAGTTCAGTCTCCATGCCTATCCAATCCTTGACCTCTCTACCACCAAGTTCATTTCTTTATTGATCTAATAAATCCAGTCAATCTAAAATCACGTTTCACTCCATGCACTTGTTACTGTGCTGATGAACCTAATACAGCATAGTAAATGGCTGGATGATGTAAAATCTTCTTTCTTACTTAGCTAGCTGCATGACATTCCGGTAACAGCTGTAGAGCGAGCTCTCGGCGGCAGTCCTGTATCTGGCTTTGTATTTGGGCCCTACTGTGTGAACTATGAATCGGGCAGCCAGGTTAAACCCTTTGGTCATCTTAGCTTCCCCTGTTCGACAGCCTACAGCAAAAAAAAAAAAAAAGGAGAAGAGGAAACTACTTGTTTCTGGATTTGTTTTTTTTCTGAAAAATTGAGCTTTAGCTTTTCTAAAGTGTCACAGCTGGAAAAAATGTACATTAAGATCCTAAGAAACGCTGGATGTAATATCCGATATATAAATGATCTGCAGTCCACAGTAGTTCGTTCGTCAAATGATGGTACTCCTCATTGAACAACATATATTTTTTTCAAGGTCTTCATATTTCAAATCACTCTGTATTTAGGGGATTAAAAATAAGTTTGGAAAATGTTTCATATACTTATATTTCTTATCCACTAAGGAAAACAGTGATTCTACATGGTTTTATTTTTCAATGCAAGCCAATATTAAACACCTTTCAATATTAAACATCTTCAAAAGTTCTGATTAGGATTCGTACACATTTTGTGCCAAACACCATCATTTTAGATTTTATTAAACAAAAGGGGTCTTCTTATTGAGACTTTCATTTAAAGGTTTTTGTAACAGTATTTCATATTATAAACATGTCTAAACCCATCTCCTCTCCATTAACAAGCTTTTTAGCGTACCTTTCAGTTTGAGAAGCTCTTCTTTAAGCTCAGGCCCAGCGAGCGAGTGAATACTGTCAGAAATGGGGTTCTTATCAATCAGAGTTTCATTGCTTGTGTTGACTATGGCCGTGCAATTCAGGAGGGCTACATTCCCATTGCTGAAATAAATATCAAGAGCGGATAAATGATTAAATAAATAAAAATGTAGTGAAGAATATAACATTCGGAGATCCAGATACTCAGATTTCAGTACAAGTATTTTTTCACTGGCTATAAACCAATGGCAGATTACACAACTAGCAAGTGTGTCAGTGCCACACATCAGGAACATTCACTGCCATGAAATCAAATACAAAACAATGAGCCAGATGGACTCCATATACCCTTACATTATTATTCCATTAATACATTATGCTAAAGAAAGTCCTTGGCAAGTTCATCCACTTCACTTGTGTGTAGTTACAAAACAAGCATTACATAAGCAAGACTTGAATATTGCAGACTGCTTAATTCTTCCAGATTGTAATAAATATCTGATTAGTTGCCTGGTCAACTCAGAGGATTGCATTCCTATTGTAGGACAAGTACAGCTGGTTATATGGCATTGGTTTTAAAAAACATTTTTAAAGGCAACTACTGAACAAGTTGTCAGCATTATGTGACAAAGAACATGTGGGGGAAAAGCTGTGGGAGAGATGGCGGATTTAAGTTCGAACCAATGGACAGCAAGTGGACTTGCTGGTAAATTGCTTAGTAAAAAACTTAGTAAAAAGCTTAGTCTAAAACACTACAGCAGCAAACATGTACATATTTACTTTTAGTAAAAAGAGTCTTTCTATGTCTGCAACATTAATAATTCTAATATGCCGGTATGACTAACATTAAAGGCTCATGTTTTAAAATCCAAACAATTATGCAAATTTTGCATTGAAACACAAGTGAAGCGAATCTGGCCAAAAACAAGTATGCTGAAATTAGATGCAGGGATGGAAAGAAGTATGTCAGTTTCACCCATTCCAGGTTTTACTACAAGCTTGATTAGCCTCCGTGTATAGGTAACAAGCTCAGGTGTGTCTTCTTAAACTCATAGTAAAACCAGAAAACTACTATGCAATGGCAGTCTTATTTCTATCCCTGAAATGGGACCTAAACAGACCAAGTCTTCTAGCTTAAAAGCATGAATACACCAGGGGAAAAGCATTTCCTCAATAGAATTGAAATGGTTTCTCCTTCCTCTATAAACTTACAACAGAACCACTTTCTTATTGATGTGTTCCCTGTATGGGAATGGAGAGCCGGTGTCCCTGTCCTTATAGAGCTGCTGGTTGGTTTTGCTGGAGTCCTGCTCATCCCCCTGCTGAGGCTGGTCCCAGCTGGGTAATGTCTGAACATCGATGAACTGCGAGCGAGCTCCCAGAGGATCCATGGGGATTCAAGCACACAGGGAATCCTCCTCTGATCCTTATGGGTCTGCAGCTTTAGGAGTCTTGTGGACAAACAAAAGAACACAATACTAACAACCACAAAATATGTAACTGGAAATAAGACATTATATAAAAATGTGTGACCCTACGTGTGTATTTTCAATAGATTATTGTTCAGGCAAATGGTTCACAAGCTACAGCCTTCATTAGTGGAATGTGACAAACTTGAAATTATGCAGAAGTAGATGGCCATGTTCATTTTGGTATTACACGTGGTTAAGATATCTGTTTGCAGGCCAAGCTTTTAGATATGGGTGCACTTCCTTTGTCAAGACACCTATAGTCCCTTTAACTCCTTCCTACTGTGTCTATCATTAACCAACCAGCTGCTTGCCCTTTAGACTGACATGCTGTGAGCCTGTAACATGCTTTGACCCCCAGACTATGCTGATGTGAAATTACCTAGGAATTGAAAAAAAAGTAACAGACTTCCTCAGAACAAGGCATCGAAACTAAAATCTTAATGGGTCAACTGCAACGAACAAAAAGATGTGGATGATCCAGTAGTTACCTCAGGACTAGACTAAACCAGTGCGCTATTTATCACCAATTGCAATGAACCAAGAACTTCCAGACAGCCCCCAGGTGTGGATTAAAAATGTTCCTAATTGCAACAAACTCCAGATGATTGCTGCCCCCTAGATGTGCCTGATGTACAGTATCAAATTAAACCACCAAGCACTTTAGACTAAGAAGAGTTACCGTACTAACTATTTAAAATGAGAAACCAAGGACACGTTTTCTGAAATGAAACCATTAATAAAACCAATATCAAATATATAGAATCCAAAATATGTATCCAACATTTAACAGAGCTTTCCATTTTTAATAAGGCATTATTCCCGTAATTTGATAGGTGCAAAGATGTTAGGCGACTATGGTTAGTTTTATCAGTTGCATCTTCTCGTTGTGTAACTGTTGCTCTTGCTTCCTCATTTTGTAATAATTTATTTTTTTAAATGTGCTCTCAGATAATTCCAGCATTTCCCTCTCGAACGCAGGAAGAGCTCGCTGACGTACAGCACACCCCATGCGTCTTGGATCATCCTCCACTCACCTAGACTACATCTGGACTACCCCTCTCCCTCTCCGCCCCCTGCCCACCTCGTCCTCCTCAGCTCCCAAGCCTAATGGTCCCTCTTCTGGACCTGAAAATTGGATTGCCTGCTCAAGAGAAGCGTCACTATCAACATGTGATACATACAGTACCAGTCAAAAGTTTGAGGACACCTGCTTAAAACCAGGTTTTTCATGATTATCTATGCTTTTAACTGTATAAACTTGTCTATAAACACTTAATATTTCATTATATGATACTTGTACTTATATAAGCTGATAATCATAAGTGAATTGCATTCAAAAATTTTATTTTTAAATGAAAATGTAACTCTTGTCAATTTCAATGAAATGGTCACCCAAAGCAAGGGGATTTCAGTCTGAAGCCCAAGTCAGTTAAAAGTCTGAAATGTGTATAACACGGTGTTAGAACGTGTTATATATAAAAAGTGTCTTTGTTAGATGTTCTCTGAGATAACTAGCATGTTACCTAATTAACCTTTTGTCACCAATTATTGTTAACAGGTGAGGGTCCATGATTACTATAAATATAGGTAGCATAGGCACAAGTTTGTCATTCCTGAATGCAAGGGAGCAGAAAATGGCAAAATACGCTCAGTTAAGCAAAGAAAAAAGTCTGTAATTACTTTAAGAAATGAAGGTCAATCTTTAAGACAAATCGCAAGAACTTTGCAAGTGTCTGTAACTGCTGTGGCCAAGACCAAACGATTTGAAGAAACTGGCACTCATGAGGACCAAACAAGGTCAGGCAGGCCAAGGGTGACCTCAGAATCAGAGAACAAGTTCATTCGAGTCACAAGTCTGCAAAACCAGCGATTAACTGCCCCTGAAATACAAGCTCAGCTAAATGCTACTGGAAGTACAGATGTTTCAACATCAACTGTTCAGAGGAGATTGCGTGAAGCTGGCCTAACTGGAAGAATTGCTGCAAAGAAACCATTGTTAAGAGTGCAGAATAAGAGGAAGAGACTTGCCTGGGCCAAAAAACACAGAAACTGGACATTTGAGGAGTGGAAGTCGGTCTTATGGACCGATGAGTCAAAATTTGAAATATTTGGGTCCAACCCCAAAGCATTTGTAAGACGCAGAGAGGGTGAGCGCATGAGTTCTGCATGTGTGGTTCCCACTGTCAAGCATGGAGGAGGCAGTGTCGTGGTCTGGGGTTGCTTTGCTGGTGACAGAGTTGGTGATCTTTACCAAGTCCATGGCAAGCTCAACCAGCATGGCTATCATAGCATATTTCAGAGGCATGCCATTCTATCAGGATTACGGCTAGTTGGGCAGTCCTTCATTCTTCAGCAAGATAATGACCCGAAACACACCTCAAAGTTGTGCAAGAACTATCTGGCGAAGAAGGAAAGTGAAGGACAACTCAATCTAATCACCTGGCCTGCCCAGTCTGCAGACCTCAATCCCATAGAACTTGTATGGGACAAACTGGACAAAGAGTCACAGCAAAGCTACCCACAAGTGCCCTACATCTCTGGGATTTGCTGTAGAAGAGCTGGGAAGACATGTCGGGTGATTTCCTGCTGAAACTTGTTAATCGAATGCCTCGTGTTTGTGAGGCTGTTATTAAGGCAAAGGGTGGCTATTTTGAGGAATCCAAGATTTAGAGACAATTTTCAATTTTCTTGAACATTGCTTTGATAGTCCTTATGTTTTGTTTTTTATATTGTAACATGTTTTCATTTTCAAGTATTTACAGAAACGTATATGACGTAAAACATTGTCAATTATGAAAAAAAACCTAGTTTCCAGCAAGTGTACTCAAACTTTTGACTGGTACTGTATGTAATCTGGTCACTGTTTGATTGTGACCGTACTGCACTGTTTTGTGTATTATGGACCTGTATAATTGTTTGACTTTCAATAAAGGCTTCATTGGTATTATGCCTGCAAAGTCTCTTTCTGAAAAGTATAGTTCTTGGTTCTGAAGATGTGTGAGGCCGGTTCCCTTCTGGTACAGATGATAACGCTGTCTCAGTGGATGAGCAGCAGACAGAGGGAAGGTTTCCACCAGGGACCAGGGACACGAGGGAATTGCGCTCCACAGCCTCACCTCCTCCCTGCTCCTGAATCATCTACAGTAAAGTGTAGACAAATCTATAGAGAACTCAACCTAAATATTTTACAAAAAATATGCCAATATGTATTATTTAGTGATGATTATTGCACTTTAGAAACAGTTGAAATTACCATCACATGCTGTTAGAGGGTGCACTAAGCATCAGCAAATAGCACTGCAAGGTCATTTGTATAATATTTGGGTTGTGCTCTTAATTATTATTTTGATAACCTGCCAGCACGCTCAATCTTCCACTATTCTGTACTGTTTAGTATAGAATAAATGTACAATTACAATACATGTAGATATGAGAGGAGTTGAAAAATATTTGGAATGATTGAATTGGAATTGTCAGAGTATTTCCTCTTCACGCCACGTCTCTCTCTCTCTGCACCTATAAAAGAATTACCTGTTTATGTAACACTACTATTTGCATTTAGCCAATATGCTGACTGAACTGCAGTGAATCTTACCTGGCATTCCTGGGACAGATTCTTGTGTATCAACCCCAATGCTATCACTATCAACAGCTCCTTCTATTGAGGCAAACAAATTGGGCATAAACAATATAATTAGGCTGTATATCATGGGGCAAAGGACGGTCAGACATTGTCGAGTAATTCTGTGCACGACCGCCAGCCATGACTTCTTGGGTACAAATACAATGAATATTACACCTTTATATACCTGGGTGACTCGGTTTCATATCTGATTACATTTACAGCTTTGATAAATTCTTACTCCGATTTATGGGCTTTACTTAATTATGTGGGTAAATAAGTTTTGCATATACCATGCAAAACGATTAGGCTAATTAAAATGTATTATCTTCATGTTTTACATATATGTTTTTTTGTATTGTTACTTTTATTTATTTACTCTTTGCATAAAAAATGAAAATACTTAATCACATAAATCCTTTGAACAATAACAAACTGGAATCAATTTGTTTGTGACACACCCTCCACTTGAAGTTTGTTTGTTGCAATTGGAACTAACTTAATCCGCAGCTTAGGATGATTCTCAGGAAAGTACCGGAACAGCTAGTCTGCAACTGAGCACGCTTGATGCGTACTAACTCTGAATAATAATAAGATAAACTCTGAAAAGGGTCTGGTTGGAACAAAGTCCTGCTATGGAATGAATTGCAAGTGCCAAAGGCTGCTGACTCCTGGTAGATGATTCCGAAATATAGCCTATATTAGAAGACACAAATCAGAATCATGGCTCTAGATTTTGATACTCTGAAGAACTTGTTAATTGATTTCCATTACAAGTTTCATCACAATGGGATGTGTTTTCTAAATATATAAGGCCTGCCTTCCACTACCCATCTAAATCAGCTGATACTAATGGTGATGCAGTATCTTAACCAGACAATCTAAACACCACAAGACTTTATTTAGCTTATCTGACTGGAATTAGGTTAGATAATGTCTGAGCTTGGAGTTATGTGCCTTATATTATGAAAGGCACAACTGGTACCCTTGTTGATCAGCAATAACAGCTGACAGTGCGTTCCAGGCAAATGAAACTGAACATGCTCCTTATTTTCCACATATGAATCAGTTTAAAAAAAAAAAAAAAAGCGGCTCCTCGGGGCTCCCAGTGGCCTCCAGTAAAGGCGCTCCGCGTGGAGTGCAGGATGTGCTCTATAGCCTGGACGTTGCCGGTTCGAGTCCAGGATATTCCATAGCCGACCGTGGACGGGAGCTCCCAGGGGGTGGCGCACAATTGGCTGAGCGTCGCCCGGGGGGAGGGAGGGTTAGTTCGGCCAGGGTGTCCTCGGCTCACCGCGCACCAGCGACCCCTGTAGTCTGGCCGGGCGCCTGCGGGCTTGCCTGTAAGCTGCCCGAGAGCTGCGTTGTCCTCCGACGCTGTAGCTCTTGGGTGGCTGCATGGCGAGTCTGCAGTGTGAAAAAAAGCGGTCGGCTGACGGCACACACTTCAGAGGACAGCGTGTGTTTGTCTTAGCCCTCCCGAGTCAGAGCATGGGTGGTAGCGGTGAGCTGAGCTTAAAAAAAAAATAATTGGCAATTCCAAATTGGGAGAAAATAAAAATAATTGGCAACGACTAAATTTATATATAAAAAAAATAAATAAAATACAAATTCTTTAAATTTCTGAAATGTTTAAGAAATCTGCATTTGGACTTGAACATTAACACTGCATACAAATTGTTGCAAATGAGATGTATTATTAATAATAATAATAATAATAATAATAATAATAATAATAACCACAGTCACTTGGCACATGTAACTGTGAACGATTTTTCCATCCAGCTGAAGAAGGACTTGTACTAGTCTGAAACGTCCTATAAACAAACAATCACATCACCCCCCCACCTCCTGCTCACCTACAATGCTCTTCATCACACATGTCCCGAGTACCTCCTCAACCTGCTGACCCGCTATGTTCCTGCCCGCAAGCTGAGGTTCTCCGACTCTGGCCTGCTTGTTATCCCCAAGCAATAGTGCACCACACTTGGAGAACGCTCATTTAGCTTCATGGCTCCGACTCTCTGGAACTCTCTCCCAGCTTTGGTGCGTGATGCTCCCACCGTCGCTCGCTTTAAATCAACTCTCAAGACTCACCTGTTCTCGCTTGCTTTCCATGCTCTAAGTCTGATATCTGCTATAGCTACTGTGTTGCTGCTACTATTTAATGTATTACGCTACTATCCTGTATTATGCACTGCTTTTTTTGTTTAAACTGTACAGTATGTATTATGCATTTGAAAGGCGCTATATAATAAAATTGATATATATTTTTTTTTAAATCAATTATTCACATTTGTGTACCTACATTAACATTATATATTTATATATATATATATATATATATATATATATATATACACACACACATATACACACACACACACTGTAGACATATATATATATTTTTTTAAACGGGAAAACTCTTCTTATTCAGACTTTGATCTGCTCCAAACTGAACGACTGGCTTTGTATTTAACGGCTGCTAATTTCTCTGTGAGGGCAGATCCTAAACAATATTCATTTCTTTTCTGCTCAGCCCATCACTGATTTCAGGGTCAAAACAGCTGGTAAACATGGCACACATGCCAATGTATGTATTATAGCAGCAAGAGAACATTCTTATAACAGCAAGCGAATATTCAAAGAGGAGGTTAAAGGACTAAGATACAAATGGCAAAATCATACACGAAGAAAAAATAAATAGCAAATATTAAATGATTACTTATCACAAGTTTTTACAAAGGAGGATAAGGACAACATGCCCCACATGTCGACCTGTTCCTATCCAGTTTTAAATAACTTTAGCATAACAGAGGCAGAAGTGTGAAAGGGACTAGGAGCTCTTAAAATAAACAAATCCCCAGGGCCGGATGAGATCCTCCCAATAGTACTCAAAGAAATGAAAGAAGTTATTTACAAAATGCTAACCAAGATCATGCAACAGTCACTTGACACAGGGGTTGTACCGACAGACTGGAGAATTGCAAACGTAATACTGATCCACAAAAAGGTACACAAAATCAAACCAGGTAACTACAGACCAATAAGCCTGACTTCTATTATTTGTAAACTTATGGAAACTATAATAAGATCCAAAATGGAAAATTACCTATATGATAACAGTATCCTGGGAGACAGTCAGCATGGTTTTAGGAAAGGGAGATCGTGTCTAACTAACCTGCTTGATTTTTTTGAGGATGCAACATCGACAATGGATAATTGCAAAGCATATGACATGGTTTACTTAGATTTCCAGAAAGCTTTTGACAAAGTGTTGCATAAAAGATTAATCCTCAAACTGAATGCAGTAGGGATTCAAGGAAATGCATGCACATGGATTAGGGAGTGGTTAACATGTAGAAAACAGAAAGTACTGATTAGGAGAAACCTCAAAATGGAGCGAGGTAACCAGTGGTGTACCACAGGGATCAGTAGGTCCTCTGCTATTCCTAATCTACACTAATGGTTTAGATTCTGTTAAACTTGTTAAACTTGCAGACAACACAAAAATAGGAGTGGCAAACACTGTTGCAGCAGTTAAGGTCATTCAAAATGATCTAGACAGCATTCAGAACTGGGCAGACACATGGCAAATGACATTTAATAGAGAAAAGTGTAAGGTACTACACGCAGGCAATAAAAATGTGCATTATAAATATCATATGGGAGATACTGAAATTGAAGAAGGAATCTATGAAAAAGACCTATGAGTTTGTTGACTCAGAAATGTCTTCATCTAGACAATGTGGAGAAGCTACAAAAAATGCCAACAAGATGCTCAGATATATTGTGAAAAGTGTTGAATTTAAATCAAGGGAAGTAATGTTAAAACTTTACAATGCATTAGTAAGACCTCATCTAGGATATTGTGTTCAGTTCTGGTCACCTTGTTACAAAAAGGATATTGCTGCTCTAGAAAGAGTGCAAAGAATAGCGACCAGAATTATCCTGGGTTTAAAAGGCATGTCGTATGCAGACAGGCTAAAATAATTGAATCTATTCAGTCTTGAACAAAGAAGACTACACGGTGATCTGATTCAAACATTCAAAATTCTAAAAGGTATTGACAATGTCGACCAAGGAGACTTTTTCGACCTGAAAAAAGAAACAAGGACCAGGGCTCACAAATGGAGATTAGATAAAGGGGCATTCAGAACAGAAAATAGGAGGCACTTTTTTACACAGAGAATTGTGAGGGTCCGGAACCAACTCCCCAGTAATGTTGTTGAAGCTGACACCCTGGGATCCTTCAAGAAGTTGCTTGATGAGATTCTGGGATCAATAAGCTACTAACAACCAAACGATGAATGGCCTCCTCTCGTTTGTAAACTTTCTCATGTTCTTATCGTTGAATAAGTATTTAATGGGTTAAAGCACACTGGGCTAATAATTTCTCTGTGGATATGTAGAGGGGCAGACCCTAAACAACATTAATTTCTTTTTTTGCTCAGCCCAACACCTATTTCATGGTCGAAAAAGCTGGTGAACGTGGCACAAATGCCGATTTTAAATTATGTTGGAACCTGTTATTTTATTATCCTGAGACCAGTGTTAAATATATCATAGCTTCACTATAACACAAGAAATGTGATTTTTTTCAGTATTATACCTCTTATTTCCTAGTATGTGTTCTAAGGTATCTACCTATCTATGTCGTCTTTTTATTTATTAGATTGAAATTTAAATGGAACTATTCCTTTCAGAGATGAGAGACAAGAAAACTATGTGTACATAAGAGTACATTTAGAAGAGGAACACACCGTGAATGCTTTTTTTGGCATATGTGCCATGTTCACCAGCTGTTCTGAACCTGAAATCAGTGTTGGACTGAGCAAGAAATGAATATTGTTTAGGATCTGCCCTCTAGAAATAACCACAGAGAAATTAGCAGTCCAGCGTTATTTAACGCCTTAATATAGAGCCAATCATTCAGTTTGGAGCAGATAAATGTCTGAATAAGAAACAGGCGAATATGAAGCCAACTTCAGCCGCGTACATTTTGCTTAATCATGAAGTTTAGCCTGCAGTCACATACTGTATTTTTCAGTTAAATTGCAAAATGTCATGAGTTGGTGGATTAATGAGGAGCACTTTTAAATACCGACGGTATGCGGTATGTACGGTTTTGGAAATTAACCTAGTTGTACACTGTACTCGGCATGACATTTTCGTTTTACAAAATAATTCAAACTTGGGTGTAACAACAGGTGTCTGTTTTGAGAGCTTAGTTTTACACAACACACGTCGGAAAATAAACACATGTTAACATTACACTTACCTTGTTACTAAAGCGTGCTTCTTTTGTTGCTGTGGATTCCTCTCAACGCGTTTCAGGGCTTCATAATCCCACAGCCAAAGACACACACGTCTCTTAAATTGTACATCAAGTGGAAAAACGGAATTTTCAATCACTGGCTGCAATTACCCGATGTGTTCCTGGTCAGCTGATATCCAACAAGCAGTATCTTCATCACTTCCTGGGGTCTGTTGTAATTTAGGGTTCATCAGCATTCTACACACTGGATCTAAGACAACGAAGTATCGTGCAACAACACCAGAAACGTTACGTACCGTAGACATGACACATGGTTTAGTATTACTTTCAATCGTCTGAACACAGCAAGAATCAGTCCACTGACAATATCGAGCTGTTCATCATTCATTTTTTTATAATTATTTTTTCTTTAGCTCTTGATGTTTTAGTTGTTTTTTTTTTACTTGTGTTTTTATTTTTAATTGTAATTTTTCGTCACCCCCTAAAAATCCTCAACCCGAGGTCGCAGACCCAAGTAGTAGATGACCAAATATAATTTGGGTAACTGGGATGAAAAAAAAGTGAAACAGACTATCATTTCTAAAAACGCATAGAAGTTTATAAAAACAATTGTATGGGATAGAATTGTTCATTTGGCCAGTTTTTTTATTTTATTTTATTCGTTGTTAAATGATCTGGATAGGATTACGATATACATTGTTCCTCTAGTGATGTCTGAGCGCGGCCACGTCTTGTGAACGCGTAGACGGAACTGTCTAGTTGTGGCTTTAGGTAAGTGTTTATAACTTTACATTGTGAAGTGATTGCACTTTGTATGGGTGTTTATGAACATTTTTCAGATTTAAATATAATGTGTCTTATAAACAAAAATCTCTAATTACGGTACAGTACACAATCAGATTGAGTTCAACACGGCAGTGGACATACTTGCTGTACACGTGGGTCCGTCTGTGGAAGCGTGCGGTGATTGAAACACAAGATCGTTTAGGATTCGTATGATAAAACGTCATTATGAAGTTCACAGCATATTTTATTACACTCTCCTATTCACCGTAATGGTGAAAGCTGCTATGAAACAAGGTCGCTTCAGTCTCCATGCATGAAACACGTAAAGAAATGGAATAAGACCAGAACTCTTCTAGTGCAAAAAGACTGCCGCATTTAACATGTCGTCTTACAGTATGCAAAATAACACATCTTATTACAGTGTTGCTAACAAAACTTAGCGTTAATGAATTATGTGTAGCATCACATCAATACACGTTGCAATTAAAAACAACCCTATCCCTATCAGCTGTGATGATTTCAATCCCTCCGGTATGCGAATGACAGTGCATTGAATTAAATATATAATGTACGGTATATTTTACTTCAGTTTCAATCTGAAATGTTTGAAATTGCCTACATTTTTGGTCCTATATGGTTGCATTTTTTTTCTTGCAACTGTATTTAACGTAAGTTAAATTACTGATAATGCAGTTTTTATTACATCAAATGTGACTAACAGATATAATTTGTTTTCTGTATGAATTAAAAATATATATTTAAAAACATTTTAGACATAAGTAAGTCTAAAGCTGGACACCATTTTGTGATGGAAACAACTATACTTTTTACACACCCAGTCTAAAAGTTTGCAAGATGCCTGCCTCCACTGTTTTAGCCCCTCCCACTTGAACTAGAGAGTGGCTCTGTAACTAACATTAAAACTTTTAATGATGAACTAGTTTCACGGACCAGACAAGCACTTTAGGTAAATTCAAGAGCTAATTTGGGTCTGTGAAACCAGCCTAGATGTTGTCACCCTCATTTCCTCAACTATGAAAGTGACAGGATTAAAAACAAATTTGATTAAATCATTTTTTGTACAAGTTAGAGCTAAAATGTACAAACAAACCCAGTTTTTTTCCAACTTTTGACCTCTCTTTTCTCCTTGTGTAGAAACAAGAAAAAGTGTATATCTGAATGGCAGCATTTAGAATGATTGTGAGGTTGCCTGTCCCTCACCCAGTGGGCCCCATTGACGGCATGCTTGTTGTCTGAATTAATAGCATCGGCAAGATAATGTGGCGCAATTATGGTTTTGCAGTATTGAATAATCTGCACAATTTCTGTTTTATTTATTTATTTTTTATTCATATTTTCAAAGCAGCTTTGTACCCAAGCTTCATGTTACATTAATCCGCCATGGGACTGACAAAGCAGTATTTGCGGTACGCCGCCAGCGCAGTTTTTGGTGTGATCGGCAGTCAGAAAGCTAACATTGCCTATGTAACCCTAAGAGGAGGAGAGAGGGGGCGGTATGTGGCAGTTGCAGCCTGCGAACATGTCTTTGTATGGGATATACGTAAAGGAGAGAAGGTAAGTTGGGCTATAAAGAAACAAACCGACCTGTCATGTCAATCTAGGAATATACATGAAATATTATAATATAGACTGTTTCAAAAATAGTTTGTGTGAAGTAATCTCTCTTTTATAATGGATATGTTGGATAAGAATGATATCAAAGGAAGCCACGTCAAAGGGCGTTTCATCTAATACCTTCACTGTTGTGATGAACATGCTGCTGAAAGCATTAGCTGAAGCATTTCTCTATCTGACTTAGTCTCTTTTAAGTTTTTCTTCAGAATTTATTTTTTGATTTGTCTGAAGTTACCAAATGGATGAATCACAAAATGTAACTCGCAAAAACAAGATAGTATACTAGGGCAGCTTTAAACAAAGTCAGAAGGCAGGTGGAACACTTGAGTCTGATGGCTGTGTTTGCCTGTTCCTTCAGGTTCTAATTCTCCAAGGTAATAAGCAGGAGGTGACTTATTTGTGCCCTTCCCCGGATGGTATTCACATAGCTGTGGGTTATGAGGATGGGTCCATCCGCATTTTCAGCCTCCTCGCTGGTGAGAGCAACGTCACCTTCAATGGACATAAGGCAGAAGTCACTGTCATCAAATACGATCATCTCGGGGCGCGACTGGTGTCAGGATCAAAGGTAAGGTTGCTTGTTTTATGGATTCAACGTCCGTTGTGAGCAAATGTTCAGTTAAAAGGCAGCGCAGCAGTGTTTGTGATATCATGGCTTAACAATGAACATGGTCTTTACAATAAAAATTAGATTCAAACATGGCTTGACTGTGGTGCCATATACCAACCAAACATGGTCTGGGCAGCCAGGTAACCGATGACCCAATCCCATTGATGGATGTAAAAAGTTCTTGGTTAACAAACATGGTGTTTAGTTGTTTAATCATACAGATATCTGGTAGAGCTGGCTTTTTTTTAGTTCGTAATTATGGCTTCTGCATTTTAATTATTGGAACAGGGTTTTTTCCTTTGATTTCTATGTTGGAGAAATGGCAAGGGTGAACTTAGTTTTTTGTTCTAGGATACAGATGTGATTGTGTGGGATGTGGTCAACGAGTGTGGCTTGTACCGACTCAAGGGGCACAAAGATGCCATCACACAGGCTTTGTTCCTGAAGACCAAGAACCTCCTAGTAACAAGGTAAAGAACTTTGACTGTGATCAATGTCTTTATAATAGCTTCAGCACATGGAATCAGGTCTTCCTGGTTCCAAAGGCTAAAAAGAGTATGGTTGGGGTGACCTTGCCCGCAGATCAAGATCAAGTTTATCCAATTGGACCTTTATTGGACTGATATCTGACAACTTCTGATTATTTTTGTCCCTTTTTATTTTTGTTAGCTCCAAAGACACTTTTGTTAAATGGTGGGATCTGGAGACGCAGCACTGTTTTAAGACTATGGTTGGACATTGCAGCGAGGTAAAGTCCGGACAAGCTGTACTCTTTTATTTTATCGGACTGTATTTTTAAATTGGACCAGCAGAACAAGATAGATGCACGTAACCACCAAACATACTAAATTACTGCAAACTGTATATTAGCTTTACGTTCTTACAATTGCAAAACCTCTTGTTTCTTTCAACACTATGTTTTGAAAAGCCCATTTAAAATGAACACATTTTGAAGTAAAAAACAAAACTCTCAAAACACTTGCCTCGTTCTACTATGTTTTGCACTGAACAGTTCTTTTGCAGCAGGAATCTACACCAATATTTTGCATATTGTATGTTAAATTGACAAGCAGAACGTGTTTCCTGCAGGTGTGGGGATTGGTGCTGTTGAGTGATGAGAAGAGAATCATCTCTGGCACAGCAGACAGTGAGCTCAGAGCCTGGGACATCAACTATCTACAGGAGGTAAAGACATTTATGTTCTAATGAATGTAGTATATCTATCTATCTCCTATCTGTCTATCTAAAATCAGGAATGGATCAAACTGCTATGCAATAGGAGTCTTATTTCCATCCCTGATTTTTAATATACAGGGTGATTAGAAAGTAAGCTTACCAGTCACCCTGTATATAAACTTTTCACTGATTTGACAATGGTGTGCTTTCTGATACAGGGTAAAGAGATGGGGGAACCACAAGAAAAGAAAACAAAAGGACTGCTGGGACACTCGGAGGAACCAGAGGGGGAAGTGGATGAGAACCCCGAGGAGGTAATGTTGTTGTTTTAGCTTTGATCACACAGGCCCTTCTTTGTTTAATTTTAAGATTAACAAGAAGCATAAAAAATAAATAATTAATGTTCATATTGACCAAAGAAACATTTGAACAAGCTGCAAAATTTTTCATTGGTAAAATGCTTTCCTTTCAGCGCATCTTGAGTTGTCAGAAAGCTGGGTCCATCCTACGCGAAGGAAGAAACAGAGTTGTTTCCATGGCAACAGATCTGAATTCTAAAATTTTAGCTTGTCATGTGAGTACTGTTTTTTTTTGTTTGTTTTTGCATCACCCCTATAGAAAAAACTCTTGCAAAACTTTTATGCGTAGCTGCTAACCATTGAGGTGTTTCCAAGCTCAGAGCCTTCTCATAAGTGTGATTCTGTTGTGTATCTGTTGTAATTGCTCGCTTGTGATTTCTGTCAACAGGGAACTGACAGTTTATTGGAGGTATTCCGTGTACTGTCAGATAATGAGATTAACAGAATAATGGAGAGGAAACTGAAGAAAGCAAAGAAAAAGGCAAAGTAAGATGTTCATAAAACCTAAAAGTATGCACCATGTGTGGTTAAAGAAGAATAAGAAGTAAATTGCAGTCATATTTCACTACTTCACACACAGTAACTAAATTGTGGTTATTATGCAGCTAACTTAGTGTCAGAAACAGTTTGATTGGACAGTGTTAAATAATCCACAATTGTGATTGCCGTTAAACACAAGTGTATTATTTCAATGCATTTATTATCTTATTGAAAGCTTACAGTTAGGAGGAGTTGGCTACTTGCTGATTAATTCAGTTTTCAGTTAAATTGCTGTTAATCATCTGGGTAAGCATGATGGCATGGAAATCACTTTATTGAGAGTCCAAGTATCACTTTCCCACAAATGACTATTCCTTTCCTTAAGTTTCTCTCCTCAAAATGTTGTCACCTTAATGTACCATATATGTACTTCTCAGACCATAAGGTCCTCAATTCTATAGAGTGGGTACAAGCACACACACATACGTACATCACGACTGACCTAAGACTGAAAAGCATATATATATATATATATATATAATTTTAGACAGCAAGCTGGAGAAGATGAAGCGGAAGCTGTGGTGGACAGGTCTCTTCAGGATGAGATCCAGAGAATTTCCAGCATCAAAGCTTCTTCCAAGATCAGGTCAGTCTAAAATCAGAAGTGGGGAATTCCAGACTTCTTTCTAAGTTTCTTCTCCTTAATGTTTTACAAACAAACCACCAGGATTTGTTTGTTGCATTAGCAAGATTGCAAATGCAGGCATTGTTAACAGTATGTTTCATTATTGTAATATTTGGCTGTGCCTGCTATTCTAGGTCGTTTGACTGTTTCCTGTCCCCGAACGGAGATCTTAAGGTGGCGTTACTGCTTCAGAACAACACAGTAGAAGTATTCGTCCTGAAAACAGCTGGCAAGACTTCTGAATGCACCAAGACTGCTCGCCTAACCATTGGTGGACACCGCACTGATGTCCGCACCTTGGCCTTTAGCTCAGATAACATTGCTGTGCTTTCTGCCTCAGCGGAGACCGTCAAAGTCTGGAACAGGTTTGTCTGCGTAGCACTTTGTTTTTAATCTCTGCTAGGATTAGAAGATGTTCCTGTCAGCAGCAGGATCTGAACACGGGAGGTTGTTTCTTAGGTTGTTGAAGAGGGTGTCTGTTGGCTATTCTGTCGTTAAATATCTACAATAATAACACAGGGCAAAGTAAACTCTAACTTCACACTGGATAATTTATTTATTTAATATGTGTTTATTATTATTATTTATTTATTTATTTTTTTAGATCAACCTTGCAAGTTATCCGAACGATGGCTTGTGAATATGCGCTCTGCTCACTTTTTGTTCCCGGAGACAGACAGATCATAATAGGAACTAAGGTAATGGCTTTTTCCAGAATATTTCAATGAATTGGGTTCTAAGATAGTAAATTTTATAACACGGCTTGGAAAAATAACAACCTCTAATTGGTTCAACAGCATCACATGACCATGCGTGTTTGTGTATATGTGTGTGTATATATATATATATATATATATATATATATATATATATATATATATAGCGTATACTATGGCTTGCATACTACACTGAATAAATCACTGCGCACCACTACATTCTAAAGTCCATGACAAACTGCCATTTTATTTGTTGTTAGTTACAAAACCACAGCCATAAATGAGTGTCATTTCACCTGTTTCATTTAATATATTTGGGGGCAAAACTCCACATAACTGGTACAACACCAACTTTCTGAGTGAAGACAGCAGTCCATCTCAAAAATAAATAAATAAAATAAGTGCACCAGCAAGAGTAGACACATAACAGTAGATGAGGAACAGCTAAATGAAATAGAAGAAAACAAAGACTGAAAAAAAACACACACAAAAAAAAATCTACAGCATGGGCTGGTTAATGTACTTAAAGAAAAATATGGACATTCATTTTATGCAAATAAGTCCAAAAAATCTCAACAACATTAAGGAAATTTTATGTCAGTGCAAGAAGTTCAACTGCGGACCAGTATTCAGTCTCCAGTTTTATAATGTTGAGCTGGACTAAATAGATATTTTAACAGTAGAAGTTTTAAAATTTCTGCTGACAGAGAGTTTAAAAGCAGCAATAATGTACTCCTGTCAGTCATGAAAAATCTTAGAAAGACGAGGCCAGACACCACCCCCCTGAATTACCGGCCTGGATTTGAAGTGTCTGCGGGAAACTAAGGCACTGTCCCCTGACACCACGGTTGAATTGATGCATAAAGTCTGGTTCGATCAGCAACTTAATCTTGGACGACTTGGATGTGAGGGTGTCCGACAACTAACAAAAACATCTGTCGAGATTTCTTCAGTGTTTGTATGTATTGATGAATGCAGACATTTTTAAAGTACAGTTTGATGAATGCAGACATTTTTAAAGTACAGTTTTTTCAAAGCACAGAATATTCTTGCCAATTTTTGTTGTTGGCATTTTCTTCATTGTACAGAGCTGATGTCAGTCCAAGAACGTACCTGTGATTTGATGTCCCCTTTGCCTCGCTGCTCTTTTTCACCCTACAGAATGGAAAGCTGCAGATTTTCGAGTTGTCCTCTGGAATTCTGTTGGAGACTGTGGACGCCCATGAAGGAGCACTGTGGTCAATTTCTCTTTCTCCAGACCAGGTATGTTTTGCTTTTTGTTTCCCTCACATTGTCTTTTCACAGTTTTGTAGAAAATACCATCTCCATTCCAGATGTACTGCATCTATGAAGTGTGTTGTCAGGGTTAGACTTTCCTCTGAGTGCTTGCATTAGATTAGCAGAAAGTCACTTGGACGTGGAGTTCATAAGAATGTAGTCTGTTGAGTAGCCTGTGACATAAATAAAGCATCGGACCAAGAGTGTACCTAAATGTTCTTTTTTTATATAGTGCGTTAACCACTAGCAACATTGTCCAATATTTTCCACTTCCAGAAAATGCACCTTCATGTATGTTTTGATATAGTTTAATGGGGCATAGGACGCAAGTAAAAGGAAAATATGAAACCTGTGTAATCATAACATAATTTTTTGACATTACCATATTAAATAAGTGATGCCTTATAATTGTAACACATTGAAAATCGGGCACAATGTTCTTTGTATTGGGTTAAGCTTGTTTCTTAATTTTGACAAGCAAGAAGCATAAAAGACACAAATACTTATAGTTCTAAACATATTGTAAGTAAGTTGATACACAGTAATGCAATAGAATAGGTGAACTTTTGACGCATTAACTACCTTATCAAAGCTTTCAAGTTCTTTATTTTATTTTATTTTATTTTATTTTTTTAGAGAGGGATTGTGTCCGGAGGCGCAGACAAGATGGTCAAATTCTGGGATTTTGAACTTGTTAAGGACGAGAACTCTGTCCAAAACAGGTGAGAAAGCAAGAATATTTACTGGGGAAAGTGATTTTGAGGTTGTATTTTAATTTATGTAAACAATATCAACAGTAGGATTTTTGATCGATTTATTTTCTTGCATGGACCAAAGATGTCATTCTTCAATTTATAGTATCTGGATGTTCTCCACATGACTGCTGACTCATCTGTGCTTTTTCTTAGCAAAAGACTGACCTTGAATCATAAGCGCACCCTGCAGCTGGACGAAGATGTCCTGTGTGTTCGCTACAGTCCTAATCAGAGACTGCTGGCTGTGTCCCTGCTGGACTGCACTGTCAAGCTGTTCTATACCGACACACTTAAGGTAGGGGCTTCCTTAAATAAATAATATGTAAAAGATACATTTGTATCTTTCTGTATTTCTCATCAAATCAAGCGCATTTAAAAAAGAAAAAAAAAATAATGAAAAAAAAATGTGTGTTTCTCTTTCAGTTTTTCCTTTCTCTCTACGGACACAAACTGCCGGTGCTGTGCTTAGATATATCCCACGTGAGTGTTTTGATTGTAATAAATAGAAGGGCAGTGTTTTTTTGTTGTCTGGTGCCTACTTGTGGAATTACTTACCTGTATTAAATGTGTTTGTGTTCCTGTCTCTCTAGGACAGTGCATTGATAGCCACCGGTTCAGCAGATAGAAATGTAAAGATTTGGGGTCTGGATTTTGGAGATTGTCACAGGTCACTTTTTGCTCATGATGACAGGTAAGGAAATATGGTTAAAATCAACTTTTTTCAGCCTAAAATGGGTTTATTCTTGCAAATTCTACAAGTTAATGGTAGACTAACTGGATAATCCTTTTCTTGATGTGCTTTATATCTAAATGTTCATAGCATATTCATATTTGTAACTGTGCTGCTTTGTAAAATAAAAGTTGATGCCTATATAAAATGTGACCTTATTTTATAAATTGACTCGGCATCCTTAATCTTTCAGTGTCATGTTCCTGCAGTTTGTGCAGAAAACTCATCTCTTTTTCACTGCTGGAAAAGACAAGAAAATAAAACAGTGGGACGCTGACAAGTTTGAGCACATCCAGACTCTAGAGGTGAGAACAAGGAAAGAGTAAACAACATACTGGAGTAAAAAGGGAGTTGCACAGTTGTAAAAGGGGTATTTAACATTATTGGGATTATATGTTAAATATCCTGCTGTGGTCTTGTGTTTAGGGTCACCATCGAGAAGTGTGGTGCCTGGCTGTGAGTCCCAGTGGAGATCACATTGTGTCATCATCACATGATAAATCGCTCCGGCTGTGGGAGAGAACAAGAGAGCCAATCATTCTAGAAGAGGAAAAGGAAATGGTAAAATGGCATTTAAGCATAACTTCACGTTTTACTGTTGTAAATTCATTATGTTTTGGCTATTGACATTACGTCTTGTGACACAGACAATAGTATTCCAACCTTTTAACCTCTCCCATCCCCTTCACGGTTAACAGGATGAATAAAACAAACTGTGGCTACTGACCTGCAAATAGTACCTGCTTCAAGTCTCTACTGCTTGGTTTAGATGAAACTATAAGCATTTGTTAAGACATGATCTGAATGTGCAGTAAGTCAGGGCAATACTGACGTGTAATATGTTCTTTGATAACAATTAGATTTCTTTTCTTTTTTAATGTAACTAGCAAAGAGAGGCAGAATTTGAAGAAAGTGTGGGCAAAGGGGATGAACCAGTGGTAAGAGTTTTTGTTTCGGATTAAAAAGTAATGAGTATTTGTGTAAGCATACGCATCTGCAGAAATTCTACACACTGCTGATACGTGTTTGTTGCTTTAGGTTCCTGGGGAGACCACAGGGGAGGCCGGCCTGGCTGGAAAGAAGACAATTGAAACCATTAAAGCTGTAAGTAAATTTAAAGGGCTAGAACAACGGCAGCTTATGTCTACTCTGTCATAGATTATTAGCCACACTACATACAGTACTGTGCAAAAGTTTTAGGCAGGTGTGAAAAAATGCTGTAAAGTAAGAATGCTTTCAAAAATAGACATGTTAATAGATTATATTTATCAATTAACTAAATGCAAAGTGAGTGAACAGAAGAAAAATCTAAATCAAATCCATATTTGGTGTGACCACCCTTTGCCTTCAAAACAGCATCAATTCTTCTAGGTACACTTGCACAAAGTCAGGGATTTTGTAGGCATATAGTCAGATGTATGATTAAACAATTATACCAAACAGGTGCTAATGATCATCAATTCAATATGTAGGCTGAAACACAATCATTAACTGAAACAGAAACAGCTGTGTAGGAGGAATAAAACTGGGTGAGGAACAGCCAAACTCAGCTAACAAGGTGAGGTTGCTGAAGACAGTTTACTGTCAAAAGTCATACACCATGGCAAGACTGAGCACAGCAACAAGACACAAGGTAGTTATACTGCATCAGCAAGGTCTCTCCCAGGCAGAAATTTCAAGGCAGACAGGGGTTTCCAGATGTGCTGTCCAAGCTCTTTTGAAGAAGCACAAAGAAACGGGCAACGTTGAGGACCGTAGACGAGTGGTCGGCCAAGGAAACTTACTGCAGCAGATGAAAGACACATCATGCTTACTTCCCTTCGCAATCGGAAGATGTCCAGCAGTGCCATCAGCTCAGAATTGGCAGAAAACAGTGGGACCCTGGTACACCCATCTACTGTCCGAGAAGTCTGGTCAGAAGTGGCCTTCATGGAAGACTTGCGCCAAAAGCCATACCTCCGGCGTGGAAACAAGGCCAGCGACTCAACTATGCACGAAAACACAGGAACTGGGATGCAGAAAAATGGCAGCAGGTGCTCTGGACTGATGAGTCAAAATCTGAAATATTTGGCTGTAGCAGAAGGCAGTTTGTTCGCCGAAGGGCTGGAGAGCGGTACACGAATGAGTGTCTGCAGGCAACAGTGAAGCATGGTGGAGGTTCCTTGCAAATTTGGGGCTGTATTTCTGCAAATGGAGTTGGGGATTTGGTCAGAATTAATGGTCTCCTCAATGCTGAGAATTACAGGCAGATACTTATCCATCATGCAATACCATCAGGGAGGCATCTGATTGGCCCCAGATTTATTCTGCAGCATGACAACGACCCCAAACATACAGCGAAAGTCATTAAGAACTATCTTCAGCGTAAAGAAGAACAAGGAGTCCTGGAAGTGATGGTATGCCCCCACAGAGCCCTGATCTCAACATCATTGAGTCTGTCTGGGATTACATGAAGAGAGAGAAGCAACTGAGGCTGCCTAAATCCACAGAAGAACTGTGGTTAGTTCTCCAAGATGTTTGGGCCAACCTACCTGCCGAAGTTCCTTCAAAACTGTGTGCAAGTGTACCTAGAAGAATTGATGCTGTTTTGAAGGCAAAGGGTGGTCACACCAAATATTGAGTTGATGTAGATTTTTCTTCTGTTCACTCACTTTGCATTTTGTTAATTGATAAATATAAACTATTAACATGCCTATTTTTGAAAGCATTCTTACTTTACAGCATTTTTTCACACCTGCCTAAAACTTTTGCACAGTACTGTATATGGCCTATTGAGACTGGCAGTGGCAAGTGGCAACATGTTTAATTCTTAATTTAAGTCACATTTAATTAATGCACTTTTGATTTGTGTATTAATACATCCATTTGTGTAAGTCTTTAGAGTTTGTGACATGCATCATTGTTTGTGCAGGCTGAACGAATTATGGAGGCCTTGGAATTATACAGGGAGGAAAGCAAGAAGTTGGAAGAACACAAAACCGCTTGTGAAATAGCAGGGAAACAGGTAAAATAAAGGATAGCTACGTTACTTTATTAGATCTATTTCAAGCCTTTATCGAACCTTTGTCAAAGTGCTTACGGCAATGTGACTCATACTTGGTTATTAAAAAGATAAATTCTGTACAATCTTTTTTTTTTTTTTAAATGAAGAAATCTTCAAGTGAAAAGAAAAAAAAAAAAACTTTTACATGCACTTTCATATAATACGTTGGTCTTGAGTTTTGAAAGAAGCAAGTTACAACATGTATTTTCATTTTTAAAATCACATCTGGTACATTACTAGGTTTCGGAGCCTGGACTTGTCCCTGTCCTCTCAACTCTTTTGTTTCTTCAGCAGAAATATCAAGTTAAATCTCAATTGAAGCTCGGTTTTGGACTGTAAAGTTCAAGCAATATTCTAATACCACTACGTGGGTGGGTAAATAAAGTTACATG
Source organism: Acipenser oxyrinchus oxyrinchus (assembly GCA_030684275.1). Lineage (NCBI taxonomy): Eukaryota > Metazoa > Chordata > Actinopteri > Acipenseriformes > Acipenseridae > Acipenser > Acipenser oxyrinchus. Next base: position 20,765,854 of record CM060255.1, read on the forward strand.
TTGATGTTTTCTTTTTAACAGTTACCTCCTCCTACAATGAGTACAATCCTGATTGCCTTTGGAAACATCTCTGTAAGTAAATGCTGTATTACAGTAGCCTCATTATATATAATTCCTAAGTGGGGAATTCTATAAATGCTTATTGGTGCATTTTGCATTTGAAAGTTATGCGTTTCAATACTTGGGCACCACTATCTTGAGAACCTTTAACCATCTGTGAAGAAACTTTAAGGTTTAGGTTTTGAGACTATTAGAATCTGGGTACATAAGGAGGCGTTTATCTATCTGTCTTGATGTTTATCTATATGTACATACAGTACATATCTCATTAAACATATCTAGAGAACCACATACAGTATTCAGTTGTGATTTATTCATGTATCAGAATCTGGGGATATATGGAGGTGCCTGTATGTAAACATGGATGTGTAACATCTACACAGTGGATGTAGGCAAAAGTTTCTAAAGTGGGAATTTCTAATTTTGCCATTTCTTTTTGCCTTTTTATTTTCAGCCCTCTCGATATGTACTGGCTGTTATCAGAAAAGTAAAATCCAGGTAGGCTGAGCGCATGCAGATCTTACAACAGAGTAATTAAGACCATAGAGTTTTTTTATTGTAGCGCCTTCAGCCGTTAACCCAAGTTAAATAACAGCGCCTTTTTAATGCAATCTGCCTATGTTTCGTGCAATAACAATTGCAAACTGAAACGGCTTGTATAATACCCACCAAGCACTCAACCCTGTTTATTGGCATGCCTCTTGACAGTATGTTTAGTTTGTGATAATTTCACACAGCTGCAGTGCACTTACAGTATAGTGACTGTCTGTTTGTGTTTGTTTATGTTCCCAGTGAATTAGAAGAGTCTCTTCTAGTCTTGCCTTTCTCTTACGTTCCTGACCTCCTCACTCTCTTCAACGAATACATCCAGAATGGGCTGGAAGTTGAGCTGATCTGTCGGTGCCTCTTTTTCCTACTCAGGTACAACTTAATGTTTCCAACTATCTTCAAGGTAAAAGACAAGCGGTCTAGTGAGGGTGGGGGTGGGGGTGATGGGGGGGAGCTAGGACCCGGGAAGTATCTGGCCATGTATTCTATAACCTGTCATTGAATTTCTGAAGCTGTGTGAGCAAGATCTTATCTACCAAGATAAACCTGGTTCTTGTACATATTTACCAGGTGATGTATAAAGTCAGTTGTCCATTGTGGTGAATACCATTTCCTCTGGTGTATAGTATTTCCATAACAGAATTGCAATGAGGGTGGAGGCAGCAAAATACTAGGACTAATGCTTTGTCTAATGGAGGGTGATGGAGCTCCAGCCTGGCCACACAGACCATTTCCTAAGTAGGTCTCAAATAGGATAACATTTAAAACATCAGAATGCAGTAGTTTCACAGGTACGCATGAAATTTATGGGTGGCATCTTCCAATTAAGTTAGAAAACTGAACACAGGGAAGAGTGACTTATAAATCACCTGTATATCTGATTTAGAAAAACAGTGACAGTGCCTATTGAACAATCTGGGTTATCCTTCCATGTCTTCTATTAAAATACACATTCAAACCTGTTCTGTTTAAGACATCTATATCCAGAGTGACACTGTACCTAATACTGACTTTCATGTTTTCTCAGGATCCACTTTGGACAGATCACCAGCAATCAAATGCTATTGACAGTGATGGACAGTCTCAGGACAAATACAATTTCTAAAGTAAAGAAAATTAGGGTGAGTATCTGTTTTAAAATTCAAACATATTACGAATATGTGTTGCATTAAGATTTACTACATTAACTTTCTTTTTTTTTTCTTGCTCTAAAATGTTGCAGTCATGTCTTGTAATTCTTAGTTGTTTTTCCTCAAAACTCTGCTCGCTTTATTTCTAATCTATAGTCCTATTCAAACTGAATGGCAAAAATAAGTGTACCAGATTGAGATTGTAGAGTCTATTCAATTGATCTAACCAGTGGCTGATCTTAATACCACCACCATTCAAATAAATAACATATCCTCCTCAAGTTTTTGTATGTTGTTCCTGAAAGAAACACATTTAAAACTGATTTGCACAGGGAGAGTTATGGGTTGTGTGTGTTTTTTTTTTTTTTTAAATGTTTGGTATGAATATTCAATACTGTTTAGATTAATTGAATATTACCCCAATATCTCATGAGGATATTCCAGTGCAAATGTTAATACCGATAAATGCAGTACGAGTAGTTTGAAGTATTTATGGTTGAGCAGTGTTATTTCCAGCTGCTGTTTGACTTCTCTGTTTATTCTTCCAGGATGTTCTTGGATTCAATATGGCAGGCCTGCAGTTTTTACAGCGTGAGATTGAAAGTAAAGAAGACGTGACCTTCTTTGCTGATGCCACAGACCGGTTTGAGGACAAGAAAAGGAAAAGAAAGAAAAGGGAGAGAGCCATTCTTGCAATTGCATAAAGTTTTTTTTTTTTTTTTAAATGACAACTACATGTTCTTTTTTAAGTTTATTTAGTTTTTCAGAAATTCAGTGTTCATAAAGAAATGTATTAATGTTGGTAAATTTAAAAACAAAAATATACTGTGACATCATAAGCACACCTGTCTGAAAACAACAATTTGCAGTAAATAAACCTGTTTATATAATATTGGTGTACAAAAATTTGCATTAAACACAGCTATTTGCAATGTGGAATTTTCTTATAATTTCATATACTGTAACTGCAAACATTTTTGTACAGTTTTAGTTTGAAAACATACACACAAGTCAAACCTTGCAAAAGTAAGATCTCCAAGCATCGATGCCATGTTTAAGAAAAATAGTTATGAGGAAATTACTTGTGCTTGAACCCAATAAAAGGAAAAGGGTAAGCAGTGAAAGAAAATGAACATTGTTACACAAGGAATCAACATTTTTGTTCTGGATACTGATATGATCATTTGCACAATGCAGCCTGAATAATCTTTGCTGTTTCTCCACATCTAGTAGCTACTCTTCCTCTTTTTACATGAAATTGTGCAGGTATTTAAGAAAAAAGGTATCTTAAAGTATGCCATACATCATTATTTACTGTGGTAGTGGGGGAGGGTAAGTGTTCCACTTGAAAGTCCGACAAGTGGTCTTGGCAGTTCAGGACCGGTACTCCAAGTGTCTGTTTGACAGCTGTACACATGAACGGTGTTCAGGAACCTTTCCTCTTCCCAAGAGAACCCCCCCATGATGTAGATCTTGTTGCCCAGGACTGCAGCGCCGTGCTGGCTGTGTCCTACAGGCAGAGGAGACAGTTCTGTCCACTGGTCAGAGAGAGGGCAGTAGCACTCTGTCACTTTGACATCTGAATAGGATCGTCGCTGACCATCAGCACTGGTGAGCAGTACACCGCCTGGGGGAAGGGCATTAAAAAGTACACTGAATCAAAATGTTTCATTCATATTTTGTATAAAATCTTTACATGTTAAATGGAGGAGGAGGAGAATGAACTACAGTGACACAGCTAAAGAGGGTTGCTCCCAATGACACTGCCTAACGATAAACAGTAACCTCCCATATGTAATGAGACAATTGACTTGGCAGCAAATGAGAAGTGGCTTGCAGAGCTAAGTCATAGTTTAATTTTGTATTTATTTTTAGTTTACATTTGCAAACGGTAGTCTGTTCAATTGAGCTAAAGGTTGGCAGATCTAAATACCACCATACTATATATCCTTAAATAACACCCTCTCTGGTATTTAACATATTTCTGCAGACAGAAACACATGCACCGTTAGATGTTTTATTTTCTTTACCTTAGTTCTGAATTCTCAGTGGCTGTATTTAGATATGCCACTGATTAGCTCATTTTAATGGAACCCATTGTGTTTTTTCAACTTGCATAAGTGCTGAGTGACTATTGCCCATGCCTGAGTGCCCCCATGTTTCCTCCACTCACCCATAACGTAGATCTTGTCCCCAACTGAGGTCATGTTGTGGAAGCCGCGGGGGTGCCGGAGTGGGGGCAGGGTCGTCCACTCGTCCAGCTCCGGGGTGTACCTGAACACAGACCCTGAAAATACCTCCCCCGAAGAGCCTCCTGCAATGACAAATGAGCGAACAAAACAAGACAATTACCATATCAAAATGTCAGCGATAGAACTTCATATAATGTGCAGCAAAGGACTGACAAGTTATTCTAGAAATATACAAGGGGGAGAGATATTTCATTAAAAAAAAGTTCTAATGATATATTTTTCTATGTGGAAAACACAAACATCAGCGTAAACATGCATTTGTTTAATATGACAGCAAAGATAATTGGCTTATTTTCAGATACGGAGATGGCCTCTCCATAGCACCATGGAATAGGAGTACCATAACTATTACTAGATGGAAGTAGCCGAATCTGCAAACTCCCCTTACTATCAGCCACAAAACACTGAAAAACAGTAACATATATACTCCCATTAGATTAATGTGTTACATGTAAGGGTGCAATGTCTTAAATTTAAATGTAAGCTGGGAATGGCTTTTCTGTAATGGGAGTTGTTATTTGTCGCACAGAAAAATCAAATACCCACTTACCATGATTAGTGTAACATTTACTTAGAAAAAAATTGATAAACTGCATCGTGAATAATGTCTTAAAGGTAAGATATTACTGTGATTTGTTTAAGTGCTCTTACCACAAACATACAGCTCATTCTGATGGACCGTCCCAGCATGGCTGGACAGTGGAGACGGTAAAGCTTTAATATATCGCCACTTGTCTTCAGTAGGGTTGTAACACTCTGCTGAGAAGAGGATGCCCCCCTCTCCTCTACCCCCCACGGCGTAAATTTGACTCCCCATGACACTGCATTGGAAACGACGTCGGCAAACCTGAAAATACAAAAAAGGCAAAAATACATTTGTTTAAAGTAAAGTAAGAATCTGAAATTAAGACGCCAATTATGGCCATTGTAAAAAGTTATTATCTTCAGTACTATGTTATGTAGTACCCAAAATGGGAGTAGCAAAGCAATGTGAGCAGGATAACACTAGCCACAATTTCTTACATGTGACTAAGAAAAATAATTCAACACTAATACGCCGTAAAAAAAAAGTATTGTCTGGTATTGGTGTGCAACACAGCACTGTAGCCCAGTTGCCTTAACAAATGGCCACACTTCTATTTCATGAGGAAACAACTTTGTTTTTTTGTTTGATTCTTTAAGTTTGTGTGTACCTTTATTTTGTTATTTGTGGTTAAAGAAAAGGGCTTGTAACCAGGAGGTCCCCAGTTTAAATCCCGGCTCACTCACTGTGTGACCCTGTGCAAGTCACTTAACCTCCTAGTCACTAACCCTAGTCTCTGTAAGTCGCCTTGAAGGCATCTGCTACATAAACAAATAATAATAATAATAATAATAATAATAATAATAATAATAATAATAATAATAATAATAATAATGTTAAAGCCCTTTATCTGCTCACATTCATATCTGCTAGATGTGTCCACCTGTCAAAGCGGGGGTCATATCGCAGCACTGAAGCTATGGCCTCCTCTTTATGGTTGCTGCTGAACCACGAATTCTGCCCCCCTCAGAAAATAAAAACAAAATAAAAAATGTTAAAGAATAACAGGCTTCTAATGTACATTATCAAAGCAGACAAGAGTCAATTTCCTGCTTTCTGTATTTTATTGACCCTATAAAACCAATCAAACCTTTTTTTTTTCTTATTCTTTGGAACAGGGGAAATGGAGATTCATATTTTTTAAAATTTGTGACAATATTGGGATTTTGCGGTGGGGCACCAACAGAACTTTAAATCAGGAAATAATTTATTTGATGTCTGTTTTGATGGATATAATAATGTTTTGATGGATATAATAATGTTTAAGCCAACAGCAGTGTATATAAAACCAATATAAAACATTATTAAACCTATCAAAACAGAAAACAAATCTTTAGATCAATGAATTGAGAAAGCTTTCATACCTATGACATACAGGTAGTCGTTTAACACCACAGTGCAGTGATTGTAGGTCTCCTCAGCATGTGCGATGGTTTTCCAAGAAGGTTTACAGTCCATACCGCTTGTCAAAATCTCAAAGACAAAAAACAAAGGAACATGAAAACATTTAGAGTGGTGGCGTCAGGGAAGGTGCATAGGACGCAACTGGCTTGAACTAGTCATTGTATTTATCTTGCTCTTATTGTATTATTACTTGTACTGTAACACTTGAAATGTATTTGCTTACGATTGTAAGTCGCCCTGGATAAGGGCGTCTGCTAATAAATAATAATAATAATAATAATAATAATAATAATAATAATAATAATAATAATAACTGCACAGAGCCCAGCCCCGAGTCCATTGATTTTTTTTTTTTTTTCTGGTCCCACTTTAATGATTAAACGTAACAATGTTGAGGAAAATGTTGTGTATTAATAACGCGTATTAACATACTGCTACTTGGTTGATTACTGTCTTGTTGACATTCGTCTTAGCATAACTTTAGAACATTTTGTTGCACTAAAACAAAAACAAACAAACAAAACATGAATCACATTTTGCTGCCGATGTATTTTCATAAGGTTCGTTAAGTGCTGGGGGTGTCTGTCAAATTAATGTATAATCTTCATCTTCTTGCCTATTCATATTACTACTCCGCAATATATGCAAGAAAAAGAAAAAAACAACAACTATGCATCACCTGCTAGATCATTTCTATCTATCTATCTATCTATCGTAATTATTATTGCATGTGTGCAATACCCATGCTGGAGGTAATACATGGGATAACTTAATAACAAACTGGTCATAATCGTGGAAAAGTCTGTAAACCACTAGTCTGAGATAATTTTGATTACGGTAAAGAAAAAAAAAAGAAATCAAATTCTAAATTAGACATTTAATAAGGCAACTAGGTGCTACCAATATTCAATGCATTTCTCACCTTTGTTATTAATATTCTGGTGTAGTGGCCCTTTAAACTAAATAGCAAATGCCAGCAGTTAATAAAACAATCCTACCCAAATATTGAAGAATGGTAAAAATACGACTACAAGGTCTGCTTACAATCTTCAGTGTTCTCATATTATCTACTGTATGACATTGCATTTATCGGATTTAAAATGAAGACCATTGTTATTTAGAATTGCCATTTGGAAATGGTATGAATCGTCATTACAAGTAGTACAGCACAGTGAGTACCGTTATTTCTCTGCAAGCCTGGCTTCCAGTGGTTTTCCCACAGGTTGTCAGCACCCCTTTCTGTGTCGACCGTATCTTAAACCACTTTTTAAAAGGATTGTCGGCTTTAAACTGAAGACCAGCCTCGGACAACATTTGAAGGTATTCTTCGCCTTGTGGCACAGACTTCAGAAGACTGACACTGTCTTTCAGGTTTTCGTTCTCAAATTCAAATTTTGGGGGAAAGATCAAACCCAATCGGATGTGTTTAATAAGGCATTCCAGGTGAGGTAGCCTCCTGTCCAAATCGTACTTCAACCATTTAACTGCTAA